>CM067846.1:555951867-556581867 GCA_034509565.1 Triticum monococcum
ACTGGTGGAAGCTTGATTGGCAGCATCGCCGGACATATTCCGGCGAGCGTTCTTTCTGTTAAAGAAACGCGAGCGTCATTACATTTTGAGAAATACGACAACCACGGAGCGGGGTTCTTCCTATACCTTTGCGCCGGCGTCTCCGTCCTGACCGCCTTCCTTTTTGGCCTACCCGGCGTCGGTACCTCTTGTTGGCGAGTGGCTGCGGGTTCGGTAGGGCGTCCCGAATGCCTTCCCTGTAAAAGATGCCATGTGTATATGGTGGGTGAAGTGCCTAAAAGGGGATCCTAGTTTTGGAGTTGGGACTTTTTGATTTTTCTTAACTGCGATGCAGGGAGCAGTCTGGGATAGTCGGCCGTAATGGCCACCGGGGCATCATTGCAGCTTAACTGATAGAACTGCCTGCCTATCAGTTCCATTGAGATAACCGGATCTTCTTTAAGTCCGGAATCGAGGGCCCGGTCAGGGTCCTCTGGTTGTGGAGAAGGGCTGCTGACCTCCTTTATGGCTTTTCGCAGTTCCTGCCGCAAAGTGGCAAGGTGAATACTTACGATTAAGAATGCGGGAAAAATGGGGACAGGGAGATATAACTTACCCAGCTTGGAGGATTGTACATGGAGAATCCATCCCGTGGCTTAATGCGGGTGAACTCCTCTTCCTCACCCTTGAACAGTTCGGACAGAATTTTCGCTAGAGCGGCAGCATTGTCTGGACCCTTACGCCCGTAGCGGGTGGCGTCATCCGCCCCGTTATAACACCACAAGGGGTACCCACGATATTGAAGTGGCAGCACTCCGCGCATTATGCAAATCGACATAACTTCGATTATTGTCAATCCTGATCGAGCCAGTGCTTTGATCCGGTTCATCCGATAGAGGACTTCTCCATTGTCTTCCGCCTGGGCGCTCCGTGGGCGCCAACTTCGGCGCTTCTTCAAAGGAGCATTGTTGAACTCAGGAAGACCCCGCCGAACAGGGTCCGGAAGGGGGACGTCCTCCATATAAAACCATTTTGACGGCCAGTCTTCGGACGACTTCTTCGGGGTATTGGGCAGGTATCCGGTATCGGCGATGCGCCATATTTCGGCTCCGCCCACTTGATAAAGTGATTCCCTTTGTGTGCGAGGGACAAGGCAGAATAGCCTTTTCCACAGCTCGAAGTGAGCCTCGCAGCCTAGGAACAACTCGCAGAGAGCAACATAGCCAGTGATATGTAGAATGGAGGCAGGGGTGAGATTGTGTAATTGGAGGTCGTAGAACTCCAGGAGCCCGCGGAGGAACAGATGAATTGGAAATCCGAGTCCCCTTAGTAAGTAAGGAACAAGGCAGACCCGTTCCCCCATGGAGGGACAAGGAAAGCTCTCCGCTTGCGCCCCGCCATTGTAGGTGGCAAGCCCGGCTCGAACGGGCACCATATACGCCAGAGGGAGAAACTGTGTGGGACTGAACACCTCTCCCAATCACAGGGCTTAGGGCTACAGGGGTGGGAGGAGGAGCCGCGGAGGTCGGCCATGCTGGAATGGATCTTTCCGAAACGTGCTCTGATGAACTCTCACTGGGGGAGGATGGTATGGATCGGATCTAAGAATCCCCATTCCTTTAATAGACAATTTATTTATCTGGCTAGGGGGTGAAGGTAAAAACGCCCTGGCGCCTCGTATTCGTTCGACGCGTGGGAGAAAGCCCTTATTGGGCACAGAAGCCAAGAGGTTCAACATTTATGTAGCCGGACACTCCTTACGAACACTTGAAAGTTGGAGAAGAACCCGCCTTGCAATGCCGAAGACAACACTGCGTGCCGGACTCATCGTCATTGAATCCTGGTTTGGGGGCTACTGAGGGAGTCCTGGATTAGGGGGTCTCCAGACAGCCGGACTATATCCTTTGGCCGGACTATGAAGATACAAGATTAAAGACTTCGTCTCGTGTCCGGATGGGACTCTACTTGGCGTGGAAGGCAAGCTAACCAATACGGATATGTATATCTCCTCCTTTGTAACTGACCTTGTGTAACCCTAGCCCTCTCCGGTGTCTATATAAACCGGAGGGTTTTAGTCCGTAGGACAACAGACAATCATACCATAGGCTAGCTTCTAGGGTTTAGCCTCTCTGATCTCGTGGTAGATCTACTCTTGTACTACCCATATCATCAATATTAATCAAGCAGGACGTAGGGTTTTACCTCCATCAAGAGGGCCCGAACCAGGGTAAAACTTCGTGTCCCCTGCCTCCTATTACCATTCGCCTAGACGCATAGTTCGAGACCCCCTACCCGAGATCCACCAGTTTTGACACCGACAGCGAGGCCTAGGAAGGGGACGACGCGGAGCCGGGGAAGACACGGCAGTGGATGCCCACGCGTAGAGGGGTACGAGGGCACTGGTTCACTGCGGTGTGAGGCTGCCGTCGCCGCAGAGTAACAGGGGGTGTGGGTGAGTAGAGGGATGGCCTGGCCAGCGGTGGGAGTAGTAGGGGGCGGTGAGGCCTCCGCTGCATCGCAGCCGGCCACGGGAGGAAGGAGCACGAGGCACGACCGGCGCTGGATTGGGCGGCTGGAGCAAGAAGACCAGAGGTTGAAGAAGCACTACGGCCGTTGGATGGACATCGTACAATCACTGGAGCTAGAATCGTGCATATTGACTAAGGTGACAAAGCCCTCCGTCCCCGTCAACTTAGTAGGCCCACAAGTCAGCCTGCCACTATACTGGGTCCTAGCTAACAGGGGGAGTATTCATTTTTTTTGTGCATAATAAGGAGGCACTTCCTTGCATGTGAAGATATAGCTGGTGGGTCTGAGCTGTCAGCGGCGGTAACATTTTTTTTTTGCGAAATACAGAGGCCCTTTCGGTGGGTCCCTGATGTCAGGTGGAGAAATCATTATTTGCATGTAATAAGGAGGCATTTCCTTGCGTGCGGCCGTGGACCCAGCTGTCGGCCTCTCCACGTATAGTACACTTCAGATGCATGTCGGTCGTTGACCATGTTGACCAGGCCACGCCGAGAGCAGCAGGGCGGTGGACGACGGCGAGGCCTAGGAAGGGAACGACACAGAGGCAGGGAAGACTCGGCAGTTGTTTCCCACGCGGAGGGGAGTATGACTGTACGAGGGTTTACTGGTTCGTCCGCCCTCGCCGGAGAATAACAACAGGTGTGGGTGAGTAGAGGGATGGCAAGGCCAGCGATGGGAGTACGGTGGGGTGTTGAGGCCTGCGCGGTAGCACAGCCGGCCGCGGGCAGGAGGGAGCAAACAGTCCCGCTGGTGCTTGTTTGAGCTGCTAGAGCAGGAAGAGCAGAGATTGAAGAAGCACGACGGCCGTTGGATGGACATCCAACAGTCACTGCTTGTGCGTCAACCTTTTTTTAGGAAAGCCTCAAATCTGTGGAAAACAGCATACAGCCCATCTGCCATTATTTTTAATAATTTTCAGCCCATTTGCTAATTCTTAAGGTTTTTTTTGGAGCCCATATTCTTTTTGTTAGCATTACAGCCCAAATTGTGGCCACGGTTAAAAAATTATACGAAATTTTGCATATTTCGGTGCGGTCCGAACTGCTTTTAATCCCAAAATTTCGACTCAAATTCAAACTGATTTTAAAAATAAATGTATATCAATATAAAATCCAACAAATTCTCCACGCATAAAAATTAATGTAATTTAAAATCTTGAAATGAAAAAAAGATATTTGAAACTAATTGCAGGTTTGATGTGTTTTAAAAATGTACAGCCCATTTCTCATTACCGATGGGCCATTTTATCGGCCAGCCGAATGAAAGCTCTCCTCGTCTTGAAGGATTTGCAGCCCAACAGGCCTGACAAAGCGACTTACTTGGCAAATCACAAAAAAATTGGGTTGTGGCTGTGGACCCAGCTGCCAGCCTCTCCATGTACAGTACTCTTCCGATGGAAGTCGTTCCTTGACCACGTTGACCACGCCGCACGGAGAGCACCACGGCGGTGGACGACGGCGAGGCCTGGGAAGGGGACGACGCGGAGCCGGGGAAGACGCGGCAGTGGAAGCCCGCGCGAAGAGGAGTACGAGGGTTCACTGGTTCGACTGCGGTGTGAGGCTGCCGTCGCCGCAGGGCCTGGCCAGTGGTGGGAATAGTAGGGGCGGTGAGGCCTCCGCGGCAGCATAGCCGGCCACGGGAGGCAGGAGCATGCGGCACGACCGGCGCTGCTTTGGGCGGCTGGAGCAAGAAGACCAGAGGTTGAAGAAGCACTATGGCCGTTGGATGGACATCGTATGGTCACTGGATCTAGAATCGTTTATATTGACTAAGTTGACAAAGCCCTCCGTTCCCATCAACTTTGTTGGCACACAAGTCATCCTCCCACTATGGTGGGTCCCAGCTAGCAGGGGGTATTCATTTTTGTGTGCGTAATAAGGAGGTACTTCCTTGCGTGCGAAGATATAGCTGGTGGGTCCGACATGTCAGCGGGGGGAACGTTTTTTTGTGAAATACAGAGGCCCTTCCAGTGGGTCCCAGCTGTCAGGTGGAGGAATCATTATTTTGCGCGTATAGTCCACGGCCGATGGATGTCGTTCGTTGAGCAAGTTGACCAGGCCGCACCGAGAGCACCATGGCGGTGGACGACGGCAAGGCCTAGGAAGGGAATGACATGGAGCCGGGGAAGACTCGGCAATGGTTGCCCACGTGGTGGGGAGTACGAGGGTTTACTGGTCCGGCTGCCGTCGCCGGAAAATAACAGGAGGTGTGGGTGAGTAGAGGAATGGCCTGGCCAGCAATGAAGTAGGGTGGGGCGGTGCGGCCTCTGCGGCAGCACAACCGGCCACGGGAGGCGGGAGCAGGCAGTCCCACCGGAGCTGGTTTGGGCGGCTGGAGCAAGAAGATCATATATTGAAGAAGCAGGACGGCCGTTGGATTAACATCCAACGGTCACTACTGCTAGAATCGTTTGTGGACTAAGTTGACAAAGCCAAAGTACACGTCAACCTAGTAGACCCACAAGTCAGCCTCCAAATCTGTCCCAAACAGCATACAACCCAAAATTTCTATCCAGATTCAAATTAATTTTAAATCTAAATATACCTTAATTTAAATTCAATGAAATTTTACCCGCACAAAAACAATGAAATTTAAAATAGCAAAATCCGAAAGAAAATAGTATTTTGGAACTAATTGTCTGTTTGCTGTATTTTTTTCATTTTACAGCCCATTTATTATTACTTATAGCCCATTTCTTATTACTTATAGCCCATTTTCTGGGCAAAATGCATCCCTCCTCGTCTTGAAAGATTTCCGGCCCAGCAGGGCGTACAAAAGCAAGTAGGCCTACGTTGGTTATTCTGCAAAAAACAAAATAGCTGGCTAGCAATTTTCAGAAAGGAAAAAAACAAACAGGTCTGGTCATGTGCTAAACATATGAAATAAAAGCCTAGGCTAGACGGGCCACGAGTCCCGCACAACCCAGTTGATACCCTTCTCCGTCCCGAAAAAACAAAATTACTAAGCGTGCTGCTGGGTCCCTACTGTCATCCTCACCATGTACAGTCATCTCCTTATTCCTCTCGGTTGTTGACCATGTTGAAAACACCGGAGGGTGGCGCCGCAGCGAGCTAACCAAGGCGGAGGACGATGGTGAGGCCTCGGACGGGAACGAACAGGAGCCGGGGCAGATCATAGCCAGCCATGGGAGGCGGGAGCAAGCGGTCCCACCAGCGCTGGTTTGGCTTTGGCGGCTCGAGGAAGAAGAGACTGAAGAAACGCGACAGATGTTGAATGTCAATCCAACGGTCAAGGTTGGCACAATCGTTTGCTGACTAAGCGGACACCAAGTAGCATACTTTTTTATATATAGGAAGAAAACTGCGAGGAAAATGCGTTCGTCTATCGTTCTCCTCACAGGGAATGTTCGCCACATAAGTGACTAGCACCCTTGGTTTTCAACCGAGATGTCTTGGGTTCGAGTCCCAGGAACTCTCAATTTTGTCCTCCATCCTTCCTCGCAAAAAAAGTGAAAGAAAATCAAAGACTTGGGAATGCGTACATAACAAGCTAGTGTACCAGTAATGAGACATTGCCGAGTTTTCGAAAAAAGAAAGACGTGCTCCTGTAGCTGGCTCGAATCCAAACCTAGACTATGACTGTATATGGTGCTATGCTACTCCGCAAGTAATGAAACTGACATATCCAATGTTCGCTTCTCCTCTTCTCTACTTACTCTGCGTAGCATCAGAAGCTCTGGCTGCAGCAACCATGTCCGATGGCTGCTCGTCCACCTGCTCTTCAGTAGGCAACAACCAAATATGTGCCAAATCGCAACCCGTACCATCGCCTGTGGGTCTCATCACACCCTCGCCAGCACGCGCACCGCAGCCGATTACTCATCGCAACCCGCTGCCGTTGGTGTGGTGCCACTGCTGCAAATCACACAGAGTCATCCGTCGCGTCTCAACCACAATCCGCAACCCTGGCCGAGTCTTCTACAAATGCCCGAATCATGGGGTAATAATATGTTTAAGTGTTGTTCTACTGCTTTTAGTTGCTGATTTTTTTAATAGTTTGGTTGATGATCTACCAATTTGATTCATGCAGAAAAGGGAAGATTCGTGTGATTTGTATTTCTGGGAAGTTGCTGATGTGGGGGAATGCAACTACGCTGATTATTTGGTTAGCCGAGGAATCCCAATACCAGCAGGTTGGGGTGTTGGACAAGTAACTGAAGGAACGACAGAAGAGGAAGATGCTGAGCAGAAGGTTAAAGATGTAGTTCCTTTGATCATGGCCATGCAACAACTACTGAACGGCCTTGATAGCAATGAGGAGATGAAAGAGCTTGTGAAGATAATGGGAAAAATCGATGTGCTCTGTAGGATGATTGTCTCTTTATTTGCAGTGTATGTAGCACTCGTGATGTATTCAGTGGCTACGACATGAGCACTTTGCTGAAACTAGTAATGAATATAACCCGTGTAGCAGGCTGGGCGTAGTGTTGTGAACATCTAATGATTTCTATTAACAGAAATCAGGGGGTATCCCCTTTTGCTCATATAAATAAATAAATAGCAAAGGCCCTGTCGGGTCAGATTTGTTCTCATTCGAAGCCGTCAAGCAAATTGCAGTCCAACAGAAAACTATGTCATCAAATTCAAGTTTCACAGCCAAATATGAGTACAACTAAACAACAATGTCATCATGTTTTAGTTGTCATACAATAACCAAACACAAATCAGCATACATAACAAGTGATGTTCTCACAGCAAAATACTAAACAACATGTTCATCAGGTTTCAGTTATCATAGCAAACACAATTTCACATAGTAGATAAAAAAACATCTTCTGACAGGCAAATACGACAAAAGCAATGTAATCATCATCCGCAGCAGCAGCGTCAACATCTTCGCCATGTGTATCAGTCTGAATCATAATTCCCCACGGTGTCATCTTCTTCTTTATCCTCAACGTCCTCGAACGTTGGCTTCTTCTTGATCAACTCTTGTATGTCCACAGCACGACACGCAATCTTTTCGCTGGCATCATTGACGTGATGGTTCTCAAAGATATTAGGAACATCTGTGTTATCTTGTACATCAGGAGCAGTGTAAGCATCATCTTGTTGTACAACTTCATTAAATGAATTCCTGTGCTCAAACCTTTGCAATACTCTCCAGTCATCGCTACGTGCAAATGTGTCTTCCAAGAAAAATATCTATGTTGCTTGATTTGCTGAAATAAAAGGCTCGTTGGTCTGGTACGCCACCTTGACATTGATGGATTTGAAATAATCATCAGCTCTGGGTTTTGCGAACCTGGAAAACAGGTTATACCAACGACAGCACAACAGAACCACACACCGATGATCCTCGAAACTGGAGATATACTGCAACTGAATAATGTCTGTTATGTTAACATACATCTCAGTTGTCTCTTTGTCATATGTATCCGTGCTCATGATGGCACTATTTTGTGTCTTCCTACCTTCATCTCGTGCAAGGGTGTTGTAGCGCACATCTCCAACAACGCAAGATTCATAATGTCTTACCCGAGTATCAGGACCCATTGCTAGTGAGTAAAGGGCATCATCAACTGCCTGCCCATCCTCCCGCATCTTCCTAACCTATGGTTAGAAAATAGACAAGCTGATCATCTTATGTACTCAATATATTAAAAAAACTGGCAGTGCACTTCAAAAGCTTACATGGTTCTTGAACCATTTCGCAAATCCTGCCATAACCAGTTTGTCAATGTTTCTTGGATTTTGCAGCAGTAACTCCTCTTTGTAGATGCTGCACAACATACTGATCGCGTCAAACATCTAAATATATAAGAATGTGCTGCAAGTTTAGTAGATTACTATGTATATGCTGCAGTACTGCACTTACTTGATATAAGGTAGTATTTCAGGATAGTTATTCAACACATACCAAACCATTTTGTCTAAATCTTTAGGTTTGTCCTCTTGTCGACTCTTACCTGTAAATCAAACAGAATAATCGAAAACATTGAGCCCAGGATTGTCTTCACCCACCTCTTTGCTAAGCTGATCAGCTGTTTCAATGTATTTTGAGCAGAATGTCAACGCTTCTGTAGCAATGTAGGCCTCTGCAAAGGAACCCTCGGGTCTAGCTCTGTTCCTAACATAGCCCTTGAAAGTGCCTAGCCGCCTTTCAATAGGGTACATCCAGCCATACTGTACTGGACCTCTAGGTAGTGCCTCATCGGGTAGATGAACAGCCAAATGCACCATCACATCAAAGAAGGCTGGAGGATATATCTTCTCAAGGTCGCATAGGATAGTTGGTATCTTGTCTCTAAGACGCTCCAAAGCATCTATCCTGATATTCCTACTGCAGAGCTCGCTGAAGAATTGTCCCAACTCTGCAACTGCTCTGTATAAGTCAGGGCAGCCCAATCCTCTAAGGATAACAGGTAAAACCCTTTGAAGTAGGACGTGGCAGTCATGAGTTTTCAACCCTTGTACCTTGTTTCCATCTGCACTGACTCTCCTTTCAGGGTTGGAAGCAAATCCACGTGGGAATCTCACATGTGACAGGACCTCGCAGAATTCTTTTCTTTTTACCTTGTCCAAGACGTACACAACTGGTGCCATATCCCATGGTTTACCTTCATCTTGCACCTGCAAATCCTTTTTGATACCCAGGGGTGTCAAATCAATCCTAGATTTTAAGGTATCTTTTGTCTTGCCTTCAATATTAAGAAGTGTGCCGATAATGCGGTCACATATATTTTTCTCGATGTGCATCACATCAAGATTATGCTGCAGATCCAAATCTTTCCAATACTCCAAGTCCCACAAAGTGGACCCGCGGGTAAACAATAATCTCTGTTCTACCCTGCCACGCTTCCTTTTCCCGCTACCATTACCAGGATGGTTTCCTGGTGTAATATGCCTGACCTTCTCTAATTACACTTGCAACTCATCGGCGGTGAGCCTCTTTGGCGCTTTATGGTTTTCATGCTTTGCATTGAACACATGTCTTCGGTATTTTCTAGGATGCGGCTTGTCCTTGGCAAGGAAACGATGGTGTCCAATGTAACAGATCTTGCTAAGTATTGTGTATGACAGCGGATTCCTGTCACAGCGAACACATGCATTGTAACCATGTGTCATTCGCCCTGACATAGTGCCCAAAGCCGAATAATCATGGATGCACCAAATTATAACAGCACGCAGAAAGAAATCAGCTGGTGGGCTGCTATATAGGTCCCGAGTGAGAACACCCTTCCATAGTTGTTGAAGTTCCTCCACAAGAGGCTCCATGAACAAATCAAAATCCTTTCCAGGACTTTTTGGACCTGGGATGAGCAAGGCCATCATGTAGTTTGATTCTTTGGTGCAGACATTTGGAGGCATGTTGTAAGGGATAACAAGCACTGGCCACATGCTATATGTGGTGCTCTGGTGGCCAAATGGGTTAAATCCATCTGAAGCTAAGCCAAGTCTAATGTTTCTCGGGTCAACAGCAAACTCTTTGTGTTTATCATTGAAGCTTTTCCACTCACTACCATGAGATGGATGGCTCATTACATTCTGATCTCTGTACTCCAGGTTCCTAGAATGCCACAGTACATCCTCTCTTGTTTCAGCATCAAGAAACAACCTCTGCAATCTTGGTGTAATTGGAAAATGTCTCAGAACATTATGAGGAATCCTCTTCACAGCACCACCATATTTCCATCTTGATGATTTGCATTTCGGGCATTCACTTAAGTTGGCACAATCCTTCCGGAATAGAACACAATTATTCTTACAAACATGGATCATATCATATCCAATTCCAACTGCACGAAGGAAATTCTTCATTTTACTGTAGGTGTGTGGCAGCTCAGACGCATCTGGGAAAGATTCATGGAAAGCAGCCAACATCGCATCGAATGATTTGTTGGTCATCCGCTCAGATGTCTTCACCTGAAGAAAGGTGACCAAAGCTGAGAATACTCACAGCTTATTTCCTGGGGTGACAGCAACATTGCATTGTTCCAACATGTGGGCCCACCATTTTTCTTCTGCAGGTGAAAGTCACGGAATGCACGAGCATTTTGTAGCATTATTTCAATGTTGGTCAAACTCACTGGCTCCACCACCACCTCCTCCTCCTCCTCTTCCACCTAGCATTGTTTCTGCTGCTTCCACGTAGTCAGTAACATTGACGTTCATAGCTTCACCGTGATGAACCCACCTAGTATATGTGACCAACATCCCATACAAGTGTAGATGATTTTGCACAGTTGACTGGGGTTTTGTAACTGAATTCATACAACTGCTACACGGATAGAGCACATGTGATTTCATACCACCGTACTCAGCTCTGATAAAGTTCATGAAGTTTTCAACCCCCTTGACATATGCAGCGGAGAATCTTCGAGCAGAAGTTATCCAAGTCCTGTCCATCTGTTAGACATACAAATTAGTTCTTCTACTAGATATTACATGAAAAGCATATATGCTTTTTTATGAAGTCCAGAAAAAAATACCTAGGTCGATGTCTAAAGCTATGGCAAGATATTTGGACGAGCAGATCTAAGTAACAAAATATATGTAAAGCTAATTAAGCAAAAAGATTTGAGTGCCAAATTTTGGCAGGCTGTTTTAGCAATCAATGAGGCCGAGCACACAGCCATCGAACTATCGAAGGCCATCGCAGTAACAAAGATCGAGTATAAAACGGTGTAGAGCTATTTCAGCTAACGGATTGCCTACTAGACCATGGCAATCTATGTCACAATAAATATATGGCAGGATATTTTAGCAACTAATCGGCCTTGGCATGCCATCTCAGCTAAGTAGATTGAGGGCAGAATAGGGCAAGGAAGCTTCTTAAGCAGAGCATATTGACAGTAAACTACTTCGGCAAACAGTGAGATTAACAGCGTCTATCAGCTAACATTCAGCGCTACACCGACATGAACGGGGCCTCAGTCTAGAATGCGCGTACCGTGGGAGAAGCTGACCGTCATGCGTCTCCACACGAATGTCGCCAGCGGTGGCGGCACTGACCGCCGTGCGCCTCCACAAGAACGTAGCAAGAGGTGGCGGCACGGCTAGAGGACGGCAGTCTACAAGAGCGTACTGTAGGAGCGAGAGGATCGCCGAACCGCGGCGCCGACGTATCGGCGCAGCGGGGAGGGCGGCTTTGGCGGGGCGAATGGAGTGGAGGGGGACAGGGGGAGGGAGGTTTGGGGAATATTATTGGCTAGTTGGCCGAAGGGCGGTTGAATCGGATTTGGGGGGGATTTTTGGGTGTGGGGGGGAGGATTTTCGCGCGGTGGGCGGGGGGAGTTTGGCGCATGGTCGATTTCTCCAAGTGCAGTCCCACGTGTGAGTGAAGAGGCAAGTCGAAGCGCGTTGCGTTTGCGTGAGCCATGTGCAGGACCGAACGTGTGTGGGGTGCAATGCAACCACGACAGGAGTGCTGTGAGTGTACTGCATTTTTTCCTTTTAAACTAGGTGCTTCGCCCCCTCAAAAAAAATGTTGCTTCGCGCGATCCATCGATACTACTACTAGTAATCCGGTAATCCCGACTAAAACGGCGCGGCCGGGTCTTTTCCCGCGCGATATGCTGGGAGGTTGGCTTAGTTGGGTTTTTTAGGACGAGTAATGCTACACCTATGTAATCCCAGTTACGTAATTAATGTAATGTGAAACGTGTGAGCTGTTGATTGTAGATTGGGGGGAGGGAGGGGCCCACCACCATGAAAATCAGGGGAGGAGAGAGAGAGGCAATTTACGTTAACCCTTTCGTAGGTTCCCGTAGATGTAGAAAGATGTGTCCCATCCTGCAATATAGGTCGTCCGATCTATATCTAACGGATAGGAAGGAAACTATGACAATTTACCCGCACTCCTCGCCACATTTGCAGATAAGGCTTTCCCTCATTCATCCTTTTCTCCCACAAGATCTTGATCTTTCGTGCAATGCCCGGGCATCTTGCAAGTACTCCTACAATATGTATATTATTGTGAAAGTTCATATACACCAGCCGAGATTAATGCAAACACGGCAGATTTTCATTATATTTCGAACTTTTATAGGACAAAAAAAAGAAAACCGACCCTAAACCTCTTCTATGGCGGCGACCGACGTCCTCCATTTGTGATCTCCATGTACAGGGGCGGGGTTCAAGACCCGTGAAGTGAAGGTGCGGTCTCCGGCGAGGAAAAGTAGAACACGGGAGACGAAGCGGCCAGTTGGCACACCATGCCCTGCCGCCTCCCATGCCCTACTCATCCTCAGAGGAGTCCCCGACCTCGGCGGTGCCGGACGTTGGACGGCGGCAAGTAGGACGCGTGGCTGATGGTGTTCCCGTCGTCGGCCGCCAGCGTGTCCACTGCTTGTGCGGCGACTCGAGAGAGGGCGGCGACCTCGAGCTCCATCCCCGAAGACAAGCTCTCCCGCAGAGCGTTCGCGCTTGCGGTCATGGCGGATGTGGTTCCAGGTAGGAGGACGATGCGCTATGGTGTGGAGGTTAGCTGGGCGTTGCCGCTTTAAGTAGCGCATTCCGATGAGGCCAAGCGTCCGGGTGCGTCATTAAGTCGCCGGAGTTGGTTCCGCGGGCATCGAGCCTCTTAATGACGACATACGAACGGACGACATGAATGCGGGCAGCTGGTGCCGGCTGGGAACGCACCGTGCGACGGCGCGAGGGACGAGGGTTTTGGTGTGCTAGGGTAGTCAGCTGTGGTCGTGGCAACGTTGGAGATGCCCTTTTCTCACATGCGATCCCCACATGTCATTGAAAAAGCAAGACGACCCGGCATGGTCTCAGGTCCAGAGGATGCAGTTGGCCGCGCTACACCACTCTGCGGACGCGTCGCGGCGCCTCGTGCATCCTTGACGAGCCGGGTGTTGGGGTGTGTTTGGATTGTGGCCAAAGTGCACCTTGCCAAAATTTTGGTCATGACCAAAAGATTGGTCTTTGTTTGGATGGTTGCCATTTTTTGGCATGCCAATGAACTCTAGCCAACTCTAGTTCATTTTTCTTGCCAATGTCGGCCAAATCATGGGCAACCAATACCTCAACCAAAATTTTGGTCATGACCCAAAGATTGGTCTTTGTTTGGATGGTTGCCATTTCTTTGGCATGCCAATGAACTCTAGCCAACTCAAGTTCATTTTTCTTGCCAATGTCGGCCAAATCATGGGCAACCAATACCTCAACCAAAATTTTGGCTACCCAATGCTTTGATGGGGCAACCTTGGGCACAAACCGAATATACCGTTGGTCGTGCCACAGCACTAACGCCACCCTCGGCAAACTGAAACCGACCGTGTCTAGCGATGATATGAGCGTGTCGCTCACCGCGGTCGCCGTGTCCAGAGGCGGTGCTGGAGCTGCGCCCCGTTGTTGGCCCCAACGACCCACATGAACGGTTGTCGGTGGCGAGGAGGTCGTGGGCCAGCTCCTCCATTGGACTAGTCTGCGCTACGTCGTCCCGACGGGTGTGCCCCACATGTCTGTTTCCCTGTTTTCCAGGCCATATTCGAGCGTCAGTGCTCCGCGTTGCGCATTAGGCCTTTCACTATGTAGGCCAAGCGAGACAACTTATTGTTTATTTGAGCCATTCAAGTATAATCATGTGGCGTTTGCTTATTTCTCATTCCTCTCCAACCCTCTTCTCCATCAATCATGTCGCCCTCCAGTCGAGTCCATCCTCCCGCATGCCTAATTTGAACATTCCGCCGAGTATCATTCGCATGTACCCACCCTAGTCCTCTTTCAATAGATCTCCGGACCCCGAGATGAAATCGAGAGGGAACGAGTGGGGGCACATGATACCTAAGGCGGATTCAAAATTTTGAACCGGTGATCATAGCATCCGCAAATCATATATAAAGGGTATTCAATGTTCGTTTCGTTTTTGAACGTATAATATACTCCCTCCTATCCTTTCTTGTTTACATATAAGTTTTATGTGTAGTCAAAGTATATCTACTTTGATCAAAAAGGTATCAACATTCAACAATGCCCAATCAATATTGTTATATTCGTACGTACTCCTAGATTTGTACTCGAGATGGTTTCCAATTTGACTATTGACAAGATTAATAGTACATGAGATGTATAATGTGAAAATTATATCATTGGAAACTCCTTTCACATACGAATTTGACCGTATGCTTTGTGTAAGTTGCATGTCATATATTATTACTCTAACATTTGGTCAAAGTTAGCCTCGAAAAATGCATGCTTTGTGTAAGTTGCATGTCATATATTATTACTCTAACATTTGTGTAAGTTGCATGTCATATATTATTACTCTAACATTTGGTCAAAGTAGTATAGTGGAAGTGGATCCTCTGACATAGGTATCCCTGCCTTACCCTCCCTTTCGGTCACTTACTGGCGGACCCGATGCTTGCTAGGCCCCGCATGTCAGTTACTCAATGGGTTCGGCCACATCAGGGGATCCTCATCCGTAGTATACTCCCTCTGTTTTTATTTACTCCGCATAAAATGGAGGGAGTGGCGGTATAATAAATGACGCGGGCGGGGGAGGGGGAGGGACGTCGGTTTGCTCTCAACTGCGGTCCCACAAGCGAGCGAAAACGCAAGACGAAGTGCGTTCCATTCGGTGAGTGATGTGGAGGGTCCAGCGTGCCAAGCTACAACGCGAACGCGACAAGAGCGATGTACAGTCAAAACCGATTGATCTGTCGTCACCGGAACCACTATTCACATCAGAACCTTCGCTGCTCGGCCTACGCCAGCCACTGCCCTAAAACCACACCAAATCTCCACCCCATTCCCCCACCTTTTGATCCCCTAGCCCGCGTCAAGCGTCCCCTAGTTCGCTGGAAAGCCATGGTGTGCCGCGAGAAATCGCGGCGGCAGTCGGTGCCACAGACCTCCGTTCCCAAGCTCGCTTTGCGGCGGGCCAATCCCAGAGTTCTCTAGAGCCAAGCTACGAGGAGGAGGAAGCCAATCCAATGTTCATGGCGGAGGTCGCGGCGCAAAAGGCCCCCGATGGGTATGAGACGATGGACGTCGACTTCGTGCCGGCGTCCGATGTAACGCCCCGAGACCGATGTGCCACGTGTCTTCGAGTTATTCACCGTCGTTGCCATGTAATTTGCTTGCGTGTTGCATTTCATCATGTCATCATGTGCATTGCATCTTCATGTTTTCAAAACTTGCATTCGTCTCGGCCTCCTCGTTCTCTCCGTTGTCCGTTCTGAGCCCAGATACACTTGCACGCGCCCGCGGCATGTCCGAAATAGTATTTTATAAGTGGCCGGAAAATGTTCTCGGATTGAGTTGAAATTTCGTGTGCGGTCTTATTATAGTGTAGACAGACTGCCTGTCAAGTTTCATCGCAATCGGAGTTCGTTTGACGCCCCAACGGATAAATATAGCGGCAATAGTAGCCGGTCAAAAAGTCGGACGTTTTCGGTCTCCGGAAACAATCGCCGGGCCTCCCTCTCTTCTCTCCTCTCAGCTCGAGACCGTCTACACAGCCCACCTAGTTCCATCCTCCTTCCCCTCTTCACTTCTGGAGTTGTCCGATGCGATCGCACGGTCCGAGACCCTCTCTGCTCAGTGCATCGATACCCCTCACGTGCGCGTCCGAAACTGTCCCGAACCCGACTCAGGCTGTCGCTACCGCTGTGTCCGGAACATCTCCAAACGTCTACAAAACGTCACCGTTTTCTTATTTGGACTTCCTAGATATTTTATTTGCGACCGTCCGATTACGATCGGAGGGTCCTTTTAGCCCCTTACCAAAAATCCTCGCTATATAAACGGGTCCAACCCTAACTTCTAGGGAGTCTGTCCCATCCATCCAATCCTCACGCCGCCGCCACTCCTCCAGTCCCCTCTTCCTCGGGATCCCCTCCCGATCCAGCCCACCAACCAGCGCAAGACGTTTCTCCCCTCGATCCCGGATGGATCGTGTAGCTGCTCGAGACCCCGAACACAGGAGCGCTCGGCCTCATCCCCTTGCGCCACCGCCGCCGAAAACCAACGCCACAGGCCGTGCCCTGCTCCCTTCCTCCCCGTGCCTCTCTCTCGAAATCTCTCATCTCTCTCCCTCTCATCTCCTTGCTCCCTCTCTCTCTCGCAGGGAACACAGGACCAGGAGCTCCGCCATGGCTGCCCTGAAGCTCCAAGACGCTGCTGTCCCGCGCCCGGGTCCTGCAACCTCGCCCGCACCTCGGATCCATCCCTTGTTTCGCCTCCCGCGCTGAGCTCCTCAAGTCCCGCGTCCGTCGTGGCCATCGAGCACTTCAGCGTTGTCCTCGCCTCCCTGCAGGAACGGAACACCGCCGCCGCTTGCGGACGTTGTCGCCGGTGCCGTCCAACACCGGGAATGGGCACCCCATGCCTGGATCCGGTCTCCACCGCTGCGTATCCGCCTCCCCAGCCGTCCCGCGCCCTGGACCTCGCCGGAGCTGCGCTGGGCCGGCACCGTCGTCCTGATCCAAGGCAAAGCGCGGCCCGATCGAGCCTCTGCTGCATTAACCCGCTTCACCTCCCCTTGGGCCAGATCCGCGCCAAGGCCCAGAGCGCTGCCCGCCTCCAGACCCAGCCTCGCTCGGCCTTCCGCGCCAGATCGCAGGCCCAGCGCGCCAGCGCCCTCTGCGGGCCTCCTTCCTCTCCAGCCCAGCTGCAAGGCCCAGCCGAAGCAAGATCCGGCCTCCCTCCTCCACCTGGGCCTGGCCCAAAGTGAGCACCCCTCCAGCCCCCTGTACACTGTCGGGCCAGGAAGATTCGGCCCATGTCACATTTTTTTCCCGCGGAGTGATTTACCTATTTATCCAGGAATTTACAGTATTGCAGAAAACCCCCTATACTTCATGCATTTAATAACTAATTAACCGTGCATCGGTTTAAGATACTTTATATATGAAACTTGCTCAGAATTTTGTGTAGATTAATAATATCCAACTTTCACCTATGTTTAAAATGTTTAAAATGTTGTTAGCATTGATTTGCCCCTATGCCATGCTAAAATGATTTAATTCATAACTAAATAACCGTAACTCCGGTTTTAATAATCTTTATATGTAAATGGGGTAGAATTTTGCCTAGTTTATCATGGTGACCTTACTTTGCATGTTAAACAACTCTAAAATTATGTTTAGGGCAGAACAGTACCAAATCTAAAATATGCTATGGGGATTTACCGGAATTGTCGTTCGTTGCTTCCGGCCTCATTTAACCTTGACTAGATAGGTAGTTCTCATTTGCTTCACCCCTTGCCATGTTAATCAACATTTAATATTGTTGGGTACATAACCGAGAGAGAACTAAATAATTGACATGGTGTTTCGTCAATATGCAACTCGTTGCATATTGCACTCCACTTAATTTGTAGGATTGTTTGTGCTCTTTGCCATGCCATGCCATGTATCATTAAAGCGGACATGCATCATACTTGTTTTGCGCATCGTGCCATGATTATGTGGTGGTTGTTTACTATGTTGTGTGCTTCTTTTCCGGTGATTGCTTCTTAGGGTTGGTTCCGGTAACATCGAGTTTGTGAGGACCCGTTCATCTACGTTCTGTTTGTCTTCTTCATGGACTCGTTCTTCTTCCTTGCGGGATTTCAGGCAAGATGATCATACCCTCAAAATCACTACTATCTTTGCTATGCTAGTTTGCTCGCTCTTTTGCTATGCCATTGCTACGATGCCTACCACTTGCTTGCCAGCCTCCCAAATTGCCATGTTCAGCCTCTAACCCACCATTGTCCTAGCAAACCGTTGATTGGCTATGTTACCGCTTTGCTCAGCCCCTCTTATAGTGTTGTTAGTTGCAGGTGAAGATTGAAGTTTGTTCCTTGTTGGAACATGGAGATGTTGTTCCTTGTTGGAACATGTTTACTAGTTGGGCTATCACAATATATCTTATTTAATTAATGCATCTATATACTTGGTAAAGGGTGGAAGGGTCGGCCTTATGCCTGGTGTTTTGTTCCACTCTTGCCGCCCTAGTTTCCGTCATATCAGTGTTATGTTCCCGGATTTTGCGTCCCTTACGCGGTTGGGCTATAATGGGAACCCCTTGACAGTTCGCCTTAAGTAAAGCTCTTCCAGCAATGCCCAACATTGGTTTTACCATTCGCCACCTAGCCTTTTCTTTCCCTTGGGTTCTGCAGACTCAAGGGTCATCATTATTTTACCCCCCCCCCCGGGCCAGTTCTCCTCTGAGTGTTGGTCCAACTAAGCGATGTCCGAGGCTACCAGGGGCAACTCTGGGCTGGCTTACCCGACGTATGGCTCATCTGAGTGTGCCCTGAGAAAGAGATATGTGCAGATCCTATCGGGATTTGTTGGCACATTCGGGCGGTGTTGCTGGTTTAGTTTTACCCTGTCGAAATGTCTTGTTGTACTAGGATACCGACTCTGATCGGAACCTCTCGGGTGGAGGTCTATTCCTTCGTTGACCGTGAGAGCTTGTCATGGGCTAAGTTGGGACACCCCTGCAGGGATTTGAACTTTCGAAAGCCGTGCCCGCGGTTATGGGCAGATGGGAATTTGTTAACGTCCGGTTGTAGAAAACATGAAGTTGACCTTAATTAAAATGAATCAACAACGTGTGTAACCGTGATGGTCTCTTTCTGGCGGAGTCCGGGAAGTGAACACGGTTGTTGGAGTTATGCTTGACGTAGGTAGACCAGGATCACTTCTTGATCATACTTTTAACGACCGTGCTTTGCCTTCTCTTCTCGCTCTCATTTGCGTATGTTACCCACCATATATGCTAGTCGCTTGCTGCAGCTCCACCTCATACCTTTACCTTACCCATAAGCTTAAATAGTCTTGATCGCGAGGGTGCGAGATTGCTGAGTCCCCGTGGCTCACAGATACTTCCAAAAACCAGTTTGCAGGTGTCGATGAGTCCGTGCAGATGACGCAACCCAGCTTAGGAGGAGCTCGCTGAAGACCTTGTTCATTTGTGTTGTTTCGTTCTAGTTGATCAGTAGTGGAGCCCAGTTGGGGTCGATCGGGGACCTTTGTCGCATTTGGGGTTCTTCTTTTATTTTGGCTCCGTAGTCGGGCCCTGAGTGTATTTGGTTGATGTAATGCTTTATTCATGTAATTGTGTGAAGTGGCGATTGTAAGCCAACTATGTATCCTTTTCCTTATTATATTACATGGGTTGTGTGAAGATTACCTCACTTGCGACATATGCCTTCAATGCGATTATGCCTCTAAGTCGTGCCTCGACACGTGGGAGATATAGTCGCATCGAGGGTGTTACAAGTTGGTATCAGAGCCTTCCCCGGCCTTAGGAGCCCCCATTGCTTGATCATTTTTAGCAGCCGAGTTGTGTCTAGAAAAAATGTTTTGAGTCCTTAGGAATTCTTTTTACTTCCCAGTCTCCTCATCGCTCTGGTAAGGCATCCTGACGTAGAGTTTTGACTCTTCTCTTCTCAAATTTCACTAAAAAAAATTTAGGATCACGCGAGTATCTTGGATTTGTTCCGATGGCTTATGATGAGAATACTGTCTTGGTGCCTCCTGTCAGGGGTTTAGTGGAAGTGTCCCGGGGAGTTGAGCTCTGAGGTGTTGTCATCATAATTTCATCGTTGCAATTCTGGTATAGTTGAGATATGTTCGCGACATCGAAAATCTCCTTTATGCAGTTCGTTGGTGAGATAACCTCGATGCCACCCAGTACTGGGGCGGGAGTTCGGGAGTATTGCCATAACTTGTATGACGGATGCTTTTCGAAGGTTGAGGTAGATGGTTTCCGAAGGTTTCTTGGTTATGTGTTGAAGGATGGATGCAGCTGGATGTAGGATTTGCTAGCTTGGGTGAGATATTATGCTTCCCCTGTATCCCCAACACCTGATTGCATAACCAGAAAGTTTCGGGAGTTTCATAGGTGGGAATTCAAGTAGCTCTTAGGATATCTTTCCGACAGATGTATGATATGAAATTGGGGTTCGACGTCTAGTGGTTCGCCTATTCACGGTCGATTTTACAGTGGTCTCGTTGTGTCTTAAAGAGTCCTTGGCTATGCTGACTCGGGGACGCTTCGTATGTCATGTGCACTGCCTTGTACATGATGGTGCTGTACGATCGAGCCCGTGTAGGTCCCACCACAAAAACTTCGGACGAAATCTCCATCATATGTTTGTTCTGGCTTATTCTACAAGCCAACCCTTTGTTTTTGTTTTGAGTTGTGGTATTCGAGTTGCTTCAAAGTCAAATGTTGATTCCATACCTTTTCCTAAATGGTGTTCTCATACTCCGATGTGAATACCAATCCTTCTTGATCATCAAGATTGTTTTTGTTAATACTTTTCAACCGGTGTGTCTCTCCTCAAGTGGATCCGTTCATTTCAACATTTACAAGATCAATTATCGGTTCTTCTCTACGGTGTTCTCTTTTGAGTGGGCCCTAACCCACAGGTCTTTTCCCAGGATCTTACCTGACTATTCTTATTTCCGGAGTTATAAACAAATTCTTTTCGAAGTTTGACGTAAGAATGATTATCATCTGTCAAATGTATTTCTCCAAGATCTTTCAAATTCTTTTCATCGTTGGCTCAACCTTTCCATTATTCATTCCGGAGTGCCTCAACAGTTCACGGTGGTGTTTCTCGTTGTCATTTGAAGACCGAAGAAGAGTTTCTCTTTAATCTTGCTCCATTCTTTCAAGATTCATGATTCTAGCTTGTTGCCATCCTCTCATAATGATTTTTCGATTGTGAGAATTCCTTTCAACCATCCGGAGCAATTTAAGAGTCTTCTCAGTTGTTATCCGGAGTCCATCATCTAAGATTTATTCATTCTCAGCTTTCAGCTCTCGTTCTTCAATTTTACCGGTGCTTCGTTCAAGTAATCTTTAATCGGCTCGTCAGCTCCTCGTTCTCATGTATCTAAATCCTCTCAAGCATCTTTGTTCATTTTATAATCCTTCCCGGTGTTCCTTTATCTTTTCTTCGTTCATTTTAATTCTTACGGTGGTTCGTTCAAGATTTTTCTTCCTTTCTTATCATATCAATTTTATTCGGTGTTTCAACCCTTTCGGTGGTTCATTCAATACCTTCCCAAGTCTGAGGTTATATCTCTCTTAATCTTCTCTACAAGAATAAGTAATATGCCAAGTCCGTTGATTGTCATCAATTTAAATTGGTGAAGGATAAGCATAATGTAATTCTTACTCTTGTTTCATCCAAGTGATTAATTCTTTTTCCGGAGTGGTTCATCATATCACATTCTTGGTTCGAGATGCTTTATCTTTTCTTTTCCGGAGTTCCAAGTTCTCTCAATTATATCATCACAGAGATCCATCTAAATCATTGCGAGGCTTAAATCTTATTCTTTACATCATTCAATTATTTTGGATCTTTCTTTTGTTTACCGGAGTTTCTTCATGGAGGCTATACATGGTGGTCCATCAACGATTTTATCCCTTATCCAAGAGTTTGCGGAGATTCTTTTCTAAGGAGCTCAAGTATTCTTCATCTTGCAATCCGGAGTGCAAATTCTTTCTACCATAGTACCAGAGGTGGTATTATGCCATTCTTGATAATTTGAGTTCATGTTTCATGATTCACATGTTGTTAAGTATGATGTATTTTAAATCCATCGATCTCTTCATTGGAGTTATCTTGGGCTATATTTCACCTAAAGCCTTCCCTAAGGATTGTTGTTATATGGTGCTTATAAATGACCCAAGTTCTTCTTTTATCCTCCCGGTGATATAGCCTTCTCGTCTCCTTTTTCCTATCAACCCAATATATCGATTCCGTTAGTGGCAGATTTTCAACTCTTGGTTTTGAGATGTTTTCCATAAGCCCACTTCAAGCCTATCTTTTCGTTCTAATTTTTCCAACAACTCCGTTCTAGCTTCTGTTGTAACCGTGCTCTCACAAGACATTGTTTTCCTTCGTTCACCCCATTCCATTCTTACTTGTGTTCCGGAGGCATTGTGATGTTCATCTTTTCAACCCATCATCTCGTTTTGTCAAAGATCATGATCTTCCATGCCCATCCTTTTTAATATGAGTGTTGTGTCCTCTTTTCAAGTAACCTCTTTTCTTGTCAAGTTCAATTTCTTCCATTTACAGGCGGAGTGCTGTCCAGACTATATCACTCTTATTCCTTCCCTTTCTCAACCGGAGTATTGTGCCCCTTTGTTCAAGTTCTTTTCGCCTTATCAAGTCTTGCATCCCTTTCTCAACTGAAGTGTCGTGTTTTCATTTGAGCTCTCTCATCTTATCAAATTTTGACTCCCTTCTCAACCGGAGTGCGGTCTGAGATCTTTCTTACCCCTTGTTCCATTCATTCAATAGCTACGGAGGTAGTGTAGTGTGATTTCATCAACTATCTTCTCATCTTATCAAGTTATTATTCAATTCCTTTTCTTTTCAACCGGAGTGCTGCCCGAATTTTGGTTTCTCCTTGATCCCCTTCCTTAACCGGAGTGTTTTAAATATATATCTTCCCTTCAACCTCAAGGTTTTTCGCAATGTTCTTTCTTCCTCTTTTCTAAATGGCTGTTTTCGACCTTGTTCACCTTCGTTGAATTCTGTCTTGAATGTATTCAACCTCTCAAGGTTGTGGTTTCACTCGTTTGTCAAAGGAGCAACTTAGTTTTACCTCTCCTCTCTTCTCTCTCGTTGTTTCCTCGGTGCCATTCTAGATCTCGGGACGAGATCCTCTCGTAGTGGTGCAGTGTTGTAATGCCCCGAGACCGATGTGCCACGTGTCTTCGAGTTATTCGCCGTCGTTGCCATGTCATTTGCTTGTGTGTTGCATTTCATCATGTCATCATGTGCATTGCATCTTCATGTTTTCAAAACTTGCATTCGTCCCGGCCTCCTCGTTCTCTCCGTTGTCCGTTCTGAGCCCGGATACACTTGCACGCGCCCGCGACATGTCCGAAATAGTATTTTATAAGTGCCTGGAACATGTTCTCGGATTGAGTTGAAACTTGGTGTGCGGTCTTATTATAGTGTAGACAGACTGCCTGTCAAGTTTCATCGCAATCGGAGTTCGTTTGACGCCCCAACGGATAAATATAGCGGCAATAGTAGCCGGTCAAAAAGTCGGACGTTTTCGGTCTCCGGAAACAATCGCCGGGCCTCCCTCTCTTCTCTCCTCTCAGCTCGAGACCGTCTACACAGCCCACCTAGTTCCATCCTCCTTCCCCTCTTCACTTCTGGAGTTGTCCGATGCGATCGCACGGTCCGAGACCCTCTCTGCTCAGTGCATCGATACCCCTCACGTGCGCGTCCGAAACTGTCCTGGACCCGACTCAGGCTGTCGCAACCGCTGTGTCCGGAACATCTCCAAACGTCTACAAAACGTCACCATTTTCTTATTTAGACTTCCTAGATATTTTATTCGCGACCGTCCGATTACGATCGGAGGGTCCTTTTAGCCCCTTACCAAAAATCCTCGCTATATAAACAGGTCCAACCCTAACTTCTAGGGAGTCTGTCCCATCCATCCAAACCTCACGCCGCCGCCACTCCTCCAGTCCCCTCTTCCTCGGGATCCCCTCCCGATCCAGCCCACCAACCAGCGCAAGCCGTTTCTCCCCTCGATCCCGGATGGATCGTGTAGCTGCTCGAGACCCCGAACACAGGAGCGCTCGGCCTCATCCCCTTGCGCCACCGCCGCCGGAAACCAGCGCCACAGGCCGTGCCCTGCTCACTTCCTCCCCGTGCCGCTCTCTCGAAATCTCTCATCTCTCTCCCTCTCATCTCCTTGCTCCCTCTCTCTCTCGCAGGGAACACAGGACCAGGAGCTCCGCGATGGCTGCCCCGAAGCTCCAAGACGCTGCTGTCCCGCGCCCGGGTCCTGCAACCTCGCCCGCACCTCGGATCCGTCCCTTGTTTTGCCTCCCGCGCTGAGCTCCTCAAGTCCCGCGTCCGTCGTGGCCATCGAGCACTTCGGCGTCGTCCTCGCCTCCCTGCAGGAACGGAACACCCCCGCCGCTTGCAGACGTTGTCGCCGGTGCCGTCCAACACCGGGAATGGGAACCCCATGCCTGGATCCGGTCTCCACCGCTGCGTATCCGCCTCCCCAGCCGTCCCGCGCCCTGGACCTCGCCGGAGCTGCGCTGGGCCGGCGCCGTCGTCCTGATCCAAGGCAAAGTGTGGCCCGATCGAGCCTCTGCTGCGTTGACCCGCTTCACCTCCCCTTGGGCCAGATCCGCGCCAAGGCCCAGAGCGCCGCCCGCTTCCAGACCTAGCCTCGCTCGGCCTTCCGCGCCAGATCGCAGGCCCAGCGTGCCAGCGCCCTCTGCGGGCCTCCTTCCTCTCCAGCCCAGCTGCAAGGCCCAGCCGAAGCAAGATCCGGCCTCCCTCCTCCACCTGGGCCTGGCCCAAAGTGAGCACCCCTCTAGCCCCCTGTACACTGTCGGGCCAGGAAGTTTCGGCCCATGTCACATTTTTTTCCCGCGGAGTGATTTACCTATTTATCCAGGAATTTACAGTATTGCAGAAAACCCCCTATACTTCATGCATTTAATAACTAATTAACCGTGCATCGGTTTAAGATACTTTATATATGAAACTTGCTCGGAATTTTGTGTAGATTAATAATATCCAACTTTCACCTATGTTTAAAATGTTTAAAATGTTGTTAGCATTGATTTGCCCCTATGCCATGCTAAAATGATTTAATTCATAACTAAATAACCGTAACTCCGATTTTAATAATCTTTATATGTAAACGGGGTAGAATTTTGCCTAGTTTATCATGGTGACCTTACTTTGCATGTTAAACAACTCTAAAATTATGTTTAGGGCAGAACAGTACCAAATCTAAAATATGCTATGGGGATTTACCGGAATTGTCGTTCGTTGCTTCCGGCCTCATTTAACCTTGACTAGATAGGTAGTTCTCATTTGCTTCACCCCTTTCCATGTTAATCATCATTTAATATTGTTGGGTACATAACCGAGAGAGAACTAAATAATTGACATGGTGTTTCGTCAATATGCAACTCGTTGCATATTGCACTCCACTTAATTTGTAGGATTGTTTGTGCTCTTTGCCATGCCATGCCATGTATCATTAAAGCGGACATGCATCATACTTGTTTTGCGCATCGTGCCATGATTATGTGGTGGTTGTTTACTATGTTGTGTGCTTATTTTCCGGTGATTGCTTCTTAGGGTTGGTTCCGGTAACGTCGAGTTTGTGAGGACCCGTTCATCTACGTTCCGTTTGTCTTCTTCATGGACTCGTTCTTCTTCCTTGCGAGATTTCAGGCAAGATGATCATACCCTCAAAATCACTACTATCTTTGCTATGCTAGTTTGCTCGCTCTTTTGCTATGCCATTGCTACGATGCCTACCACTTGCTTGCCAGCCTCCCAAATTGCCATGTTCAGCCTCTAACCCACCATTGTCCTAGCAAACCGTTGATTGGCTATGTTACCGCTTTGCTCAGCCCCTCTTATAGTGTTGTTAGTTGCAGGTGAAGATTGAAGTTTGTTCCTTGTTGGAACATGGAGATGTTGTTCCTTGTTGGAACATGTTTACTAGTTGGGCTATCACAATATATCTTATTTAATTAATGCATCTATATACTTGGTAAAGGGTGGAAGGGTCGGCCTTATGCCTGGTGTTTTGTTCCACTCTTGCCGCCCTAGTTTCCGTCATATCGGTGTTATGTTCCCGGATTTTGCGTCCCTTACGCGGTTGGGCTATAATGGGAACCCCTTGACAGTTCGCCTTAAGTAAAGCTCTTCCAGCAATGCCCAACATTGGTTTTACCATTCGCCACCTAGCCTTTTCTTTCCCTTGGGTTCTGCAGACTCAAGGGTCATCATTATTTTACCCCCCCCCCCCGGGCCAGTGCTCCTCTGAGTGTTGGTCCAACTGAGCGATGTCCGAGGCTACCAGGGGTAACTCTGGGCTGGCTTACCCGACGTCTGGCTCATCTGAGTGTGCCCTGAGAAAGAGATATGTGCAGCTCCTATCGGGATTTGTTGGCACATTCGGGCGGTGTTGCTGGTTTAGTTTTACCCTGTCGAAATGTCTTGTTGTACTAGGATACCGAGTCTGATCGGAACCTCTCGGGTGGAGGTCTATTCCTTCGTTGACCGTGAAAGCTTGTCATGGGCTAAGTTGGGACACCCCTGCAGGGATTTGAACTTTCGAAAGCCGTGCCCGCGGTTATGGGCAGATGGGAATTTGTTAACGTCCGGTTGTAGAAAACATGAAGTTGACCTTAATTAAAATGAATCAACAACGTGTGTAACCGTGATGGTCTCTTTCTGGCGGAGTCCGGGAAGTGAACACGGTTGTTGGAGTTATGCTTGACGTAGGTAGACCAGGATCACTTCTTGATCATACTTTTAACGACCGTGCTTTGCCTTCTCTTCTCGCTCTCATTTGCGTATGTTACCCACCATATATGCTAGTCGCTTGCTGCAGCTCCACCTCATACCTTTACCTTACCCATAAGCTTAAATAGTCTTGATCGCGAGGGTGCGAGATTGCTGAGTCCCCGTGGCTCACAGATACTTCCAAAAACCAGTTTGCAGGTGTCGATGAGTCCGTGCAGATGACGCAACCCAGCTCAGGAGGAGCTCGTTGAAGACCTTGTTCATTTGTGTTGTTTCGTTCTAGTTGATCAGTAGTGGAGCCCAGTTGGGGTCGATCGGGGACCTTTGTCGCATTTGGGGTTCTTCTTTTATTTTGGCTCCGTAGTCGGGCCCTGAGTGTATTTGGTTGATGTAATGCTTTATTCATGTAATTGTGTGAAGTGGCGATTGTAAGCCAACTATGTATCCTTTTCCTTATTATATTACATGGGTTGTGTGAAGATTACCTCACTTGCGACATATGCCTTCAATGCGATTATGCCTCTAAGTCGTGCCTCGACACGTGGGAGATATAGTCGCATCGAGGGTGTTACAAGTTGGTATCAGAGCCTTCCCCGGCCTTAGGAGCCCCCATTGCTTGATTGTTTTTAGCAGCCGAGTTGTGTCTAGAAAAAATGTTTTGAGTCCTTAGGAATTATATATCGGAGAGCTTAGGAATTCTTTTTACTTCCCAGTCTCCTCATCGCTCTGGTAAGGCATCCTGACGTAGAGTTTTGACTCTTCTCTTCTCAAATTTCACTAAAAAAATTTAGGATCACGCGAGTATCTTGGATTTGTTCCGATGGCTTATGATGAGAATACTGTCTTGGTGCCTCCTGTCAGGGGTTTAGTGGAAGTGTCCCGGGGAGTTGAGCTCTGAGGTGTTGTCATCATAATTTCATCGTTGCAATTCTGGTATAGTTGAGATATGTTCGCGACATCGAAAATCTCCTTTATGCAGTTCGTTGGTGAGATAACCTCGATGCCACCCAGTACTGGGGCGGGAGTTCGGGAGTATTGCCATAACTTGTATGACGGATGCTTTTCGAAGGTTGAGGTAGATGGTTTCCGAAGGTTTCTTGGTTATGTGTTGAAGGATGGATGCAGCTGGATGTAGGATTTGCTAGCTTGGGTGAGATATTATGCTTCCCCTGTATCCCCAACACCTGATTGCATAACCGGAAAGTTTCGGGAGTTTCATAGGTGGGAATTCAAGTAGCTCTTAGGATATCTTTCCGACAGATGTATGATATGAAATTGGGGTTCGACGTCTAGTGGTTCGCCTATTCACGGTCGATTTTACAGTGGTCTCGTTGTGTCTTAAAGAGTCCTTGGCTATGCTGACTCGGGGACGCTTCGTATGTCATGTGCACTGCCTTGTACATGATGGTGCTGTACGATCGAGCCCGTGTAGGTCCCACCACAAAAACTTCGGACGAAATCTCCATCATATGTTTGTTCTGGCTTATTCTACAAGCCAACCCTTTGTTTTTGTTTTGAGTTGTGGTATTCGAGTTGCTTCAAAGTCAAATGTTGATTCCATACCTTTTCCTAAATGGTGTTCTCATACTCCGATGTGAATACCAATCCTTCTTGATCATCAAGATTGTTTTTGTTAATACTTTTCAACCGGTGTGTCTCTCCTCAAGTGGATCCGTTCATTTCAACATTTACAAGATCAATTATCAGTTCTTCTCTACGGTGTTCTCTTTTGAGTGGGCCCTAACCCACAGGTCTTTTCCCAGGATCTTACCTGACTCTTCTTATTTCCGGAGTAATAAACAAATTCTTTTCGAAGTTTGACGTAAGAATGATTATCATCTGTCAAATGTATTTCTCCAAGATCTTTCAAATTCTTTTCATCGTTGGCTCAACCTTTCCATTATTCATTCCGGAGTGCCTCAACAGTTCACGGTGGTGTTTCTCGTTGTCATTTGAAGACCGAAGAAGAGTTTCTCTCTAATCTTGCTCCATTCTTTCAAGATTCGTGATTCAACATGGCGATACTAAAGGAGGACCGGGAGGCAGAGGCTCAACTCGACGCGGACCCTGAGTGTCGGGCCCTGAGTATCGCCATTTGGGGTTCTTCTTTTATTTTGGCTCCATAGTCCGGCCCTGAGTGTATTTGGTTGATGTAATGCTTTATTCATGTAATTGTGTGAAGTGGTGATTGTAAGCCAACTATGTATCCTTTTCCTTATTATATTACATGGGTTGTGTGAAGATTACCTCACTAGCGACATATGCCTTCAATGCGATTATGCCTCTAAGTCGTGCCTCGACACGTGGGAGATATAGTCGCATCGAGGGTGTTACATCCGAGTCCCCCATGGTGCAGGCGGACCAGCGGTTCAACATGGCGATACTAAAGGAGGACTGGGAGGCAGAGGCTCAACTCGACGCGGAGCACGCGCATGCCGCTGCCATCGAGGCTCTCCTGTAGGCGGAACCAGATGTCGTGGATGTGAACCGGGCGGCGGAGGCTCAACTTGAGGCAGAGCGCCCGGATGCCGCTGCCATCGAGGCCCTCCTGCAGGCGGAACCGGACATCCTGGACTTGAACCGGGGGGGCAGAGGCTCGACTCGACACAGAGCACACGGATGCCGCTCTCATCGACGCCCTCCTGCAGGCGGAACCGGACGTCCTGGACTTGAACCGGGTAGTGGAGCCTTGACTTGACGCGGAGCGCGCGGATGCCGCTGCCATCGAGGCCCTCCTACAGGAGGAACCGGACATCCTCGACTTGAACCGGGCTGTGCTCTCGTCCATGCAGAGTGCCCGCACGCTCTGCTTGATTGAGTAGCTGGAGGCCGAGGACAACCACGGTGCGGAGACACACGTCGGCAGCGACGGCTGGTTCGCGCCGGCAGCCAAAGACGACGAGGTCGTCTCTTTCCGCGAGAAGTGATATTTTTTCTTTATGTTGTTGTTTTTATGGATCTTTTGCTGTGTAAAAACATATATTTGTTATGCAAGTCGCCTGACTTGGGTTAGTCTACCATTTCAGGCGGTTGGATGAATATCCTACGTCTCCTAACCCTTCTTTCCTTCTTCCTCACCTCTTCTTCTTCCCCAACAGACCACCGCACGGGCCGTACGGATACTCCCCAACATGCGGTTGGATAAACATACTCTATGAACAAAAATTATGTGTCAGCGATAGGATGGCTGAGTTTGGTGTGTTCACATGTGACAGCACATGTCAGTGAGGGTGCGTTCCCTTGGTTGGGTTTGCAGCGTGCAGGAGCGACTATGTGAGGGTGTGGTGCGACCGCGGCGTGCAGGAGCGACCGTGTGGGGGTGCGGTGCGACCGCGATAGCCGTGCGCAAGTGTACCTCCTTCTCATTTTGAAAAATTTAGGCAAGCTTGGCAAAAATGTATGGCGAAGTTTGGCAATGCAAGGCCTACACCCAAACAGGATAAGTATGTATGTACTAGGAGTACTAGTGTTAAAAAAGAAAGGCCGGGTTTTCCTTCGCGGAATTTAATCGATACAAATCCTCGTTTCACATGTCAATTAATGCGTATTTTATCTCCAAAGACCAAAGAGCTAACCATCTCACTCCTCATCGCTTGATTAATGCAGCGCCATGCAAACCAACCTTCTCACTTCCGCATGCATGCAAGGGATATTAATGTCCTTGGTTGCTAACCCCATCAATTTTGCCTCGATTAGTGTTAGTGGCCCTTTGCAAATTGTAATTTTGATATACTGGCCTTGTGAAAAAAATGGAGGTAGTAACTATATTTGACTTCCTTCCCCATTGCGGTGACGTCGACAATATTTTTTTGGGTGGTTTGGCGAAGTGTGTTCGACGGAGAACACCATTGAGGGAGACCACGGTAAGTCGTTCGCAAGTGCTGCCTGCAAGCCGAGACAACCGCCTTATTTGCATCCAGGAAGTCCTTTACTAGTACTACTAGGAGTAACTAATGCGGTGAGATGGCTTCTCGAAGAAGACGATGGAGAAGCGGAGTCAGCGAAGAGTGAAATGATGGTTGCTTCATCCGTGCTTTTGTGATTTGATGCCTCACTGCTTTGTGATTTGTGATAAAAGGGACAGGGGAGTAGACTCTATGCTCTATACTATACTACATGCGTCCAAGCATGGGAGAAAGAGGAGAGACGTTGCATTTTTCTATTCCTTCAATCAATCAATCAGAGAGCTTCGGTTCCATCTTTTTGGCTTTGGCAACACCGTCCACAATGGTTCCCACGATGCCAAAAGCTATTTTCACATTTGGCTACACATTGTGGATGCCCTTAACCGTACCACTTGGTTTTGCTCCTGTGTGCTATCTATACAAATCTCAATTATATTGATCTAAAAAATTATAGAATCGAGATTAGTAAAAAGGAGGTGATTTTGCCGCACGAATGGCGGGGGAGGTTTGTTATTTGAGCAATGCTACATCCATGTAATGGTTTACATAAAGTTACGAACTGATGTGATGTGGGACTATTTGATTGGATTAAAGGAGAGGATTAGGCCCACCCCACCTGAAAATCAGGGGGGCATATATAGATTAGATGGAAAGTATACGTAGCAGATACATAGCCCTTTGTAAGTCTAGGATTAGGCTTCTTATTTTCGGAGGACGTTGTCCTGGCGGTTTGCTAACATGCGGTCCCACGTTTCAGTGCTTTACCAAGCCGATCCGCGTCCCACATGAGGCAGAACAACAACAGAAGCAACACGTGGTTAAGTTGAAGAAGATGAGGGAGAAGCGGATTCAGCAACGAGTGAAATGATGGTTGCTTTGTCCCTCCAACTTAACTGCGGGAAAGGTGCAGCTTTGTGATTTGACGCCTCATTGCTCATTACTACGTCGGCGCCATGACTGGGGTGCTTCATCCCGGCTGCTCTGCACTGTATTCCGGTATGGCACATGGACCCGGTAGCTTGATGTCCCACATTTCGACGAAAGGGACTAGAAGATTTATAAAAGCGAGCGCTCCACTCTTACGACGGAGAAGTAGACGACACGATGGCCCAGTGAACTGTCACTTGTACTGTATAGTACTATAGTTTTGCTATTTCGCACGATCCATCAATACAAACCCGATTAAACAGGAAAGGGCGGGATTTTTCCCGCGCGGTAGATGATACTGGCCATACATTTCAAAGGCAATTTTAATGTATGCAAACTGAATCATTATAAGTAACAATATGATATCTAGTAAAACTAAAAACACATATGAGTTATTGTGTTAGAGTGTAGTAGTAGTGCTGTATTTCATAGTTGTTAGATGTAACATGCAAGAACGTGTAGAGATGTAGTTTTGGAGGGCCTACAGAGAGAAAAGCGTAATACGGTCACCGAACTTCAGAATAAGCTGATTACAGTCACTATATACGTTTTGCGGTGATTATACGGTCACTTGCTCACAGCTCAGCATCGGATTGCACTCTGTTGACCGGCCAAATAGTCTGCATGGCGCCATGTTGACTAGTTAAATTGACCACGTTCGTTGTGGGTCCCACCTGCCAGTTCGCATAGGCAAAAGGTTAGATAAACACAAATTTACGTAGGCGCGACAAGGCTCCAACCCGTGCGCAGGAATCACCTGGTTGTGTATGTGTCTGTCAGGGCCTGATGTGTGCGCATGCACGTGTAGGTTGAGCACTTGAGCGTGAGAGTGTGTATTGGTCGTGTGGTGTACTGGTGTGTGCATGCATGTGTGCGTGTGTGCATGTGAGTGTTGCGGGCGTGCATGTGAGTGTTGCGTGTGTGCGTGGCTACATGTGTACGTGTGAGTGTTGCGTGCATGCATGGGTGCATGTGTTTGTGTGAGTGTTGCGTGGATGCAGTTTGTGTGCATACGTGAAAGGGGCGTACAGGGGGGGTATGCGATGGAGAGAGAGATGCTCTTCGTTTCTCTTTATTATGACTAACTTTGTATATAGTATAAAAATATACAAATTCACAGTGCGGAATAAATATCATTGTGGGCACCATGCAATGCAAATTAGCGTTTGTACTCCTCCATATAACTTTCTAATGTTGTATATATGTAGAAACTCTAAAATAATTTTTTGGCCACACTTTATTCAAAAGGAATGTTGTATGCGAAATAAACATGAAGAGAGGGCTTTTTAGATCAATGGGGTACGTGATGTAACATGTGTGAATGTGTAGTTGATGCATTTGGCGGGGCCTAGAGAGGTATGTGTGTGTATTATGTATTCAAGAGAGGCATGGATAGAGGGACCGACGGGGGGCGTGGGAGAGATAGCACGAGAAATGAGAGTGGTCTAGAGAGAGAGAGAGACGAATATGACATCACGACAAGAGATTCCATTCCCTTGAGTGTGTATATGCAAGGGGGGAGGGAATAGAGGCACCAGGAGAAATTTTCTGTGTGTGTGGTGTTTGTGTTGGTATGTGTGGTGTGAGAAGATAATGAGACGTGGGGGCAGAGGGTGTGTCACTGCGTGAGGTCTGGTGGGTCGAGGTGAGGCCCTTCATTCTGTTCCGTCCTGTGCCACATTGGTCGGCCCATGACGCATTTAGGAAGACCCATGGATGACTAGTCGTACAAGACAAAGATAGCAGAATTGTGAAGGACTCTGTGTCCACTGACAAAGCCGGCTAGGATTTGTAACCCTAGGTTCTCGGACTAAGGTAACCCCTTTATCTCTGATATTACTATTCATCCAACCTAACTTTAAGGGGCATCCTACAGAATGCTCTGCTAGAATCATACTCGTTGATTAGGAAGAGAGGTGTGAGACAATGCGTGAGAGACAGGCGTAAAGATAATGTGCATACATGAGACACGTATGCAGGTCCATGTATATAGAAAGGGTCGATGAGGATTGTGTGTGTGTATGTTTGCGAGAGGAAGAGTGCTTGTGATAAAGGTTAGTGAAAACAGTTGTAAATGGTTACGAGAGGGAGGGAGGGTTATATCTAGAGCATGTGTGCGAGAAAGACACCTCGGGAGAGAGTGTGTGAGCATGTGTGAGAGACCGCCGATGGAAAGTGAAACTACACATAAAAGACTGCTCTACAAATTGTTTAAAGATATAAATTGTATCCAAATATTAGGATGGGATCATGATATTTGCAATTCGCGTAAGGAGCGCTCATTGATCCATCAGACATCTAGATTCTATCGAATTTGAGCATGTCTATGTTATTATTCGACACAATTGATCCACATAGTTAGTATTTTGAACTCCAGACAATGCATCGCTTTAGCAATCGAATATAAACGTGAGTATAGTTCATGTTGTGTGTGTAAAGAACATTATACATACGGAAGTTACACAATGGACATTATAAATAGCTACTACCTATGAACTAGCATACATTTGAATTCAACTTAAGGTGGTTTAAAAAATCGAATTCAACATGAAGTCCATTCAATTATTTGAATTTGATATCATGGCATTTGTAAACCATACCTAAATTATGGGGGCACCAATCTCTGCTCTGATTTTGTACATAATAGCATATGTAGTCGTGTACAAAATAGATTCAAATTTAGCTCCTCCATTCCAAAATAATCATAGTTATAGGATTTTCAAGTGTCAAAATTTCAAAAAGAAGCGGATAATTTAATGAGGTTTTCAAACATACAAGGTCAAATATAACATTGTATATTTAGGTCAATCCGCATAGTTCAAGAGTACTCTAAACGTGAATGCTCGTGTTTCAAAATTTCGAACGAAGCGCCAAAAGAGCCTCTACTCGCCCAAAACCGCGTGAGACCAATGTTTGGTAGTACAAGGAAATTACTTTTCTAATGACTCCGACCCGTGAAACCTACCGGCCCGACGTCCAAAGGTCTAAACCGGGGTAGGTTTATAGCTTTATCTAGACGCCACGCAACCGCATCCGAAAAACATTCATACACAATGGCCGCCTAAGCACACATGCGCGCGGCCGAAATCGCTCCCGCCCACTATTTGGGACACCTGGGATTACCATCCTACCCCCGACCCGCAGTAGGTCCGAAATTTAAGAGGGGGGCAAAGTTTGTACTTTCCCCAAATTTCAAACAAGCGCGTCCCATCTTCTGTTCAAAAAAGCCAAAAACAAGCGCGTCCCAGACTGAAACATGGTTCCCCCCACCCGTCTGATTCCCCATTCGTACTCCGTGGGCGCCAAAACTACCTCTCCACCAGCCGCTAAACCCCGGCGTCCTCCGTCCTAAGTCTGCCACCCCAACACACCCATCAATCGTCGCCCTCCTCCATCACGCCAGAGCCGATACCCCTACGTCGCCGTCCACCACAACCTCAACTGCAACACCCTGCACGGCTAGTAGTTGAAGCCGAGGCGAGCCGTCCGTACCCGAGCCAGTTCAACCACGCCGTCCTGCGCCTCACCGCTACCGCTCCAACTTCGCCACCCTCCACCACACCAGAGTTGTTCCTGCTACGCCGTCCTTCGCCGCCTCGGATCTGCTTCCCCTCCGCCAACATACGGCCATGGCAACACAGTCAACAATTTGGCCATGGGTTCGTCCAAGCCTGCACCCTCCAGAACATCGGTTTCCCCGGTAAAAAGAAGAAAATCGGCGCGACTTGTGGAGCTGACCACACCGGCAACCGAAAAAGGTACTCCTCTTCCCTTATTCGTGCAAATCTTACGTCTCTGCTTGCACGGTATTCATCCCACAGAAGATAATAGTTGATCGCTTCTTCTTGATACTAGATGTTCCTAGTAACTCACGATGCACAGGGTTTCTCCTCATATACTATTTCACCTTAGCTAGAGGTCCGTCGCCCCCCCCCCCCGAATTTCAATTTCTGGCCACTTGATTCCCAATTAACGGAAGCATTCCTCAGCGTAACAGGCGCTAGTATGCCTATTACGCTGGGGAAGCAGCGCCTTGGTGTTTATCTTAGGGGCGTGTGCGGCCTAGAGCTACTGGCGCCCGATCTGGAAGTCGGCCGGGATTAAAGGGATGGCCTGGGGGCGCTGCCAAGCACGGCGGTGGTGTGAGGTCGATGGGAGGGCGGGGCGGCGGAGGCAGGGGTCTGGGCCGGTGGTCGCTGGCGGTTCGAGAAAGATCATCAACAGTGACTGGCGGGAGGTAGACGAAGGCCATCTGCCCGTTCCTTATAGATCGGACGGTTCATTAAAAAAATCGACTGACCTATTTATTTTCAGTCGACTATTATCTTAGATATGACCACATGTGGTGGTGTGCTGGAGGAGGACCGGCATTTCCTGTGCTCATATATTACAAAATCATACAGAGTAGAATCTAATTTTGTTTGCCATGCAAATGTTGTAGAGCTATCATATGTCTCCTGTCATTTATTTCTCAGCCACCTGCTATCTACTACTTTTACAGTGCACTAGGTCTGCACACACTTCACCCTTACTCTCACTGTTGTGTTTTTATGCAAGGGTATTTCAGACTTTGCTGCCATGACAGAAGCCAAAAAGAAAAGAGAGAATTCGCTCCAGTTTGGTGTGCGGCTAGGCAAGACAAGTTTCAACGCTTTAAAGGGTGTAGTGTCAGCAGATGGAGACGGGGAACGTAGCTCTGGAGTTGATGACCTCGCTCGCAATGAACCACCATCCCAGGTGCTTGATTTAACTTCGCGGTGTCATATGTGGTTGCATGTTCCATATGGTGTCTAGCTTGTATTCGAAAGGCCAAAGTCGGTAAGATAAGGAAAGATATTTTTTTACATGAACCACCATCCCGTGAGCACCAGAAGACAAATAGCTAGTCCGGGCACTGGCCGAGCCAGTGATAAGCCCAGCAAAGATAGGCATCACCTGGAAGCCAACTAAAAAGCTGCGATGGTGGCGAAGCAGCCCGCCTGCCACCAGGCTCTCAGGTCCTAGATGATCATGCTCACCACTCCAGCCGGATGTCTAGCTTGTATTGCTTCCAATTTGGTTAAATTGCATCTGCTTAGCTTACACATTATACCATTGAATATGACATGCCTTTCTGTTTTTGGTACATACTAGTACATCTGTGTATTAACCATGTTCTTACATCAAACTAATGTTCTTGTGTATCCCTCATCAATCACTTATGACGAGGCAGGCAGGCAAGGGGACTACTCCTCATTTAAAGAATGCAGCGTCAGCCTCCCGACATGATTCTCAAGAAACAGAAATGCTAGATGAAGATAGTGAACGTAGCTCTGTAGTTGATTACAGCATTTCCCCTACACTAGCATCGCAGGTGCTTGCTCTAACTTGGCAGCGTGATATGTGGTTGCATGTTGCATATGGTGTCTAGATTGTAATTCTTCCAATCTGGTTAAACTGCATGTGCTAGTCTGCTTAGCTTATACATTATACCTGTTAATGTGACATGCCTTCCTGTATTTAGTACATAGTACATCTGTCTATTAAGCATGTCCTTACATAAAACTATTGTTTTTTTGTATCCTGCATCAATCAACATGACGAGACACCTTTAGTATATGTAGTGCGATATTAGTTGCATCTTTCATATGATTTATAGCATGTGCTGCTTCTAATTTGTTGAAATTCCATTTATGATGGGACGCTTTTAACTTCGCAGAGTCATATTGGTTGCATCTTTCATGTGGTGTCTAGCTTGCATTGCTTCTTATTTGCTGGAATGGTTTCTGCTTAGTTTACACAAACAGTTGTGAACATGGCATGTCGTCCTGTTTTTCGTACATATTCCATCCTGGTATCATGTGTTTGCCTTACATCAAAGTAGTGATTGTCAGTATCATGCATGAATGAGTTCTGAAGAGAGAATTTTATTGCTTTTTCTTGTCGGTTTTACTTGACAATTCAAAATCAATAAAGCGGAATGAAGTTAGCAAGGCAGCGGATAAAGGTGCTCCTTCCGAACGGAGGGCCTCTACAATTTCTACTCCACCACACCCCAAGATGATTTCCAAGACAACACATGCATAGACACTAAAAAAAGCTCTATTTATGATGAGCACGTCTCCCCTAGTGTAGCATCACCGGTGCTCCCTCTAACTTGGCACTGTTATATGTGGTTGCATGTTATGTGTGATGTCTAGCTTGTATTGCTTCTTATTTTGTTGAATTCCATCTGCTTACTTTACACATTATACTTGAATAAGACACGTGTTCCTGTTTCTAGAACATACAATATCTGTCTATCACACCATGTTCTTACATCAAATTACTATTGTTGTGTAACCTGCAACAATCACTTATCATAAGACACGTTTGACTTTGGAGTGTGATATAGGTTACATCTCACATTCTTTTCTAACTTGTATTACTAATTTGTTGAAATGGCACGTATGGCGAGACAATTTTAACTTGGTAGAGTGATATTCGTTGCATCTTTCATATGGTGTCTAGCTTTCATTGCTTCTAATTTGTTGAAATGTCTTCTCCTTAGTTTACACATCATAAGTTGTGAATATGCAATGCTGTGAATATGCAATGGAACTAATGACGAGAGACCTCTAACATGGTAGTGTGATGTTGTTTGCATCTTGCATATGATTTATTTCTTGTATTGCTTCACATTTGTTTAAACGCCATTTATGATGAGACACTATTAACTTGGCAGAGCGATATTTGTAGCATCTTTCATATGGTGTCTACCTTCCATTGCATTGCTTCTAATCTGGTGAAATGTCTTCTTCTTAGTTTACACATCATAGTTCTGGTTATCTCTTCCATCCTGTTTTTCATACATATTACATCCTCTTATCATGTGGTTGTCTAACATCAAAGTTCAGTTCGTCTGCATCACGCATCAATTTGTTCTGAAGAACTAAATTGTTATTCGTCTTTCTTGTCGTCTTGACTTAACATGGCACAGAGAAAGAGGAAGAAACACATAATGGCAGGGAATGAGAACCGGATGAATCCTGCAGATTTTGCTGGTATTGATGGTGCAATAGAAGGTCAAAGTCCAGCAGAAAATTCTACAAACACGGCATCCCATGCTACACGAGTTGCAAAAAAAAGACAAACAGAAACAAATAGCTGCCACCAAATAAGCAGAGACAAACCTAGTTCTTGCAACACCTACCACAGTACTACCAGCTGCACGACATACTCGTGCGTCAATTGAGCTAGCAGCACATTCCCAAGCTCCCTTGCCACCTGACACTACTTCCCAAGCACTCTTGACACAAGACGAGTTGGCAATATTAGATGAACCTTGTTAGCTTCAACAGCAAGAAGGTAGTTGCTGGAGTCAAGTTACAGTTGCATGCTTCTTTATATGTAGTCTCACAGTTTGATGTACACTAACACTTCCTATGTTTGTTGTTGGACTAGCACCTAGGTGCAAGAGGAAACAAACATCAGGGATAATGCTCGATAGGTTAACTAAATCTAGAGGAGGAAGAATGGAGATCCGTTTTGAGGCAGGTTTAAAAAGGCCACGTGATGCTACAGAGTCAGCCAAGTTAGTATCAGAGGCAGCGGTTGCTGTTAGGTGTCATGTACGTATCCTCCCAACATGGATTCAGTACAGGAATGACAAAGATAAAACCCAGTTCAACATCTTCCTCGACCATTTATCTGTAAGTATGGTTATGTACGGAAACTAGTAATATCGTCTTGCTCTGTCCAATACTTTCTAGGTTGCTGATAATGAGACTCCCATAATTTTCAACAGATGAGGTTCAAGTTGGATAGCCAAGATGATGCAACCAGACAAGCTTGCACCCATGTTTTCAAGTCTGCTCTGCGACAGTATCGGTATAACTTTAGGAAAACTCACTTTGAAGGCAAGGCTAACAGTGAACTTGCCCAAACATCTCCAGTGGAAAATATAGCTGATGAAGACTGGAGAGGCCTCGTTAAACACTGGTCCGATCCGAAGTATCAGGTACATTATATATATGTCATCAGATCACATGTTGAAGTCCTATTTACACATGTGCCACACAAATCTATCTTCTTGTACGTGAACTGTTCAAAGAACAAGGCCAACCGTATAAAAGTGAAATTCCAACAGACAACAGGATCTCGTAGCTATATTGCACACTGTGAGGCTCTTGTAATTAGCTGTTGTTTCACTCTTTTCGCCGTACCATATTATCAGATCTATATTGACTTGTTCCAAATGCAGAGGAAAGCCCGCAAGGACCAAAAATACCTGAACCAAATGCTACGGAAATCTTCAAGGACTGTCACACCAGCAAGAACAAGAGCATGACTACACCAGTCAAAGCCGCTGTTGTAAGTGTCGGGACCCCGATTCTAAGTCACACCAATCTAGCATGTAACACCTCATATCACTTTGCGGCCTCACGCACGGTATCCCCACGGGTGTCGCCTTACCATGGCCCGGGACCGTTTGCGTCTTTTGGCTCGCGTATATGATTGTGTCGCTAGCATCCATATGACGGAGAACCCGGGCCGACATGGCTAGTCATGAACCCAAAGCGGCCCTAACCTATGGGAACAGGCATACATGATTCACATCGAGCGTGTCGGTCAGCAGCGTGTGAATCCGGGCTGTAGCACCGGGCTAACAGGACTCCGGGGAACCCGGGCTGTAGCAGGCTAGGAAAGACTCCGGTCGACACCGCGTGACATTTCCCCGAAGGGACAGACATAGGAACGAAGTGAAACACATGCCAGCCAGTCAAGTGTCCTAAGCAGTAGTGCTGGGCTAGCAGGACTCCGGTGAACCGGGCTGTAGCGGACTACTATGGCTCAAGGAAGCACTAGACTACATTTCCCCATAAGAGAGACTGCCAAGGATAAACAACTAGATTGTTGGATCCCACACATAGCAATACACGTCACACGTACGCATAACATGCAAGTATGTGCAGTACAACATGGCATCACAACAAAACGCAAACTCATATATATAAAGGCTCAACAGAGCCACATAGCATAAATACAAACAGGGGTCACATGACCCATCATTCAGAGCATACAAGCAACGGAAGCATTACATGTCTGGGTACAGACAACTACAAAAGAAAAGAGCTGGAAAGCCTGACTATCTACAAGATCCTCCCAAGGGTACAAGATCGTAGCTGAGGTAACAAGCTACCCGTCGAAGTCCAAGCGGAACTACTAGTAAGACAGATGTCTCGTCTGCAAAACATAAATAAAGCAAACATGAGTACAAAGGTACTCAGCAAGACTTACATCAGATCCTATCATATATGCATTAGTATCAAGAAGGTAATGTGGGGTTTAGTTGCAGCAAGCCAGCTTTGACTCAGTGGCTATCCTGTTCTACGACAACGAGAAACTTCTTTGAGATGAGGCAGCGCACGCGAGTCCACTAATCACCACATCAATACACCACTAAGGATTCATCCTCATCTCCCTATGAGAAGGCCATCCATAGCACTCACACTTGTCTTGAGCATTTTAGAGTATCCACTTTAAGTTGTCTATGTACCATGTAAGCATCCAAGAAGTCCATAACCGAGGACACGGCTATTCGAATAGATCATGATAACCCTACAGGGGTGTACTTCATCACACACGCTCTCGCCACTTACCGCCATGTACACGTCATGTATCTCGGCAACCTTCAAGCGGAAGCCTGGCGAGGGTGTCGGCCACGACCTGACTAACCACACAAGACTCTAGTCCAGGTTTATTGCCTATTCGGGTTCCATCCGCAAGGATATCCGGCCGAGGTTTCGCTCACGGCCCCAAACGATGTGTACAGGGTTCCCGAGCCCACCATCCGGGTGCCACTCGGTACACCGGGCCACGTGTGCCTAGTCTGTCCCAAGTCCACCCTGCCGGGTGCCACTCGGTACAAAAATAGCACTACCTACAAACACCAGAAACTATTTGCAACTCCTGGACAGAGCTCAAGGCGGTTAATAAGTCGAGAGAGCTTGGAGCGCCCGGAGCCCAATGTGTGGTAGTAGCTAGTCATTGGACAACTTACACAGAACTCAGTTCTTAAGGACGGTCCCAATGAGACAACCCACCATGTACTCCTACATGGCCTCTCACCGCTACCTTTACCAAATCGTGTTCACACGTTTAACTCTCAGCACCAGAACATATCATAACACTCCAATTCATTCCCGATGAATCAGACCTGACACAACTCTAAGCAATAGCAGGCATGGCATGGTAGGAACACAACATGGCTCAATCAATTCCTACACATGCTAGTGGGTTTTAACTATTTACTGTGGCAATGACAGGTCATGCAGAGGAATGGGTTCAACTACCGCAACATAAAGTAGCAGTTGAATCGTTGTTGTCCTAATGCAATAAATGAGAGCAGGGGCGAGAGAGTGGGATTGTATCGGAATGAACAAGGGGGTTGCTTGCCTGGTAGAACAACAAGGAAGGCACTGCTCGTCAGACAGGTACTCTGGAACGGTCTCCGGAGCAGGACCTATCGAGAAGGAACGGTGTCGGCAATCAAACACAAGCATATGCAACATTATGATGCATGAACATGGCATGAAGATGTGATGTTATTGGAGCTAATGCAACTAGCATTCATTTGGTTAAAGTCCATTTGAACTAAAGATTCAAATGTAACTCCAAAATAAGCTCTTAAATATGCCATAAGTGTGTTTTCACATATACAGCATGTATAGGTTGGTTTGTCATGCATGAAAATGGTACAGATGGATAGATTGAATTTTTCTTATAATTGTTCATATATAAATTGTTTCAATCTGAGTTACGGTTGAATTTCTATGAATTTTTGAAGTTTTGAATATATTCTGGAATTTCCTGATTTATTTTAATACCAGAAAAGGGTATATTGCGTCAGCCTGACGTCATCACTACATCAGTGGGTCAACGCGGCTGTCCAGGTCAAACCTGACACGCGGGGTCCACCCGTCAGTGTCATGGTTAACTAACAGAGGTTAATTAATTTTTAAACTAATCCTAAACTAAAAATTAGCCGAGCCGGGCCCCACCTGTCATTGAGCCAGGGGAGGTCAAACCCCCTGGTCAACTGGGGCTAACGCGCCGGCGTTTAGCCGCCGGCGATAGCAGACATGGCGGAGGGCGCGGGATTCGCCCTCCGGCGACCATTCGGGCGGCGGAGACCACGGGCGAGGAGCTGAGGCTCGCCCGCATCCAGGGCGGCATGTGGCAGCAGCAGGGACGGCCGGAGCTCGCCGGAGCGAAGCTCGGGGCGGCGGCCAGAGTTCGGCTCCGGGCGAAAACGGGCTGCGGGGCATGGTAGGGCGAACCGGCGAGTGCTACGGGTTCCTGGGAACGCGCTGAGTGCGTTTATAGGTTCAGACACGAGCGGCGGTGGCTAGAACGATGGCGGTGACATGCGCGGCGGAGCTGAGCTCTCGGCCATGGTGGAGGTGCGTCCTGGAGCTCGCGAACGCGAGGGAGAAGAGAAGGGTTCGGCGCGGAAGCTCACAGCGATCACGTTGAGGTGGTCAGCGGCTCGGGGGAGGTCCGGTGCGGGCGGAACGGCGAAGCCGATCTCCGGCGTCCGGAGGAAGAAGACGACGGCGATGAAGGCGCTCCAGGGCCTCCCGAGGCACGTGGCTCGATGGAGAGCTTCAGGGCGAGGTGGCGGAGCTTCTGGACTCGAAGAGAGGGCGAGGGGGAGGCGGTGGCCGCGGCAATGGCGAACGGCGGCGACAGCAGCGCTCGGCCGTGAGAGAGAGAGCGAGGGAGAGGAGAGGAGAGAGCCGGGGGGAGTGAGAGGGGTAAGGGGCGGCGCGTGGCATCGTTCAGGCGTTCCAGGGCGACGAGGAGGGAAGCAGGAGGTGGCGGGGCGACGTGGCCACGGCGAGCGTCGTGTCCGGCTTCTCCTCTGCCTACTGGCAAGAGGTAGAAGACGGGGCTGCCCCTGGTTGGCTGGGCCGCCAGGTGGGCTGGCCAGCTGGGCCACCAGGTAAGCGCCCAGGTAGGTCTCTCTCCCTTTTCTGTTTTCTTTTCTAATTTTTTGACATTTGTTTTGATTTAAATAAAATACTAAACCATCTTATATGCTTCCGAAAATTAGTGTAGGAACTAATTGGATTATTCCAAAGCCCCACATTAAAAATCAGAATTATTGGAGTATATTTGAACATATAACAAATATAAATCCAATACAAATAATTATGCATTAATTCCAAATGGCCAAAATAAATATTTATGAGCTCCTAAAAATATTGGTTTGAATTTTACCTCTCACCAATATTTTCAGAGAGAGACATGAACATTTTCTTGGACCCTTTTGGAGCACTTTTTATTTGGGTTATTTTCAGAAATGATTCTGAGGGTTTCACAAATCCCCATTTCAAATTTAAAAGGAGTTTAAACATGATGCAAGCATGAAGGGCTAGCCTAGGTCATACCAGAACTAGGGATGTGACAACTCGCCCCCACTCGAAGAAATCTCGTCCCGAGATTCAGGAGTCGGCGGGAAGAAAGCGGGGTACTCTAGTCGAAGACGATCTTCACGCTCCCAAGTGGCTTCTCTCTCAGAATGATGAGACCACTGAACCTTGAGGAACTTGATGTTATGACGTCGGGTGACACGCTCTGCTTGATCAAGGATGCATACAGGGTACTCTCGATAGGTGAGGTTATCCTGGAGATCAAGCGTTTCGTGGTCCACTTCGCGGATGGAATCCGAGAAGCAACGCCTGAGTTGAGAGACGTGGAAGACATCATGAACTCGAGAAATATGTGGTGGTAGTTCCAACTGGTAGGCAACCTCTCCTCGTTTAGCGAGAATGAGAAAGGGACCAATGTAACGAGGAGCCAACTTGCCCTTGATACCGAATCGATGGGTACCCTTTAGAGGAGTAACCCGAAGATAAGCCTTATCGCCAACTTCATAAGCCACTTCCTTATGAAGACGGTCATACTGGCTCTTTTGACGAGATTGGGCGGTTTTCAAATTCTCACGAATGATGCGAACTTGCTCTTCTGCCTCATGGATCATATCCGGTCCAAAGAATTGCCGTTCACCGGTTTCTGACCAGTTCAAAGGTGTTCGACATCTTCGTCCATACAGAACCTCAAAAGGAGCTTTCTTGAGGCTGGATTGATAGCTATTGTTATAAGCAAACTCGGCAAAAGGAAGACACTTCTCCCAATCCATACCGAATGAGATAACACAAGCTCTAAGCATGTCTTCAAGAATCTGGTTGACCCTTTCCACCTGACCACTTGATTGAGGGTGGAAAGCGGTACTGAAAGAAAGGTGGGTGCCCATGGCAGTTTGGAAACTCTCCCAGAAATGAGAAGTGAAGAGACTACCACGGTCTGAATTGATCTCTAGTGGAACACCATGAAGTGACACTATTCGAGAAATATATAAGTCAGCGAGCTGACTAGCAGTGATACTCTCTCGAACAGGTAGGAAGTGAGCCACTTTGGAAAGACGATCAATGACTACGAAGATAGCGTTATTCCCTTTCTTGGTCCTGGGAAAACCGGTGATGAAGTCCATGCCAACTTTATCCCATTTCCACTCAGGAATAGCTAAAGGTTGAAGGGTGCCAGCAGGTCTTTGATGCTCTGCCTTAACGCGACGACAAACGTCACAGTCAGCAATAAACTGAGCAATTTCTCTCTTCATCCTAGTCCACCAAAACCTCTGGCATAGGTCCTGATACATCTTAGTACTACCGGGATGAATCGTGAGAGGAGATTCATGCACCTCCTTAAGGATTAATTGTCGAAGATGTTGATTCTTGGGAACCACCAAGCGACTCTCAAAGAAAACAACACCACGACCATCTATAGCAAAACTACCACCAACTCCCTTGTTAATGTTTCTCTTGATCCGGGAAATTCCCGTATCCTGCTTCTGAGCAGAGATGATCTGATCCACAAGAGTAGGTTTCGCCACCAAGGTAGAAAGGAATCCGTGAGGAGCAAGGTGGAGGTTAAGTTTGCATAATTCCTCATGGAGAAGTGGTTGGCCCTGCTGCAACATGAGATTGTTGCAATAGGACTTACGACTTAGCGCATCAGCCATAACATTCCCCTTGCCTGGGGTGTAGGTAATCCCTAAGTCGTAATCTGAGATCAACTCCAACCAACGTCTTTGCCTAAGGTTCAAATCTGGTTGGGTGAAGATATACTTGAGACTCTGGTGATCGGTGTAAATCTCGCAACGTTTACCAAGAAGGTAATGTCGCCAGGTCTTAAGTGCATAGACTACGGCTGCAAGCTCTAGATCATGGGTAGGATAATTCTCCTCATGTGGATGCAACTGTCGAGATGCATAGGCAATCACATGGCGATCTTGCATAAGAATGCAACCTAGTCCCTGTCGTGAGGCGTCGCAGTAGATAACAAAGTCTTTAGTGAAGTCCGGTGGCACAAGTATGGGAGCAGAAGTAAGACGTCTTTTCAGTTCCTGAAAACTGTGTTCACACTGTGGGGACCACTCAAACTTTTTATCTTTCTTGAGAAGTTCCGTGAGAGGTTTGGCCACTTTGGAGAAGTTCTCAACGAAGCGGCGACAATAACTGGCTAGACCAAGGAAACTCCTAACTTGCTTAACTGTTTCAGGTGGAGTCCAATCAAGAACGGCCTGAACTCTTTCGGGATTGACAGCAATGCCCTTACCAGAGATTACGTGGCCGAGATAGGTCACTTCTGGCAACCAAAATTCGCACTTGGAGAACTTGGCATAAAGGCGGTGCTCTCTGAGTTTTTCTAGCACAAGTCTAAGATGTTCGGCATGCTCTTCCTCGTTCTTCGAGTAAATAAGGATATCATCGAGGTAAACCACGACAAACTTGTCTAGGTACTCCATGAAGATCGAATTCATCAAGCGAGAGAAAGTAGCTGGAGCGTTGGTTAGACCAAAGAACATGACGGTGTACTCGTACTGACCATAACGAGTGACAAAAGCCGTCTTAGGAATGTCCCCATTTTTGATCTTGATTTGGTGGTAGCCTAACCTCAAATCCATCTTGGAAAAGACTGAGGATCCAGCGAGCTGATCGTACAGGTCGTTGATCTTGGGGAGCGGATACTTGTTCTTTATCGTGACCAAATTAATGGGACGATAATCTACAACCATCCGGTCCGTACCATCCTTCTTCTTGACGAAGAGAACGGGGCAAGCCCAGGGAGAAGAACTGGTACGGATGAAACCCTTTTGCAAGGATTCATCGAGTTGTTTCTTAAGCTCAGCTAGTTCTAAGGGTGCCATCTTGTAAGGTCTCCTAGAGATTGGAGCGGTTCCTGGGATAAGATCTATGACAAATTCTACATCTCTGTCAGGTGGAATACCTGGCAATTCCTCTGGAAAGACATCCGGAAAGTCACGGACTACCGGGATATCTTCAAGGTCTGGAAGAGGGTTGGCATTGAGAGAATAGAGTTGACGCTTTGCAACTCTAGTGGAGACGGTGACTATCTTGCCAGATGGGTGTGTAAGCTGAACAGACCTTGTGTAACAATCAATCTTGGCATGATGAGCTTTCATCCAGTCCATACCCAAGATGATGTTAATATCTGTAGACTTGAGGGCTATAAGTGATGCAAGGAATGCAAGTCTGTCAACAAGGATTTCATTACCATGGCTTATTCTGGTAGTTTGCCATCTAGACCCTGGAGTTTGGATTTCAAGTGGAGTTGGCATATCACAAAATGACATGTCGTGCAAACGAGCATAGCCTTCAGAGATGAAGGAGTGAGATGCTCCGGTATCAAACAAAACCGAAGCTGGATGGCAATTGACAAGGAGGGTACCAAGAACGGCATCCGGATCATCACGAGTGTCTTTAGCTGAGACGTGATGCACACATCCACGTTCAGTGGGAGCTGACTTGACACTAATCATCTTGCGTGATGGCTTATCACGGCCAACAGACTTCTCAGGCTGGGGTGGAGCATAGCTGGTTTGAGAGCAGTCACGTGCATAGTGTCCTGGCTCTCCGCATGTGAAGCAAGTCCCTGAGGTAGGGCGTGGACCCGCTTTGACAAGCAGTCTACCAATAGGCCTGGGTGGAGCATGTAACTGAACTGGGTGAGGTGCCACATAAGAGGGCCTCGGTGAGTAACCGGGTGGAAGAGCGGAGTTCGGAACCCAAAACTGGCGCTTCTGCAAGGTAGAGCTGGAGGAAGAAACCAAATCACGGGTGTGCTTATGAGACTCCTCGTAAGTGAGCTGAGCTGTCTCCGCATTAATGGCCTTGTTCACAAGAGCCTGGAATGTATTGCAATGGTGCAGGTGGAGATCACGATGCAACTTGGGGTTGAGACCCTTCCAGAACCTAGCCTGCTTCTTGGTGTCTGTGGACACTTCTTCTGTAGCATAGCGGGCGAGGTTCTCAAATTCTCTACTGTAGGCATCAACAGCCATCTTACTCTGGGTGAAACTACAAAACTCTTCTCTCTTGCGATCAACGAGAGCCTGAGGAATGTGATGCTCGCGGAAAGCCTCAATGAAATCCCTCTAGGTGATTATCTGGCCAGCTGGAAGCATAGCCTCGTAGTTCTGCCACCAAATACTGGCAGGACCTTCCAGGTGATAAGCAGCATAGGTGACCTTGTCACTTTCAGCTACGTTCGCAGAACGCATCTTGTGTGTGATACTATGGAGCCAGTCATCTGCATCGAGTGGTTCAATGGAATGATGGAAGGTGGGTGGTTTCAGACCGATGAAGTCATGGATGGACACAAACTCTTTGTGCGGGCGGGAGGTGTTCTCCTCAATACGTGCTAACAAGCGGTTAGACTCTCGCTTGTTCTTCTCAACCTCTAACATGAACTCTGCCAACGAAGACTGGTCAGGAGGATCCTCATCCCTACCATCTCTGTGGTTCCGGATATGAGCAACAGAACTTCGGTTAACCGGCAACATCCTGAAGAACCAACCAAGGGAACAAGGATGGATTCAGCATCATCATAAGGATGTAGATTATAGTACGAGAAAAATACTATCTCTTGAACTCCTAGGACAAGTCTGGCAGCATAACGGCAGCAAACTGCTCAAAATGAGACATTCTGCAAAAGATGGGGTAGCACCATGCTCAACATCATTACTCAAGGTTCTGAGATATTACTAAACAGGCTACACCAGAGGTACTCGAACTGGGATATGACTCTGATCAACCAATCCTAAGAGTCTACGGAGTAGTAACACGTGATCCTGATAGGCAGGAGAGAAAGCCTAGTTCCTTAACCCCGTAGGAAAAATGGGATGACTCAGATCAGAGGGCATGAGGCATAAGGAGTAAAAAGAGCCTTACGTTCCCTTCCACAATCAATTCCCTTACATAACTAAAGAATTTCTAGACACAACTTCGACCAGGTTGGCTTGGAAATCCTACAGGCAGTCAGGCTCTGATACCAAGGCTGTCGGGACCCCGATTCTAAGTCACACCAATCTAGCATGTAACACCACATATCACTTTGCGGCCTCACGCACGGTATCCCCACGGGTGTCGCCTTACCATGGCCCGGGACCGTTTGCGTCTTTTGGCTCGCTTATATGATTGTGTCGCTAGCATCCATATGACGGAGAACCCAGGCCGACATGGCTAGTCGTGAACCCAAAGCAGCCCTAACCTATGGGAACAGGCATACATGATTCACATCGAGCGTGTCGGTCAGCAGCGTGTGAATCCGGGCTGTAGCACCGGGCTAACAGGACTCCGGGGAACCCGGGCTGTAGCAGGCTAGGCAGGACTCCGGTCGTCACCGCGTGACATTTCCCCGAAGGGACAGACATAGGAACGAAGTGAAACACATGCCGGCCAGTCAAGTGTCCTGAGCAGTAGTGCTGGGCTAGCAGGACTCCGGTGAACCGGGCTGTAGCGGACTACTATGGCTCAAGGAAGCACTAGACTACATTTCCCCATAAGAGAGACTGCCAAGGATAAACAACTAGATTGTCGGATCCCACACATAGCAATACACGTCACACGTACGCATAACATGCAAGTATGTGATGTACAACATGGCATCATAACAAAACGCAAACTCATATATATAAAGGCTCAACAGAGCCACATAGCATAAATACAAACAGGGGTCACATGACCCATCATTCAGAGCATACAAGCAACGGAAGCATTACATGTCTGGGTACAGACAACTACAAAAGAAAATAGCTGGAAAGCCTGACTATCTACAAGACCCTCCCAAGGGTACAAGATCGTAGCTGAGGTAACAAGCTACCCGTCGAAGTCCAAGCGGAACTACTAGTAAGACAGATGTCTCGTCTGCAAAACATAAATAAAGCAAACGTGAGTACAAAGGTACTCAGCAAGACTTACATCAGATCCTATCATATATGCATTAGTATCAAGAAGGTAATGTGGGGTTTAGTTGCAGCAAGCCAGCTTTGACTCAGTGGCTATCCTGTTCTACGACAACGAGAAACTTCTTTGAGATGAGGCAGCGCACGCGAGTCCGCTAATCACCACATCAATACACCACTAAGGATTCATCCTCGTCTCCCTATGAGAAGGCCATCCATAGCACTCACACTTGTCTTGAGCATTTTAGAGTATCCACTTTAAGTTGTCTATGTACCACGTAAGCATCCAAGAAGTCCATAACCGAGGACACGTCTATTCGAATAGATCATGATAACCCTGCAGGGGTGTACTTCATCACACACGCTCTCGCCACTTACCGCCATGTACACGTCATGTATCTCGGCAACCTTCAAGCGGAAGCCTGGCGAGGGTGTCGGCCACGACCTGACTAACCATGCAAGACTCTAGTCCAGGTTTATCGCCTATTCGGGTTCCATCCGCAAGGAGATCCGGCCGAGGTTTCGCTCACGGCCCCAAACGATGTGTACAGGGTTCCCGAGCCCACCATCCGGGTGCCACTCGGTACACCGGGCCACGTGTGCCTAGTTTGTCCCAAGTCCACCCTGCCGGGTGCCACTCGGTGGAAAAATAGCACTACCTACAAACACTAGAAACTATTTGCAACTCCTGGACAGAGCTCAAGGCGGTTAATAAGTCGAGAGAGCTTGGAGCGCCCGGAGCCCAATGTGTGGTAGTAGCTAGTCATTGGACAACTTACACAGAACTCAGTTCTTAAGGACGGTCCCAATGAGACAACCCACCATGTACTCCTACATGGCCTCTCACCGCTACCTTTACCAAATCGTGTTCACACGTTTAACTCTCAGCACCAAAACATATCATAACACTCCAATTCATTCCCGATGAATCAGACCTGACACAACTCTAAGCAATAGCAGGCATGGCATGGTAGGAACACAACATGGCTCGATCAATTCCTACACATGCTAGTGGGTTTTAACTATTTACTGTGGCAATGACAGGTCATGCAGAGGAATGGGTTCAACTACCGCAGCATAAAGTAGCATTTGAATCATTGTTGTCCTAATGCAATAAATGAGAGCAGGGGCGAGAGAGTGGGATTGTATCGGAATGAACAAGGGGGTTGCTTGCCTGGTAGAACAACAAGGAAGGCACTGCTCCTCAGACAGGTACTCTGGAACGGTCTCCGGAGCAGGACCTATCGAGAAGGAACGGTGTCGGCAATCAAACACAAGCATATGCAACATTATGATGCATGAACATGGCATGAAGATGTGATGTTATTGGAGCTAATGCAACTAGCATTCATTTGGTTAAAGTCCATTTGAACTAAAGATTCAAATGTAACTCCAAAATAAGCTCTTAAATATGCCATAAGTGTGTTTTCACATATACAGCATGTATAGGTTGGTTTGTCATGCATGAAAATGGTACAGATGGATAGATTGAATTTTTCTGATAATTTTTCATATATAAATTATTTCAATCTGAGTTACGGTTGAATTTCTATGAATTTTTGAAGTTTTGAATATATTCTGGAATTTCCTGATTTATTTTAATACCAGAAAAGGATATATTGCGTCAGCCTGACGTCATCACTACATCAGCGGGTCAACGCGGCTGTCCAGGTCAAACCTGACACGCGGGGTCTACCCGTCAGTGTCATGGTTAACTAACAGAGGTTAATTAATTTTTAAACTAATCCTAAACTAAAAATTAGCCGAGCCGGGCCCCACCTGTCATTGAGCCAGGGGAGGTCAAACCCCCTGGTCAACTGGGGCTAACGCGCCGGCGTTTAGCCGCCGGCGACAGCAGATGCGGCGGAGGGCGCGGGATTCGCCCTCCGGCGACCATTCGGGCAGCGGAGACCACGGGCGAGGAGCTGAGGCTCGCCCGCATCCAGGGCGGCATGTGGCAGCAGCGGGGACGGCCGGAGCTCGCCGGAGCGAAGCTCGGGGCGGCGGCCGGAGTTCGGCTCCGGGCGAAAACGGGCTGCGGGGCACGGTAGGGCGAACCCGCGAGTGCTACGGGTTCCTGGGAACGCGCTGAGTGCGTTTATAGGTTCAGACACGAGCGGCGGTGGCTAGAACGACGGCGGTGACATGCGCGGCGGAGCTGAGCTCTCGGCCATGGCGGAGGTGCGTCCTGGAGCTCGCGAACGCGAGGGAGAAGAGAGGGGTTCGGCGCGGAAGCTCACAGCGATCACGTTGAGGTGGTCAGTGGCTCGGGGGAGGTCCGGTGCGGGCGGAACGGCGAAGCTGATCTCCGGCGTCCGGAGGAAGAAGACGACGGCGATGAAGGCGCTCCAGGGCCTCCCTTGGCGCGTGGCTCGATGGAGAGCTTCAGGGCGAGGTGGCGGAGCTTCTGGACTCGAAGAGAGGGCGAGGTGGAGGCGGTGGCCGCGGCAATGGCGAACGGCGGCGACAGCGGCGCTCGGCCGTGAGAGAGAGAGCGAGGGAGAGGAGAGGAGAGAGCCGGGGGTGAGAGGGGTAAGGGGCGGCGCGTGGCATCGTTCGGGCGTTCCAGAGCGACGAGGAGGGAAGCAGGAGGTGGCGGGGCGACGTGGCCACGGCGAGCGTCGTGCCCGGCTTCTCCTCTGCCTACTGGCAAGAGGTAGAAGACGGGGCTGCCCCTGGTGGGCTGGGCCGCCAGGTGGGCTGGCCAGCTGGGCCACTAGGTAAGCGCCCAGGTAGGTCTCTCTCCCTTTTCTGTTTTCTTTTCTAATTTTCTGACATTTGTTTTGATTTAAATAAAATACTAAACCATTTTATATGCTTCTGAAAATTAGTGTAGGAACTAATTGGATTATTCCAAAGCCCCACATTAAAAATCAGAATTATTGGAGTATATTTGAATATATAACAAATATAAATCCAATACAAATAATTATGCATTAATTCCAAATGGCCAAAATAAATATTTATGAGCTCCTAAAAATATTGGTTTGAATTTTACCTCTCACCAATATTTTCAGAGAGAGACATGAACATTTTCTTGGACCCTTTTGGAGCACTTTTTATTTGGGTTATTTTCAGAAATGATTCTGAGGGTTTCACAAATCCCCATTTCAAATTTAAAAGGAGTTTAAACATGATGCAAGCATGAAGGGCTAGCCTAGGTCATACCAGAACTAGGGATGTGACAGTAAGTCCTTAATCCTCATGCCCTTTAACTACTACTTACTCTGACTTGTGCCTTGAACTGCATGGTTTGCAGCCAATGTCTATTACTCTTTTCAATTTTATACAAAATTGTCTTAGCGTATCATTGCACGTTACAAGGTTTAAAAGAGAGGAGTGATGTTCCTTTGATCTTGATCCGTAATCTAGTTCCGTGCTGGACTTGCCCACACAATGTTACAATTGCCTGTTTGTCTGTTCTCAGTTGTTTTGTGATATGAATGACGTCATACTATGCTTACCGTATTATAAACTTCGTCTCTTTATCCTTAGCCCTCAATACAATGTGAAGAAATAGACAATACATTAGTGATGGTAAATGGTCATATGTTTGGAACCTGGTTTTATTATGTACTTTGCAATAAAATACAACTAGTATTTTACATGGGTTCACCAGAATAAGTTCTGTATATAGACCAAAGCTATTTTGTTTGGTTTTGCTTCCTCCTTAATATCTTCTGTTTTGGTACTACTAACGTAAAACCTCAACTTTTCAGCGAGCTATGGAAAAAATGGTGGAACCGCCACCTTCTGAAGGTGGCGAGGCAACTATAACCGCAATGTCAGCTCTTGCTGCCGTGGGTCAGTACCTGTCCACTAACAGTGCCAAAAGCACGTTCCTGCGTAATACTGGGTTGGTTGTTAAGGCAGTATCGTCCAAACTGCCTCATGATCAAGATATGCAAGCTGAAAGCAATGTTGTATCTGCGCTCCAGACACAAGTCCATTCCCCAACAGAGACCCTTTGTGAAACAAGGAGAAACATTGCTCAATGTCGTCAAGATATGCATGGTTTTGAAACTAGACTATCAGACATTTGCTATGTTGTTCAGGAGCCTAGGAGAAATGAAGGCGAGGGTTATGGTGCTCCATCGGACAATACAACATGAAAACGTAATAGTCAGGTCAAATGAACAGAGCTTCTGAAGTTCTGATGGTGCATTTATCTGCTAGACTGTTAAGTTTTAAGCCAACCTTCCTTTTGTTATATAGTTGTAATTTGTTTTGGTGCGATACAAAATTTATTCTTAACGTGCAGCCACCGCCTGAAGAAAACAGCAAGCCATTTTTGTATAGTGTAGGGTGTTCCCTATATTTGCACTGGTGGCGATCTTTGGTGCCGAGTGGATGTAATCTGGCAATCGCCTTGATAGCCTAGCGTTAGTTTCGGCCTTATTTATTTCCTAGTCTTCTTTTTCCCTGGTTTGCTAGTGGCCGCAACTACCATGGGCCATATACGGGCCGTAGGATCCATGGGTCTCCTATGGGCCGTCGATAAATGGACCTATAATCGGTGGGCCTCGGGCCGTCGGATAAATGGGTCTACATGGGCCATAATCGGGCGTAATTGGTATCAGCCCAGCACGGTAACAAGCCGTTAACGGGACGTAGGACAGCAAAGGCTTAATTCTGTCACAGGCATAACGGGTCTTAATGGGCCAGAATATAGGACGGGCTGGAAACGGCGCAACGGGTTAACATGCCAGAAATGGGCCGACTCTTGCCATGGGCCGAATTTGGCCCATTAGGGTAACAGACTAGTAACGGGTCGACTCTTGCCATGGGCCGAATTTGGCCCATTAGTGGAACAGGCCAGTAACTGGCCGACTCTTTCCATGGGCCGAATTTGGCCCATTAGGGGAACAGGCCAGTAACGGGCCGGAAGTAATCGAGGGCCGAAAAGGAGCCCAAGAACGTATGGGCCGTGAATAGGCCGAAAGCTAACACGGGCTGGAAACGGCCCATGTAAATCACGGGCCGTTAACGGGTATAAAGAAAATTACTGTTCATTATGGGCTAGAGTCATCGTGCGCCTGTAATGGGCCGAAAGACGTCGTGGGCCATACATGGGCCGAAAGTGAAATGGGCTGGTATTATATTCGACGGCCCACATGACATTGTTGGGCCGATTTCCATTAGGGCCTAACGGGCCGTGAGTTAACGGGCCGTAAAATGGGCTATTTGCCAAGAGACCGTTAACAAGGTTTTCATGGGCCAACCCGTTAACTTTTGACCAAGTCAAACAGGCCAGCTTTGTAAGCTAAATGGGCCACTGTTGGGCCATGCCACGTGTCGACATATCATAGGCGCCTATCTGACCCACTGATGAGCTAACGCGTGTTTCGTTCGGCCAATAAGAATTTTACACGTGGAAATTTCCCATTGGTCGGGGCTGTTAACGGGTTATCGGATCCAAAACCCGACCCGATAGCTTAAATGCATTCTGTTATGGTGGATGCCACGTGTCGGTCACCCTTGACGAAAGCACTTCTGTGACGCGCGATTTATCGTCATGCAAGTGGACACTTCCGTGATGATAATTTTGGTAATGTCATGGAACACTTCTACGACAACACAGGTATGACTATCTTGATTCTGTCATAAATTTTTCATGGATGTACATGCATGACAAAAAAAGTGACCTACTATGACAAACACGTATCATCACGGAAGTGTATTTTTTTTGTAGTGACGGTATTGCAATGTGTTGAAACAAGGCCTAGGGTTCATACTTTCACTAGTGCAAGTTCTCTCAACAATAATAACATAATTGGATCACATAACTATCCCTCAACATGCAACAAAGAGTCACTCCAAAGTCACTAATAGCGGAGAACAAACAAAGAGATTATGGTAGGGTACGAAACCACCTCAAAGCTATTCTTTCCAATCAATCCATTGGGCTATTCCTATAAGTGTCACAAAAAGCCCTAGAGTTCGTACTAGAATAACACCTTAAGACACAAATCAACCAAAACCCTAATGTCACCTAGATACTCCAATGTCTCCTCAAGTATCCGTGGGTATGATTATACGATATGCGTCACACAATCTCAGATTCATCTATTCAACCAACACATAGAACCTCAAAGAGTGCCCCAAAGTTTCTACCGGAGAGTCAAGACGAAAATGTGTGCCAGGGGGTGGGCACGCCCCCTGCCTCGTGGCTTCCTCGTTGATCCCCTGACATGCACTCCAAGTCTCGTGTGTTGCTTTCTTTCCAAAATTAACTTTTCCAAAGGTTTCATTCTGTTTGGACTCCGTTTGATATTCCTTTTCTGCGAAACACTGAAACAAGGGAAAAATAGAAAGTGGCACTAGGCTCTGGGTTAATAGGTTAGTCCCAAAAATCATATAAAATAGCATATAAATGCATATAAAACATCCAAGGTTGATAACATAGTAGCATGGAACAATCAAAAATTATAGATACATTGGAGACGTATCAGATGACGATGCCGATAAGAAGCAAGGCCAAAACCTGCCAGTAATCAGGCGTGGGACGGCCACCCCTTCATATGACGTGTACATAATCGATACACTGAAAAAGCCTCGTGGCAAGGACAAGGGAGATCCAGTTAAAACTCCTGAGACACAGTCTAAGTTCCGGCGCCCCAAATGCCGCCCCAAGCCACGCCGCAGCAATGATGGCACTGGAGAAAATAGTACTCTGGACGGCGCAGAAAGCAACGAAGACCCTGTGGGAGAAATATCCAAGCAGGAGGAACAGGAAAATGGGCAAGCCAGCCCCGATGAACGGGCCCCGCTCAGCAACGGTTCGGAGGACGACAACTACCTTCCGCTCTCCGAAGATGAGGTAAGCCTCGGCGACGAAGACTTCATCGTACCCAAAAAGCCCCTCGAGCAAGAGCGCTTCAAGCGCAGGCTGATAGCCACGGCAAGGAGCCTGAAAAAGAAGCACCTGCAGCTTCAAGCTAACCAAGACCTACTCAACGACAGATGGACCGAAGTCCTGGTCGCCGAAGAATACGGCCTTAGTGGCCTAGCCAAAAGCTACCCAAAGCACAGATTGCTATACCAGACCGATGATGGGGCGTTGGAGCCCATACCATCGTCACACAATGCGGCAGGCCACCGGCAATTCTGTCCGGATAAAGAGGCAACTCAAGCCGAACACCAGACCGCCCCACCTCGCCTTAAAGGCAGGAACAACGCAGGCCACGATTACCCAGACAACATGCATAGGGACTTGGACAATAGAGCAGGACACGCAAGACCGATCTACGGATCGCGAAAGCATGCCCCGACACGCGATGATGGCTACCTATTCGGACGTGTCAAACCTCACCATGCCCGAGCAAAAAACCGCAAAGGGACTCCTTTGGAGTTACACCGTAGTGTGGCCCAACATAGAGGCGCCGCACACCCGCTTTGCTTCACTGATGAAGTCATGGATCATGAATTCCCCGCAGGATTCAAACCTGTCAATATTGAATCATATGACGGGACAACTGATCCCGCAGTATGGATAGAAGATTTCATTCTCCACATCCATATGACCCGTGGGGACTACTTCCACGCCATTAAATACCTCCCACTAAAACTAAAAGGGCCAGCTCGGTATTGGTTAAACAGCCTGCCTAAAAATTCCATAGGCAGCTGGGAGGACTTGGAAGAGGCCTTCCTCGATAACTTCCGAGGAACACATGTCCGGTCACCGGATGCCGATGACCTAGGTCACATTATCCAATAGCCCGGAGAATCAGCCAGGGAGCTCTGGACTCAGTTCTTAGTCAAAAAGAACCAAATCATCGACTGTCCGGACACGGAATCCCGTGCGGCTTTCAGACACAACGTCCGGGACGAATGGCTTGCATGCCACCTCGGCCAAGAAGGACCTAAATCCATGACAGCCCTCACTGCTTTGATGACCCGCTTTTGTGCAGGAGAAGACAGCTGGCTCGCTCATAGAAGCAATAGCGCCAGCAACCAGGGCACCTCCGAAATCCGAGACGGCAACGGCAAGCCACGAGGAAGCAAAAACAACAGTCGCAATGACAACGAAAGATCAGGCGACACAGCGGTCAACGCCGGATTCATCAACCCCAAGCCCGGTCAGTGGAAGAAGCCATTCAATGCGAATTGAGACGAACCATCCAACCTCGACAGGATATTGGACCGACCCTGCCAGATTCATGGCCACCCCGATAAACCAGCTAATCATACCAACAGAAACTGCTAGGTCTTTAAACAAGCCGGCAAATTCAACGTCGAACACAGAGGGAGGAGGCCGCCAAGCGATAGGGATGACATAAAGGTTCACCAACAAAACATCGGGGGTCAGAAGCAGTCTCCACCCGAGGATCAACTACTCCTAGAATAGAAATAGCAACCCGGCTTCCGCTGCCCACTCCGTACACCTACAAAGTTTGTACCGCGCATACATCATTACGCACTCAAGATACCATGGGCATTGGTGGAAGCATAATACGGACAATCCTGCAAGCACTCCATTAACTTTCTTATTATTATTTATTTCCTTTTTATTTCTTCCGTTGCTATCCTTTAAAACAGGTGATTTACAGGATGAACATCAGAAACTGGCTCTATCAGAGTCCGGATCTGTACTCTCACCTAAGGGGTTATTTCCATCAAGGATCCCCCCCCCCCCCCGAGGACTCGCAACACAAACGTGCGACAGGAGGTCCAAAATAACTTTTGTAGACCGCACTCTCTATTTCTCGAGCCTGTACTATGCCTGTTCCTCCGCCTCCAACCCCGAGCATGTCAAATAGCCGGGAGGATGACTTATATATATATATATATATATATATATATATATCATAAGTAATCATTGGCATATCACTCAGTTCCCATTAAACAATATCCGAACTAATCATCCACATTGTTTCCCCAACAAATATGGCTCCTACGATTGTTTCACAGAAATACCTCGGCATAACCTACCAGGGCTTGGTGTGGGAACAAATGAGTTGCCAGTAAAAGTCCAAACAACTCTATAGCATACTTCGGCGTCACAAGTTTGGCCTTATATGCATCAGCTCCTAATCATTGTCTTGGGTCAATAGTTGGGTTGCCCGGCTCCTGTGCTTGCTACCCTACGTTCTGCTCTATCGGCTAGGGTAGTAAAGGGAGAACTACTGCAATTGTGCCCAGGTCTAAACCGGACGAGCACCTCAGTAGAGAAAGCCGAAAACTGACTGTCATGATGCGGCGTGAGCTGGTCAACCACTTGACGACTTCTTGGAATCTTTAGCGATTCACCACGAGGGATCTTTTTTAGATCAAATATGTAAGGCATCATATGCCGCATACATACCAGGGGCTATGTCGTAGCCCCACAATAAAACTCCTATGGCTAAGTGAAAGCGTTAACGACCTATAGTCCGATTGCCTGGTTCGCCGCATTATCACCTCCTTCATGGACCAAGACGTTGGATAAAGAGTGATTAAATGCCTTTCCAAACACCCTCGTACTTCCTACGAGGGGGCTGAAGCCGACGACTGGAAAACTTTCAGATTATATCAAAATAGCCGCACAGGAGGAATTAAAGCTTTCAATCAAAACATAAATAGATTAACTATAAAATTGTCTTTTACAATTTTCATACACCTCACTCGAACATTATGTCTTTCGAGCACTGACCCTCTATAAAGCGGGCGGCCTCTAGGACGTCTTCAAAATAATGCTCCGGTTCCGGGCAGTCCTTGCCCTTGGGTGGACTCTTCGTCGCAACATCAATGGCCTTCATCTTCCGCGAGAATGTTTTGACTCGGGCAAAAGCCATCCGCGCACCCTCAATGCACGATGATTGCTTCACAGCATCGATACGCGGCACCGCATCAACAAGCCTCTACACCAAACCGAAATAGCTATTCGAAACAGGCTCGGTTGGCCACAACCGGATTATGACATCCTTCATGGCAGCACCGGATATCCTATGAAGTTCGGCCCATTGGGACATCTGTTCATTGTGCAACAGAGGGCGCTTTGATGCGCCAAACTGCGGCCGAAAAAGCTTCTCCATTGCATATCCATCTCGCGCTTGGTAATACTGCGCCACATCGGCAGAACTCTTCGGCAAGTCCAAGAACTCGTCTGGAGAACTCCATATGTGGTTAAGCTAGGCATATTTGGGTCACCAAACTTAGTTTGTAGCAGAAAGGGCTTGCCAGCCGCAATCTCCCTCGCCTGTTGAACCTCCTCACGGGCTGCTTTGGATTCCGACCGTGTTGCTCTAGCCTCTTGTAAGGCCTTGTCCAGATCAACCGTTAAGGCTTTACTCTCTAGAAATTCACAGTGTCCGGTAGCATTCTCCAGTTCGAGCGTCATAGTGGTGATCTTCTCCTCATCTTGGCATCGTGCAGCTTGTTCGGCTTTTAATTCAGCCGATGCCTTTTTTGGTGGCAGCATTACTATGACGGGCCTGCTCCTTGGCCCGGGCCAGCTCCGCTCAAAGAACTTCAACGGCGGTAGCACCATCTGCAGCCATGCATATTCCAGCATCTAAATCTCAGCATCATGCTCATACCACAAAACTGTATGAGGATTGTGTTAGATTTCGGGTTCCGGCAAACCCTTGAGGTTCAAACACTAGGGTGCGCGCGGAGATTTCGCCTCCTACCTACCTGCACCCCTCCGCCTCGCTAAGATCTAAGCTAAGGAAAGAACAGCACAAGAAACACAGGGTTTATACTGGTTCGGGCCACCGTTGTGGTGTAATACCCTACTCCAGTGTGTGGTGTGGTGGATTGCCTCTTGGGCTGATGATGATGAGCAATACAAGGAAGAACAGCCTCGCGAGGGTCTGTTCTTGGCTGGGGCGATGACCTGCTGGGAGGACTTCAATCACCCTTCTCTCTCTCTCTCTCTCTCTCTCTCTCTCTCTCTCTCTCTCTCTCTCTCTGATTCGATCCTCTCTCTTGATCCTTGATACTCGATCTCGAACCTCTCCCCTACCCTATGGGTGGCTGGTCCTATTTATAGGCAATGGCCCTGGGCCTCTTCCCAAATATTGAGCGGGAAGGGCGCCAACAATTGGCCATTTTGAAGGGGAACATCTGGTACACTTATCCTGACTAAAGTTGGTCCTCGCCTGCCAAAGACTCTGGTGGTGACGCTGGCTTGGGCTCCACAACGACTTCCTCCCTGCCGTTGGACTGGTCTTGGTCTCGTTGCACCGAAACGGGTGCCTTTGATTGATGCTCTCGCCTGCACTTGCTCCCTTTGCACCAAAAAGGAAAGGAGGACACTGCGCGGCTGGCGCTCGCCTGGCGCCTTTGGTCGTCATGGCTTGCGTCACGGGCACCTTGTGAGGTACCCTGCCTTGATCTATCCGCCTCCTCGCGAGCCAGCCTGATGAGGCCGTGCCTGAGGAGCTCCGTGTCGTCCGCCCCGTGAGGCTTGGCCCCTCGCGAGGGTCTTGGGTCTGTGTTGATGAAGATGGGCCGTGCTGGGCCCCCTTTGAGCCACGCCGCAGGCCGCAAGCAGACAAGTCTGGGGACCCCTGTTCCCAGAACGCCGACAGATTGCCCCGAATACATACCTTGCGACTCATCAAGATGCATATTGATTAACGCAAGATCATCCCCTGCCACATCAAGCTTCTGTTGTAGCTCGGCAATTTCCATAGTCCGGGAAGTGGCCAAGGGGGAAGCAGCCTGTGTTCAAAGTTGGTCAGGTTAGTCCTCAAACGATCCTTTTCGATTCTCTGTTTTGCTTCCCAGCGGAAGCAAACCCGAGTATCAGGGGCTACTACCTATACACAGGCGCATCTTTGCAAATGAAACATAGCTGAAAACATTATGTCACAAACCTCGAAGCCCTTCAGTAGGCTCATGCAGGCTTCATTTAATCCGCTCTTCGCGGACGAAATCTTTTCAATCACCGTACCCATCAAGGTACGCTGTTCCCCCGAGACAGATGCTTTCCCCAACATGTCCCGCAACATATCCGGAGTCCCCGGGTCTCTGGAAGTTGCTCCAAAAGCACAATCATCCTTTGAAGGAATCTGCTCACCCGTCTCCAAAATCACTGTTGGTTGTGAACCAGACAGTCCGGGGCCTTTGTTATCATTAGCCCCGGAATCCCGGATGGTCGGAGGTCCACCTTTGGGTACTACCTCTTTTGTCCCCTGGTCTAAAGGGACCCTCTGTGATGACACTTCAGAGTCATCCGCCTTCTTGGGCGAGGAGGTCGGAGGAGGCTTCTCGCTCTCCATCATCTCTGGGAGGAGACTCCCCGAAGAAGAGGATCACACAGAAAAATTCTGTGCCGACCTATAAAAATGCATAAATGTGTTACGTGTATCTTCGGTAACAATAACGGAGCGGGACGCTATCAAAGTACTCCGGATTCTCTTACGGTTTGGCCGAGGGCTTGTCCCCCTGTTGGAGCTGCTTAACGGCGTCACTTTCCAAACCTAAGACAATCGATGGCGGCATCTTGCCCTTCTTGAAAGACCGCCCCTCCCAATCTTCGGAGGCGGCCCTTTTCTTCCTGTTTGGAGAAGGGATACTGGGTCCTTTTACGCCTCCGTCTTCGGGCGAGGAAAGGTCGATTTCTCCGGACTCAGTGTCCGACTTACCTCCGGAACCAAGGTCATCTTGGGTCGTCTCGCCCTCCCCTGCTGGTGCCTGGTATGGCGCCGAGGCCAGCATCCTTGTTAACACGGGAGTAGCTGACTCTTCAGGAAGGGGAGCCGGACACCTAATCAGTTCCACCTTCTTTATCCAGCCCTGAAAAAGGATGATACTATTGGTATCTTGCCAGTGGGCATCTGACTATAAGGTATTCAGTAAACGGGTACTCATTGGGGTATCCGGATGGTTACAGTCTAGGCCGACATCTTCAGTGGTGTCCGGCCATTGCCTTCCTTTCCCGAAGAATAATCTACACATTCCTTCATGCCTTGTGCCGAAGAAGTGTTGAAGAGTCCGCGGCCCTTCTGGATTGAACTCCCATAGACGGGGAGGCCGTCATTGGCATGGCAGGGTCCGACGAACTAGCATTACTTGAACGACGTTGGCTATGTCGATGTCCCTCTCAATGTGGCTTCGGATGCGACTTTGCAGAGTTTGCACATCATTCGTTGATCCTCAATCCAGCCCCTTGTTAATCCACGATGCAAGCTGAATTGGGGGGGCTAGATTAGAATGCGGGTGTAGTTGCCCACTTCGAGCTGCGGGGCTCGGTGATATAGAACCACCCATGCTACCACATATCAGAAGATTTGGCGAAGGATCCTTTCAGCCAAACAGCGCTAGCAAGCTTGCTCACTGGAGCACCGCTGCACTCGGCCTGCTCCCCCTCTACCACTTGCGGCTTCACAGCGAAGGTCTTGAGCCACAAGCCGAAGTGCGGAGGAGTTCGGAGGAAGGCTTCGCACGTGAAGATAAACACCGAGATAAGAAGAATAGAGTCCAGGGCCAAATCGTGAAAGTCTAGCCCGTAATAGAACATGAGCCCTAAGACGAAGGGGTTAAGTGTAAACCCAAACCCACAGAGGAAGTGGGACACGAACATGACCCTCTCGCTGGATCTAGGGGTGGGAATAACCTGCCCCTCGGCAGGAAGCCGATGATGGATTTCAGTGGTCAGGTACCTCGCCGCCCGAAGCTTTGCAATGTCTTCCTCCGCAATAGAAGAAGCTACCCACTGGCCTTGGCAGCTGGATCCGCACATGATTGGAGCTGGTGGCGACCGGAACCCGGGTGTTGGAACTCGGGGTAGCAGGGGTTGAGAAATAGGCAAGCGTGAAAGAAAAAGACGGTTCTGTACCCCTATATAAATGCTACAAATATCAAACGTCTCCTGTTGGACCTCAAAAACTTGCTTGTTTCCAAGGAGTTGTACCCAAGCGACGGTTGGGTTACCTACGTCCGGGTCGACAGGAATCCCTTAAAAAAGGAAGGCACGATCTCCGCTTGGATAAGACGCGCCGCTAAGACCACAGCTTGGGACGTGGGGTGACGGGCCGGCTAAAACGGTTCGCAAGTAGTGGCCGGGCAGGCGTGGTGTCATATTACCAAAAAGTGGTCGGTGGAACTCATGAAATATTATGTCCTCTTTGGTTGTGCATACAAGTCCGGTTACAATCATTACATCTGAAGATCAACTAGGAGTTCGTAAGGGGGAACCCGCCTTGCAATGCCGAAGACAATCTGCACGCCGGACTCCTCGTCATTGAAGCCAGGTTCAGGGGCTACTGAGGGAGTCCTGGACTAAGGGGTCCTCGGGCGTCCAGCCTGTTATCCATGGGCCGGATTGATGGGCTGTGACGACATGAAGGCCGAAGACTGTACATGTGTCCGGATTGGACTCTCCTTGGCGTGGAAGGCAAGCTTGGCAACCGACTATGAAGATTCCTTCTTATGTAACCAACTCTATGTAACCCTAGATTCCCCTCCCGGTGTCTATATAAACCGGAGGGGTTAGCCCGGAAAGGATATTCATTACCATAATCATACAGGCTAGGCTTCTAGGGTTTAGCCATTACGATCTCGTGGTAGATCAACTCTTGTAACACTCATATTCATCAAGATCAATCAAGCAGGACGTAGGGTATTACGTCCATAGAGAGGGACCGAACCTGGGTAAACATCGTGTCCCCCGTCTCCTTCTACCATCAATCCTAGACGCACAGCTCGGGACCCCCTACCCGAGATCCGCCGGTTTTGACACCGACACCCACTTAGATAGACATCCCTCTAAGCATCTAAGTGATCACGTGATCCATATCAACTAAACCATGTCCGATCATCACATGAGATGGAGAAGTTTTCAATGGTGAACATCACTATGTTGATCATATCCACTATATGATTCACGCTCGACCTTTCGGTCTCGGTGTTCCAAGGCCATATCTGCATATGATAGGCTCGTCAAGTGTAACCTGGGTATTCTGCTTGTGCAAAACTGGCTTGCACCCGTTGTATGTGAACGTAGAGCTTATCACACCCGATCATCATGTCGTGTCTCAGCATAACGAACAGTAGCAACGGTGCATACTCAGGGAGAACACTTATACCTTAGTGGGAGATCATCTTATAATGCTACCGTCGTACTAAGCAAAATAAGATGCATAAAGGATAAACATCACATGCAATCAATATTAGTGATATGATATGGCCATCATCATCGTGTGCCTTTGATCTCCATCTCCAAAGCACCGTCATGATCACCATCGTCACCGGCTTGACACCTTGATCTCCATCTTAGCATCGTTGTCGTCTCACCAACTATTGCTTCTACGACTATCGCTACCGCTTAGTGATAAAGTAAAGCAATTACATGGCGTTTGCATTTCATACAATAAAGCAACAACCATATGGCTCCTGCCAGTTGCCGATAAATGTGTTACAAAACATGATCATCTCATACAATAATTTATATAATCACGCCTTGAGCATATCACATCACAACATGCCCTGCAAAAACAAGTTAGACGTCCTCTACTTTGTTGTTGCAAGTTTTACGTGGCTGCTACGGGCTTAGCAAGAACCGTTCTTACCTACGCATCAAAAACCACAACGCGGTATAGTGATTGCTCTTTGATCTTCAGAAAGAACCCCGTTCATTGAATCCGATTCAACTAAAGTTGGAGAAACTGACACCCGCCAGCCACCTATGTGCAAAGCACGTCGGTAGAACCAGTCTCATGAACGCGGTCATGTAATGTCGGTCCGGGCCGCTTCATCCAACAATACCTCTGAATCAAGAAACAACTAGTGACGGCAAGCAATATGTATATACCCACGCTCACAACTCCTTTGTGTTCTACTCGTGCATATAACATCTACGCATAGACCTGGCTCTGATACCATTGTTGGGGAACGCAGTATTTCACAAAAGTTCCTATGATCATGCAAGATCTATCTAGGAGATGCATAGCAACGAGAGGGGGGAGTGTGTCTACGTACCCTCATAGGCCGAAAGCGGAAGCGTTAAGTAACGTGGTTGATGTAGTCGAACGTCTTCGCGATCCAACCGATCAAGTACCAAATGCACGACACCTCCGCGATCTACACATGTTCAGATCGGCCGAGGGAGAGTTTCGTCAGCACAACAGTGTGGTGATGGTGATGATGAAGTTACCGACGCAGGGCTTTGCCTAAGCACTACGACAATATGACCGATGTGTGTTTCTATGGAGGAGGCACCGCACACGGCTAAAACAATTGTCAACTTGTGTGTTGTAGGGTGCCTCCTTCCCCCATATATAAAGGAGCAAGGGGGAGGCCGGCCGGCCCTATAGGGCGCGCCCAAGGGGGGCAATCCTACTCCTAGTAGGAGTTGGACCTCCCTTTCCTAGTCCTACTAGGAGAAGAAGGAAGGAGAGGGGACGGAGAAGGAAGGAGGGGGCGTCGCCCCTCCCCTTAGTCCAATTAGGACAAGGCCCATGGGGAGGTGCACGGCCAGCCCTTGGCTGCTCCCTCTCTCTCCCTTAAGACCCAAGGCCCATAACTTCCCTGGTGGTTCTGATAACCCTTCCGGCACTCCGATACATACTCGATACACCTCGGAACCATTCCGGTGTCCGAATATAGTCATCCAATGTATCAATATTTATGTCTCGACCATTTCGAGACTGCTCGCCATGTTCGTGATCTCATCCGGGACTGCAAACTACCTTCGGTACATCAAAACACATAAACTCATAATACCGATCGTTAAGTGTGCGGATCCTACGGTTCGAGAACTATGTACACATGACCGAGACTCATCTCCGGTCAATAACCAATAGCAGAACCTGGATGCTCATATTGGTTCCTACATATTCTACGAAGATCTTTATCGGTCAAACCGCATAACAACATACGTTGTTCCCTTTTTCATCGGTATGTTACTTGCCCGAGATTCGACCGTCGGTATCATCATACCTAGTTCAATCTCATTACCGGCAAGTCTCTTTACTCGTTCCGTAATGCAACATCCCATAACTAAATCATTAGTCACATTGCTTGCAAGGCTTATAGTGATGTGCATTACCGAGAGGGCCCAGAGACACCTCTCCGTCAATCGGAGTGACAAATCCTAATCTCGACCTATGCCAACTCAACAAACACCATCAGAGACACCTGTAGAGCATCTTTATAATCACCCAGTTACGTTGTGACTTTTGATAGCACACAAAGTGTTCCTCCGGTATTCGGGAGTTACATAATCTCATAGTCATAGGAACATGTATAAGTTATGAAGAAAGCAATAGCAATAATCTAAACAATCATAGTGCTAAGCTAACGGATGGGTCATGTCAATCACATCCTTCTCTAATGATGTGATCCCGTTTATAAAATTACAACTCATGTCTATGGTTAGGAAACTTAACCATCTTTGATTAACGAGCTAGTCAAGTAGATGCATACCAGTGACACTCTGTTTGTCTATGTATTCACACATATACTAAGTTTCCGGTTAATACAATTCTAGCATGAATAATAAACATTCATCATGATATAATTAAATATAAATAACAACTTTATTATTGCCTCTAGGGCATATTTCCTTCAATACTTATTTCTTTTGGTGCTGCTGATGTTGTTTTGAATTCTAGGTCTTCTTTTTATGGTTATGATGATTGTTTTGATTCATTTTGCGGTATGTTCTATGCATTGTTAGATCTCATCTTGCTCGTTACATTCAAGAGTGTAGGGCTTTAGCCATAAGGAGGGGTGTCAAAGATACTGATCTTGCTCTTCACTCCAGTGAGGGTGATTTGTATGGTGTTATGTTTAGTCATGGTCGGGTGAGCAGAAAATTCCATGGTTCTTCCTGGGAACAATTGGTCACTGATTATGGTCTTCGTCATCATGATATAATGACCATTATGCTTGAGCACTATGGAACGTTGATTGGTTTTGATTTTTATCGGGGTGGAGATATGTTGTCCCCTTTACCTTCTGTTGGTAAGGTTTATTTTTAACGAAGTATTAAGCTTGTTTCATTTCAGATGATTTTCTGTTCCCTTGAACCTGTGAAATTTTATTTTGTAGCTCTTGAGAATTTGAGCGATTCTGAGAAGGAACTTGTTGGCAATTGTTTTTTACAGTCATGGTGTCGATCTCAATTATTAGCAAATGTATTTCATGTCACGACAACTCTTTGATGACAACTACATACTCTGTTGTCCTTTTGTTCACAGGATTAATTCCATGAATGTTAATGGTCAGCTTTATTTTCCACTGTTTTTCTTAGTTTCTATTTATTTATTTTTTATTATTTCATCTTTTTATAGTTTTCAATTTGTGTTTTATTTCTAATAGCTTGATGTTTTTGTCGGGTTATACCTGGTATGGTTGTGACGAGTTTGAAGGGATTTGTGTCATTTCCTAGGACTGGCTTTTTAGCTCTTGAAGTTACTCTGGAATCTCACGATGATGATATATATGTGAGCACTCCTTGTTCATACTTCATTGGCTTGGGTGATAGAATGGTGTTCAAAAAGCAAGGGTTCAGTGATTTTCTTCAGGCATCGTCTATTGAAGTAACCAGCTTGGTGCTCATAACTTCAAAGAGCATGATGTGAGGCTTGTTGTTATCTCTAGTCTTCTGCCGCGATGATGTTAGTTATAGCCTTTGAAGAGAATATATGTTGTTTAAAAATCAATGCCAGAGTATAATGTTATTTAGCTATATAAAACCGATATGGACCTAACTATTCATTGTTGTACTTTGGATGTAGAAGAGGCAGGGTTGTGCATCTCTTTTTTAGATGTTTTTTGGGACGTGTGTCAGTTCGTGAGAGGCATAGTTATACATAAATTAGAGGCACATGTGTGCCTTTATTTTTTCTATGTTTCCTCTGACATGAGAAGTCGATGGTACTCAGGCGTGTAGGTAAAGGAGGCATTGTTATGCATAAATTAGAAGCATTGGTGTGCTTGTTTGTTTTCAAATTTTTTCGTTTGGTACGTACAGACGGAGAGAATCAGGGTCATGAAGATACTATAGGCGCGTTTATTCATAGATTGGAGGCATGATCATGCTTTTGTGTTCGAAAAATGTATACGCTGAGTATTTTGTTTATTGTTGTCGCTTGACCCTTGCCTCTGTGTTCTGAATGTTTTTTTTCGACAACATCTCTCTTGAGGGATGCACTGTTGTGATGCTGTAGGAGGCACAGTTTTATACTATGAAGAGTTACGTCCATGTGTATGTCGTCTCAATGTTTGTGCGCTAAACAAGTTTAGTCGGAGAGGCACGATTCGTCAACAAAGTGGATGCACGTTTCTATATTACCTAGAGGCACAGTTGTGCCTCTGTGTTCCAGTTATTTTGGTTGACACATTTACTGAGAGTGGCATGACCCCGAACCTAGCCAAGGCACGATGGTAGATGCAACATAGTGGCGGTCGTGGGTGTAGTATAGTCATGGTGGTAGTTTCAGAAGAGTCACAATTTTATATGCTTTGGAGTCACAACGGTAGATGTAGAAGAGTAACGGTCTTGACTCTGTCTTGTAGTTGAGGCGTGGTCCTATATTCAGACAGTGTTTGATGTCAAATGGTGGTTTTGTGTTTTTAATTTATTTTCAGTGCGCTAAGACTCTCAAAATGGTTGTCCCTTGTCTATGTGTTTCGAATGTTTTTTCGTCAACATCTCTATTTAAGGAGGCATAGTTGTGATGCTGGAGGAGGCATGGTGTTATACTATGAAGAGTCACGTCCTTGTGTTTGTCGTCTCACTATTTGTGCGCTAAATAGGTTTAATCGGAGAGGCATGATACGTCAGCGAAGTGGATGCATGTTCCTATATTACCTAGATGCACGGTTGTGCCTCTGTGTTTCGGTTAATTCCGTTGACACGTTTACTGAGAGTGGCACGGCCCCAAACCTATCTGTGGCACAGTGGTAGATGCAGCAGAGTTGCGGTCGTGGATGCAGCATAGTCATGGTGGTAGTTTCCAAAGAATCACGGTTTTATATGCATTAGAGTCACATCGGTAGATGTAGAAGAGTCACAGTCTTGCCTCTGTCTTGTAGTTGAGGCATGGTCCTATATTTAGACAGTGTTTGATGTGAAATGGGGGTTGTGTGATTTTAATTTGTTTTCAATGCGCTAAGACACTCAAAGTGCTTGTCCTTTGCCTCTGTGTTCCAAATGTTTTTTCCGTCAACATCTCTCTTTAGGGAGGCATTGTTGTGATGCTGGAGGAGGCACAATGTTATACTATGAAGAGTCACGTATGTGTGTTTTTCGTCTCAATGTTTGTGCGCTAAAAAGGTTTAGTTGGAGAGGCATGATTCGTCAGTGAAGTGGATGCACGTTCCTATATTACCTAGAGGCACGGTTGTGCCTTTGTGTTCCGGTTATTTTGGTTGACACGTTTACTGAGAGTGGCACGGCCCCGAACCTAGCCGAGGCACGGTGGTAGATGCAGCAGAGTGGCGGTCTTGGATGCATATAGTCACGATGGTAGTTTCAGAGGAGTCACGACTTTATATGCATTAGAGTCACAACGATAGATGTATAAGAGTCACGGTCTTTCCTCTGTCTTGTAGTTGAGGCGTGGTCCTATATTTAGACATAGTTTGATGTCAAATGGTGGTTGTGTGATTTAAATTTGTTTTCAATGCGCTAATACTCTCAAAGTGCTTGTCCCTTGCCTCTGTGTTCCGAATGTTTTTTCTGTCAACATCGCTTTTTAGGGAGGCACTTTTGTGATGTTGGAGGAGGCACGGTGTTATACTATGAAGAGTCATGTTCGTCCGTTTGTCGTCTCAATGTTTGTGCTCTAAACAGGTTTAGTCAGAGAGGCACAATTCATCAACGAAGTGGATGCACGTTCCTATATTACCTAGAGGCACGGTTGTGCCTCTGTGTTTCGGTTATTTCGGTTGACACATTTGCTGAGAGTGGCACGACCCTGAACCTAGCCGAGGCACGGTGGTAGATGCATCAGAGTGGTGGTCGTGGATATAGTATAGTCACGGTGGTAGTTTTAGAAGAGTCATACTTTTATATGCATTAGAGTCACAGCGGTAGGTGTAGAAGAGTCGCGGTCTTGCCTCTGTCTTGTAGTAGAGATGTTGTCCTATATTTAGACAGTGTATGATGTCAAATGCTGGTTGTCTAATTTTAATTTGTTTTCAATGCGCTAAGACTCTCAAAGTGCTCTCCGTGTTTACTACAATGGAATATAATTTTTTTAAGATCTCACACTGTTGCAGAAAACCTGGACATGGATATATTGAAGTTTCTCGGAAATATTTATGAATTGTTCACGTCGATCTTGAATAAGCATTTTACAGAAAGTTAACAACCATATAATCACATATTCTTGCATTTTGTACAAAGTAAGTATGAAAATTACAATACAATAACGTGTGACATATTTGTCCTTCTATAATCATAGTTACAACATATGTTCGCTCAATAGAAGATACCTTACTAATTGCATTTAGACATGTAAAAGGTACTATCCATTTGTACACCAACATACCACTATTTTCAACGTAAATTAGTAATACAATACACACAATATCTGTGTCCAAAAACAATCATAGTTACAATATATGTTCATTCAATCTAAATTATCATACTACTAGATACTACTAGTTTAATTTAGAAATCCCTAGTTTAATGTAGACATCCAATGTCTAGCAATTTACCACCCGTTGTTTCCCTTCCGACGCTTCCAGGCACTCGAAGATCCCTCATCTTTGTTCTTACAGGCGTGGAGCTCTTCCTTCGATGGTTGTTGGAGGAGGTGATGTAGCCCATCCTTGATGATTAGGATTCTATGGTACAATTTGTAGCTAACATACCCGTCTTTTGCTGCATACTCAAGGTGTAGCGGGGAAAGCGGCTCCCACTCCCAGTACTGTTGCTTCTCCTTTGGGAATGATTTCTTCATGTTCTTGTATGAGGGGTCGATGATGGCCGCTGCAGGGTCACCCATGGCGTCCCTTTCTCGACAACCCTTGATACAGAACTATCTATGTATGTCGACGTGGTGCTCGTCTGGAATTCTGATCCATGCACGGGCAAGCATGGTTTTGTCGCCATGGTGTCGACGCTCGCGAAAGTTGTCGCTTTGTGTTGCAGGAAGTCAAGCAACGCCTGGGAGCGCTCGGACCTGCAGTAGTGGTACACGAGGACATGCTCGCGCATGGAAAGTTGCACGATGGTGATCCCTCGACGTCTGTAACTACTCTTATGTGTGTACTCGAGGTCGAGGCTGGCGAACTTGTTCTACTCCTCCTTTAGCCATTCCTCATACATTTTGATGGTTTGCTCCATGGTCTTTGGATTGTTGGTGTACAACACCTGCAACACGGTTGTACCATGGCAGTGACGTGTTTGGTGGCTGTTGTTAGTTTCTTGTCGTCCATGGCAGCAGGTATGTGGTGGTGAATTGTTGCGGCCGACAAGAAACGTCCAAGGAAGAAGATGGAAATGGATTCTATAAATGAATAGGATCTTTACTTTGTCGTGCAAAAAGGTAACCCACAAAGAGCAGTTGCAAAGTCATTTGACGGTTCCAGGAGTAGAATTACGGAAACAGGCATTTGTTAGATCAATTTTTTAGGGTTTCTCTTATTTTGTTCAATGAAATGTTATATTTGTCACGTGTTGCCCGCGTGTTCCATCTATTTTGAATGATGTGCATATTCCATCTTGGCCTCTGAAGATAGTCGAGTCATGGTGGAACATGAAGCAGAGTCATGGTCATGCCTCTGTGGTCGAAACGTTTTTTCGGTTAACAATATTCCTTACTGAATGAGACACTGTTATTATGTTATTGGGTGCACGATTGTATGTTTAAAAAAAGTCGGCGAGGAAAACATAGTGTGCACTAGTAACATGGAGTCATGTTTGGTGTTTAATTAAGATATTTTTTTTGAATAGAAGGTTTGAATAACTTTGATAAGATGCTATTGTTACAGTTTTTGATGCAAAAACTGATTCTTGATTTTGTTTGATTTTTGACTTAGAGTTGAATAAAAATGATTTGTTTGTTTTTCAAATTTTAGAATTGTGAAAATTCAAAAGGTCAAACATCCACTTGAGAGTCCATAATAGCTACATTAGTTCCAAAAGATCATTCGGATAGTTCAAACAGCCACTTGCCCCATAAGAGTTACATTGGTACCAACCTAATAACCAAACTAATAGTAACCACTCATTTGCTCTTGAGAGTCATCATCACGAAACGATCCCTGAACATCCCACGAGATGCACCGTTTCTTCCATTTTAAGTGCTGGTACTAACAGAGTCTATGGAATGAGCTGAATGAAGATGGACACAGAACGATCATTGTGCTCTTTGAATGTGACCAGAACAACGTTCTCTTCAACAAAGGATGGAGCTGATATGAAGTCTCTAAAATAAGACTTTCCAATTACCATCCTGCCGTCTTTTTTGCAGATGTAGTATGACGAAGGAGTGTAGTATGACGAAGGAGTGATGACATGAGTAGGTTCATCAGGAGTTTCAAGGGTCACCCTTGCATTGGTTGGCACATCCACCCATCTCTTCAGGGTCGAGACAACACTCCTCGGAATTTTCTAAAAGAAACAGAAATTAAAGAGAAATTATAAGCATTGATTTGCCACTTGGAAATTAAAAAAGAAATACCGAATATGGTGAGTACGCAATCATTAAAAAACTACATATGGAAACTAATATATTTCTTAGCATGTTCAAGTTCACGAGTAAGAAGATAAAAGAATAGATTAAGAGAGCAACAAAAGTTTTGTTGTTTTAGGATTTATAAATCGTTTCTTTATAATTTATTATATAAGCAAGATTAACTCAATACCATAGAGGAGTAGATGTATACATACGAAGCAAAGTATGTTTGGTATTTTAACAAGGATAGATGTAACCAACCATGATGCAGTCTTTGGTGTTAGTGGGAGTCAACACATGGACAAACGGACGACGGCAGATGAAAATAACTCGGAAAAGGTGTTGTAGAAAGAAGCGTGTCTGGTCGTAGGTAAGCTCAATATCCCGAGAGTAGACACAGCATTGAACGTGGTCAAAATCGTTAGAAGAAAGATCGTTGAGAGCTAGAAAAAGACCAAGTATTCAAAGTTAGATAAAGATATATCCAACACGGGGTTAATATTATTTAGCATCATGCATGTGTATCACATTCAACGAAAAATATTATTTTGGAATATTAAATACCTACCAACGTGAGGTAATGAAAGCAGCCTTTTCTCACCCTGATAGGTTTGTATTGCCAGATTTAGTCCCTCATCTGATAGTTCAAACTCTATGCGGTCTCCAGCATGTAGATCATAATAATATGCAAAGTTGCACCAATCACCACCACAGAACTTGGTTTAGTTCACCCTATGCTTAAACAAAGCATTGTAAGACCTTCCTTCATGGGTAAGAAGGGCTAGCTCTACCTGCTCTTTACGCAATATTCTTGCATCTTCCTTCCTCTCATCAATGTATTTAGCGAGAAAAGCTCTGACATTACAAGGTACATACTAGAAAAATAGTAAAAGAACAACCTGTAAGTATAAATTTGAACTCACCGACCATTAACGTTAAAAGTTTTCTTAGATTGCATATGAATGTTTGATAATAATTAAAGATAATAACATAATGGTATGATAAATTAATGACTACAAATTTTGGCATGAGTGGGTGATTTTTAAGTGGAACTAAAGACACACTAGAATAATTAAGGCATAAATCGGCAAACCAACGGAAAAGAAAACAGAGTACAAGTACAAAGAAGTGACAATAGGGGAACCTAATATAGGTGCAAAGGGATGCGAAGAAGAGTGACAATTTTTGTTGTGTTGTAAGCAACTAATAGTTGTAATTCTACCAAACGACTAGTGTTTAATATAAACAGATAACTATAGTAAAGATTCTTATAAACCATGCGCCTCCAGCAATTCTCATCAAGAATAACCTCAAACTGCTGGAGAGCTTCAAGATGTGGTTGACAAGGGCCGCCTAGGTGACGGCAAGTAGGGCAAACCATACCTACAAAATTCAAAACAACTATGTTAAATAAACAAGCATATCATAATTTAAAACATGGTTCAACGTCAACCAATTTAAAAATATGTGTATCAGGAGCTTGAGGGTATAGGTACAAAGGTAGACAACAACTACAAATTGACCAGAAATCTACTCTCATCTACTCCCTCCACAAAGCAGTACGAGAGTGTTTAGACCATTGCTTTAGTTATGTAAACACTTTTATACTTCTTTAGAGAAGGAAGACGTCGTATCAGATCTAATACTTCAATACCTAACAAATCAAAATCCTAAACGTAAAACAATAGTAATTAAAATATCATTTTCAAAACATAAAGACGGATCCGAGCATGCTGACGCATATGATTTGTACCTGAGGAAGAAGAACAGCAGTCGTCGACGAATAGGGATGGTGTGGAGGAAGTTTAGGGCAAGCACCTGCGACCAATCTACGAGAAGTGCGCCTTAGAAATTAATCCAAAAACCCAATAAAAACCCTATAATAAATAATGTGAAATCAGATTGTGTGCGCCAAGAAGCACGAACCCTAGAAGCGGACGACTGAAAAGGCAGATGGGTAGCATTGTGGCTCAAGGAGTCAGAGCAGACTGAAATATAAAGCAGACACGAGAGAGCAACAGAGGTAATGAATGCTTATATTTTTCCGCAAAATGGAATGAATTCTGATTGTGGAGGGTGCATGCATTCTGAGGGGTTACGGGGACACGAGACGTTTTGCTCGTCCAACTGAGCTGGCTCCCACGGGACTCGTCCACCTGCCTGTCGTGCCTCATATACCTATATGAGGCACGATTCTAGAAGCTGAAAAGCATGGTCGTGCTTCTGTGATTTAAATGTTTTCAATCACATGTTTAATCAGATAGGGTTGGGTGTATCTTTAGGAGAGTAACAGTATTGACACTAGGAGATGCACGGTCGTGAAACCAGGAGAGGCATGATCGTTACGTTAGGGGAGACAAATCCAGGAGAGGCATGATCATTCACAAAAGAGAGTCACAGAGGCATTGTTGCACCTTAAGTAGAGTCACGGTTCGTGGCTCTGCGTTTGCAATGTTTTCGGTCACTTGTTGACCCAGAGAGCCACTGTCGTGTTTTTGTTTTTCAAATGTCCGTTGGGTCAGGCGTGAATCAGTATGGGAGCCCACGGTTATACCTAAGTAAGAGACATGGTTGTGCCTTTGTTTTCGCAATGTTTTTTTGTGGCATGCATACTTAGAGATGCATGTCCGTCGATATCATAGAGGCACGTCTTTAAACAAGGTGGAGGCACGTCTTTAAACAAGGTGGAGGCACGCTTGTGGCTTTGCTGCCAGCCAAACTGTGCTTCTATTTGGCTTCACTCCCTATGTAGTATATGTATTCGACATCTAAGTTGCACGATAGGGTATTCGCTTTGCTCCTCGCATTCTTCTCTCAATCAAAAGATGAGCTGATAACCGATGGGATGGCTGTTGGATGTGAGTATCCAGTGTGCCGGTTACCGTGCTAGAGTTAATTTAGAGGCTCCTCGACTACAACATGGCAGCCGTGACTTTAGAAGTGCATAGTTCCACAAGCTGCAGAAGCACAACCGTCTATTCACGGTTCCCAATCCAATTTAATGGGCATGGTAATTGAGTCATCTCTGCCCATGGTTAAATATTGGTCTATTCCGGGAGGTCACCATGTCGTATTCTCACCACAGAACTACATGCAGTTCCCATCAGCCTCACCGCGTCTGAGTTACGCCGGAGAAGCAAAACCAAACTCCATTGGCACTCTCACCCTCGGTTCCATGGATGACTTCTGAAGACTACTGAGCATCTCTTTATAGATGCGACGGTAACACCAAGCTCGAGGTGTGGTACACCAACGAGCCCTACAAGGTGGAGGAGACTATTGCTCTTTATGAGAAATGGTTGCGTGAGGACAACTACAAGTTTGTTGGTCTTGATCTGGAGTACACACAAGAGGATTATTTTCATCGGTACAGAAAAGTCCTGTCATGCAACTGGTAATGCGCAAACATGTTCTTGTCTATCACTTGTGCAAGGCCAGGACAGAGTGCCCTGCTCTGAAGGATTTCCTTCGGAACAGAGGTATAACTTTCTCTAGTGTCGATGTCAGGAACGATAGAGAAGTTCTCTCAAATAATTTCTTCAAAATTCCAAGAGAGTATCACATCGACCTTCAAGAGGAGTCCATGATCAAAGGCGGCGATTTAAGGGACTCCATGGCAGATCTGGCGGGAGCTGTCATAAACAAATCTTACTCGAGTATGAAGTCATCTTTTCCACGAGGTCATCATGACTACTGGGAATGGAAGCCGCTTTCCTTTGACCACCTAAAATATGCGGCAATCGTAAGTGAAAATTTCATTTATGTGGATTTTCTGTCTTTGTATTTTTGTTTTATTACAAGAATAACATGTTTTCCTTTTCCTAGATTTTTATTCTCATTCGCTTTTTGTTTTAGGATGGGTATGTGAGCTACGAGCTTTACCGCCGAGTTCTGCGGATGAAGGACATGATGCATTCTCGTTGTCTTCCTGACCGCAGACATCGAGGATGTTTGTGAGAAGAACTCGAACTAGAAGGCTACGAAAAGAGATACCTCTACATAGATAGCATTGTTGACGCTCAAAAGTGGAAAAATCGTAAAATCTGCTTAAAGCTATATCAAGATTAATTCAAACTTATGATTGGAAGTCACCATGGGATGGCTCTCTTCAAGAAGGTCAAGATGGATAAGAAGATGGTCTAAAACAGAGCACGGACACAAAAGTTATGACAAGTTCAGAGATGCTCATGTTGACACCAGAGTAAAGAAAGACATGAAACTCAATCAAGATGGCCTCTGATGGAAATTGTTTCAACATTAAAGTTGTGCGTCTCGTCGAAACGATTGATTTTGATATAAAAATCGTCTTAATACGAGTTCAGATGCAACCTGTGGAGGCAAACAAGGTCAGAAATAGAAGCTGCAGAGTCATTTCGGACCGACCGAGTTGGTTTGATCGGTGAGACTGAGTTGGTCTAGAAAATTACCAGAGAGTTCGCAATGTTAACTCGGTGGGACCAAAGCAAACCAATCGGTAAAACCGAGTTGATCCGGGAAATTACAGAAAGTTACAGAGAGTTGGCCACGTTCACTCGGTGGGACCGAAGCAAACCAATCGGTGAAACCGAGTTGATCCAGAAGATTGCCAAAGATTCCTGTCCGAGTTAGGTTAGGGTTTTTGATGTTTTGAATGGAATTTTTCGTCCTTATGTTGTACGGGAAGTCCAACCGCCTCATAAATAGATGAGAGGTGACGGCCAATTGAACAACACACAATCGACAAATCAATATACTACTTTTTACCCTTGTTTTTACACCTCTCCCTTGTTCTTTCTCTCTCATTCTTCGTTCGTTCTTCGTGTTGAAGGGAAGCGATCCTCGAGGTCCTAGGGGCGAGTGAATCGACCTAGGGCAGCCCATAGCTGCCGCGCGTCCAAACAGGGTCCCTCCCGGGTGCGTGGGGTTTCGGGTGCTCAAAAGCGCCCGCCGGATTGCTTGCGTACCATGCTTTGGGACGGGTCTCCTTCGACGTGAGCTGCGGTGCATCACCCTAAGTGTTGGAGGTACACGGTGATGTGTTCGTGTGTGAACACACTTTTTGGCGACTCCGCTGGGGATGAAAGATCAAGAATCATCATCAACCATGTCAGATCTCCACAAGCCCTCAGTAGTTAGCGCCGATAACATCATTAAGCCCGGTCTTGATGAACTATCGGACGAACATCGCCAAGCCTAGGAAGCACGCAAGAAGCAGCGTGAAGAGGCTTTTGAGGCTCTCAAGAAGAAGCGTGAGGAGGAGGATTTGGAGGTGTTTCTTTCAAGTTTCAAGAAGGACCGTTAAGGCAACATCACTCCGGTTGGAAATGTCAATTTCCCTCCTCTCATTGACGAACAAGATGAAATCACTGTTAGCAAAGTTTTTTCTCCAGAGCAATTGGCTATGATTGAGAGTCTTGTTAGTAAGGGTAATGTGATGGCATACAATTCTTTTGTGGCTAGTGCTAATGCTCAAAAAATATGCCTCCGTCATCTAGTGGTGCTGTTGGTATGTCTGAAAACCCTAGTCCAACTTTACCTATTTCATCGGCACCACCTATGCAACAACAATATAATATGCCGTTGAATTTTTACCCTAGTCAAACCAACCAACTTGTGGACTTGTGGCTGCACCTGCATATCATAACCCTATTATGAGTGTGCCCAATTCGGCATCAATGCTGTATCACTTTGTCACACCACCTACAGGCGCAAGCCTATTTGGTCTTCTGCCGGATTATGGTTCGATGCCCATCCCACAAGTTGCACCACTAGCTAGTGCTCAGGTTGCTCCTATATCATTGCCACAAACATCTTCGTATACCTCAGATCCAATTTTAGCCAAATTAAGGGGGGATTTTCATAAGATGTTTCAAGAAACTTTCGGAAACAAGCCGAAAGTAAAGAGTCGTGTATACCAAAAGCCTTATCCTGAACACTTTGATGTAGTTTTGTACCCTCAAGGGTACAAGGTTCCTGATTTTGTCAAATTTAGTGGAGAGGGCACAAAAACAACTTGGGAGCATGTGATTCAGTATCTAGCACAGTTGGGTGAAGTAGGTTCCATAGAAGAGTTGAAAGTGCGTTTATTTCCCTTTTCTTTAACTGGCACCGCATTTTCATGGTTCGCTGCTTTACCACATGGTTCAATTCTCTTATGGTCACAATTAGAGAAAAAGTTTCATGATCACTTTTATAGCGGCGATAATGAGCTTAAGTTGTCACATCTTACATCGTTTAGACAAAAACATGATGAATCGGTCATCGATTATGTCAAGAGATTTATAGAGATATAAAAAACGATGTTATAGCTTAGTGATAACTGAAAGGGACTTGGCAGATCTTGTTCTTAATGGCTTGAAAACTCATATTAAAGAGAGGCTAGAAAGTTATGAGTTTTTGAATATTAACTAAGTCTTACAAAAAGCTTTGGCTCAAGAGAGTCGAAGTAAAGAAGTTCATAGGTCTACAACCGATCGTCCTAGAGTGCATATGGTTGAATACAATGATGATAATTCGGACGATGAGGTTGATGTCTATACTACTGAATTTGTTTGTTCCTCAAAGGCCAAACCCTATATGTGCAATGCTCTTAAGCCGATTCGCAAGAATCGTGATGAGGAGATGAGGTTTACTTTTGATATATCAAAGTGTGATAAAATATTTGATGCTCTCTTGCAAGACAAGGTGATTAGAATATCACACACCATACCACCGTTTGAGGAGCTAAAACGGCGTGCTTATTGCAAGTACCATAATTCATTTTCTCATGCTACTAACAATTGCAATGTTTTTCGGCGACAGATACAATCGGCCATTAATGACGGAGATTGAATTTTGCTGAGATGCAAGTTGATAAACAACCCTTCCCGATAAACACCATAGACTTGGAAGGGAAGAAAATGTTAATTCGGCCTAACATAGCCAAATCCGCTAATAAAGATAATGTTGTTATTGGTGAACCCAGGAATAGAAAGGAGGGCGACAAGGTCTTGGGAAGAAAGATTATGCTTGAGAAGCAACCCGATGGCAAGGAAGTGTTGAAGATCACTATAAAAAGTGCTACACTCGGGGGGCAACCACAAGTAGAAGAGGATACTCATGTTAAATTGATCAAGCCCAAGAATTCAGAAGTTGGCAAGTAGAAAAAGAATGAAACTAAGCACAAGAGAATCAAGCCAACTTTTGATATGATGTTATCCAAATATGCAAATCAAGCGGCCGATTCTAGCTCTAATCGGCCATCGCATTCAAAGTGTTCAGGATTGCCTCCGGAGCAAGAGTTTCGACGCCATGCAAGGCCATATGGGTCATGGGCACCGACACCATGGATATCACAACCCCCCTTTGCGACATATTACATGGGAGATTTCAATGGAGGATGGGGGCAGCCCCCAATGGCTCCTTATGCTTTTCTTATGGGGTGGGCAACACCTAGAAGGCCTGCTCGTGAGAGGCTTTATTATCCCACACAAGGCCGTTCGAGCCATGTTTCTAATCGGCCAACAAAAATTTCTCCAAGAAAGATCAATAAAAAAGTGTGGCGTGTTAAGTCACCTAATGTGGAAATTTCGGAATGCGATAAGCAAAAGGAGATCACAAAGCCGATTGTTGGTAATCCAGCTAATTCTAATGGTGATTTTCTTATTGTTCAACAGGGTTCCATGACTAATGATCATGAGGCTAGCACAAGCAAGGCCAAACATAGGGATCCCAAATGTATTCAACCTAGGTGGTGTCCTTCAGGTTTAACTAAGACAATGAAAAGGAGATTAGAACGCATGAGGAACCATGAGAAGGTAGAGCGCCAAGTTCAGAAGCAAAGGGATGATTTGTTCAACGAAATTCGGCCCATGACGCTCACAAAACAAGTGTGGAGGCCTAAACAAAAAGAAAACGCAGATGCTTCTACATTAGCTGCAACAACACGTTCACCACCAAAAGAGGATGATGTGATCCCTATTACATCGTCCACACCACCTGAAACATCCCCTTCAATTGAGGAAACTTTAAGCCCAATATACACATGGGGAGATGAAGATGAGATGGTGGATTATGAATCTACGCCGATTCGGGAAGGTATGGATATTAATATGGTGTATTACTTGCCTGCCGAGTTTCGTGCTATAGGTGAAGAAGGGGAGGTGGCCCATCTGGACTTTGGTCCTAAGAATGCTATTTTCGAGAAGCCAAAAGAATCGGTGAAACACTTGAAGCCCTTGTACGTCAAAGGTCATATTAATGGATCATCGGTTGCTAGGATGCTGCTTGATGATGGTGATGTGGTAAATCTTATGCCCTATTCGGTCTTCAAGAAGTTGGGGTTAGATGATGATGCATTCATGAAGACCAATATGGTACTTAATGGATTTGAGGGTAAAGAAAAGATAGAGGCCAAAGGTGTGATGTGCATGGAACTCAATGTGGGAAGAAAAACTTTGGCCACCACATTCTTCATCGCTGACGTGCAAGGTAACTATAATGTTATATTAGGCCGCGTTTGGGTTCATGCTAACCAATGTGTGCCATCTACCATGCATCAATTCCTAATACAATGGGTCGATGATGAGGTAGAAGTCATTCACGTGGATAATTCGGCTTGTGTTGCTTTGGCCGATGCATCGGTGGATTGGAATCATCCTGATGTTACTTGCTTAACAGGGCGTGACCTCTCAGAGTTTGATTTTCTTAGTGCTACAAGGAATGGGTTCATTCCCATCTCTTTAAAGCCGATTGGTGGTAATCGGTTCCAAGGTATGATGTAAATAAGAAGCTAAAATCAATGACCAATATAGAATTATCGCCCTAAGCATGAACATAGCCGACATAGATTTATCGCCCTAAACACCTGTAAATGGCCGATGGAGTGTTGACATTGTCCTTAGAACAAACATGGTACAAGTTATTTTTCGGTGCGCTAGCTTTGCCGAAAAACATGAGGGCATGTGTTGACGCTCAAAAGTGGCAAAATTGTAAAATCTGCTTAAAGCTATATCAAGATTAATTCAAACTTATGATTGGAAGTCACCATGGGATGGCTCTCTTCAAGAAGGTAAAGATGGATAAGAAGATGGTCTAAAATGGAGCTCAGACACAAAAGTTATGACAAGTTCAGAGAAGCTCATGTTGACACCAGAGTAAAGAAAGACATGAAACTCAATCAAGATGGCCTCTGATGGAAACTGTTTCAACATGAAAGTTGTGCGTCTCGTTGAAATGATTGACTTTGATATAAAAATCGTCTTAATACGAGTTCGGATGCAACCTGTGGAGGCAAAACAAGATCAGAAATAGAAGCTGCAGAGTCGACCATTTCGGACCGACCGAGTTGGTTTGATCGGTGAGACCGAGTTGGTCCGGAAAATTACCAGAGAGTAGGCAGCGTTAACTCGGTGGGACCGAAGCAAACCAATCAGTGAGACCGAGTTGATCCGGGAAATTACAAAAAGTTACAGAGAGTTGGCCACGTTCACTCGGTGGGACCGAAGCAAACCAATCGGTGAGACCGAGTTGATCCGGAAGATTGCCAAAGATTCCTGTCCGAGTTAGGTTAGGGCCTTTGATGTTTTGAATGGAATTTTTAGTCCTTCCCTTGTACGGGAAGTCCAACCGCCTCATAAATAGATGAGAGGTGACGGCCGATTGAACAACACACAATCGACAAATCAATATACTACTTTTTACTCTAATTTTTACATCTCTCCCTTGTTCTTTCTCTCTCGTTCTTCATTCATTCTTCATGTTGAAGGGCAGCAATCCTCGAGGTCCTTGGGGCGAGCGAATCAACCTAGAGCAGCCCATAGCCGCCGCGCATCCAGACGGGGTCCCTCCCGGGTGCGTGGGGTTTCAGGTGCTCAAAAGCGCCCGCCGGATTGCTTGCGTAACACGCTTCCGTATGGGTCTCCTTCGACGTGAGCTGCGGTGCATCATCCTCGACATTGGAGGTACACGGTCACGTGTTCGTGTGCGAACAAGTACTTCATTTCATGTATAATTAATGTCGTAATTTTAGTTCAATCCGATGGAGTACTGTTTTTTGAATTTGGGTTTGTTTTCACAGTATTGTGTTTGGCTTGTCGTATGCTACGGGAATATATTTTTCTATGATTTTTATGTTACAAAATCATTATTGACGTTGGTGCGAGTTCAGATACATTAAGAGAATCACGTGGACCCCCATGGCGGTCATGTCTTAGCTCTCGCATCCGCCATGGCGGTCACGGCCCAGAACTCGTTCGTGTCGTCTGCGACAGCTTGTTCATCATCTGCAGCTACAACCTGCCGGGCAACTGCGCGGGGGTGAGCCCAAACTAGGCTATGCATGCGTGCGTGCGTGCGTGTACAAAGCAGCGCATATATTGCATAAAGAATAAAGTTGAGATCGCAGTCCTGATAAGATTGTGACACTTTAATTAGCAGGGTAGATTCATGTTATAGTTTAGACCGGCTAATGGATATTGTTACGATTCATGCAAGTTGTATGCTTACACGTGCTTGATATGCAGTGCTTATATGAATGAAAATATAGTCTTATTATCAGGGGTGAAGCTAGAGCGTGCCACATCACAACGCTACCCTGCACCAACGGATCAAATGCTGATGAACCATGCTTGAGGGTATGGCTAACGTGTCAGTCGTTATGGCCGTCGTGTCACCGTGATCTCCTAAGTACAAAAATGGGGTATAATTGTTAAGGTACATGATAGGAGCTAGGGTTCTCCCCGTGATAGGGTGTAGCTTGTAGGGGAAAGAGGGAGGTGGGCGAGGGCTAGAGCGCGGCGGCCGGCGGCGAGGCGCCGTCCTTGCGGCAGGTGTGGTGGCGGCTGAGATAGGAGGCGGCTAGGGTTTAGGGTTTCCGGCTCCTCTGAGAGCCGGGCAATAGAATTGTCTTATTGCTTAAATCAAAAAATAGTCTTACAACTTGTTTATATAACCATGACGTGAAATAAAACTAAGATAACTTGTGGGCTAAGCTTGCCCGGTGGGCCTCCTACGGCCATAGGTCCGGCCGGTCATAACATCTCTCCCCGCCTGCGCAAACAGCTCGTCCTCGAGCTGAAAGTTTGGGTAGTGCTGGGGGAACTCCTCGCGCTGCTCCCATGTAGCGTCCTCCTCTGAAAGTCTAGCCCATTGAATCAACACATACCAGCAGCCGCGACACAGCTGAGCCGTCAACGCCTTTGTCGGTTCAGGAAGAAGACGGCCGTCGGTAATCGGTGGCAGCGCAAGAGGAACCGTGGGTAGCTCTCCACGGAAAAGGTTGAGCAGCCCCACATGAAAGACATCGTGCATGCGCGCACCCGCCGGAAGCTGAAGGCGGTAAGCCACCTTCCCAATGTGCTCCAGGATAGCAAAGGGACCGGCATAGCGAGGACCCAGCTTCCGCTTCGCGCGTGGGTCCAGTGACTGCGTAGAGTGATGAAGAAGACGCAGCCACACCCAATCACCCACCGCAAACTCTGCCTCGCGATGGTTGTCTTCGTAGTAGTGTTTGGCCAACTGCTGGGCCTGAAGGAGGCGTTGCCGGACTTCTGCCAGCATCTCGTCACGGTTCCGCGGAAGAGCACCGGCCGCCTCAGTCCTCGCCAGGGTCGGATCAACAGGAAGAATCGGCGGGGGCGTCCGGCCATAAACCACCTCAAAATACGTGGCACGAAGGGTGGAGTGATAAGAGGTGTTGTAGCAGTACTCCGCCCACGAGAGCCAGTCCACCCATGCGCGAGGGCGATCACCTGTGACACAACGTAAATACATGGCAATCACCTTGTTAACAACCTCGGACTGGCCGTCTGGCTGAGGGTGGAAGGCCGTGCTGAGGCGGAGCTAAACGCCCTCCAGCCGGAAGAGGTCACGCCACACATGCCCCGTGAACACAGGGTCCTGATTAGTGATGATCGAAGAGGGAAACCCGTGGAGGCAGACAATACCGTCGAAGAAGGCCCGAGCGACGGACGCCACCGTGTAGGGATGCCCGAGCGCGATGAAGTGAGCATACTTGGAGAAGCGATCGACCACCTTGAGAATGACGGACTTGCCGCCCACCTTGGGAAGGCCCTCGATGAAGTCCATGGAAATGTCCGCCCAGACCTGAGACGGCACCTCCAAAGGCTAGAGCAAGCCAGCCGGCCTCAGAGTCTCCATCTTGTTGCATTGGCACGTCTCACAAGACCGCACCCAGTCACGGACCAAGGCACGATCTCCTGAAATGTAGAAGTCGGCGCGTAGACAATGGAGCGTCTTCTGCACACCCTCATGGCCGGCCGAGTGGGCGAGCAGCAGCACCTGATGACGGAGATCATCGTGCGCGGGAACAAAGACCCGGCGCCCATGGAGGAGCAATCCGTCGGTGAGGCACCACGGCTCATCCAACTCCCCCGCAGCCAGCTGAAAGGATTGATATGGTTGACTAGAGGGGGGTGAATAGGCAACTAACAATTTTTAACTTTTCTTTACCAAATTAAACTTTGCATCAAAGTAGGTTGTCTAGATGTGCAACTAGGTGAGCAACCTATATGATGCAACAACAACGAACATACAAGCAAGCAAGAGAAGTAACACTAATAAGCTTGCACAAGTAAAGGTAAGAGATAACCAAGAGTGGACCCGATGAAGACGAGGATGTGTTACCGAAGTTCCTTCCTTTTGAGGGGAAGTACGTCTCCGTTAGAGCGGTGCGGAGGCACAATGCTCCCCAAGAAGCCACTAGGGCCACCGTATTCTCCTCACGCCCTCACACAATGCGAGATGCCGTGATTCCACTATTGGTGCCCTTGGAGGCGGCGACCGGACCTTTACAAACAAGGTTGGGGCAAACCCCACAACTTAATTGGAGGCTCCCAACAAAACCACGAAGCTTCACCACAATGGAATATGGCTCCGAGGTGACCTCAACCGTCTAGGGTGCACAAAGCACCCAAGAGTAACAAAATCCACACAAGAAAGTATGGGAAGAAAATATCCTTTGGTGGAAGTGTAGATCTAGGTCTCCTCCTTCAATCCCTAGCAAATCAACAAGTTTTAGTGGCTAGAGAGAGAGAGATCGGGCAAAGAGAGCTTGAGTAGCATTAATGGTGGAAAGTGAGAGGTAAGAGGTAGATGTGGTAGGTGGAAGAAGCACCCTTATATAGCAACCCTAAAAATCCAACCGTTACTGTGTTCTCAGTACTGCAGCGATACAACCGCTCCTGGTCCCGGTACAACCGGGACTCACAGTTTACATATGCAGAACCCTACCAGGCGGTACAACCGGGCGACCAGGCGGTAGTACCGGTTGAGAAGAACAACCGGACCAACCACCCAGCCACCGCCCAACCACCGCATAGGAACAGAAGGGAGTCACCCCTGAGTGCGGTAGTCGAGCGGTACCGAGCCGGTGCAACCGCATGGCCTCGAGCGCTCGGGCGGCTAAGTCCTGAGCAGTAGAACCGCTCTGGACACCGGTGGTACCGGTACGACCGGACCAACCGAGCCACCACCGCACTAGTACCGCATCAAAACAGAGGCCAGACCGGTACTTGGGCGGTGCCTAGCCAGAACAACCGCCCTAGTCCTTCCTGAGAATTGGCGGTACCACCGCCCAGAAGCAGCGGTACAACCGCTCGAACAAAACTGGTCAGCGCCAAGACCCAGCGGTACAACCGCTCCAGAGAGCGGTACAACCGCTGGAGCCCTCAGTAAGCAGTAGGAAGGTTGGGGAAGAGCTCTCTCTCACAGTTTAGGAAGTCAGGAGAGGGGTGAGGTACGTGTACGTGAGATGATACCCCCGACACTTTCCAATGTGGATTCCCTCTTGATAGTACGGGTTCCCTATGACCAAAAGAGATAAACAAAGATGTAGAAAACACCATCTTCGATCCTTTTTTTCTTCAGAGAGAATAGCTAACCGAAGAAGGCCTAAAACTGAAACCTGAAACACTTAGCATAAGATTAGGCCAATAAAGGGTTGTCATCATCCTCCAAAACACAAAGTAGGGAAATGACCTTACAATCTCCTCCTTTTTGGTGGATGATGACAACACCATGATTTGCAAGTGAAAAGTCTAGAAAATGTAGACGGGACTCCCCCTAGATGTGTGCCCCAAATTGAGAAGGCTATTTGAGAGCACATATTAGGGACGAGACTCCCCCTAGATTTTATAGACTCGCCACTCCTACTAAACATGGTGAGCAATAAGACCATAATATGAAGGTAAAGATAATAATGGAATACACAACAATATCACGGAAAATAAAGATAGATAGCTAGATACGCACATGTCTTACACCATGCAAGCAGAGATAAGCAACAAGGTTCACAGGCCAAAGTTCAACACAAATGACGGAAAAGGAAAAAACACAAGCAACAAGGCAAATAAAACCCATGCAAATCCCGAGACCTAAAACTCTCTCCCCCTTTGGCATCAAGACACCAAAAAGGAAAAAGAGCGAAGCTAGCATCCCAAGGCTCAATCGTCCTCCTCCGACTCCTCGGTAGCATCTGGATCCGCATCATCATCAGACTCGTCAACATCGTCTGGATCAGATTCCTCCACGGAATCATCAGCTGTAGCACAAGATGTGGATGGATGGGGAGGAGCTTCTTCATCAGACCAGGTGCTGTGGGTAGATATCCAACGCTCCTCCGGTGTGATGCTCTTCTCGGAGCCACTCTGAACCGGCATATTGAGGTGCTTCATCATTGCAATTTGGCGACGACAAGCATGCTTCTCATTGACATGGGCCTCATACATCCTCTTCTGGATGTCAGACTAGAGGCAGAAAGTCTTCTTCACCTTGGCAGTGAGCTTGTCCACCCAAGAGGGCTTGGCCCCTGGCTCCAACTCAAAGTCCTCATCGTCAGAAGTGGCATAGACATCCTCAGGATCAATGGTAGGGAAATGAGGCTCGGCGTGCTTCTTCTTCTTAAGAAGCTTGACCTCATGAACAGTGAGATTATCGGGAGAGGTGAGAGCCTCTCCAGGACGGCGAACCTCCCATACTGAGTTCAGAAAGCACATGAAAAATGGATCATAAATGGGGACCTTCCTGTAGATGACCATGTTGTACATCTCATGCCACAGCTAGTTGGACACGTCAAACGTTTCCCCAGAACCCACCTTGGTCTTCATTGCAACCATCAAGTCAACAAGATAGCCATGGATTTCATCTTGATTTCCCACCTTGGGCAGAAGCACATTGCGAAACACACGATGCATGATGTCATAAACCTTCACCAAGTCCTTAGATTCTCCAATAATACCACGCCCCCGAATGTACAGAGGGGCAAGCTTCTCCTTAGGCATAGACTCAGGATGGTCATGAGGGCGAATGCCACCTCTACCTTCCAGACCGGTATCGTCATACCCAATAGCATTGCAAAAGGCCCTCCAGGGAACTTGAAAGAGCTCATCACGACACATGAAAGTGAGAGTGCGCGCGTCATCTTCTCCAAAGTGAACCGTGGCATAGAACTGATGGACGAGTTGAACATAAAAGTCACAGTTGACAGACATGAGCTTGACAAGATCAAACTCCTCACAGAGAGCCAGTGCCTCACAAAAATACTCCAAGTTGTTCCTCCAATGGTCAAGATCGATGGTCCACTGCTTGGCATACCTGTTCTTGTTGTGCTCAAAGAGTTCATGAACAATCCGCACTTGCATCTCATTCCAGAACTGAATAGTGGTCCAACGAGGAGCAATGGGAACCTCATAAGGATTCTTCGAGCGGAAAGCTTCCCAGTGCTTGGCTTTCCAACGATGCAAGGGCAAAACCACACATTGCTTGGCAGCGGCACACTTCTCACGGCGAGTGGGCTTGGTGGGAATCACAACCTCTTCTTCGTCATCAGACACAACTGGACGCAAGGTCCACCGTGCCCTCTTCTTGGTCTTGCGAGGAGCAGAGCGAGAACTAGAGCCACCTGAACACACGCACAAGGAGAACACAAGAAACCCAACAAAGATGAGAGGATTGCACACAGAAACGGAAGAAAAGATATATTGCATGAACTTAGAAAATAAAACAGGGCTACATGGTGCAGATATCCCGGTTGAACTAGTTCTCCTACCGGTAGTACCGCTCCAGTAGTTGTACCGCCCGCAGAGGTGGTAGAACTGTTGAACAGCGTTACTACTAGTAGGGACTAGATTTAACTGCGAAATATGAATCGCACTAGCCATATTCTACTCTCAAAGACGTGCAATCTAAGCAGGAGGCAAAAAGGGATCTCCTCCACCCAATAGTTAAACAATAAACGCGGAATGTCAAGTAATGCCCTAGAACAAGGGGAACGAACCCTAGAACGAAGAACGAAGGACAATGGGGCATTATCGGCATTCATGGGAACAAATCGAGAAGGAGGAGGCCTCCTTGGAGAGGATCTACGGAGACCCCACGGATCCGAAGTGCGAGAAGCACTCCGGGGCAGAGGCAATGGCGGCCGATGGCTAGGGCACAAGATGGGAAGGGCTGGGGGAGAGAGAAAAGAAACCCCCACCAGCCCCGATGGGAATATATAGGCCCAAAGTCGCGCGGCGGTTGTACCGCTTAAGGAAGCGGTTGTACCGCTGCCTGGTACGAGCCAGTGGGTGCGGGCGGTACTTCCATCGCCAAGAGGTAGCGGTAGTACCGTTGTAACCAACTGGTAGAACCGGCTAGACGGGCACCCCAGTGGTTGAGCGGTGGAACCGCTCAAGCACCGTTGGAGACCGCCTGAAGAGCACCAGCGGTAGAACCGCATGTGACCCCAGTTGTACCGCCCGGTCACCATCACCAAAGCCATGGTCAAGTGTGTGCAATTAGACTAGATGGCTTGAGGAAGGGAAGGCTTGGGGTAGAGAAGGCACGGGGAAAAAGGTGGGCCTCCAATAAGCCAACAACAACAAAAAAATGAAAGAGAACCACACTTGGAGACCCCAACACCTAGAGCCTAAGAGAACAAACTAAGGCAAGGACAAGAAGGACTAACACAAGGCACAACACTATCAAGAGGGTCGGTGGCCGTAGCCACCTATGTATGAGTCAATTGGTATGGCACCGCGAAGAATTATCCTTGGGCCCATGACCAAAACTCGTCTTTAAACAAGATAATGTGAAAGAGTTGATCAATTTATGCATAATGGGGGGAGGAAGAGTTCATTGAGAGAACACCACTCCCCCTATGACCATGCCTACATCTAAACAAGATAGCAAGTTGAGTATGGTGGGGTGTGCAAGGGTTCAAGCAACATTGCTCGAAATTTAGCTCATGCCTTAACTCGCGAAATCTTGCTTCATCCAAGGGTTTTGTGAAAATATCTGCCAGGTTATCATGAGTGTTGGCGTAGTTGAGCTCGATTTCCCCTCGCCTTATGTGATCCCGGATGAAGTGATACCGAATCTCAATATGCTTCGTATTGAAGTGTTGCACCGGGTTGAGAGAAATCTTGATGGCACTTTCATTGTCACACCAAAGAGGCACTTTGTCACAAATGACACCGCAATCCTTTAAAGTTTGCCTCATCCATAAAAGTTGAGCACAACAACTACCAGTGGCCACATACTCCGCTTCCGTGGATGAGAGAGACACACAACTTTGCTTCTTGGAAGACCAACTCACCAAAGAGCAGCCAAGAAATTGGCACCATCTGGAAGTGGACTTCCTATCCAGTTTGTCCCCCGCCCAATCCGAGTCCGAATAACCTGCAAGCTTGAAGTTTGCTCCTCTTGGGTACCATAAGCCAAAGTTTGGGGTATGAGCCAAATATCGAAAGACTCGCTTGAGCACCACAAAGTGACTTTCCTTAGGTGCGGCTTGAAATCGTGCACAAATACCCACACTCAACATGATGTCCGGTCTAGATGCACAAAGGTAAAGCAAGGAGCCTATCATGGAGCGATATACCTTTTGATCCACCGCTTTACCATTGGGATCAATGTCAAGTTGGCACTTGGTGGGCATGGGAGTGGAAGCCGGTTTGACATCACTTAGCTTGAATCTCTTGAGCATGTCTTGAGTGTATTTGGCTTGGTTGATGAAGGTTCCTTCTCTCCGTTGCTTCACTTCGAACCCGAGAAAAAACTTCAACTCTCCCATGGAAGACATCTCAAACTTTGAGGTCATTAGAGTGGCAAATTCCTCATTGAAGGCTTTGTTAGGGGAACCAAAGATAATATCATCAACATATAATTGGCACACAAACAACTCCCCTTTGACCTTCTTAGTAAAAAGATGGGGTCGATTAGCCCAACTTCAAAACCACGGTCTTGTAACAACTCGGTAAGGTGGTCATACCACGCACGTGGGGCTTGTTTAAGGCCATAGAGTGCCTTGTCGAGTTGATACACATGATCGGGAAAGTAGGGATCCTTGAACCCGGGGGGTTTCTTGACATAAACCAATTCTATTAATAGGGCCATCAAGAAAAGCACTCTTCACATCCATTTTTTGTAACTTAAAGTTATGATGAGAAGCATAGGCAATTAACATGCGAATGGATTCAAGACGAGCAACGGGGGCAAAGGTTTCACCATAGTCGATACCCTCGACTTGGGAGTAGCCTTGTGCTACCAAATGAGCCTTGTTGCGAATGATAATCCCATGAGCATCTTGCTTGTTCTTGAATATCCACTTGGTTCCAATGACATTGTGTTTCACCGTTGGCCTTGGCACCGGTCTCCACACTTTGTTGCGCTTGAAGTTGTTGAGTTCTTCATGCATGGCATTGAGCCAATCCGGATCTTCGAGCGCCTCATAGACCTTTCGGGGTTCAACACAAGAGACAAATGTGTGATGTTCACAATAGTTTGCTAATTGTCTACGAGTGCTTACCCCCTTTCTTAAGCTTCCAATCACATTTGTCATGAGATGATCCTTGGTGGAGAGCTTGGAAGCAACCTTGGAGGCTCGACGCTCCAATTCCTCCTCGGGGGTGAGACGAGGAGTGGTCACTTGATCATCCTGAGCGTCGTCTTGAGCTTGTTCTTGATCTCGTGGAAGCTCTTGATCTTGAACTTGCTCGGAGGAGGGAGCTTGAACTTGGGCATCACTTGATGTTACAACACCATATTGAGATTGATCTTGCCCTTGGTCTTGTTCTTGAGGTTGAGGGCCCTCACTTTGTTCTTCGGAAGCGTGTGGGTCTTGGGTTGGTGAAGGTTCCACATGAGTGGAACATTGTCCTTCTCCTTCGGCCACAAGGGGTTCCTCAATGGGTAGGATATGACCAACACCCATTCTTCTTATGGCTTGGGGAGGAATTTCATCACCTATATCACAAGTACCACTTTGCTCCACTTGGGAGCCGTTATTCTCATCAAACTCCATGTTACACATTTCCTCAATAGGTCCCGTGGACTTATTGAGAACACGGTAAGCATGAGAGTTTGTAGCATAACCAACAAATATGCCCTCATAAGCTCTAGCCTCAAATTTAGACAAACGGACACCTTTCTTGAGAATGAAACACTTACACCCGAATACCCGGAAGTACTTGAGGTTGGGCTTGTTACCGTTGAGTATCTCATATGGAGTCTTGTTCAAGCCTTTGCGGAGGTAGAGACGATTAGATGCATGACATGCGGTGTTGATGGATTTGGCCCAAAAGTTGTAGGGAGACTTGAACTCCGCCATCATGGTCCTTGCCGCATCCATCAACGTCCAGTTCTTCCTCTCCGCCACACCATTTTGTTGAGGGGTATAAGGTGCGGAATATTGATGCTTGATTCCCTCATCACTCAAAAACTCATCCAAGGTGTAGTTCTTGAACTCGGAGCCGTTGTCACTTCTTATAGTCAAGATCTTTGTATTGTGTTGTCGTTGAGCTTCATTTGCAAAGTCGATGACGGTTTGTTGGGTCTCACTTTTCCTCTTGAAGAAATATACCCAAGTGTATCTTGAATAGTCATCCACAATCACCAAGCAATACTTTCTACCGCCAAGACTATCAAAGGACGGAGGCCCGAAGAGATCCAAATGAAGGAGCTCCAAAGGCTTCTTCGAGTAGATGATAGTCGTGGGAGGGTGAGCCTTCTCATGTAGCTTTCCTTCGATGCAAGCACTGCAAGCACGATCTTTGGCAAAACTAACATTTGTTAGTCCACGGACATGGTCCCCCTTGAGAAGACTTTGCAAAGATCTCATATTGACGTGGGCTAAACGGCGATGCCAAAGCCAACCCACGTCAACTTTAGCCATTAGGCATGTCACGGTCTTAGTGGGTCGCTCCGAAAAGTTAATCACATAGAGACCGTTATCGACATGCCCAACAAAGGCTACTTTAAGAGTCTTGCTCCACAAGAGGGCCATGGTATCAACATCAAAGAAAGTCGCAAAGCCCATGAGTGCTAGTTGGCGAACGGAAAGTAAATTATATGCAAGGGACTCAACAAGCATGACCTTCTCGATCGTAAGATCATGAGAAATGACAACTTTGCCGAGTCCCAATACCTTAGATGATGAGGCGTCACCCCACTCGGCGTTGGTGGGCATGGATGGAATCTTTTGCACGTCCACCACCAAGTCCTTGCTTCCGGTCATATGATTAGTAGCTCCACTATCGAGCAACCATGATCCCCCACCGGAAGCAAATACCTACAAGAGATCAATGCTTGGTTTTAGGTACCCATTTTGTAATGGGTCCTTTGATGTTAGTAACAAGGGTCTTAGGAACCCAAATAGACCATTCAATGTACTCAGAAGGAGAACCAACAAATTTGGCATAAACATGCCCATCTCTAGCGCGGCACAACACATAAGAAGGGTTAAAGTCGCCGACTTTGTTGGGAAGGGAAGTGTTTCCCTTCTTGGCTTCACTACCCCTCATGGAGTTTTTCTCCTTCTCTTTAGTAGCACCGTCACCCTCCTTCACAAAGGTTTGCTTGAGAGGAGGAGGTCATTTGGCCTTGTCATTCTTCTTCTCATTCTTGGACTTGGGCACGTACCCAGTCCCTTCCTTGGCTACAACTCCCTTTTGGTTGGTCAAGAGGTCGTTGAGGCTCTTCTCGCCTTGTATGCAAGACACAAGACCTTTCTCGAGTTGCACCTTTAGCTTAGCATTCTCCTCAACAAGATGCACATGCTCACAACACGGGTTAGTAGCATTTGCATTATCAATGAACATCATACGAAGAAAAGTGGCATTCTCCTTGGTTAGCTTTACTTGAAGTTGATCATCAGACTCTTTGAGGCTAGCATGAGTACCGTTCAAGACCTTGTGAGCCTTGTCAAGTAGATCAAACTCCTCCTTGAGTCTAGCAAGATCAACCCCAAGTTTGGCCTTCTCGGAGTTTAGCACATGAGAAATAACAAGAACATGATCCAAATCTTTCTTTAACTTAGCATGATCAACGTTGTGTGACTCCTCAAGAGCCAAACGAAGACCACACTCTTCCTCAAGAGCATTGGAAAGATCCGAAATCTCATCGGCATAGTCACGACTATGCCCCTCCATCTTGGAGATAGTATCTTCGTGAGCCTCGATCACGTCATTGGCTTCACCAAGTTGTTCCAAGAGAGCAACAAAATGCTTCTTGGTTTTACCCTTGAGTTTACCCATAAAGGACTCAAACTCATTTTCCTCCATATTAGGTCCCTCACATTCATCAATGCAATCTGTCAAGGGAGGATTATTAATGATCGTAGCTTTGATGTTGGGAGTTACCTTGTTGGTGGCTTTAGCCATGAGGCACTTGGCGGTGATGTTCTCATTGGGTGAGTTGAAGAGAGATATTCGTGGAGTTTTTGCAATGGCAACGGAGGCCATGGCAACCGACTCACCATCTTCATCATCATCATCCTCCTCATGGTACTCTTCTTGAACCACCAACGCCTTGTGAGGGGTTTTCTTGGTGAAGTTGCTCTTGTTGGGGAAAGACTTGGCTTTGTCCTTTCGAATGAGCTTGCCACCATTGTCTTCCCTCTTCTCATACGGGCACTCCGCAACAAAATGACTCACATTGCCACAATTGTAGCAAGTCCTTACACGTTGCTTGCTCTTCGTGCCACTTGAGTTGTTCTTGTTGAAGTTTGGCCTTGAGTTTTTCTTGCTCCAAAATTGCCTTGAAGCAAGTGCCATGTGTTCATGATAGGCATACTTTGTATCTTCGGGGTTGCTTTCCTCTTCTTCTTCTTCAACGCAAACCTTGGCCTTCAATGCAAGGTTGGGCTTCTTTGCCCTTTGAGAGCGAAGCACCGCATTGTCGGTGGTCTTGTCCAAGATGTTCATAGCCACAAACTCATCCAACACTTCACTTGAGGTCAAAGTGTGGAAATCCGGCCTTTGACGAATGACAGAGGACATGGCCTTGTGGTAAGGCATCATTGCCTTGAGGAATTTGCGCTTGATCCAATTGTCATCTGTGTCCTTGCTCCCGTGATCTCGGAGTGAGACCGCGAGTTTGGTTACTCTCCGATAAAGCTCACGAGGTTCTTCATCTTCTCTCATTGCAAACTCATCGGCTTCATCTTGCACTACTTCATAGTTGGAGCGTTGAATGCTTGCGCTTCCCCGGTAGAGAGAGACAACACAAAGCCATGCATCTTTGGCCAAGGCGAAGGGCCGAAGATGAGGTAGATCTTCGGGTGGAATTGCATCTTGAATGATGAAGAGAGCATTCTCATTGAATTGATTATCCGCGGCTTCTCGAGGAGTGAAGTTGCTTGGATCATGCGGATGGAAACCTTCTTCAATGACTCTCCAAAGATTAGTGTTCACATGATTTAAATGACGCTTAAAGCGATAAACCCAAGAATCAAAGTCCTCATTTTTCACAATCTTAGGGGGAGGACCGGCATGATTCGAGTGGAAGGAATCGGTCCACCATAAACAAGTGATGGTTCCACATGGGCAAAGATGCCGGTGCCATTTTTACCACCAGAAGAAGGAGCCTTTTCACTACTAGCTTCCCCCTTGTCGGAGTTAGCATCCGTCACCTTGTCCGTGGGCTTACCCACTTTCAAAGGTGCGGTAGATAGTTGAAGCCCTTCAATGAATTTAGTAAACATGCTTTCAACCTCGATCGTCATTGAGGTTTTCAATGTCTCCAAGGATACATTGAATTCCTCACGGGAGACCGAGGTTCCCCCATCACCCATAGACGAGATCAGATTTACACCGAAGTGCTCCTCCACACCGTCTACGGTGTCAACCATACTCTTTGGACGACAAAGTCCTTAGTAAAGAGACGAGGCTCTAATACCAATTGAAAGGATCGATATGGTTGACTAGAGGGGGGTGAATAGGCAACTAACAATTTTTAACTTTTCTTTACCAAATTAAACTTTGCATCAAAGTAGGTTGTCTAGATGTGCAACTAGGTGAGCAACCTATATGATGCAACAACAACGAACATACAAGCAAGCAAGAGAAGTAACACTAATAAGCTTGCACAAGTAAAGGTAAGATATAACCAAGAGTGGACCCGATGAAGACGAGGATGTGTTACCGAAGTTCCTTCCTTTTGAGCGGAAGTACGTCTCCGTTAGAGTGGTGTGGAGGCACAATGCTCCCCAAGAAGCCACTAGGGCCACCGTATTCTCCTCACGCCCTCACACAATGCGAGATGCCATGATTCCACTATTGGTGCCCTTGGAGGAGGCGACCGGACCTTTACAAACAAGGTTGGGGCAAACTCCACAACTTAATTGGAGGCTCCCAATGAAACCACGAAGCTTCACCACAATGGAATATGGCTCCGAGGTGCCCTCAACCGTCTAGGGTGCACAAAGCACCCAAGAGTAACAAAATCCACACAATAAAGTATGGGAAGCAAATATCCTTTGGTGGAAGTGTATATCTAGGTCTCCTCCTTCAATCCCTAGCAAATCAACAAGTTTGAGTGGCTAGAGAGAGAGATTGGGCAAAGAGAGCTTGAGTAGCATTAATGGTGGAAAGAGAGAGGTAAGAGGTAGATGTGGTAGGTGGAAGAAGCACCCTTATATAGCAACCCTAAAAATCCAACCGTTACCGTGTTCTCAGTACTGCAGCGGTACAACCGCTCCTGGTCCCAATACAACCGGGACTCACAGTTTACGTGCAGAACCCTACCAGGCGGTACAACCGGGCGACCAGGCGGTAGTACCAGTTGAGAAGACAACCGGACCAACCGCCCAGCCACCGCCCAACCATCGCATAGGAATAGAAGGGAGTCACCCCTGAGTGCGGTAGTCGAGCGGTACCGAGCCGGTGCAACCGCATGGCCTCGAGCGCTCGAGCGGCTAAGTCCTGAGCGGTAGAACCGCTCCGGACACCGGTGGTACCGGTACGACTGGACCAACCGGGCCACCACCGCACGAGTACCGCATCAAAACAAAGGCCAGACCGGTACTTGGGCGGTGCTTGGCCAGAAGAACCGCCCTAGTCCTTGCTGAGCATTGGCGGTACCACCTCCCGGAAGCAGCGGTACAACCGCTCGAACAAAACTGGTCAGCGCCAAGACCCAGCGGTACAACCGCTCCAGAGAATGGTACAACCGCTGGAGCCCTCAGTAAGCAGTAGGAAGGTAGGGGAAGAGCTCTCTCTCATAGTTTAGGAAGGCAAGAGAGGGGTGAGGTACGTGTACGTGAGATGATACCTTCAACACTTTCCAATGTCGATTCCCTCTTGATAGTACGGGTTCCCTATGACCAAAGGAGATAAACAAACATGTAGAAAACACCGTCTTCGATCCTTTTTTTTCTTCAGAGAGAATAGCTAGCCGAAGAAGGCCTAAAACTGAAACCTGAAACACTTAGCATAAGATTAGGCCAATAAAGGGTTGTCATCATCCTCCAAAACACAAAGTAGGGAAATGACCTTACACCAGCTGCTGCTGAAGGAGGAGCGCGTCTGGTGCAGCCGCAATCGCCCGACGAATGTCGGTGAAGAGGGCGAAGGAGGGCCCCGAGCGAATGCAGAATGCCACCACCTCAGAAGCACCATCGACGGTGTCGGCGTCACACCGAGACAGGGCGTCGGTGACGGTGTTAAGGCGGCCCGGACGATACTCGACTGTGAAGTCAAAACCAAAGAGCTTACTGATCCACTGGTGTTGCGGCACGGTCGCGAACCTCTGATCGAGCATGAACTTGAGGTTGTAGTGGTCCATACAGATCCCGAAAGACCGACCCCAAACATAGGGCTACCAGTGACGCATCGCTTGTACCAAGCCAATGAGCTCGCGCTCATAGGCCGCCAGCTTAACATGGCGAGCGGCAAAGGGCCTGCTGAATAAGGCTAGGGGTCCATCGCCCTGATGAAGGACCGCACCAAACCCCGCACCAGAGGCGTCACAGTCGACGGTGAACGGGTGGTCGAAATCAGGCATTTGTAGAATGGGACCCGTCGTGAGGGCCCCCTTAAGGGCCTCGAACGCTGTGGTTGCCTCCTCATCCCAAGAAAAGGCGTCGCGACAGAGCAGGCACGTGAGCGGGGCCGCGATGAGGCCGAACTCCCAGATAAATTTCCGGTAGTACCCCGCAAGACCCAGAAATCTGCAAAGAGCCCGCGGCGACTGCGGGATCGGCCAGGAGGCGACGGCCGCCACCTTGTCGGTGTCCATGGCCACCCCCTCGTCCGAGATGACGTGGCCGAGGTAAGCGATGAAAGGTGTCCCGAACCAGCACTTCGAGCGCTTAAGATGAAGATGTTGCACCCGAAGCTCATTGAAGACGATGGTGACGTGCTGGAGGTGCTCTGCCCATGAAGCGTTGTAGATAAGAATGTCATCAAAGAAAACGAGCACAAACCGACGTAAGTAGGGATGGAGGATGTCGTTCATCATAGCCTGGAAGGTCGCCGGGGCATTGGAGAGTCCAAAGGGCATCACCAAGAACTCGAAGTGGCCATGATGAGTCCGAAACTCTGTCTTGGCAATATCGTCCGGGTGCATGCGCACTTGGTGGTACCCCGACCAGAGATCGAGCTTGGTGAAGAAGCATGCCCCATGTAGTTCATCCAGGAGCCCATCGACCACCGGGATAGGAAACTTGTCCTTAAGTGTGAGAGCATTAAGGGAGCGGTAGTCGATGCAACGCCACGTGCCATCCGACTTGCGAACAAGGAGGACCGGCGCGGTGAACAGTGATGTGGAGATCCGGATGATGCCCGCGGCGGGCATGAGCGCGCACTGCCGCTCTAGCTCGTCCTTCTGCAGCTGAGGATACCGGTAGGGCCGTACTACCATCGATGGCGAGCCCGGCAGAAGATGAATACGGTGGTCATAGACCCAGGCCGGTGGAAGGCCCTGTGGCTCCTCGAAGAGGTCATGGTGCTGCTGCAGGAGGTGGCCCAACAGAGGATGCTCGGCCTCAGTGGTGGCCGCGGCCAGCTGGAGTTGGGGTGGCGCCGGGGTGCCTCCAATGCCCTCCCACCGGACGCGACAGCCGAGACGCCAGAAGGTCATCGTCAGGGCATCGAAGTCCCAGAGGATGGGACTGAGAGTTCGCAAGAAGTTGACACCGAGGATGAAGTCGAAGCAGCCCAAGTCGATGTCGGCGCACGTGATGGTGAAGTGCTCGTCGCCAATAGTGATGGGCACGTCCCGTGCGAGCCCATGGCAGCGAAGGTGGTCGCCGTTAGCCATGGTGACCCGAAGTTGCTTCCCGCCTGTCAGCTGGAGCGCTAGGTGCCGCATGGTGGCCTCAAACAGGAAGTTATGCGTGGAGCCTGCATCCAGGAGGGCCACCAGACACTCGCCATGGATCGTCACCGGTAAGAGCATCGTCCGCTCGGTGCGGATGCCGGCCAGCGCATGGAGTGAGACGACGAGGGCCGTCGCCGGAGCGGGCGCGGGCGTGGGCTCCACGGCGGCGGGGTCGCCGAGTCCGTCGCCGGGTGTGTCCTCCTCGGCAGCGTTGGCCGTCTCCAAGTAGAAGAGGTGCGGGAAGACATGGCCCGGTGCGTAGGGCGCATCACAGTTAAAGCAAAGCCCCAAGCACCGGTGCTCGATCTGCTCTGCCTAAGAGAGATGCCGAAAAGGATGCGTCGCGGTCGGGGTAGCAGCCGCTGCTGCGGTCGGAGGCGCATGTGCTGTCGAGGTGGTCGGGGGGGCTGCCGGCCCCCGAGAGTGGATGGCGTCGGCGGCAAAGCCTAGGCGCGACGCTCGAAGGCCCGAGCATAGTACATGGACGTCTTAAGGTCTTGGGGCCCCTTCAGCTCGACGTCCACGCGGATGTGGTCTGGAAGGCCGCTGACAAAGAGTTCGGCCCGCTGTAGGGCCGTCACACCCGGCGCGTGACATGCCAGGGCCCGGAAGCGGTCCGCGAAATCCTGCACCGTGGAGGTGAAGGGTAGGCAGCCCAGCTCATCAAGGCGGCTCCCGTGGATCGGCGGCCCAAAACGAAGGAGGCACAGCTCATAGAAGCGCTCCCACGGGGGCATGCCGCCCTCGTCCTGCTCGAGGGCGTAATACCATGTCTGGTCTGCACCGCGGAGGTGGTAGGATGCCAGCCAAGTGTGCTCCGATGCGAGGGTGAGCTGTCCATGGAAAAACTGCTCGCACTGGTTGAGCCAGTTAAGCGGGTCCTTCGTGCCGTCATAAGTGGCAAAGTCGATCTTAGCGAACCGTGGCGGCGTCTGGGTCAGCGCGCCATGGCCGACCGGCTCGGCGGTGCAGAGCAGTGATGATGACAGCGCCCGGTCAACGATCGGGAGGCCGTCGTAGGCCCCCGCGGAGCCGGACGAGGCCCCAAACTGCAGCGTGGGTACCGGTGGGTCCCCGGCCTCCGTGTAAACTGGCGGTGGCGACGTCCCGGTTAGCCAGGCCGGGATCGGGGACGGTGACGGTGGAAACCGGACCTGCTAGATCGGAAGGCCTCCCGATGAGGACTGGCCCAGTCCGGAGCTGGGCGGCAACGATGGGAGCTGGACCGGTGCAGGCGGCGTGGTTGGCGCGGTTGGGGCCGGCGCAGGCCAGCGCGGCCACTGTGGCGCTGGGGCGGGCACGGAAGGCGCGGGTGGCGCCGCAAGAGCCAGCGCGGGCCACTGCGGCCAGGACGGTGCTGGAGCGGGCGGCGGCTGGAGTGACGGACGGGCCCCGGCAATCGCTGCGGGTACCGAGTATCAGGGCAGGGCCGGCGCTCCGGAGGAGACGGCCGGCGGCGGAGGCGTTGGGGGGCCGTACGGACTGGCCAGGAACAGCCGGATGCCTTGGACCGCGATGACCAAATCGTTGAGGACACCGGTCATCACCTCCGAAGAGTAGACGAGCGGCGTGGCGGAGGGTGATGGCGGCAGACCCGTGGAGGGGGGCGGTGTCGGTGTTCTGGGAACGGGGGGTCCCCAGACTTGCCTGCCTACGGCCTGCGGCGCGGCTCAAAGGGGGGCCCAGCATGGCCCATCTCCACCAACACAAACCCAAGACCCTCGCGATGGGCCAAGCCTCACGGGATGGACGACGCGGAGCTTCCTCAGGCACGGCCTCGTCAGGCTGGCTCACGAGGAGGCGGAGAGATCAAGGCGGGGTACCTCACGAGGTACCCGTGACGCAAGCCATGACGACTCAGGGCGCCAGGCGGGTGCCAGCCCACGCAGCATCCTCCTTTCCTCTTTGGTGCAAAGGGGGCAAGCGCAGCCGCGGAGTACCGAGGCATCAGGCAAAGGTTGCCATTTCGGTGCAACGAGACCAAGACCAGGAGGACTACGAGACGGAGGTCATCATGGAGCCCAAGACGGCGTCATCACCAGAGCTTTGCGCAGGCGAAGACTACTTTTGTCAGGATAGCTGATACTTGTTGTCCCCCTTCAAATTAGCCCGCCATTGTTGGCTCCCTTCCCGCTCGATATTTGGGAAGACGACCAGGGCCTCTATAAATAGGACCAGCCACCCACAGAGCAAGGGGTTGGTTACTCGGTTAGTTGGGAGAGTTTTCCGAGAAGCAGCCAGAGAGAGAGAGGGGGTGACTGAACTCTTCTCAGCAGTTCATCCCCCAGCCAAGAACAGACCCTCGCGAGGCTGTTCTTCCTTGTATTGTTCATCATCATCAGCCCAAGAGGCAATCCACCACACCACACACTGGAGTAGGGTATTACACCACAACGGTGGCCCGAACCAGTATAAACCATGTATCTCTTGTGTTGTTCTTTCCGTAGTTTAGATCCTAGCATGGCGGGGGGGTGCTGGTCGATGCGCTGGCAGTGGAACCCATCAACGCCGAGGGAAGGGCCAGCGGTGCCGGGGAGAGGCTCGGCGATGGCGCGGCGGAGGTGGTGGTGAGGGGCAGCGACGGGCTTGGTGGTGGTGATGACATGGTCGAAACCAAGCTAGCTGATACCAAGGTGATAGGAGCTAGGGTTCTCCCGGCATAGGGCGTAGCTTGTAGGGGAAAGAGGGAGGTGGGCGAGGGCTGAAGCGTGGTGGCCGGCGGCGAGGCGTCGTCCTTGCGGCAGGTGCGGCGGCGGCTGAGACAGGAGGCGGCTAGGGTTTAGGGTTTTCGGCTCCTCTGGGAGCCGGGCAATAAAATTGTCTTATTGCTTAAATCTGAAAATAGTCTCACAACTTGTTTATATAACCATGACGTAAAATAAAACTAAGATAATTTATGGGCTAAGCTTGCCCGATGAGCCTCCTACGGTCATTGGTCCGGCCGGTCATAACAGTACAAGTATGGATTACATGCACCAATTTGGATACAGGTTGGGGATCGAGAGGAACACTGCACCCACTCGAGTCCAGCCACCTTGGCGTTGAGCTTGTGGTGCCTCACATGATGCTGGCCTGGCGTGAGACGGATCAGCTCGGCGACAGACCTCCGCTCCGCTCCGCCGGAAGTTAGCCTTTATAGGAACTAGTTGACCCGTTGCGCCAAATGGCGCAGAGACCCATTAAAGACATGTTGTCGATGAAAATAGTTTCATTTTGCAAGAACCTATTCGATATTGGTAGTACAAAGCTCATGTGTTAAACCATGTTATATTGAAAATATGGTTATCACGGTGCAAAAATCGAGTTAAAAAAATTATATTTGTATAACATGTACAAACCAGCTAACTAAACATTGTTTTAGTTGAAAATATGGTTATCATGATTAGATATCTGAGTTTGAAAAAAAACATATTGAAAAGAAAATTCATACTTTAGTTGGTTTAGTTGTGAGCAAGCACATATGGTAACAAATTTAACCCCTCTTAATAAAAAAGAATGAAGGCTTGCGTCTACAATAAGATGCATAATAACTTTACACCTTGTGCCAAATGGCACAAGGTCTCATTTCAAGAGTTATTTGACAATAAATGCTTGACAAATTGGCAACAATAAGGATCCTTTTAATAGAGTTTTCAAAATGCTGGCATTCTCTCTATATAATTTTGCTATGTAAGATGGAACTTAGGAATCCATGTCACGGTTTGTCCTTGATACATTGTTCGTAACTCTCCCTCCCACTCTGGATCCATAGCATTTTGTCCTTCACAGCCCCTTTATAGGTCAGATGCAATGTAATTCCTTCATTTTTTAAAGAAGCTAAACAAACAATGCCTTGCACCACATTTGTCATCTCTTTAGTGATGGATCCACTCTGTAGCCATCTCTTCTCTTTTGAAGGCAACTGGACAAACAATGCCCAGCGCCATGTTTATAACATGTTGTTCTACTGTAATAGAAGTGCAGACATGAAATGAGGAATCAATTGAAGAAACAAGGACATATTGGTCTGCTGCAATGGAAGGGCAAACCAAGATTGACAAGTACCACACCAGGAACAAAAGTTTATAACATAGATAGAAGTGACAATAAACAACAAGTTTTTCAAGATTTACAATGAACAACATGATTTGGCTTCTTGCTCTTAAATAGAAACAATCTGCAGCACTAAAATACACTCTCTTATGGGAAGTAAAACTGATAATGCTCACCTAACATGTACAAAACCGAGATCAGCCATGTAATTACTGCCTGCTAGATTAGTATTTTAGTTATCCTCGTCCAGCGAAGAGGAGTCCATGTTTGCAAGTACTATCACTTCATTCATATTTCCTGGCAAAATAGGGTCAGATGCAACACTTATACACCATTGTCTAATGGTAAAGGAAGTAATGAACTAATGAGCACATAAATTCTTAAATCAACCTCCACAACATCATCTGCAGAAAACTTTACAAAAGGAAAGGGCGATCTCTTTTATCATACCAGAGGTACATCAAGTATGTTTCATTTGCATACAATAGAAAAAGAGGCTTAACCCAACTGAAAGGTGGACAATCCAGAAAGACTGGTGAACATCAACTATATTGACTTTTGTAGTCCAGGCATAGCAGAAGTACCTAATTCAACATCCAGACTCTCTAAATGTGCCTAACAAGAAGATAACAGAATATACGCTAATACACTAAATGGCAGTTGGGACTATTCGAAAGGATATGTGGTCTAGATGCAACCTAGATGCCCTCGTCAGTACAAGCAGAGGGGGTCGTCACAGTGACATCCAAGGATGGTCGCTCAGAACTAATGATTCATCGCACATTAATTACTGAACCACCGTCCTTAGTTTCCTAATCGGGCTACAGAGCTCTTTCTATGTCATCAATCTCAACTACTGCATCGTCCTGACCACTGTCACTGCCAGTCAAATCGAACCAAAAATCAGAAATATTGTAGTGAGAAACGACACCTGCTAAGAATGTCCGTGAGCTCACAGTATTATTTTGGTGACTGCCTTATCAAAATAACGATGTGAATTAACTGCATCTTTATCTTTATAAACATTTTTTTCAGGTACCTCAATATTCACAACAACTGTCATGGTCCGGTGTTTAATTTGAGCAGGAAAAAAAGCTCGAATATGCACGAGTAAAAATCTACAAATGCAGGCAAATCAAAATCTTATATGCATTAATAGCTTGAAACACTACATAGCTCTTTCTCTGCCATCAATCTCAACAACTGTGTCGTCCTGACCACTGTCACTGCCAGTCAAATCAAACCAAAAATCAGAAATATTGTAGTGAGAAATGACACCTGCTAAGAATGTCCGTGAGCTCACAATATTAGTTTGGTGATTGCCTTATCAAAATAAGGATGTGAATTAACTGCATCTTTATCTTTATAAACCATTTTTTCAGGTACCTCAATATTCACAAGTGTCATGGTCAGGTCAACTTAGGTGTTTAATTTGAGCAGGAAAAAAGCTGGAATATGCATGATAAAAATCTACAAATGCAGGCAAATCAAAATCTTATCTCTATTAATAGGTTGAAACACTACAGTCCTATATTATTGCAGTCAATACCTTGTCTCAAACTGAATTATATGTAGCAATTTTAACTGCGTACCACAGCAAACATCACCAACTATTTCATTGATTGGATTCTCACGATTAGCAACAATGAAAGGTGTGTGCAGATGAGCCAGCCAATAACATTTTACCAGCATGAAAAAAAAGAATATACGCATAAACTGGAAGACACTGCAGACCAGTTCCAAACGCTTCTCTGGGTCTTACAGTCATCGGTTAATCCATGAGCAGGAGAACGGAGAAAAACAAAGTGCAGATCTTAGTCTCTAAGGCACTTCATCAAGCACGTAAAGATCTAAAGATGAAGCGGTTCTGGATTTGGGTTGGGAAATTGGCCGAGCAATTATGACCAGGTTGCACCAATAAGTCCTTGCCAAGATGTAAATTATCCAGTCAATAGAAATGGTATACCTTTGTAAATAACCTGCCCTATTTAAACAAATAAATTTGTAATCTGTTATTAATCGAGGACAAAGTGAAATGGCAAGGTCTTCAGAAACATCCAGCCGACAGTCTCAAATTGGAGGCTTGAATTAAAAAAGGATCTTCAACTACTTCAACACAAGATCAAAGACAAGTATTCCACCTTGTTCAAGCAGGCTGTCAGGTAAATTTTTAAATGATTCTCATGTTGCCCAAAACTGAAATGGGATAAGGGCTCTGCCCCATTAGCTTAGATATTTTTTCTTTTGTTTTTGTTTTCTCCTTTCCCTTTGTAACATACTTTTTTTTAATGAAAATATACCATAGAACTATTGTTCTATGATTTGTGGTTCAAAAAAAAGTCAAATTACCTAAAGGGCTATGTCCATCTTCTTCAGTCCTATTCACACTGAGAGGAAATAACAGAAAACTCACAAACATGAAAAAAAATAGATCTTCTGGAGTCCTATTCATATGTTCATATGTACCAATGCATGGTTTTTGTATATAAATAGAAATCTGTTTGTTCGTGTTTAAAAAACAGTTCTTTTATCTGTTTCACTTCATGAACTGATAATTGGATATCCACTCTAACTGCAATACTTTTTTGTTTGTGTGAATGACATAGTTAATATTCATTCATCGTTATGTACAGTTTTGTTGCAACTGAAATATATGTATTTCTAACTATCGGAATGCTTATACTTTCCTGTCTACATATATATCACCAAATAACAAGTTAGATGCTTGCAGAAAACACATAAATCACCAGATATCTTATAACGCAATAGAGCGGTTCCGGGCAATACTGACCCTCTTCTTAATAGCCCCAAGCTCCTGAAAGAAACCTGCAAAATAATCCAAACCAACAAAGATGCCCATTAACTTAGATTTTTTTCTTTTGTTTTTGTTTTCTCCTTCCCCTTTGTAACATACTGTTTTTTAATGAAAATATACCATAGAACTATTGTTCTACGATTTGTGGTTCAAAAACAAGTCAAATTACCTAAAGGGCTATGTCCATCTTCTTCAGTCCTATTCACACTGAGAGGAAATAACAGAAAACTCACAAACATGACAAAAAATAGATCTTCTTGAGTCCTATTCATATGTTCATATGTACCAATGCATGGTTTTTGTATATAAATAGAAATCTGTTGTCAGGACCCCGATTCCAAGTCACAACGATCTAGCCGGTAACACCTCATATCACATTGCGGCCTCACGCACGGTATCCCCGCGGGTGTCGCCTTACCATGGCCCGGGACCGTTTGCACCTTTTGGCTCACGTATATGATAGTGTCGCTAGCATCCATATGACAGAGAACCCGGGCCGACATGGCTAGTCGTGAATCCAAAGCGGCGCAGACCTATGGGGACAGGCATACATGAATCACATCGAGCATGTCAGTCATCAGCGAGTGAATCCAGGCTGTAGCACTGGGCTAACAGGACTCCGGGGAACCCGAGCTGTAGCAGGCTAGGCAAGACTCCGGATGTCACCGTGTGACATTTCCCCGAAGGGACAGACATAGGAACAAAGTGAAACACATGCCGGCCAGTCAAGTGTCATGAGCAGTAGTGCTGGGCTAGCAGGACTCCGGTGAACCGGGCTGTAGCGGACTACTATGGCTCGAGGAACACTAGACTACATTTCCCCATAAGAAAGGCTGCCAAGGACAAACAACTAGATTGTCGGATCCCACTCATACCAAGCATTTCAATCATACACACAATATGTCCGATATGAGTACATACAACATGGCATCACAAGAAAACTCTACAACTCAAGTACTTTATTTAAAGGCTCCAGAGAGCCATACATAACATATTCATACAGGTAGGGGTCACACAACCCGACACTCAAGTCATACAATCATACAAGCACATGCGGAAGCAACTAGTCTGAGTACAGACACTAGAAAGAAAGAAGGCTTCTCGAAGCCTGTCTATCTACATAGGGCCCTCCATGACCAGGATCACCACCTGGGTGGCTAGTCACTCGTCGACATCAAGGTCTACGTAGAACCCATCGGAGGGGGCGGTGTTGTCATCTGAAAACAGTAATTAAGCAAACATGAGTACAAAGGTACTCAGCAAGTCTTACAACAGAACCTACTATACATGCTCATTCTCAAGAAGGTGGTGAGTTATTGCAGCAAGCCAGCTTTGACTCTTGGTTAAGCTATCCTACGAGACTCCACTAGTAAAATAGTTTTCGCACACGAATCCACTACTCACCAACACAATACTCCACCGGGGATCCTCCCTCGTCATCCTACGAGAGGGACATCCTCGGTACTCACACTTATCTTGAGTCTTTTAGTAGTATCCATTAACTTATCTATGAACTGTATAGGCAACCAAGTAGTCCTTTACCGCGGACGCGGCTATTCGAATAGATGATGTTAACCCTGCAGGGGTGTACTTCTTCATACACGCTTTCACCACTTACCGCCGTTTACACGACATGTACTCGGCAACCTTCAAACCCAAGCCCAACGAGGGTGTCGGCCACGGCCTACCTAAACACTCAAGTCTCTAGTCCAGGTTTATCGCCTATCCAGGTTCCATCCGCAGGGAGTCCGGCCGAGGTTTCCACATACGGCCCCGAACGATGTGAACAGGGTCCCGAGACGCCAAACGGGCGCCCGGCATACCCGGCCACGGTGTATCTACCGCAACATAGCCCACCCCTAGGGTCAGCGCTACGCACGACCGCCAACACATAACCTACAAACACCAGAAACTAATTGCAACTCCTGGTCAGAGTACTAGGGTGATTAAGAAGCCGAGAGGGTCAATTAAGGATCCCAATGCATGGTAGTAGCTGATTCTTAAAATCACACATACAGATCTTAGTTCTTAGGGACGGCCTCAATGAAACAACCCACCATGTACTCCTACATGGCCTCTCATCAATACCTTTACCAAATCATGTTCAACACATCCTTCACATTACCGACATAATCATTTCACTCTAGCCCATCACCCAGATGAACCAGACCTAACACAACTCTAAGCATAGCAGGCATAGCAAGGTAGGAAACACATACATGGCTCAACCAGCTCCTACACATGCTAGTGGGTTTCATCTAGTTACTGTGGCAATGACAGGTCATGCAGACGATAAGGGTTCAACTACCGTAGCACATAGCAGTATGAATCGCGTTGTCTTAATGCAGTAAACAAGAGCAGAAGCGAGAACATGGGTTTGTATCGGAATGATCAATGGGTTGCTTGCCTGATGTAATGGTAGTAGGGTACTGCCCTTCAGACGGATACTCGGGGTTATCCTCGGAGGCAGAACCTACCACGAAAGACACACCGAAACATAATCAACACAAGACAATATGCAACAATATGATGCATGCTATGACATGGCAAAATGAATGTGTCTTGGCCTAATGCAAGCTAAAACAAAAAGGAATGAACTCATTTGAATCAAAGATTCAAATGTTAGTTCATTTAACATAGCCTTATTAGTGCATTATCTTATTTTGCTTAAACAGCAAGGTTAACTTGTTTTGTCATGCATGAAACCATTACAGATGGATAGATTGAATTTTTCTGAACATTTTTCATATATAAATTGTTTGATTTGGAGCTATGGTTGATTTTCTATGATTTTTAGAAGTTTTGGCTATTTTATGGAATTTCCTATATAAGAATAATTCCAGTAATTGAATTAATGCGTCAGCATGACATAGGTGTAACGTCAGCGGGTCAACTGGGTCGGCCAGGTCAAACCTGACTGGTGGGCCCTGTCTGTCAGTGGACTCAGCTAACTAACAAGATTAAATTAATACTAATTAACTGTCAGTGGGGCCTGGGCTCACATGTCAGTGACCTAACTAACTAAAATTAGTTAGCACTAATCCTAAACTAATTAACAGGTCGGTCCCACCTGTCATAGGCTCAGGGGGGAGGTCAGTCCACGGTCAAAAAGTGGTCCACTTGCCGGCGGCTTGACGCCGGCGACGACAGACGCGGCGAAGGGGCTCGGGTTTTGCACTCCGGCGACCAAAAGGACGGCGGAGACCATCTGCGTGACGCGGGGAGTGAGCCGCGTCGAGTGGTGGCAGTGGGTGGAGCTGGGGTGGCCGGAAACGTCGCCGGCGACGAGTTTGGCGATGGCCGGAGCTCGGGTGAGGTCGAACTAGTCGTTAGGGGGCACGGAGAGGCGCGTGGTTTGGTGCGTTGAGATCCTGGGGGTGCGGTAGGGCTAGTGGACAGGGTGGCGCGGCCATTGGGTGGCCGGAGCCTCGTCGGCAACGAGCTTCGCGGCGGCGCGTGCGGGGGAGCTACGTGCAGTCGCTACGGGGCTCGAGAGAGGGAACGGAGAGGGTGGGGAGGTAGCTGAGCTCATGGGGGTCACGTCAAGGCAGTCGGCGAGGTCGGGGACGAGCTGATGCGGCGGGGACGGCGAGGGGGATCTCCGGCGACCGAGGTTGAAGACGAGCTCGGTGCAGCGTCTCCGGGGCAAGCAGCGCTTGGGAATGGGTCGGGGCGAAGCAGCGGACGACGGCAGAACTTCTTGGCACGGCGAGGCAACGAGTGGACGGCGGTGGCTGCGGGTTTCACAACGGCGCGGCTGCGTCGGCCATGGCGTCGAGGAAGCGAGGGAGAGAGGCAGGGGAGAGTGGAGCGGTCGAGGGGTCCAGGGGGAGTGCGTGGCACTCGTTGAGGACGTCCGGGCGTCGGCAGAAGCAGGAGGTGGCCGGCGTGTGGCTGCGAGCGCCGGCCACTCGCCTCTCGTCCTCCTGGCGAGAGGAGGAGGATGACTGGCAGTGGCCAGTGGGCTGGGCCGAGCTGGTGGGCTAGGTGGGCTGCGCCAGGTAAGTCTCTGTTCTCTCTCTCTCTTTCTCTCTCTTTTATTTATTCTATTATTTCTGTAACTTCAGGGCTTTATTAAAAATGCCAGGGCATTTCCAAAAATCATAAAATTAATCATGGCTACTGCTTAGATTATATCCAAATGCAAACATTTTAGTTTATGATTATTTGAGCATTTAAAATATTTTATAGAATTAATCCAATGACCTTAAGATGTCCTAGAAAATGTGCACCATTTTGTCAAAGGTTTTAACCCAAAACAAAAAGGGTGGGCTTTTTAGAAGGGCATTTTAGGTTCATTGAAAAAGTTTTTAGTAAACCCTAGTTGTTCCAAGGGGGGTGCTGGGGGTTCTGTCATCCCCATTTCAGTTTTCTGGGAATTTAAACATGATGCACAAGTTCAACCAACCCTAATGCATGACTAACACAGGGATGTGACATCTGTTTGTTCGTGTTTAAAAAACAGTTCTTTTATCTGTTTCACTTCATGAACTGATAATTGGATATCCACTCTATCTGCAATACTTTTTTGTTTGTGTGAATGACATAGTTAATATTCATTCATCGTTATGTACAGTTTTGTTGCAACTGAAATATATGTATTTCTAACTATCAGAATGCTTAGACTTTCCTGTCTACATATATATCACCAAATAACAAGTTAGATGCTTGCAGAAAACACATAAATCACCAGATATCTTATAACGCAATAGAACGGTTCCGGGCAATACTGACCCTCTTCTTAATAGCCCCAAGCTCCTGAAAGAAACCTGCAAAATAATCCAAACCAACAAAGATGATATTAGTTCCAGAACCTTTGCATCACCTACACTTCTCCAAGCTCTAATGACAGATACATACCTTGCATCTGGTCCTTGTAGAAGCTGTGGGGGATGTGGCCGGTACATAGTACAGGGGTCATGTTCTCCGGCTCCTTTGGTTGCTTTGCCTCTCGGATCCTCTGCTCTTTCCCCTCCGGCAGCTACACCAATTACAACACAACATCAGGGACAAGGAAAAAAATGCATGCGTGTGTATATGTTTTTCTGTTGGGTTCAATTTGGTTCGAAGTCAAGCACACACACAACAGGAAGTCCTTCCCCTCATGGTCTTGGAACCGGCCGAGTGCTGCAAGAGAATCAAATAAGAGGAGGGCTTCCCCGATTTGGCCCAAATCGAGGCCCGAATAATGCCATCCTCTTATTTGATTCTCTACAAAGTCTTATATACAAGAAAGTTGGTCTAACATTACATCATCATGCAAATATATGCATTGGAGGGTGGGTACCCAGTAAAAGGACACCCTGAAAATGGAAATGTAATATGGTTAGCATTGAAACCCTCATTGCAAAAGAACCACCAGAAGGCCTCAACTTTCTGGACAAAACTGGGTACTCCATTCCTCTTGGAATGTAAAAATGAGTTATGTAAGACACAAAGGCAATTGTATTTTGTTGTGCAGAATCATTTACCTAGCACAAAACATTTTAAAAAGTGCATTCCCATCTTTCCGTTAGCAATTATTTACCGAATAGGAATGTAAAAGCTATATTTAAAATGGCAGGGTCTTAATAAAATACAATTAGATAGAGCAGCTCAGATGAATCAATAACATCCCTGCTTTTATGAATCCAATTCTTAGAACCCTTGGTATATTGCTATCTCTGTACAGTCTAAATTTACGCTCGCAACATCATCTTGCGAAGTAAAAAAATGATTGGATGCATCCTAGGTGCATAACATGATCTATGAAAGCAATTTTATACAAAGCATATGAACCAGCTTCAACTATTCAACCACCCATTGCCATTTTCTGAACTTAATCAAGAAAAGTGGCTGCATAGAGCTAAAATCCCAAAATAATCACATGGTCAGGTCAAAGAAAAACTATGAGGCTGCAGAAGATGGATAGGGCATCGTCTCCTCATGCATCGTTGCCTGAGAAGAAGAAAAAAAGGGAAGGGTTTGCGAACACATCACCATGTCATACCTCATCGATGAATCAGGGGCCAAGGGGAGGAGGCCGCACGGAGAGAGTAAGAGAGAGATTGGGTGAAGCTCACCTCGGTGTTGGCGGCAGACGCGGTCGCCGTTGCTCCTCGTGTGTGCATCTCCCCAATCCGCGCCCTTGGCCTTGACCGCCGCGCCCGCTGCCTGCCGAGCCTACCGCGCCCGCTGCCCGCCGAGCCTGCTGCGCCATCTATGGCGCTCACCGACGCTAGTCGTCGCCGTGCATCAGCAAGGCACCATCAAGACGCTCGATTTCGCCTTTTCCTCCGGAAGACCCAGCCGCTGCCATGGGGCCCAAGTGACGGAGATGGTCGGCTGTGAGGACGAAGGAGGGAGGGGGCCGACAACGTGGGGAGGAGAGGAGGCAGCTGAGGCGAGCCAGGAGAAGAGGGGCGGCGACATGGGATAGGATGGAGCGAGCGGGGAGGAGAACGAGGCGGAGTGGGCGCAGAGCTGGCGGCTAGGGTTTTGACGCGCGGGCGGAGGGTTGGCAAAGGAAATTCCTCGGGGACACGAACAAAGTTCACCCAGTCAAGGAGCGTGTGAGACGAGCCCACCAGTCGTTGGCTAACAAAAATAACCGTGAGGTGAAAATCGAGTTTAACCATTCTGAAGATCTAACGGCTTAGACGTGTCCGAGAGCCAGATCCGACGGCCCACAAAGACCCAATCGGGGGAGCCTTCTGGAGAGAAGTTGGCTAGCCTCTTTTACCTTTTAAATTTGGATCACAACTAGAATTGAAATCTTTAACTACCTACTAGGCCATTGGACTTGTTTCTTCTTTTATCTTGAGTAGTTACAGTTGGTATTATGTGTTTTCAAGTTAATTGAGTAGTGTCCGGGTTTTCCCTTGTTATCCTCCGAGAGCACAATAGAGTTGACTGGAAACTATTTTTGTTGATTGTTGAGAATTTTCCTATCCCCAGGAGATGGAATACTCGATATCCGTGGAGTGAAATATCATGTGAATCCATAGAAAGGACACCAAGTTGGAAAGACCGCACGTCTAAGAACTTGAAATGTCTGAAGATGTAGGTTCCCTTACAGTTTGTTCAAGGGATTTTGTTGCTATTGAACGGTTAATATTTTATCCCTCAAGTCATGTTACTGGCATGTAAGATCAGTGCTCATTTATTGTATACATAGTGTTTGCTGTGAAAGATGTCATTGTGGTTCTACGTGCATAATGTGTGCGTATGCCTGTATGGCTTTGCCATGTACACCAGTCGCCAAAGGGGCACAATGCAAACAAGCAAAATATTGTATAATAAACCTCCAACTGAAAGCTGATACACTTGTTATTTCTTAGTAGTATTTTTTTCATAATTTGATCATAGAGTTTGGGTTATGTGTTTTGTGGTTGAACAGTTTCCTTGCTAGGCTCCGTCTTTAGAGTACTTAGAATAGCAAATATGGAAGTAAAAAAGAACAAAACATTGTAGGTTGTTGTGGTCGTTCCTTTGCATCTTACATTGTCAATATAATTTTTTTACTGAACTTTCAAAAAGATAATCTAAAATAGTGCCGAAGTTATAACTAAATAAGTACTCCCTACATTCCAAATTGATTGAAGTTTTAGTTTTGTCCTAAGTCAAACTTTATATTTGACCAAATCTATACAAATGTTCTAATATCGACAACACTAATGAGATGTTGCTTTCTTTCCTAACATATGCATTACTGGTGAACCCCTTTCATTCTCTCAAGTCAGTTGGTGTCCCTTACCTTTTCTAATAGCTAGGCAACGATTTGTATTTTTTTTATATCATAGAATTCTACTGATTGGTCTTTTGTGACTGTATTTCTAGTTATTGTGAGTGTTCTGCATCAGGTAGATCTTGCAATGTTTGCAACTGCAAAAACTGTTCTACTAATGTTAGTCATGATGTTGCAAGACAAGATGCTACCGATGTTGTGAAGGAAAGGAATCATGTGGCCTTTATGCCCAAAATTGGGATATTCCTCCACAGGATGCTAACTCACCACTAAGAGCATCTCCAATAGAAGATGCAAATTTGAAGATGTAAAAGTAGGTGTTGTATAATTTACATCACCAAAAAGTGATTTTTACATCTCCAAAAAAGAGTCAACTCCAACAGATGATGCAAAACGGAGATTTAAAAATGCAACTCCAACAGGTGATGTAAACTGGAGATGCAAAACCGGTCGGCCGCTGCGCAGCTTCTGTTCATCTGCCGCCGGCCACATTTGCACATCAAATTTTCATAATTGTAGCAACAAAAGTGCATCATCAATCATAGTTTTAAATTCTACAAGCAAAAGTCAATTATCTCAAACAATGTTGTTGGTCCAACAAATGAAAATGCACATAGACATCACTCAATTTGCGTCCTCTCTGTTCTCACTAGTGCCATTGTCGACGGTGGTTTCATCATCATCAACGTCTTCTTTCTCGACGTTTTCCTGTGTTGAAGTTCATTGCCGCTAACTCCATGGGAAGCACCTTCATTGCCGTCTCCCATGCCGGTCATGTTGCCACCGAAGCCACCTCCCATGCCACTCATCATGTTGCCGCCGAAGCCACCTCCCATGCCACTCATCATGTTGCCGCCGAAGCCACTTCCCATTCCACCTCCCATTCCTCTCAAGCCACCATCCATGTTGCCACCAAAGCCACCTCCAATGTTTCCACCAAATGCATCATTCATGGCACCACCCATCATGTTCATGTACCATCCCATTCCTCCTCCCATGGCACCTCTCATTCCTCCTCCCATCATGCTTCTCATGAGCATTTGCTTCTTCATGAGCACTTCATGGCGACAAAGTTTGACATACGCCTTTGCCTTGACATCAAGAGTGGATGTGTCCATGAACATAAACTTGAGTGTCTTCTCCTCCACTATCTTCATCTCCTCGGCCGCCGCCTTTCTCTCCTCAAGCTCAACTTTTCTCTTCTCAGCCTCCGCCAACCTCTCTTCGGCCGACACCCTCTTCTCCTCACCCGCCGCCCTTTGCCGCTCGGCTTCACTCCTCTCCTCAATTTCTTTGAGCTTCAACAACTTTTTTCTTCCGCATACTCTTTCCTCGCCATGACAATGGCATCAAATCCATCCTTGAGATCATTGTCTCCGGCCTTGGACCCCTTCAACGCTTTCTTAGTTTCATCAGGCCTATATGATTTGGTCGCCGAGTGAGGAGTGGGACTCCTTCTCTCCTCACCTGGGGCATCTTCATCATCATCCACCACCACACTTTTCTTCTTTGAAGCATCAAAAACTTCTCTAGTTTTCCACTTCTCATCCTTGAGCTCTTTGTAGCAATGATGGAAAGTGAAAGCTTTTCCTTTCTTCTTCCTCTTCTCTCCTTTGTTGTTTCTCTCTCGAAATAGTCCTTTCGCAATCATTTTCTACGAGAAAACAATCAAGATGTCATCATCAAATTAGTGAACAATTCAATATTTGCGAAAAGTGAAGAAAGCACACATGCATAACAAATGATTATTACCAAGTCACTTCCACCGCAACCACCTGGGTTCATGCGATCAACATTTGCCAAGCAACCTGCACATTTTCGCCGAAACCGCGTTTGGCTTGGACATTTTTGCCGGCCAATCTTGGTTGCCCGCCGGGTTGCGGCCCCATGACATCGGCCGCTTGACACCTCCACCGCAAGGCTTGGCGGCCCCCTTCTTCTTTGCATCCTCCGGCGCGACGGCTGGGGTAGGGCGAATTGGCGCGAAGGCGGCTGCCGCGGTGGCGACATGGAGGCGGTGGCAGGCGCATTGGGGAAAGGTGCTGCGGAGGCGGCGGCCGCGGCAAGCTGGGTCAGAGCACCAGCGACGGAGTCGGAGAAGGTGGCGGGGTCATCGGTGTCGGCCATGGCGGCGGCAGGCGGGAGGCTGGTCGTGCAGAAGAGGAAAGAAGTGGCAGTTGGGCGGTTGGTGGATGAACGCGTTTTTACATCTCCTATAGGAGAAGATGCAAATTTGCACCACGAGGTGTTGTAATTTACATCTCCGAGAGGTGGAGATGTAAAGTTTTTTCATCTACATCATCTGTTGAAACAGTGTTTTTGGGCCTCGAAGATGCAAAAGGTAGTTATTTTTACATCTACATCTTCTATTGAAGATGCTCTAACTGCTTGCAATTTACAAAGAAGAAGCTTTCGATGCTTGCTTCTGTTTTGGATGAGAACCCGCACATTTAGAACTTGTATTGCTAGTGGTATATCTCATTGACGGGTCTAATGGTGATAAATGCATATATGAATTTACATCTTATCACGATACATTTTCTCCAAATCTCTTTACTGTTTCATATTCAGGTGTTAAGGAGAACACTAACAGAAGAAAACTAGACCAAGCAGAGGGTTGCCTTTCTTTCAGAAACCAAGACACGGAAGCAGTTCAGAAACAGCATGATGAACAAGTGTGCTCAACAGAAAACATTTTAACCACAGTTCCTGTTTCTGAAGTAAGGGCAGAAATGCCAAGATCCGGCCCTTCTGACACATGGAAGTATGACAAAAGGCCCGTGTCCCCTGGAACCCAGGAACTGATGTGTAACGACCAAAATCAGTTTTTCCAGCCATCTGAGTGTTGTAGCTGCAATTCCCTCAGCCACCAAACAGAAATAGCAAGAGAAGCATATTCTGAAAATTCTGCACAACTATCTTGGCGAGCTTGTGAACTGCGGAAAGCTTCATGGTGAGCATCCAGCAAGCTTGGTACGTACATAAAAACACCAATTATATTCTCGCAAAAATGTTGTAGGATGGTAAAAAAGAAATTCACCTATCTGAAACTAGTTAATTAAGTAATGAAGTAGCAGGTCACATTGCGCCTGTAAAAAATTAAGCTGGTCTTCAACAACACAAACAAAATATTTTTACTGTTGTAATATTCTAGAGTTATATACTGCACCACAATATAAAATAAGATAATAATTGAAATGTCTTATCCATTCGAGCCTCCAAGAAATGGAAATCTACCTCGAAGCTAAATAACAGTAGACAAATATGCATGTTGACTGAAGGTCTATGAACCTCTGAAGTAATGTGGGACTTTTTTACCTTTTTACTCTTGGCGGAGGCTTCGAGGCAGCCTCAAATTTATTGAATATAACAATTCATTTGGACGGTGGAAACGACGATGTGTGCGACTTCTGAAAGTACATATGTATAACGTATAGGCAGAGATATGACTTAGACATTTGCGATACGAAAAACAGAATGGAGCATTGGCACATAAACTAATTGAACAGATTGTAATTAGTGTTATAAAATTTGTAATCATGTCATCTAACTGATGGAGAACCAAAGGTAAAGTTAGCTGAGAAGGGCTAAGCTGTTGCTTCTTCTTGGGTAATTGTTAATGTTAACGAAATTCGGCTCACCTCAGTTAGCCCAGCTATACTGCTCTATTCATAATGATGAATGAAAAATGCAGCTAGGATGCTTTGACGGTGGGATGCTCAGAATATTTGTTCAACAACTATACTGGATATGACCAGTGGTAACGTCCAGATTCACAAATAAGTCATGTATACTCTCAAGGCTTCTCCCCGCTATGAAAATATGGCAGAAACTTGCACGTAAACAACTTCAGAAAGAATAAACTAAAATCGAATTGATAACAGAATCAAACTATGTAGTGCAACTTTATATCAGAAAACTTGTAGAATTAATTGTTATGGCAAACTGAACCGAAATTTCACTGACACATCAAATTTTTGCCATGCTTGAAGCTTATACATGTATGTACGACTTCAGGCTGAAGCTAAAAAGCTGAAATTACAACCACATCTTGTAAATTGGCATTAGAAGAACTTTGTTTGCTCAGATGCTTAACAAATTAACTTACCCCTCGAATCTTTGGGCCTCCTCAAGGATTGGTTGTCCCCAGGAAAACAGACCCGGCTCCACGTCTTTATCCATCGCTGGGGTGCAAAGGATTAGTTTTGCTTCGGATAATCGGATAGCATGCACGGAGACCAAGCTAACGTTTAAAGGAGAAACACATTTGATAAGGACCTGAAATAATAATTTTTGTCATACCGTAATAACATAAGAAATATGAGACCAAAGCACCTCTAAATAGAGGACTGGCAAACATGGCATTTTTAATACCATGGAGGCTTAAACTTTGTGTGACCTGTGTGGTTGGGAATTTCGTCAAATTCCAGTGAAAGCGGTTCAGATCCGCCCTTGTAAGTTCTTCTACATCATGAATCTCTTTGCATCGTTCCATTCTAACTGTGCAAACAGTACCATCCATGAGGGCTATAATATGTTTGTTTGACAAATCATGCACACCAATGTGTAAACCTGAGTTCAACACCTGCCATCATATTCAGTTATTCACTTTCTCTTCTTTTACGATTTAGTGTGCATCCACTCAAGCAGCCCCAAACTGGCTAAAACAGGGCTAACTCATAACCTATCTGGAAATATAAAATGTTTAGCAACAGCAAGCAGGAGCACGTTTAGGCTGCAGTATGGCCTAAAAACGGCTTATCAAATCTAAGTACAGCAAAATAGTTATAGGCAGATCATGACATCTATATTCTTACCATTGGTAGCCTACCTCCAAGTATTTTCATTCACCATTCTAGTAATTTGTCGAGAGCAGTACTCGACAAATTGAAATTGCACTGGAGGCAAGACAAAGATCAGAAGATGGATGTTGCTTCTCAGGGTGGATTTCCAGATTCGTAGGGCATAGTGGGAAGCACGTACTAAATTCCACCTTGGCCAGACATAGTACGGCCCTATAAACAGAGGACTTGGGAGCGGTATTTGAGACCAAGCCGCTGCATTGTGCTCAAGCAAGAGAAGGGGCGCGGGGGACTTGGGCGTTGTTCGGTGCTGTAACAGGGGCAGCTTTACTGTTTCTTAATAAACAGTTTGTTGGTAGTGGCATCACAAAGACTGGAAAAGAACATATGGAAACAATATGTGCTCCCTGGTAAGTACTAAAATCAGATTGAATAACAAAATTTAAAAGTAGATAAATGTTGGTAGCATCAGTATTAAAAGTTAGGTTAACAACAATTGTACCTACAAGAACTACTGTTGTAAGTTCTAACTAATAGAGCTTTTGTTCTTGCACGAATGAATGATCAGAAATAGAAGTCATGATCAGACATAAGGAACTGTTCACTAAGACGGGCATTCACAAAGGCAATATACTCGGGGTCGTTGCTAGTGATGATCATGTGTCAACATATAGAAGAAGAGTCCGACCACGAGTAGAAAAGTGGACAAACAACACCGGATCATGAGCACACGCTGAAAAAGCAGTGGCAGTGGGCAAAATGCTCAAAATAGGTGTGAGAGACTTATTTAAGGCCAGAGAGAGAGAGAGGGAGGGAGAGAGGGAGGGAGAGAGAGAGAGAGAGATGATCAGGAACAAAATACCCAGTTGGTGGCTGGATATAAACCTCCACACGCAACTCACCATTAAGAAAGGCAGTCTTAACATCAAGCTGAGAAACAAACCTGTGGCGAACAGAGGCCACGACAAGAAGTGTGCGAACAGTGGTCATATGGGCCACAGGAGCAAAAGTCTCATCGTGATCACGACCATGCTCCTGCTGAAAGCCACAAGCCACATGACAAGTTTTCTAACGCTTAAGAAAACCATCAGAGCGAGTCTTAACCTTGTAGACCCGCTTACAAGTGATGGGACGGACACGGGGAGGAAGAGAAACAAGATCACATGTGCCGGTGCGCCCAAGAGTAGAAGCTCCTCTACCATCGCAAACTGCCATTCAGAGTGAACAACAGCTTCACGATAAGAAGTCGACTCAAGAATAGCAGGGTCGGCGGTTGGAAAACCTAGGTAATGAACAAGTGGAAGCAAAGGAGGACCCAAGCCATAAGTAGACTGAGACGAGGAAGATGACACATCAGATGTAGATGGCACATTAGTAGACACATCCACAGCACATGAACGGCGATTAAAAAAAGGGAGGAAACGATGGAAGAATACGAGGAATCACCGGGGTGGACTCAGATTGATGGAGACAGAGAAGTCGCCGGAGATGAAGGTGCATAATCCTGTGACAAACGAGGTGAGGAAACCATGCGAGATGGCAACACCGGATCTGCAATAGTCAGAGAGGCAGGGTGAAGCAGCACAAAGGTTGTGGAGGAGCAACTCCACTTTGCTGCTACAATGTGTACATCACAAGTGTTGAAGGAACAACTTCAACGTGATGCGCTAGATATCGCTCTAGAGGCGAATGTAGGCCGATATGGCAGCAAGAGTTCAATCCAGAACTCCTAGAGCACAAGATCTACTCCAAGATCTTAGATAAGAGCAACAAGTTCTATTATAGGTAGTGGGTACATAGTCTGGTTTACAAAGTAGAGGTGAGGACCTCTGTTTATAGGGCTTTGGGAAGCCTTCACATTCTTCTACTTATAGCTGGAACACTCTAGAAAACATTATTTAGGATTCATCTCTCTACTCACAACTACATATAACTAGAGAACTCTAGAAACAACGGGTAGGGTAAAGAAAACAAAAGAAATACTACATTAGAGTGGAAGCATCTAGAAGTAACCAAACATATCTGGCATTTGTTTTTCTTTCTTCTCATCTAGTGTTCCTCATCATTCTCCCCTGGTTGTTTGGAACTCGCCCTCGAGTTATCTTCATAGAGCGCTTCTTCTGGATGGTAGAGAGTCAAGTCCGCAACATTGAAAGTGTTGGAGATGTTAAACATATTGTGTACAGGTTTTAGCGTGTCCTTTTGTAACATGCCTTGAGGCCTTGAGGCTCACGATGAGGTACTTAGGAGGTTTCCTATTCTGTGTTTTATCTCGCTTTATCTCCTAAACCTCCTGTAATATCTCCCGATGGTTAGCCTTGACGTTGTTATCTTCTGTACCGCATCCCACAATCAATATATACCTAGCGGGTCTCCATGTATGGAGATTGAGACGCTTACCCATAGATTTCTACATAGTATACAGAGCTAGTCCCTTCCATCACATCTAGCGCCATCAACCTTCATGTACCATGTCGTCTTCCACCTCTGTCATCTCCTCTGGCCTTAACAACAACACATCTGAACCTCTCACACGCACCAGCTATATCCTATGGCACGCCCAAGCTAGATCACAGATCATGGGCGCCGGCCTATATAGTTACCTTGACCAAACCATCGAAGAACCCTCCAAAACAATCACCACCAAGACCACCGACAGCAAGGACTAGGTTGTTGTGAACCCTGCCTATGCCCCTGGTTGATCCAGGACCAACAAATCGTAGCATATCTTCTTAGGAATCTGTCCAAGGAGGTTCTCGTCCAGGTTGTGTCGCTTGAGCGATCACATGTGATCTGGAGTGCCCTAGGGAACATGTTCTCAGTTGTCTCCCTCTCTCACGCCAACAACATCCGAGCCGCTCTCACCAACGCATATAAGGGGTCCCAATCCGCCTCAGCGTACTTCGGCCACATGCGCTCGCTCTCTGATGAACTCGCGGCGACGGGAAAACCCATCGGAGAGCCAGAGCTCATCTCCTTCATCATTGCGGGCCTTGACATGGAATACCAGCCGATCGTCTCTTTGCTGGACGTCCGCACCGAGCCAATCATCGTCGACATCCTCTTCTCCATGGTGGCAAACTTCGACCAGCGGATCGAGATGTTCCACGGCAATGGCAGCGGCACCTTCAAGTCATCGGCAAACACTGCTTCTCGCAGCTGGCAGGGAGGCAACAAGGGCAACTACCACAACCAGAAGGGAAGCGGTGGTGGATCCCGTGGTGGCGGCGGCTACGGTGGCGTTGACCACGACAATGGAGGTGGCGGCGGCTACGGTGGCGTCGACCACGGCAATGGAGGCGGCGGCTATAATGGTGGTGGCAACTACCACCAGAACAACAACCAAGGCGGCGGCGGGGGCTATCATGGTGGTGGCGGCGGCTACTATCACCAGGGCCCCCCAAACAGCAACAACAACGCTTAGCGCCCCTCCCCCCCAATAGCAGCAACAGGGGGCGCAACTTCCAAGGCTATGAGGGATACGAGGGTAAATGTCAAATTTGCAAAAAGACAAATCATATAGCTAAGGATTGTGGCGTTATGCCGATGATGGTGCCCAAAAGAAAAAAATTGCAGCTGCAGCCGATACGTCATATGGTGTCGATACCAACTGGTACATGGACACAGGCGCCACCAATCACATCACTGGCGAACTGGAAAAGTTGACAATGCACGAGCAGTGTCGTGGCCAAGATCAAGTCTACACCGCAGCAAACGGTGCAGGTATGGAGATTAGCCATATTGGTCAAGCAGTTATCAAAACCTTGAGATCAATGAAATCTTGCATGTTCCTAATGCTTCCAAAACTTTGTTATCTATCCATTGAATTGCCCTTGACAATAATGTTTTTCTAGAATTTCACCCTTTCTTCTTTTTGATCAAGGATAAGGTCACGAAGAGAGTCCTCCATAGGGGTGTTTGTGTGCAAGTGCTCTATGCGTTATTTCCCAAGTATTGCCAGTTCAATAAACAAGTGTATGGTGCCATCAAGTTTTCTGCTGAAAGGTGGCATAGTCGCTTAGGTCATCCATCTTTTTCTACTATTCATCAATTTCTTAGTAGAAATAAACTCCCAGTTGTTGGTGAGAAAAACTCAGAAACTATTTGTGATTCATGTTAGAGAGCAAAAAGTCATCAATTGCCATATCTGCTTCCATAGTGTGTAACCAAGCCTTTGCAACTTATTTTTTCTGATGTTTGGGGTCTAGCACCCACTTATGTTGGTAGACATACTTACTATGTGAGCTTTGTTGATGATTATAGCAAGTACACCTGGATCTATCTCCTTAAAAAACGTTCTGATGTGTTCCAAGTGTTTCATAACTTCAAAGCTCTTGTGGAACATAATTTGATAGCAAAACCATTGCCATGCAATCGGATTGGGGTGGTGAATATGAAAAACTGAATTCTTTTTTTTTCAAAAGATTGGTATTTCTCACCCTATTTCATGCCACATGCTCATCGGCAAAATGGTTCTGCCGAGCGCAAGCACCACCATAGCATTGAAGTAGGCCTAGCCCTCCTAGCTTCAGCTTCCATGCCACTAAAATTTTGGGATGAAGCGTGTCTCACTGCCATGCATCTCATCAACATGTGGCCAAGTCGTGTCATCTCCAATGAAACTCCCACTGAACGTCTCTTGCATGTCACACCAGATTACACCACTCTTCGTGTCTTTGGTTGCGCCTGTTGGCCCAACCTTCACCCATACAAAACTCGCAAGCTTATGTTTCATTCCAAGGAGTGTGTCTTTCTTGGGTATAGTGCTCAACACAAGGGTGCTAAATGCCTTGATGTTGCAACCGGTCGTGTATACATTTCTCGTGATGTTGTGTTTGATGAAACGCAATTCCCATTCGCCAAACTTCATCCCAATGCTGGTGCTCTCCTTCAAAAAGAAATCCTTATCCTTCCATCAAGTCTTCGTGTGGGTAAATGATAATTGTGATGATCATGTTTTGGCTAATGCTCCTAATCCCTTGCCTGAGTTTGAATCAGAAAAAATTGCAGTTCAAATGGTGCAGAAATAAGTCCTTTTTGTGCTGAAATCAGTGCTACAGATGGTGCAGCAGAGGACACAGGAGATCTGCTGCAATCTCCTTCTGGATCCATGCACCTGACCGTGCCAGACCCGATAGAATCTGCCTCGGGATCCTCCCCGCGCTAGGAGGATCGCGTAAAACCCTGTGTGTTCCCCTCGTGCCAACCCACCCCCGCCATGTGGTCACGCGCTGCGGCGTCAGACCCCGTGGGCTCGGTGCGCCAATCAGCGGTCAGGGCCCCGTCGCCTGAGTGCTATGCGCCCACCCCACGACTCTTCACCAGGTGGGCCCCATGCCCCACCACGGTCGTGCCAGGCGGGCACGACACACGCTCTGAGCCGGATCAGGCTGGCTCGCCCGGATCCTCTACGGTGGCTTCCTTGTCTTCGATGCCTACGCATGCCACAGACGATCCTGGCAGCCCTGATGCGCCTGCCTCCTCGGGATCAGGCGGATCTGCTGCAATGATCACTATCACCCCCGCTGGATCTTCTAAGCCCGTGCCTATGCCTCCAACGCTGCCTCGCACCCGCCTTCAAACAGGAACACTTGAACCTGTTAATTATAAAACCAAATATGGTTTAATTGTTTCTAATGATGTTACAATGGAACCGTGCACTGTTTCTCGGGCTCTTGCTGATCCGAAGTGGAAACACGCCATGCATGAAGAGTTTGGAGCTCTTCAGAAAAAACATACTTGCATCTTGTCCCTTCCCGTCCAGGTACAAACTTAATTGATTGCAAGTGGGTTTTTCGCATCAAGTGACGATCAGATGGTACCATAGACCTCTACATCTTGTCCCTTCCCGTCCAAGTACAAACTTAATTGATTGCAAGTGGGTTTTTCGCATCAAGCGACGATCAGATGGTACCATAGACCTCTACAAAGCTCGTCTCATTGCCAAAGGGTTCAAGCAAAGGTACGGCCTCGACTATGAGGACACGTTTAGTCCTGTTGTTAAAGCCGCCACTATTCGTCGTGTTCTATCCATAGTTGTGTCTCAAGGTTGGTGCCTTCGTCATCTAGATGTGCAGAATGCGTTCCTTCATGGTGTTCTGGAAGAGAAAGTTTACATGAAGCAACCTCCTGGGTTTGTAGATCCCGATAAACCATTCCATGTTTGCAAACTTGATAAATCGCTCTACGGACTGAAGCAAGCTCCAAGGGCATGGTACTCTCGTCTCAGCTCCAAACTGCACACTCTTGGATTTGTTCCTTCGAAGTCTGATACTTCATTATTTATTTACAACAAGTCCAACACAGCTATCTTCATGCTTATTTATGTTGATGATATCATTGTCACTAGTTCATCTAATGAGGTAGTAACGGCTCTCTTGAAAGACTTGTAGTCAGATTTTGCTCTCAAAGATCTAGGTGACTTGCACTTTTTCCTTGGCATTGAGGTCAAGAAGAACTAGGAAGGTGGTCTTCACCTTTCTCAAGAAAAATATGCAACTGATCTTCTGAGCAAGGCAGGGTTGCAGGTTGTAAACCATCACCAACACCACTCTCCAGTTCAGAAAAATTGTCTCTAGCAGAGGGTGTTCCTTTGAGTCAAGAGGATGGCACCAAATACAGGAGTTTGGCAGGAGCACTTCAGTACTTGACACCCACCAGGCCTGATATTTCTTTTGCAGTAAATAAAGTGTGTCAGTTTCTTCATGCACATACTTCTGCTCTCAAAGATCTAGGTGACTTGCACTTTTTCCTTGGCATTGAGGTCAAGAAGAACCAGGAAGGTGGTCTTCACCTTTCTCAAGAAAAATATGCAACTGGTCTTCTGAGCAAGGCAGGGTTGCAGGGTTGTAAACCATCACCAACACCACTCTCCAGTTCAGAAAAATTGTCTCTTGCAGAGGGTGTTCCTTTGAGTCAAGAGGATGGCACCAAATACAGGAGTTTGGTAGGAGCACTTCAGTACTTGACACTCACCAGGCCTGATATTTCTTTTGCAGTAAATAAAGTGTGTCAGTTTCTTCATGCACCTACTTCTGCTCATCGAACTGCTACTAAACGCATACTCAGAGAACACATTAAGTGTTGGGTTAACCTTCACCAAGTCAACCTCTACTCTTGTTAGTGCCTTTTCTGACTCTGATTGAGCAGGTTGCTTGGATGATAGGTCTACAGGTGGCTTTGCGGTTTTCTTTGGGCCCAATTTAATTTCTTGGTGTGCAAAGAATAGGGAAAACTTTATTTTTGCCACTCTAGCTTTTGCCAATTTTGCTTATGCCACTCTAGAATTTGACATCTCACTTTTGCCACTCTTTGCTTTTGACAATACATCACAAATGCCATTCTGTGGCAAAACCGAAAAATTTTCATTTCACTTTTGCCACTCGCTTTTGACAATGTATCACAATTGCCACTTTGAAAGTTTTTCTTTTGACACTAAATGGCAAAAGTGATATATTGCCAAAAGCTAAGAGTGGCAAAAGTGAAATGTCAATTTCTAGAGTGGCATAAGCAAAGTGGGCAAAAACTAGAGTGGCAAAAACAAAGTTTTCCCACAATATCAGGATCAAGTACTGAGGCAGAATACAAGGCACTAGCAAATGCCACAGCAGGAATAATATGGGTTAAAGCTCTACTTAAGGAACTTGGAATATGTTACACACAGACTCCATGTCTCTGTGTGATAACATTGGTGCAACATATCTTTCCGCTAACCTTGTCTTTCATGCAAGAACAAAACATAGTATTGAGACTGATTATCACTCTGAGAGAAAGGGTTGCTAGCAAGGAACTGGAGATTCGGTTTATTCCCTCAAAGGACCAAGTTGCAGATGGATTCACAAAGGTTTTGCCCACAATCATTTGAAGAGTTTAAGCGTAATCTAAACTTGAGAAGTTCAGATTAAGTGAGGATGTTAAACATATTGTGTACAGGTTTTAGCGTGTCCTTTTGTAACACACCTTGAGGCCTCGAGGCTCACGGCGAGGTAGTTAGGAGGTTTCTTATTTTGTCTTTTATCTCCTAAACCTCCTGTAATATCTTCCGATGGTTAGCCTTGACACTGCTATCTTCTGTACCGCATCCCACAATCAATATATACCCAGCGGGTCTCCATGTATGGAGATTGAGATGCTTACTCATAGATTTCTACAGGAGATACCCATGTCGCTTGGAAGATCTATCATGTAAGCATTATCATGTAAGCATTTATCTTCCTCACGATAGAGAAGGCCCATACCTTTTTTTGCCTAAGTTTCCCTTTAACACCTAAAGGCAGCCTCTCTTTTTGGAGATAGACCATCACCTTATCACCGAATTGGAATGATTTTGGCCTCCTTTTGCAATCAACAAGTTGTTTATATTTCTGATTTTGTGCTTCCAAAGCCCTATCAATAGAGGTCCTCACCTCTACTTTGCAAACCAGACTATGTACCCACTACCTATAATAGAACTTGTTGTTCTTATCTAAGATCTTGGAGTAGACCTTGTGCTCTAGGAGTTCTGGATTGAACTCTTGCTGCCATATCGGCCTACATTCGCCTCTAGAGCGATATCTAGCGCAGCACGTTCAACAACATGTTGTTGTGGCAGTCTTGCTCCAAGATTACCTCTCCTTTGATGAACATCTTCTTTAGATGAATCTACTTCATTGGTAGGAGGGAGGACACCCTTTCTTATCATCTCAACCAGCTAGTCAAATCTTTGATTAAGATCTTTATGCAGCTCTTTGATCTGTTGTTCTACAGCGTCCATCCTCTTCTCCAATTGCTCCATTGCTTGCTGCAGCTTGCTCTCGAAGAGGACAACACTTCTTTAGATGAATCTTCTTCATTGGTAGCAGAGAGGACACCCTTTCTTATCATCTCAACCAGCTGGTCAAATCTCCGATTAAGATATTCATGCAGCCATTGATTTGTTGTTCTGCAGCATCCATCATCTTCTCCAATTAATCCATTGCTTGCTGCAGCTTGCTCTCGAAGAGAACAAAAGAACTAGTATGGGTCAACGAGACTCTGATACCACCTGAAGCAGCACAAAAGTTGTGGATGAGCTACTCCACTTTGCTGCTACAATGTGGACAACACAAGTGTTGAAGGAACAACTTTAACGTGTTGCGCTAGATATCGCTCTAGAGGCGAATGTAGGCTGATATGGTGGCAAGAGTTCAATCCAGAACTCCTAGAGCACAAGATCTTAGATGAGAACAACAAGTTTTATTATAGGTAGTGGGTACATAGTCTGGTTTACAAAGTAGAGGTGAGGACCTCTATTTATAGGCCTTTGGGAAGCCTTCACATACTTGTACTTATAGCTGGAACACTCTACAAAACATTATTTAGGATTCATCTCTCTACTCACAACTACTTATAACTAGAGAATTCTAGAAACATCGGGTAGCATAAAGAAAACAAAAGAAATACTACACCAGAGTGGAAGCATCTAGAAGTAGCCAAACAGATCTGGCATGTGTTTTTCTTTCTTCCCATCTAGTGTTCCTCATCACAGGGGAAATAGGACGGATGGACAAGGGCTCATAGATGTGTCAGGGAAAGTGAGGAAAGAGATATCCTCCACTGAAAGGGTCAAGGAAGATGGATGCGGGTAGAAAGAAGAGTCATCAAAAGTAACATCCCGAGAAATACATATCCGACGACCAACATGATCACAACAACGATAGTCCTTGTGCTCATCACTATACTAAGAAGACACACTCGACAGATGTGCCATCAACAACCCCAACAGTCTAAAGACACACTGCTAGAGAGGGATCCAAGAAGGCCACGTCAAACTAAGGATGAGAGACGAGAGCCTCACAGATGACCAAGGTGATGATGCCACTACTGAAAAGAGCTTGTAGGCAAGGCAACGGAGGTGGAGAGACTGGCAGCATGGTAGTGAAGGGAAGGTATAGCCGGTCAAGCAAAACTATCTCTCGTCTGAACACCTGCATTGATAACTGTGATTGGGCCCTCTCAGCTGAATGGTATCGAGGATAAGTGTTCGCTCTCGGTACCTCAAAGTAACTTCCGTCTCATCCTCAAAAAGCACTCCTGACTCTGCTAAAATATAAACAGGAGTATTGGAAAAAGAGGTACACGATTAGATGGTTTCATGGCGGTAGTGTTAAAACACCAAGTTCTTCCATTCTGCAGCTACCGAGCAAAGAGGCAATCTTGTTCCAAACCTATAAAGAGAGACTTGGCCAGTGTAACCCTGTGGACATGAAGTTTGACCTGTCGTCTATCTCAAATGTGTCGATGGCCACAAGGAGCTAACGGTTCCTTTCACAAGTGAGGAAATTGATCGGGTTGTGAGGGACATGCCGGCTGACCGTGCGCCTATACCCGATGGATTGATCGGATGCTTTTTAAAATCATGTTGGCACATTGTCAAAGAGGAGTTCTACAAGGTTTGCATGCATTTGTATTAAGGAAATTTACATTTGAGTAGCCTTAACTCTAGCTTTATTAATCTCATCCCCAAAGTTTTGTAGCCTCAGACAGCAAATGATTATGGCCCGATCTCTTCTAAACTGCTATCAGAAGTTGATCACTAAACTCCTAGCAAACTGCCTGCAGAAACTTATCATTTGTATCATCCATCGCAATCAGTATAGGTTCTTCAAGGGTAGGTCCATCCAAGATTGCTTGGCATGGTCTTTCGAATACATCCACCAGTGTCGGGTGTCACATCGTGCTTACTTACTCTTGAAGTTGGATTTTGCCAAGGCATTCGACACGATTGAGCATGAACCGATGATTTAAATCATGAGGAACATGTGTTTCAATGATAAGTGGTTGCAATGGATTGACTGTATCTTTTCTTCAGGAAGCTCGATTGAGTTGTCAATGAATTGTCGGGCCGACAGTTCTCCTGCAAGCATGGGGTCAGATAGGGTGAACCCTTATCGTCGTTGATCTTTGTTCTAGCTACGGATCTACTACAATCAGCCATGAACGATGCACATGCCAGAAATCTAATTCAGATCCCAATTCCAACCTGTAATAATGACTCCGGTGATTCAATATGCCGATGACACCATGGTGGTCATGTCGGCCTGCCCGGTCAAGCTAAGCAAATGAAACTTATTCTGTCAGACTATGCAACTTCTGTTGGGATGTGCATTAATTTTCATAAATCAACTATGGTGCCAATCAATTTGGATCATGCAGAAAACATTTGTTTTGGCCCAGATCTTTTAGTGTGTGGTGGGACAAATGTCGTTTACTTACCTGGAGTTGCCTTTGGGCACCACATGCCCCTTCTGTCATGGATCTTATGCCACTAGTTTCTTCTATTTAGAGAAGATTGCACACGGCTACTTCCCTGCTTGACTATGGTTCAAAGCTTACGCTGGTTAACTCCTTGCTTACATCTTTGGCCATCTATGCGATGTGCTTAATGAAGGTACACCCCAAGATCATTGAACATCTTCATAAACTACGTAGGTACTGTCTATGGCATAAAAATTGATGATGGAGTCAAGGGGAACTCACTGGCTGCCTGGGACATGGTCTGTCGCCCAAAAGACAAAGGTGGACTGGGTGTTATAAACTTCGAGGTGCAGAACCAAGGTTTGTTGCTCAAATAGTTGCACAAGTTCTACAATAGTGAGGATATCACATGGGTGAAATTAATTTGGTCTACATACTATACTGACAAGATCCCACACTCCTCTGATCTGTGGATCCTTCTGGTGGAGGGACATCCTTCAGTTGTCGGATATCTACAGGGGTGTAATAGAAGTCACTGTAGGGTATAGCAAAATGGTACTTTTTTTGGAAAGATCTCTGACAAGATAACAATAGCCTCGCACCCTATCTACCCTTATCCATTAAGGCTCGCGAGGAAGTCTGACACTTGCAACTCATTAGGTTGATCGTGCGTTGGATGTCAGTGACACTTGGTTGTGTGCCTAATATGGGTGAAAGTGTTTTAAGACCAGCAAATTCTATAGCTATTGTTTTAGAGATGTGCAGGTGGATGATGCATTCCCTTGGATATGGAGAACCACATGCACTATGGAGTGGAAGATGTTTCTTTGGCTCCTTTTGCCTGATCGTCTACATACAAGAAATATGTTGCGTAGGAGGCACTACAAGATTGATAATGATGATTATAGCTTCCTCTTATGCCATAACCCCCGGAGGAATGCCTGTCACACCTTTTCTTCAAATGCCCATTCCGTGTTCAGTGCTGGAATGCCTTGGGTATTGTTTGGCCTGACAGTAACTGCAGATTGCATCTAGTTCAGGTGGCACCAATGTTTATGGACGTCTTTGTAGTAGTTGCTTGGGGGCATTTGGAAGGAATGAGATGACAAGCTTTTCAGGGGTGTGCCTCCATCACACAACTCCTGGCTTTCTAGATATAAAAAGGATGCTATGTTGGCCACTAGGGCAAACCAGAGGCTTGAGCCCTTCATTTTATCCTTTGTTGCTACTCTGTAGTGCTCTAATTCTTGTCAGTGCCCTACTTGCTCTGTACTCCCCCACCCCTCACTCTCTCTTCCTTAGATTACTAGACTCCGAACACGCCCCATTCCCTACGTAATTCCCATCTATGTACATTTCTAGCCCCCCTATTAACTTTTAATACAAAAGTCAATTGGAGCCTTTCACGAGGTCCAGTGAGGATTACATCAATACTACATCCCAAATTACGTTTTAGGCAAATCTGAGATAAGTAGTTAACTCTTTATGCTAGTTTTGGGACTCCTTACATTAAATTTAGATGTATTCTACTTATCTTCTAGGGAATTCTTTTCTCAAATAAGATTTCAAAGGCAAACCTGGATATTGATCCTTGATTTTAGGCCAGCTCATTTTGTTTCAGAACTTCCATGGAAAAGAGCCAACAATTACGAATAGAAGACGATGCTGGTGAAGATAGAAAACATGTTTTCCGTTCTTCCTTGCAGCAAGGAGTTGCCTCGACATACATTTTAACATTGTAACCTGATCTAGAAAAAGTTATTCTCTAGGACCAACCCCTAGCAAGTTAGAATCAATTCCTAATGGTCGCAAGCTAACTCTAGCACAACTAACATGAGTACGGTCATGTTTTTATCCCATATATTTTCCTATATTTGAACTGACAAAAAGGGGTACTGCAGATAACAATTTTTCGAAAGCGCATTCCCTTGCAGCGTAATAATGAGCCAGTATAGGCCAATTTGGCATCTTTGCCGCAAACCCCGAGCATAGGTATTATGTTGCAATCTTAGCGTATGGATACTCTAGATACTTGACTACCACAGTAAGCACTGTAGACTAAGCTGCCCTTTCTAAGCTTAACTTTAATGAAAATAACATGGTTGATGATGAAGCGAACGGCACACAACCTAATGCATGCTGGAGTGAGTGATCTGGTGAAGACCACAACTCTTGTCGATGCCATCATGGAGGACTAGTTTCGTTTGACTTTGACCGATTTTGGTGCGGCATTTGGTCCAACATATGAACAATGTGCACCCCTACAGCTTGATTGTTTCTTTTGCATCAACATGAGTAGAACGAATCTAAGAACATGCAACTCCTAGCAAATTCACACAGAGAGAGAAGATTGTCGATCTCACATCACATGGCAAGAGCAGGGGACATCAATGGAGTATGAAGAGAGTTACACGAATCAGCCCTTCACGGTCACCACTGAACGTATCATCTCCCATGACCATGGGCCTCAACCTTGCCATTATTCAAGCTAGGGAGCAACTAGAAGGCAACATCCCACTAATGAGGAGAGAAAGGTAGCCACAACAACACAGGGAGGCAGCTTAAAGTAGCTACTGCAGGTCCATCAGTCCCTGTCCAGAGGCATCAACCTACAATGCAGGCAATGGCAAGGGAGATGGCTGGTCAATGCATACAGTGCAGCTGTGATAGATATGCGCACTGATAACACGGAGACTCTTCGGGTGCACAATGTCTTTGCGTCCTGCAATGACATGAGGCGTCGAGAGCCATATCAAATTGGAAGAAGGGGTCAGTAGATTGCTTTGATGGCGGCCTCGAGGCTTTAGGTGAGACGAAGGAACAGCCGCGTGGTGTGCCCGTACCTGCACGTGGGATCTCAATTCCCTTACTCCATGTGCCCGTCCAGGTTAAGACTTTGATGGTTCTCTTGAACATTACAAAGCTTGTACTGTGACCTCTGGCTTTCATCAGGAACATTGTTATGCCTATGGTGAGACATTTGCTCCTATTGCATATATGACCACTCTTCGCAAACTTCTTGCTATGGCTTATGTTCGCCATTGGTCTGTCTCTCAGCTTGATGTCAAGAATGTTTGTTTTAATGTAGCCAACACCAGGGTATTATGCTCCTGATGGCATGATATGATGTCTTCGTCACTTTCTCCATGGCGCAAACCCATCGTGCATGGCTTGAGCGTTTTGTCTCGATGGTGACCGCAGTTGGTTTTTGGCGAGTGCTCATGATCCTGCGCTTTATGTCCACCTTTCAGCCCAATGTCAGACTCTTTTATGTCGATTACATGATCCTCAGTTGCAACGGCTCCGAGTACATTGCCTTTGTGAAGGATTGTCTTACTGAGTAGTTTCTTATGCCTGATCGATGTCCTCTTCGCTACTTTATTGGGATTGAGGTTTCTACCTCAGATGGCTTCTTATTTCCCAAGATTAGTATATCCAGGATCTTCTTGCTCTTGCTGATGAGCGCACTGTTGAGACTCCTATGGGCATGAATGTCCACCTCTATGCTTCTAACGGTGAGCCTTTGTCTGACCTAACGAGCTATTGTCATCTTGTTGGGAGTCTTCTCTATTTAGATGTCACTCGTCCAGACATTTCATGTTCCTTCACACTTTAAGTCAGTTTGTTTGTGCTTCCACTTCGACCCACTAGAGTCACCTCCTCCATTTGTTATGATATCTTCAAATGGACATTTATCCTTTCTCATTGCGTTTGCTACTTCTTCTTGCCCCCAGTGAAAGCACCAAACTAACTAGTTGTCTATTGAATGTGTCTTCTTAGGTTACAACGACGAGCACAAGGGCCCTTGACATTCCGATGCTATGGGTAGTTGGAGGCACATTTTTGGTTGTCCTTTCTATCATCGCCCATGTACTTCCCCCATTGAAGATATTTCTTTCCTTAATTTCCCAGATACACCTATTACTCATGTATTACCCCCATCCACCCATCCCACCGTGTCTTCCCATACTACTATTATAGACGCACATCATCATCACTTGTGGCTTCCCCACTTCATTCGTTGCCTAAGGCTACCTCACCTCACCCGTCCCATGAGGCTTCCCCGATGATTCCCCCTCATCCTCTTCTTTACTACATTGGTCGCCCATGTCTTGTGCATTCTTTTGCCTAATGAAGAAAATGTATCTACTACCTCCTTGCTCATGGGCTTCATCAAAAAGATTTTCCCATGAAGAAGCTTAGATCACCATCCTCACTCAGATGAAAGAGCTCTCTGAGCTATCCAAGAGCAATTCTCCAAAGCAAGAAAGGTTAGAGCAAGTGCTTGAGAATTGTACTCGAGAAGTTGTAGATGACCCTCAACCAGCTCTGAATGTGCCTCCTTCGGCTGAAGCTCAAGATTCTTCATATCTCCTTTTGATTAGCCATCTCCCCCGACTACTTTGTCTCCTTACCTTAGCCATGCACCACCTCCAGCTCACCCTATTTATGGCTTCCGCGCTTTGTTGCCTCCGCCTATTGATCATTGTTGTTATTCTAGAGTCGCTCTTCTTGAAACTTCTTATCGTGACGTTGTTGCTCATCTTGAACGGCAGCATGCGATGTCGCAAGAGATTGCTGCTCTCGAGTGCATCGACACGTGGGATCACATTTCCCTTCCTCCCTGTGCCCGTATCATCACTTGTAAGTGGGTCTACAAGGTTAAAACTCTAATGGTTTCTCTTGAGCATTACAGGCTCATATTATGGTCTGAATGTGCCCCCTCCTTGGGCTGAAGCTCCTCAAGATTGTTCATATCTTATTCTCAATAGCCATCTCCCTCGACTATTATGTTTCCTTCTATTGGCCATGGACCACCTCCAACTTACCCTATTTATGGCTTTCGCGCTCAGTAGCTTCTGCCTAATGACCACTATGGTTATTCTGGTGTTGGTCTTCTCAAGACCACTTCTTATCGTACATTGTTACCCATCTTGGACGGCAACATGCGATGGCATAGGAGATTACTTCTCTTGAGCGCCTGACACGTGGGAACATGGTGCTCGTCCCATCACTTGTACGTGGGTCTACAAGGTTTAGACTGTAATGGTTCTCTTAAGACTAATGGTTCTTTTGATTAGCCATATCCCCCGGCTCCCATGTCTCCTTCCCATAACCATGCACCACCTCAATCTCATGCTGTTTATGGCTTCCGCGCTCGACCGCTTCCGTCTATTGACCACTATGGTTATTCTAGAGCCGCTCTTCTCAAGACGACTTCTTATATATCGTGACGTTGTTCATCCTAAACGGCAGCATGTGATGTCACAGGAGATTGCTGCTCTTGAGTGCATCGGTACGTGGGATCACATATCCCTTCCTCCCCATGCCCGCTCCATCACTTGTAAGTGGGTCTACAATACTCTAATGGTTTCTCTTAAGCGTTACAAAGCTCATATTGTGGTCTGAATGTGCCTCCTCCTTGGGTTAAAGCTCCTCAAGATTCTTCATATCTTCTCAGTAGCCATCTCCCTCGACTACCATGTCTCCTTCTGTTGACCATGCAACACCTCCAACTCACCCTATTTATGGCTTTCACACTCAACCGCTTCCACCTATTGACCACTATGGTTATTCTAGTGCCGCTCTTCTCGAGACGACTTCTTATCGTGATGTTGTTGCTCACCCTGAATGGCAACAAGTGATGGCACAGAAGATTACTGCTCTTGAGTGCACCGACACATGGGAACACAATTCCCTTTCTCACCGTGCTTGTCTCATCACTTGTAAGTGGGTCGCAAGGTTAAGACTCTTATGGTTCTCTTGAGCGCTTCAAAGCTCGTATTGTGGTATGAGGCTTTAAGCATGAACATGGCCATGACTATGATGAGACATTTGCTCCTGTGCCCCACATGACCACTCTTTGAACACTTCTCGTTGTGGCTTCTATTCACCACTGGTTTCTCTCAGCTGATGTCGAAAAAGGCTTTCTTAATGGCAAGTTGCATGAGACGGTCTACATGTAGCCTCCACCTGGGTATCTTGTTCCTGATGGCATGATTTGTTGTCTTCATCGCCATGTCTATTGCCTTAAGCAAACCCATCATGCCTAGCTTGAGCATTTCATCTCGATGGTGACTATGGTTGGTTATTGGGGAGTGCTCATGATCTGCAATTTATGCCCACCTTTCTGCTCATGGTCGAAATCTTCTATATGTCTCATCACTCGTGACGACTCTGACTACATTGCCTTTGTGAAGGCTCATCTTACCAAGTAGTTTCTTATGCCTAATCTTGGTCCTCTTCACTACTTCCTTGGGATTGAGGTTTCTTCTACCTCTGATGGCTTCTTAATTTTGCCAATAGAAGTATATCCAAGATATTCTTGCTCGTGATGCTCTTACTAATGAGCACACTGTTCAGACTCCTATAGACCTCATTGTCCACCTCTGTGCTTCTAACAGTGAGCCTTTGTTTCATCTGACGCGCTATTGTCATCTTGTTGGGAGTCTTGTCTATTTAGATCTCACTCGTCCGAACATTTCATATCCCATCATAGTCTAGGTCAGTTTGTCTACGCTCCCGCTTCAACCCACTAGTCACCTCCATGTTCTATGCTATCTTCGTTCGGACACTTATCAAATGATTCAACATGTTTGCAATGTTCTTCTTGCTCCTCGTGAACGCACCAAACTGACTACTCAGTATGTTGAATGCGTCGTCTTAGGTTACGGCGATGAGCACCAGGGCTATCGATAGTCAAGTGCACAATTCTCAATATGTGACTTTTGATTAGTCTCGTCCTTTCTATCCACGTCCATACTCTCCCATGCCCCCCACTGAAAACGGTCAAAACATAAGTAAAAACACACGAAAAACGGCCCAAAAAACCTAGGGTACCTTCAAGAAGGCCCAAAAAGATTCCCAAAATTGTAACATGATAAAAAGAAAAATTCGAGCGTGCGGTGCGAAGTAAATGGTCAAGGCCGAAGGTCGAACAGGGTGTGTGCTTTCTACCAAAAAGAATAGAACGTGGTGCCTTAAGCGTTGAATAAGGTTTGGCATGGGAAAGGGGTGAAAAATGCTCACAAATTGGAAAAAAGAATCACAAAGTTGAAAAGGTTCAGGAACTCGAAAAATGTTCACGCACGAATTCTAGAGGAAGTTCGTGAATTTGAAAAAAAAAGGTCATGAATTTGGAAAAAAAGCAAATTTGAAAAAAGTTCATGAATTTGAAAAATAAACTTCAGACGTTTGGCCAGGAGCCAAGCGGGCTAGGATTAGGGTCGTCACACGGGTACACTACTTGGTGTTGGCCCTTAATGTTGTGACTCCTAGGGCCTCTAGGAGTAGGGATGGCAATGGGTCGGGTTTGGAGCGGGTGGAGCTGGTCCAAATCCAACCCATGACCCATATTCCCACCCTCTGCCCATCCACCAAATTATCCATGGGCACAACTTGTGCCCATGCCCAAACCCACTGGATACCCACATACCCATGGAGCTCCATGGGCGTAGAAAAGTCAGCATGAAGCCTTCCCAAAGATCAAATTAACTCATCATCATTCACTCACAAATGACAACATAAGATACATGCATAAGTAGGAAACAAGTAATATGATGAGTCCTTAAGTGTGACATACCAGAGGTTGATTCTGCAGCATATAGCTCATAGCACAAGTTGCATATTTCCTGCCATTTCCCATTGATTCGCTCTTTCTACTATCACTGGCATATGGCCCCACATGTCATATGGGTATCCATTGGATATCCATGGAGCACAAACTATAACCATGCCCAACCCGACTGTTGGTGGGTATCCATATCCATGGACCCATGGGCGAAAATGTGCTCCATACCCTTGCCCAACCGGGTCGGGTATCCATGGGTATCCAGATCCATGGATAAAATTGCCATCCCTATCTAGGAGCTTGACTAGCTTCACCTTCCCTCAGCTATCATCGACGCCGATCTCTCCGCCTCTATTACCTCGTCTACCAGCTCTGGCATCATTGTTTTGGTCACTTGTGTAGATCTCGTCTCTCATCTTTAGTTTGTCGTTATCTTCTTCGATCTATCTCTAGTGATGTGTCTTTAGACTGAAGGTGTGTCTTTATACTATGAGGTTTGTCAATTTGTAAACAGGTTCTGTTAGCTTATCTTCATAGTGAGATTGTGTCTCGACGTCCTTTCAATCTTGTTTCACTCTAATATTTGGGGTCCGACTCGCTTTGCCTCGAAAGGAGGCCATCACTATTACTACCTTTATAGACAATTTCTCTCAACACGTGAGATTTCATTTCCCTTGCTCCTCGTGCTCATCCCATCACTTGTAAGTGGGTCTGCAAGGTTAACACGTTGATGGTTCTCTTGAGCATTAAAGAGCTTGTAGTATGGTCCGTGGCTTTAAGCATGAACATGGTCGTGACTATGATGAGACATTTGCTCCTATTCCCCAGATGACCACTCTTCGCACACTTCTTGTTGTGGCTTCTATTCGCCACTGATTTGTCTCTGAGCTGATGTCAAGAATGTCTTTCTTAATGGTGAGTTCCATGAGACTACCTACATGTAGCCTCCACCTAGGTATCATGTTCCTGATGGCATGATCTGTTGTCTTCGTCGCCCTATCTATGACCTTAAGCAAACTCATTGTGTCTGATTTCAGTGTTCCGTCTCGGTGGTGACTACAATCGGTTTTGTCAAATGCTCATGATTTGCAATTTATATCCACCTTTCGCTCATGGTTAAAATCTTCTATATGTTGATGACGTGATCATCACTTGCGACAACTCTAAGTACACTGCCTCTGTGAAGGCTCGTCTTACCGAGTAGTTTCTTAAGATCTTGGTCTTCTTCGCTACTTCCTTGGGATTGAGATTTATTCTTTCTTTTCAAGAGAAGTATATCTAGGATCTTCTTGCTTGTGTTGCTCTTGCTGATGAGCGCACTATTGAGACTCCTATGGACCCCAACATCCACCTCTGTACTTCTAATGATGAGGCTTTGTCTGATCTAATGTACTATTGTCATCTTGTTGATAGTCTTGTCTATTTAGATGTCACTCGCCCGGACATTTCATATCCCGTCAAATTCCAAGTAAGTTTGTCTGCACTCCCGCTTCGACACGCTAGTCACCTCCTCCGTGCTCTACGATATCTTCGTTTGGACATTTACCACTTGTTTCGTTGCGTTTGCTACATTCTTTTTGCTACTCGTGAACAACCTAACTTACTACCCAGTTTGTTGAATGTGTCTTATTAGGTTACAGTTATGAGCACAAGGGTTGTCAATAGTCGGGTGTGAATTTCTCGGTAAGTGACTTTTGATGAGTCTCGTCCTTTCTATCCACACCCATCCTCTGCTTTGCCTCCCTATTGAAAATATTTCTTTACTCAATGTCCTTGATACACCTATCACTCATGTATTGCCCTCGTCCACCCATCCTACTGTTATTCCCGCACTACTGTTGTAGACCCACGCCATCATCACCCGCGGCTTCACCACCTCCACCTCAACCTATGTATGGCTTCACGCTCACCCGCTTCCGCCTATTGACCAATATGGTTATTCTGGGCCGCTCTTCTCGAGACGACTTCTTATCGTGATGCCATTGTTCAGCCTGAATTGTAGCATGCGATGGTAGAGGAAATTGCTACTCTTGAGCACACCATCACGTAGGATCTCATTTCCCTTCCTCTGTATGCTCGTCCCATCATTTATAAGTGGGTCCACAAGGTTAATACGGATGGTTCTCTTGAGCGTTACAAAGCTCGTATAGTGGCCTATGGCTTTCAGCAGAAACATGGTTGTGACCACGACGAGACATTTGCTCCTATGGCCCACATGGCCACTCGTTGCACAATTCTTGTTGTGGTTTTTGTTCGCCGCTAGTATGTCTCTCAACTTGATGTCAAGAATGTCTTTCTCCTCCAAGTGCCTTCTTCCCTCACACCTCCCATGCACTCTCCGCTCCTTGCCAGTCTGGTTGGGCATCCTTTGCCTGGCTGTGGGTTGTTTTGTGCCCTTCCTTGATACCACATCTGTGTTCCCTTGATGGACGCCACAATAGCCAAATGCTCGGACGCCACTGTGAATTTGGAAGAAAAAAAGTTCAGGAGTTTGTACCCTTCCTATGGCTTTCAAACATGAATTCAATAAGAAGTTCATGAATTTGGAAGAACAAAAAGGTCATGGGTTTGGAAAAGGTTTAAAATTTTGAAAAAAGTTCTCGAATGTGGAAAAAAATCGATATGGTCTTCTTGGATCTATCTTTGGCAATGTGTCTTTAGACAGTCAAGTTTGTTCACTTGGTAACAAGTTCGGTTAGCTCATCCTCATAGCAAGATTATCTTCGTGTCCTTCCAATCTTGACTGGCTTCACCTTCCCTTTGTTGCCATCATCGCTAATCTCTCTGCATCTAATACCTCGTCTAGAGCCTCTAGGTGGCATCATCATTTTGTTTCACTTGTGTGGCTCTCGTCATCCATCCTTGTTTTGATGTGGTCTTATCGGATCTATCTCTAGCGATGTGTCTTTAGATTGTCAAGTTTGTCGACTTGGTAAATAGGTTCGATTAGATTATCCTCATAGCGAGACTGTGTCTCGACGTCCTTTCAATATCTACTCTGTTATTTGGGGTCCAACTCCATTTACATCGAAAGTCGGCCATTTCTACTGTACTACTTACAATTTCTCTCGGCACGCACGAATATATTTTACACCTTCTTGTTGTAAGGTCTTATCTATTTGTAAGAAGTTTGTCACCAGGGTTCATACCCAATTTTCTTCACTCCTATTATTTGTGTCTTCCATGCAAATTCTGCTTGTGAGTATATCTCTCATTTGCTGCGTGGATTCCTTGCTAAGCAGGGCACACTAGCTCAGTTCTCTTGTCCTAGTGCTTATGCTCAGAATGGTGTTGTTGAGCGCAAGCATCATCTTAAGAAGCTGGTGTGTTGATGGTCATTGCCTCTCTTCCGCCACACTTTTGGGTTGAGGTTATTTCTACATCGACCTATCTCACCAACATTCATACTTCCTCTATGGTGAGATTCCTCTTGAGCGTCTTTTTGGTTGTTCTCGTGAACTCGACGCTTCATTTGTTCTACTGCATCTGCAGCATTCTTCTTACCTTTGTGAAGCCCCAAAATTGATTGCTCAGTCTGCTGAATGCGTCTTCTTAGAGTCTAATGATGAGGGCTATTGGTGTTGAGATACTATCGGTAGTCGAATGCGCATTTCTTGGTTTGTGACTTCTCATGAGTGTCGGTCCTTTCTATCCAGGTCCATCATCTCTTTCCCCCCTCAACGACATTTATTCCATCAATTTCCTCGATACATCTATCACTCAACTATTACCCTCGTCCACCCAATGCCGCTTCACCATTCAACTCATGGTCGAACACTACTTCTACATGTCAATCATCACTGGCGATGACTCTTAAGTACATTGCCTTTGTGAAGGCTCGTCATAGTGAGTTTCTTATGTCTGACCTTGGTCCTTGTCACTACCTCCTTCAGATTGAGGTTTCTTCTACCTCTGACTTCTTTATTTCCTAAGAGAAGTATATCCAGGATCTTCTTGCTCATGCTACTCTTACTTGTGAGCGCACTATTCAAACTCCTATGGTGCTCAACATCCACCTTTGTGTCCACCTCCGCCCCCTGTAGAAGTCTGGATGGGCATACTTTGCCTGGTGGCGGGTTGCTATGTGTACTATCTCAATCCCACATCCTGTGTTCCCTTGCTGGGCCACATACCTGGATTTTACCCACAGGACACGCCCGAGAACACGGCGCTACCTATCGTCAAGGCCAAGGGCGCACAATATTAGAACGTGGGATGCTTAATCAAGTGCGTGACACAAAACCCGCAAACAAGACAAGAACACCAAGCCGGATCAACAGGGAACGAAGAGTGCACATGCACATGGGATGCTGGATTAAATCCATCTGCTGCCACTACCGCCAATCTCTCCGCCTCTGTTGCCTTGTTTACCAGTTATTTTCAGCAATGGCATTATCGCCTTGAGGTCGTCGTTGGTATATTATCTTTATAGATGATTCCTCTCCACACACCTAGATATACTTTATTTCTTCTCATAGTGAAGTCTTATCTATATATAAGTGTTTTGCTGCCATGGTTCACATTCATTTCTTAACACCTGCCATGTTATGTGATGACTCTGCTTGAGAGTATATCTCCAAGCTCTTGCGTGGAGTCCTTGCTTAAATCTCTTCCCGGTGCTCATGATCAAAATGGCATCACAAGCATCGTTACCTTCTTGAGACGGCTCATGCGTTGAAGGTCGTCACTCTCTTCCGCCGCACTTGTGGGCCGAGTCTATCATCACTTCCATCTAGCTCATCAACCTTCGGCCATCCAGAGCTCCATAGGGTGGCGTTCCTTTCAAGTGTCTCATCATTTCTTGATTATCAGCGCTTCAATTGTTTAGTTGTGTTTGCTATGTCCTTGCCCCTCGTGAAGGCACCAAACTGACTGCTCGGCCTATTGAGTGTGCTGTCATAGGATACAGCGATGAGCATAAGGGGTCTCTGTTATGATCATGTTGGTCATTTGATGCCTATTTCTTGATATGTGACTTGATGAGTCTCGCCTGTTCTACTCGCGTACACCTTCCTAACCTTTTCGATGGAGGATATCTCTTTCCTGACTTTTTCCATCACTCCTGTTGAGCCCTCATCCATTCATCATACTGGTCATGCTTCTTCAATTATTGTAAATCCAACATCATCTCCTATGATTTCCACACCTCGCCTATCACAAAATTCAACACCTTCATCATCGGTGGCTTCCTTGTCACAATCACCTGAGATCACTTTTATACACGTCATTTACGTGTTGTAGATGTGTCTACTAATATGCCATCTTCCCCGTCTCAGCCTACTTATGGCTTGCGTGCTCATTCTTCCACCGGTTGACCGCCTTGGTCTTCCAAGCGTTGGTGCTACCGTTCATGAGTCGGCTTCTTATCATGATGTTGTTCATCCTAGTATGTTGCAATGGCAGAGGAGGTTGATGCCCTTGAGCGCACCGACATGTGGGATCTTGTTTCTCTTCCTCCTCGCCTTCATCCCATCACTTATAAGGGGTCTACAAGGTTAAGACTCACCCGGATGGCTCTGTTGAGCGTTACAAAGCTCATCTAGTGTCTCGTGGCTTTCAGCAAGAACATAGCCTTGATTCCGATAAGACTTTTTGCTTCTATGAACCATATGACCACTATTCAAACACTTTTTGTTGTGGCCCAGCTTGATGCTAAGAATGCCTTTGTTAATGGTGAGCTACATGAGAAGGTTTACATGCAACCACCACTTGGGTATTCTGTTCCTAATGACATGCTATGTCTTCTTCCTCGCTCTATGGAGTTATAAGCAAGCCCTAGCACCTGATTTGAGTGCTTTGCCTCTGTGGTGGTTGTCTCTGGAATTATGAAGACACGTCTTAGTGAACAGTTTCTTATGCCTGATCTTGGCCCTCTCCGCTACTTTCTTGGGATTACGATCTCTTCTTGCTCAAGAAAATAATCCAAGATCTTCTTGCTTGTGCCGCTCTTACTGATGAGCACACTGTTGTGACTCCTATGGAGCTTAATGTCAACCTCCACGCACCGATGGTGACACTTTGTCTGATTCGACGTGTTACCTTCATCTTGTCGGGAGACTTATCTATCTAGCCGCCACTTGCCCGAAAGAAGAAACAAAGTACAGTGCCCCTGTTCAAGTGCACCTCTACCCTCCAATATATGCTTTGCGGCATTGTCGTTGTCGCTAGGATGGTGGCAAACTCGCTAGCGTCGATGCTTCTCACACGATGTCGCTAGAGCCTTCATGCCTCTCACACGATGTCGCTAAAGCCTTCATTCTCTCATGGAGGGAACAATGCCGCCATGGCTGTTGGAATTCCCACTCGTGGATCAATGTGTTTGTGAGTGAGACTAACAAAAATACAAGAAAGGAGACTATGACTAGCGTATTAGGGGAATGAGGTCTAAACATAATCGTTGAGATGAATTCGGCCCACTACCAAAATGGTTGGTGTATTCTTCTTCAAAGTGGGACACGCTTTTGATGCAAACAGGACCGAGCAGTGAGATATACTCCCTCCGTTCCGAATTACTTGTCGCAAGTATGAATGTATCTAGATGTATTTTAGTTCTAGATATATCCATTTCTGCGACGAGTAATTTGGAATGGAAGGAGTAGTTGTTAGGATTAATTAATATGTGTTAATTAAATGGGTTAATCTCTGCTTTATAGGAACCGACGATAGTTGTCTTTTGGCAACAGTCATGACGATTGCTCGCATCCTCCTGTATGGGCGCCTATTGAGAAGGCGTCCCTTGGCTTTATATAAATAGCAGCACTCTCATCAATAAAGACATTCATTTTGCTTCATTTGATTACAACACGTTATCAGCACGCTCACATCCGAGCGAGAAGAACTGAAGAAGTAGACGAGGAAGAACACCAAAAGGTGAGAAATACAATGCCTGCGTTTACTCCTTCGCGACTAAGGCTGCCGCAGCCGTTCCACCGCGCGCCACCGCCGCTTCCGGCGTCAAGTGCGAGACCTTCGCTGTTTCCGGCGTGGAGGTTGGAACCGGCGCCGCCTCAACCGTGCAAACGCCCGTCGTCATTTCAACAGACGTCGCTACGGCGATGGAGGCTACCGCCGCCATGGTGAAGGAGGGTATCGCACCTCTCGTCGTCACCACCAGAACATTGCGACAGCGCCGCCGGTGCAGGCCTTTGTGCCGGCCGCGCAGCAGTCTGTCGCGCCGCTGCCGGTGCAGGCACTTGGGCCGGCCGTGCAGCCTATGGAACCGGTGGTTCCTGCCTGGCTCCTGAATGGTCCTAAGGCGCCAATGCTTGAGTACGTCGACCAGGCACTCGAGGCCTCGCGGCCGCCGGGATGCTGCTAGTACCACGGTTGGGGCCCGTGTCCATGTCGTGCGCCTATGGCCGCCGACACCGCGCCTCTGCTGCCTCCAATGGAGACAAGCGCCCTGGATGCACCTCGCGTGCAGGTTCGCGAGGGCGACGCGCTCGCCTTCATGTCCACATCGACCGGAGCCACCGTCTTCAACTTCGGCTCTGGCGCGAACGGCTCCTCCAACCACACGCGGTTGTCGATGTTGACGCCGTCGCGCCGCGCCTGCCGACCCCGACGCCGGCCACTCCTCTGCCCTCGCCTCGCACAAGCGCTCGCCGTCGGCTCATAGGCTCTTGGCTTCCTGCTGGCAAGCCCACCGTCGAGCGGCCACTCCGGCCGCTCCGGCACATGGAGCCCTGCTGCGCTTCGCCTTCTTGGACTTGCGAACGGCACCCACAGCCCCCGTGACTCTCCCTCCGAGGATGAGCATGGCGGGAGTTCTTCTCGCCGCTGGTGATGCGGCCGGCAGGCCGGCTGTGCCCGTGTGCTCTCCACCTGTATGGGTCGTGAGGATTAGATTGAGAGATTGGGGATTACCTGGTCGGCCGGTCGTCTCCTTATCCCTTCATCCTTCACCAGGCTGGGAAGCAATAAGTGGCATGTGCGTGTGTAGGTGTGTGGCAGGGGGGCAATCAGGCTCCAGGAGGACATGTGCATGCGATAGAAACAATGCTCACCAGTACTGGCAGTACTAGTTTGGTTTATCGGCCACATACTGTATGTGATAACAGTAGTTCTACTAGCAGAGTTAGTCTATTTTTTTCTCGAATACGCAAAGCTTGCGTATCATTGCATTGATAGAAGAAGTAAGAAAGAGTACAGGTGATGGTACAACACATGACACGAACGCAAGAGGCGTGAACATGGCGCCCGGAGCAGAGAAAACATGGGATGCTCAAGCCCAAACAGAGAAAAAACATGGCTAAACTCGCCGCTCAAGGACGCAGCCCAAATCAAATGAACAAGACAATCAGCATCTCGAAATGCACCACCGAGGACGCCGCGAGCAACCAGACGACGCCTTCATGAAGGGAGAACGACCCCATGGCGCCGTCGCCGTCCGATCCGCAAAAAGTGGACCTAGGGTTTCCCCTGACGCTCGAAGAGGGGCACAGATAGCAGCCATGGCAGCGCGTCCAGGAAGGAAACGGCACCCGCGGATGTCACCACTGCCAGCATCGAAAGATCGAGCAAGGATTTCGCCTTGGCCAAGTCTGAGCAATCCCATGCCATCGGGGCAAAATTCGAAGATGAGAAAGTCTGGTCGTAGGCCGGAACCAACACCACAGGAAGGGGAGCTACCAGAAGAACGAGCTGCAGGACAGGCGGAGGGGCGGATGGCACGGAAGTGGGCGGGTTGGCAAGCCACGCGGAATACCGATGACACATGCATGAGGAAGGGGGGGCGTGGGCGGCCGAAGACCCGGACGAGCATGGATCTGGAAAGGGGCACAGATCCGGGCTGCCGGGACCGGAGCCGCAGGGACGCCCGACGAGCTGAAGTAGCTGGAAGGGGACGCAGCTCCAGGAGCACGCCGGAGTCGAAGCCGCACCGGGGGAAGCCGGCCAACCAAGGTCACCTGCAGGGGATGGATGCGGAGCTGCCGAGATAACAACAACAAGCCGGAGGAGCCGGAAGAAGACGCAGCTCCAACACGATGAACGCCGTATCTGGAGCCACTGTGGACAGCCATGGACACGGGAGGGGGCGCAAGTCCATAGCCGTCGGTGCCGGAGCCGCACCTGCAGGAGAGGGAGGGCGAAGGAGCGCAAGCCTACCAAGGTCCCGGTCAGCGCGCTGCAAGGGCAGACGCAACCAGGCAACCGCCGAAAACCATCGAGGAGCAGCCACCCCAAAAGCAATGGTCGCAGCCCGGGGGCGGAAGAATGCCTTCGCGGCGCCCAAGAGCAGACCGGCCCGACCAAGAACCCCGGAACCGTCCTCCCGGAATCCGGCACCGGCAACAGCAGAGGTGCTAATGGCGGCAAGGATCTGACACGGGAATAAGGTGGAAGGGGGCGAGGACACGCTGGCGAACGGGCGGGGCAGCCGGAGCCCAGATGAAGGGGGGCGGGTGAGGGGCGAGGAGGAGGATCCAGCAGGAACACGCCGGCACCGGGGAGCGCCGGGATCCGACAGCGAAGGGGGAACGGCGGCGTCGTGGAGGCAGGCCAGCCGAGGCGCCCCGCCGCCACCATCCTAGGAGCCGGCGCGGCTTCGCCGGCCGCTCCTCCGGTGGCGGTGAGGAGGTGGGGCGGGGTGGAAGGGGGGCGTAGGGTCGCGGGCTAGGTTCCCCCGCCGCCGCCGCCATGGGAGGCAAACTCTAGGTAGTGTCTTCAACTAGGGGAGTTAGTCTGTTTTAGACATGTTAATTCAGTACATCTATTTTAGTACTGATTTCTGTTGAGTACGGATGTATTCCAGATCTTAAGTTGATGTAATACGTCTCCACATTTATTATGTGTTGAGATATTACATCCCTTTGCAATAGAATTTTTTTTAATCTCTGTCAAAAATAAATTCAATACCTCTGTACTACTGTTTCTCCGATGAGTATGAAGTATTCTGGAATATTTCTATGATGCATCTATTTCCATGTTAACCACATGTCGAGATTGATACGTCAATTTGTAATTGAGATTTTTAATTTCTTGCAAATACGGATGCAAAATTCAAGGTGATTTCTTCAAATTGATGCTTGAGATCACAAGGTAGTCATATGGATCTACTACCTACGCAGATTATCGATGACTACTGATAAAGCCTATATTTTGTCGTTTCGACATTATGATTGCTTTACAAAGTGCTCTCCCATACTTTTTACTAAGTCATGACATAAGGCATTAGGAATGAGTATCTACTGATTTCATCAGATTATACTCCCTAGTGCTGCGAGATCTACTCCCTTTAGGAGATTATCTGCAAGATGTCATACTTAGCAATTTGAAGTTCACACTAATGGTTTCAAGATAACTTCTTGAAATACCCATCAATTTTGCAAAATTCATTGCAATACTAACCATGATGGTCTTTAATTTACTACTTGTAAATTAATTATCTCTGGTTTGCCCCTTTTAAGTAATCAATGGCTACATAATTTGAGGCTCTTGCCCTCCATGGCCACAACTTACTTAAGAGGGTCATGAATATCAAGATCAGTCTCGCCTCCCATGGGATAGCGCGTGCAATCCAAGCCACGCCATCGGGGTGCAAAGGACCTCAAGGGTAATAGTTTGAAACTCACTTCAAACCCTCAACGTGACACCATCAAGCTGTCACGGGACCCTATGAGCATGGAGAACATGAAGGTTGAATATGCATCAACTGACATGTTTGGAGACTACATTTAGTCCCTAAATCTCCTCTGTGATCTATTTTTATGTCCATTTCTGATGTTCTAATATGAACATGACTATTGTTGTCATCATGTATTCTATATATCCGACAGTGATTTTCTTGAGAATCTTCATGTCTATATATAGATTTCTACAGGGGTCAATCTGATGAAAGATGATTTGTGCCTTGTGGACATATGCACCACGAACTCTATACTCAAGGAAGTGAAATGTTTCCACTCTCGTTGAGAGAAAGGAGATATTTCAAAATTGCTAGACGTGATGAGGTATTTGTTGGCTCAACTCGAGTCATATTTACTGTCCCTGTGGGTACTCGAGTAATGTCATGATGCGTTATTGCTTCCGGGTTTAACTCGTACCCTACTAAACTATAGAGGTATCCGTCGAAATAGTTTCCATGGTGAAACTTATGGTGACAACAAAGAGGAATATCTTCTCTTTACCATACGCAACGGATATGACAAGCACATTCTCTATGTATCATCATGGTTGCACTACACATACTACAAAGCCCATAGCACATGTTGCGTACGAGATAGTTTCCAGAGTGTCTTTTGCATGACAACCTTGGCATTCCTGCTTTGGTCATCAATGGCATTGGGTCGAAAGCGAAACTATCAGCAATTCCAATGGTTTATGATTATTATGATGCTAAATTCTAACAATATTTGGATTATGTGTGCACTACATGTGACACAAGGAGGCAAATTTTAAGGCTTGCACACCTTAAAGTGTATGCTGAACTACTCAGACTCCTTGAATACATCAAGTCGAGGTAAGTGGCTCTTCCCATCCATTGACTAGACTATTCAGGTATTCCATGGTTCTAAAAGACATATCTGCATGATGGTCTTAAGTGTGTGCTTTATTCACACGAAACCATTGGCTCATTATCCTGACATCGATTTCAAGCAAATCGAATGGATAACATTGCAAAATTCTCCTTGAGTGCCTTCTCTATGGCCCTTGGATTGAAGTCTAGCAATTTTTCCTAATGTCTAGACTCAAAATGGTTTGGTAGAATCCTATTCAAAGAGTTAAGGTCATTGCATTATCTTTACTTTGGAATTGCAATTTACCAACTTTACGTTGGAGTCATGCTGTCTTAGACACTCATGACCAAACTGCATAATATTATTCCCCTTTATGTTTGATACGTGGAAATCTACCAAGTATTTCCTATCTGCGGTAATTCGGTTACACACCGATATCACCACCCCGACCTACATCATTGGCCCCTCAACATGTAGTTGGGATCTATGTGAGGAATAACTGTATTACCGTCAATACCTCAAGCCCCTCACATGGGGACTTATTCAAGGCCAGTATGTTGATTCAATGAGGAACATTTCCAGGCATTAGGGGGAGATTTCAAGTACTATAAAGAATGTTAGGAAATTAGTGGAATGTTCAACACATTTCTTCCTCAAATCCACGTACTCAAAAGATCTGAACCATGCGTTCAGAAGATTTGCAACACATTGCAAATAACCTGTCAGATTCATTTACTGACTATAAAGGTGTCACACAATCCTATAATCCTGCAAAAGTATGCTTGAAAGAGTGGAGATACCAGCAAAATCCACTCCACTCCCTGTTCAAAGCAACAGGGGGAGATGTATGGCAAAAGTACATCAGGATTCAGCTTCTCGCAAGTAAGGATATCAAAGGCCTGTGAATCAGTAAATGCAAGTCAACTTCATGTTGACAGACACCTAATGGGTAGTATACACCCAGTGGATGGGAAACCTCCACCAACCCAGGTCATAGTGCACACAATGACCGGGACATCAGAATACCCGACTCAATCGCATTGGGAAATCGCGAGTAATCACCTTGGGTAACGGTATTTCCATCAACTATATATTGATATATAGATTCTGGAGAAACATATAACCGGAAGTCTACAATTGTCGACATACATTTCTCAACTAGATTGAAAAAACCTTTCAAGTGATTCAGATCCAAAGACCATGGCCATGGCAAAGTGTGAACAACACTCGGACTGAACTCAAGCAAAGGGTATAATCTAGGTAGAAATGATCTTGCTCAATATGGGAAGGTATTTGTCGGGGGACTAATCCACGAACACCTATGGGACCGGCGGACCGAGCCCCTTTCGGTTCGGCAGGGGGGCGGAGATCACACGAAGAGCAGATCGAGGCGAGACACATGGGCAGTTTACCCAGGTTCGGGCCGCACGGATGCGTAAAACCCTACTCCTGCCTTGTGGTTTGTATTGAGTTCTTGCTCGGGAGCGCCGTGCGCTACAGTACACACTAGCAGCTAACGAGACCGAGCATGAGTGTTCTCTTCCTCCGACCTCTCCCCCTACGTTGCGCATGGGCCTCCTTTTATATGCTCAAGGGGTCACCGACAGGTGGCAACGTAGACAAGGGTAAAAATGGAAAGGTGCTGCGGTTGGTACAGCTACCTGCTACAGTGTATCATACCTAACCCTGACGGCAGGGGACAAGGGCATTAAATGCCCGTCTGCGTTGCCCAAATAGTGCAAAAGGGACCGTCAGGGACGCCACCGCTCGCCACGATGGCAATCTTGTCAGCGCCGCTTGCCACCGCGCACCGCTGGCTGCACAGCCTCCCGCCACGTACGCCTGGAAGGGTCCCAGAGCGACACGTTGGCGGATGTGCTGGAGCGCGAGTACAGGGTGGTGGCTTGCCACGGCAAGCGCCTTGCCGCGGTCATTGTCTTGTCGCGTCCGGGAGCTTGTCGCTCACCGGGCCTTGCCGGGACGCGTGGCGCGTCGCGGCAAATTCCTTGAGATGCCTTGGTTGGCCTTCCCGGCAAGCTCCTCTCGCCGGGGTCTTGTCTCCTTGGCTTGGATACTTTGTTCTTGAATGGCTCCAAAGGAATCACGGAGGATCTTGGCGGTCACCCAGCAAGCCTTGCCGCGGGATGCTGCGACTGCCCGTGCACAAGTTCGGGATACTAGGGTACCCCTACTCTAGTACACCGACAGGAGCCCCCGGGCCTGGGCCATACACGGTGCCGAGCGCTGTTGGCCAGGCCCAAAACAGGGCACGGGCACGCGCGGCCTGGGTTGCGCCGTATCTCTCCCCGTATCCACCGCGCCCTCCCCGAACGGCATGCCTTGAATGCGGCGTCGTGGGAGAGATCGTGTGTGGTTTCTTTATTCGGAAAGGCGGAACGTCCGCCCCCTCCCTCTTTATAAGCAGGGGAAACAGGGGTAGTGCGCCCATTCGCCGGTTGCTATTCCAATCTCGGAAACCTCCGCCGCTCCTCCGTCTTTCCCAAAGCTGAAAGAGAGCAGTGCCCTGCCCCCCCATCGCCACCAGCACCACCAACGCCGTCAACCTCCTCCACCACTTCCGCCATGGCTCCGAAAGCCGACAAGGGGAAGGTTGTGAAGTCGACCGAGGTGCAGGGGCTTGCGGCGCTGCGAAAGGAGCGGGCAATCTTCCCCCCAAGCTCGCCGCGAGGGAGCTGAGGGAGTATTACTACCTCTTCTGGTCGACGGAGACGCGAGCGCATCCGTGCACGAAGGTACTTCCAGCCGCCGCTTGGAAAATGGCTCCAAATGGATATCCTTTCTTCGCCGTGTTCTTCTACTGCGGGCTCTGCCCGCCTTTCTCTGAGTTCTTCTGCGATATCATGAACACCTACGGGTTCCGCCTCCTTGACTTCACCCCCAATGCTGTTCTGACCATGGCAGTTTTCGCACATCTCTGCGAAAACTTTGTCGGAGTCTATCCAAATGTAGCCCTTTTCCGCCACTTCTTTATGCCCCGAGTAGAGAGAGGAGAGCCTTTATCCGGTGGAATCGCTTGGATCTCGAGGGCCGGCAAGAAGGATGCTTATCTGGAGGGAGAGTTCCGCGGTAAGTGGGAGGAATGGAGAGCAGACTGGTGCTGGATTGTCGAGGAGAACCCGCAGCCGTTCACCGCCCGGCGCCAAGCCCCAACAGCACGCGGCAGCGATTGGAGCAACGTGGCCCCGGAAGACGATAGGCTGAAGATTGCCGTCACCCGGATCCAACGCCTCGGGCTTGCCGGGCTTACTGTAGGCGCTGTTGGCGCAGATTTTCTTCGCCGCCGCATCGCCCCCTTGCAGGAACGGAGGAGACCCGCCTGGGAATTCAAGAATGTGGCGGATATCATGATGCTGCGTCCGGGCCTCAACTACAACTTCACTGTTCTAGAGCTTAACGCGATGCTCCAGGAACTGTTCAAGTACGACCCTGAACATCCCGAAGTGTTCAGGTTGCCGAAGGGTGTCGTTCCGCTGTGCAACAACTCCGCGCTCGACCGCATCCATGCAATGATGCCGCTATGCGATTCACATGGAATTGTCCCAACTTGGCAAGAGCCTGCAGACGACGTCGTGCAAGAGTTCTTTGACGGCTTGGTAGAAGTGCCGGTCCGCTCCGACGAAAAGAAATGCCTCACTCGCGACACCACCGATGCGGAGATGAAACGCATCGCCACCAGGCTGGAAGAGGCGGCGGCAGCCGCAGCTGCGGGCGAGTTTGGATTCACCGTGGAGGAGGCAGAGGCAGGAGAGGCGGCAAGCCATGCCGAGCAAGAGGAGCTTGCCGGCAAGAAAGAGCTTGCCGGGCGTGACGTCGAGTAGAGCGAGCCCGTCGAGGATACGAGCGGCTCGTTGGAGATCAACTCCTCTTCCTCTTCATCATCAGACAGCTCGCCGCAAGCAGAGCCCCCAGCTCCACCAAGAAGGCGTCTCCGCAAGGCCGGGGACGTAGCGGGGCGGCGGGCGAGTCGACAGTCGCCGCGCGACACGCTCTACCGCGACAAGCACTGTTGCCGCGGGAGCACCTCACGCTGCTGCGGCAACTGGAGCGGGGTCCACCCGGACCACCGCTTCTGCTCCTGCCGCTTCCCACGCCGCGGCGGCAGCCGGAGCGGGGTCGTCTCAGACCACCACCACAGTTCCCGCCAAGCGGCCAAGGGAACCTACTCCTCCGCCTTCTCGCGCCGGACGTGAGCCGGACTTCGACTTCTCCGCGTTCAGCTCCGACGAGGAAGAAGAAGAGTAAGATTCTTTTGTTGTACTTGTAGTTCTTCAATTCTTGCTGTTTTGTCTTGTATCTCATTTGCCTCACTCTGAGCTTATTCCTTTTTAGGACTCTGGCCCAGAGAGCAGTGAAGAGAGCCAAGGCCCCGGTGATTATCATCGAGGACGAACCCACCGCGACAGCAGGGGGTGCGTCCGAGACAACCTTGCCGGATCCGGCAACTGTTCTCCAGAGCAGCCCCCAGCGTAAGTATATGGCTTGCTTTCCGCTGTTAGCCGCGCATGGATACTCTTTCTTCGCCGACATCTGACTGTTGGTTTGTGTAGGAGCAGAGCAGCCCCATCAGGAGCGCCCGGAGGCCGCCCCCGAAATGCCAAGGGAGAGTTCTCCGGCAAGGGAGAAGTCTCCGGCAAGGGAGAGTTCTCCGGCAAGGGACAGCAGCAGCGGCCCCCCAGCGGCGGAGACCACGACTGCAGAACCCGGCACAGGTAATCCTCTCGCTTCAAAACTTCCCTTTGGGTTCTTCTTCTTTGGATATTTGCTTGACTCTTCTCCCTTTTCCGGCCGTCAGACCCATCTGCTGCGGAGCCGATGGAGACCGAGGTTGCCGCCGCCGACGCCGCTGCCACCAAAGAAGCAGCCGGCGCTGACGATCCCGCCGGCGCAGAGGCCGCCAAAGCTGCCGTTGTAGAAGCAGGCGGGGGGTCTGGCGATCGCACTGACGGCCCTAAGGCCGCAGGAGCGCCAGGCGCTACGCCGACCGCCGATCCCTCCGCCGCTGCCGCAGCGTCAGGCTCCGAAGAGCCCCAGCCAGGCGTCTACTTGAAGGCCGGCGATGGCGTCTTCATCAACCTCCCCTGGGCGTCAAGCTCCAGGGCGCCGGTCGAAGGAGAGAGCTTCGACGGAGAGGTGCTCGCCTCCGCTGGGCTGGCGCTGGTTGACGCGCCGAGCAGCAGCAGCAGTGAGCCTGAGGAGGAGTGGCTGCCGCGGAAGCTAGTGTCGCTCTACCGCGCCCGGCAAGCCAAGCTGGAATCCCGCGAGGCGCTTGTTGCGAAGGCGGGAGTGGACATCGAAAAGCGCGCGGAGGAGCTCCAGGGTCTCAACCAGGAAACTCTCCGGTCCCTGGCAGAGGAGCGGGCGCAACTCGCCGAGGAGCAGAAGGCCTTCCTCCTCGAGAGGGCTGAAGTCGAAGAGCAATAGCGGCTTGCCGCTGAGAAGCTGTCTGCGCAGGAGGGCGAGCTGGCGCAGCAGAAGGTCAACCTTGACAGCCACGAGGAGGAGCTTGCCGCGCGCGAGCGAACACTCGGCGGAGCCCTCAAGCAAGCAGAGGATGCTGCCGCAGCTGCCGAGGCTGCCAAGAAGGAGCTGGAGACGAAAGTGGCGTAGCTGGAGGCCGATCTCAAGGCGAGCGGTGAAGAGCTTGCCGCACTCAAGCGTGAGCGGGAGAAGGACGCCTACAGCCACTTAGAGCTGCAGGCTCGTCTCGCCGAGAAGGGCAAAGAGCTTAGCACCGCCAAGGACTCCACCGCAGATCTTAAGTTGAAGCTGACTGCTTTGACCAAGACGCTGGACGGCGCCAGGGAGCAGGAGACGGCCTTGAAGGAGGAGATCAAGGCCGACAAGGCGCTGCTGGCGAGTGCTGCTGCCGACCAGAACACTTTTAGGGAGAATGTGGCGCACTAGACGGAGGGTCTCGTGAATGTTGCCGCAGACATTGACAGGGAGCTGGCGCAGCTGGGGATGGAGGATCTCGGGTATCCCTCCGACGAGAACCACCATCCCAGCGCCAAGCTCACCTTGTTCTTCAAAGGCGTGGCGACGGCCCTCCAACGACTCCGGGAGAGGATCCCAAAGCAGCTGGCCGACGAGTCGCGCAAGATCTGCGCGGGAGCTCTTCAAAAGATGTTGGTGAAGGTGGCCTTCCGCAACCCGGGCCTCAACCTCACCAACGTCCTCAAGACCCTGCCGCCGGATGCTGATCTGGAGGCGCTCAAGACCCTTGTCGCACCCATTGTGGACAAGGTGAGCGGGATCAAGAGGGTTGAGGGCGATCACGTAGACTAGGCCGCCCGTTTTCTTCTTTTCTTGTCGCTGCTGGTCGTGTTTATAAAAAAAAATCTGTTAGAGCTGTGACAAGCTACCTTGTAATATAACTCTATTCCGGGTAATGATTGCAATGTTATTTCCTTTACTTGATTTCTTCCTTTGTATGTTTTTGCCCTACGCTTTTAGGGAACTTGCCGGCGCAGGCACCTTAGCCGCGAGCGCTGAGTGCGGGACGTCAGCAGCCTGCTGGCGGTGCCGCTACCGACAAGAAACCTTGTCGCAACTAGTCGCAGCTCACTTAAGTTGTTGAGCGGACTCGAAACAAAGTAAGGGCGCAACTAGCTACGAGTTGGTTCCTCCGCGCATAGGTTTTCCATACAAAGCACGGTCGTTCAAGGAAGATAACTTAAAAAATTTAAAAAAATCTGATTGCTCAAACTTTGGCAACTTAGCTTTTCTGTTGTTTGCTTCCCGGTAAGGCGAAACTTTCTTGAACAACGCTTGGTCCATACCATTATCTTCTCCTTTCCCCCCGGCAAACTTGTGGGCGAGGGAACCTTCCTTTCCTTGAGAAAAAAAGAAAGAGGGGAAAATAAAGCTATGGAGCCTTATGGCTCGTTGTTGCTTACCGGGGGTAGGTGCTGCACAAAGTGTCAGATAACACATGCAAAAAATAAAAGCATGAAATTGACAAGATGTGCGGAGCACATGAGCTTTATGCACGGGGTCTGCGCCCGGCTTTTTACAAAGGATTACATGCAACAGCGGCAAGACTTGTACAAAAGGTGGTTGCCGGAACGGGTTCCGGTAGCCGCGCCTTACGGGTAGAACTTACGAAGATGCTCAATGTTCCAGGAGTTGGTCACCGGAATGCCATCTTCGGTCTCAAGGCGGACAGCGCCAGGCCTAGTGACTCGTTTCACCCGGTAAGGGCCTTCCCACTTCAGCGTCAACTTGTTGGAATTCTTGGCGGACTGAACACGTCGAAGAACAAGGTCGCCTTCCTCAAGACTTCTGGCGTTAACTTTGCGGCTATGGTAGCGGCACAAAGCTTGCTGGTAGCGAGCAGCTCATACAGCGGCCTGAAGACGGTCTTCCTCAAGGAGCAGCGCGTCATCTTGTCGCAGCTGCTCTTGCTCAAGCTCATCATAAGCGAGCACTCAAGGTGACCCGTATACGAGTTCCGTGGGGAGAACTGCCTCTGCTCCATAGACTAGAGCGAAAGGTGTCTGGCCAGTGGCTCGATTTGGCGTCGTCCTGATCGACCAAAGAACCACCGGCAGCTCCTCAATCCAGTTTCTTCCGCACTTGTGCAGCCTGTCGAAAGTCCTGGTCTTGAGCCCACGCAGCACTTCAGCATTTGCCCTCTCTGCTTGACCGTTGCTTCTCGAGTGAGCAACAGAAGCGAAGCAGACCTTGGCGCCAAGATCTTGGGCGTACTGCATGAAGGTGCGGCTCGTGAATTGCGTACCGTTGTCGGTGATTATCCTGTTAGGGATCCCGTAGCGGCAAACAATCGACTTGAAGAACTTGACTGCTGACTGTGCTGTCACCTTCCTCACTGCTTCCACTTCCGGCCACTTTGTGTACTTGTCGATTGCAATGTACAAGTACTCAAAGCCCCCGACTGCTCGGGGAAAGGGGCCGAGGATGTCGAGCCCCTAGACCGAAAATGGCCAGGATAAAGGGATCGTCTGGAGAGCTTGAGCTGGCTGGTGTATCTGCTTGGAATGGAACTGGCACGCTTCACACTTGGTTACTTGTGCAGTTGCATCCTGGAGGGCTGTCGGCCAAAAGAAACCTTGCCTGAATGCTTTGCCGGCAAGTGCTCTTGCGCCAATGTGGTGACCACATATGCCTCCATGTATCTCTGCCAACAGCTTTTGTCCATCTTCCCGGTGAATACACTTCAATTTCACACCGTTGAGTCTTCTTCTGTACAGTGTGTTGTCGACAAACTGGTACATACTTGACTGCCAGGCTACTCTTTCCGCTTCTTCTTGCTCTTCGGGAAGTTCTCCTGTCTGAAGGAAACGGACAATCTGCTGTGCCCATGCTGGAGCTTGTGGCTCGACAACAAGGACTAAAGGCACATCCGCTGCTGCGGGAACATCCGCTTCTACGGCGAGAACATGAGGCTCTACCAGAGCTTGACGTTCCCCGGCAAGGTTGCCGGAGCAAAACTTGTCGGGAGCCTCTGCTTCAACGGAACAAACCCTAGGGTTTGCCAGAGCAGACTGCTCCTCAGCATTCTTGGTGTTGATCTTGGGGACCTTCTTGGCGGCGGCTTCGGGAAGCTCTGCCGGAAAATAGTCACCAGAAATCAACTTCCTCTTCTTGCTCTGTCCAGTTGATGGCATTACGGATGGTCGAGTCAGCTTGAGCACAAAGATCCCTGGTTCCACAGGTAACTTAGGTGCAGCGCACTTTGATAGGCCATCGGCAATGTCGTTCTAAGCTCTTGGAACGTGCTCCATCTATAGGCTGTCAAAGTGCTCTTCTAGCTTTCTCACTTCGTCAACGTAGGCCTCCATCAACGGACTCTGATAACTCTTGTTCACTTGGCGGACGACAAGCTGCGAGTCACCCCTGACAATGAGCTTCTTGATCCCAAGGTCTGCCGCGATCCTGAGACCGGCAAGCAAGCCTTCATACTCTGCAGTATTGTTTGTTGCTTGCTCCTTGGGAAAGTTCATCTGGACTACGTACTTGAGGTGCTCTCCGATGGGTGCGATAAGCAACACGCCAGCGCCGGCGCCTTGCAGCAAGAAGGCACCGTCAAAGTACATGAGCCACTCTTTGCTTGCTTCCTTGACGGGGATGCTCGTTTCTGGAATTTCTTCATCTGGTGTTGGCGTCCACTCTGCTATGAATTCTGCCAATGCTCTGCTTTGGATAGTTGAAGTACTTTCAAACTTGAGGCCAAATCTTGATAGTTCCAGTGCCCACTCAACAATCCTGCCTGTTACTTCTGGATTCTGTAGTATCCTCTTCAGCGGAAAACGAGTGACAACTGTGATCTCATGTGCTTGGAAGTAATGGCGCAGCTTTCTCGAGGCCATGAGAAGGCCGAAAAGCAATTTCTGCACACCAGAGTACCTTGACCTAGCCCCCTACAGTAGGGAACTGACAAAGTAAACTGGGCACTGTACCATTCTCTTCTGTATCTGCTGCGCAGATCCATCTTTGTCGGGACCAGAGCTTGTCGGGGAAGCCCCCTGCTTGTCGCTGGATGCGCCTGCCGTGGTTGTTGGCTCGTCATCCACCTCCCTCTCTGCTACTAATGCAGCACTAACCACTTGATTGGTTGCCGCTATATACAGCAGCAACTTCTCTTGTGGCTTAGGTGCGACAAGTGTTGGAGTGGAGCACAGGTATCTCTTCAAGTCCTGCAGTGCAGCCTTCGCTTCCGGAGTCCATTTCATTGGACCTGCCTTTTTCAATATTTTGAGAAACGGCAGGGCGTGCTCAGCAGACCTAGAGATAAACCTGCTGAGAGCAGCCACGCAACCGGCAAGTCTTCGTACATCCTTGACGCGCTTTGGTGCTTCAATCTGCTCAATGGCCTTGATCTTGTCGGGATTGGCTTCAATTCCCCGCTGAGACACGAAGAACCCGAGAAGCTTGCCGGAGGGGACTCCAAACACACACTTCTCGGGGTTGAGCTTGAGGTTAATCTTGCCCAGATTTGCAAAGGTCTCGTCTAAATCTTGAATCAGGGTTGCCTTGTCCTTGCTCTTGACCACTATGTCATCCATGTAGGCTTCCACATTTATGTGTATTTGTGGCTCAAGAGCGACATGGACTACCCTTGCAAATGTTGAACCAGCATTCTTTAAACTGAAAGGCATCCGTATGAAACAGTACGTGCCACATGGAGTGATGAATGCGGTCTTCTCCTCATCTTCTTCCGCCATGAAGATTTGATGGTATCCTGAGTATGCGTCAAGAAATGAAAGCAAGTCACATCCGGCCATGGAGTCAACAATCTGGTCAATGCGCGGCAAGGGAAATGGGTCTTTGGGACAAGCTTTATTAACATCGGTAAAGTCGATGCAAAGCCTCCATTTCCCGTTTGCCTTGCGCACGACTACAGGATTGGCCAACCACGTAGGATGGAGCACTCCTCTGACAAGGGCCGCTGCTTCCAATTTCTTGATCTCTTCTGCGATGAATTCTTGGCGCTCCACTGCTTGCTTCCTGACCTTCTGCTTGACAGGCCGTGCATGAGGACAAACGGCAAGATGGTGCTCAATTACTTTCCTCGGAACACCGGGGATGTCAGACGGTTGCCACACAAACACGTCGACGTTCGCCCGCAGGAAAGCAATGAGCGCGCTTTCCTATTTAGGGTCAAGAGTGGCACTGATGGTGAAGGTACCACCAGTGCCGTCCTCCTTGGCGTACACCTTCTTGGTCTCTGGCGGAGCTGCCATTGTCTTCTTACACTTGCCGGTGGAGCTCGATGGTGCGTCCTCGACGGTAGCGCAGCACTCCGAAGAGGTGCGCTTGCCGGAGTGGGCATCAGAACTCTTGCCGGACTTGGTCTTCTTCTCCCCCCGGGAGCTTCAACGGTAGGTGACTTGCAATCTGTAGCGGCTGCCGCTTCCCGGTAGATCTTGTCGGCGCAGATAAGAGCATCCTTCTTGTCGCCAGGGACAGAAATGACGCTTATCGGGCCTGGCATCTTCAGCATGTTGTATGCATAGTGAGAGGCTGCCATGAACTTGGCGAGTGCTGGACGGCCGAGTATCCCATTGTAAGGCAAAGGAAAGTCGGCAACGTCAAAAGTGACCCTCTCAGTCCTGAAGTTCAACTCGCTGCCAAATGTTACTGGCAACGTGACCTTCCCCTTCGGCTTGCTCCTTCCCAGGTTGATTCCTTGGAATGTGCCGGTCTCTTCAAGCTCGCTGTCAGGGATCTGGAGTTTCTGGAGTACAGCGGAGGAGATCAGGTTCAAGCCGGCCCCGCCGTCAACTAGCATCTTAGTGACCTTGAGGTTGCGGATAGTTGGTGAAACCAACATCGGCAAGCACCCGACCGCAGTTGTGCGATCAGGGTGGTCCTCAATATCAAAGATGATAGGCGTGCTGGACCATTTCAGAAGCTTGCGTGACTCGATAGGTGGTTCCGCCGCATTGACTTCCCGCACCCACTGCTTGAGTTGGCGGTGTGAAGTATGCAGAGAAGCACCGCCATCAACGCACAAGACCTCTGTGGCTTTCTGGAACTCCTGCTCACTGGTCTCGACATCATCCATGTCTTCGTCGTCATCGTCATCTTCATCCTTGTCGCGGCCGCGGGGAGGTCTGTCTCCTTGCCGCTGCTTGGCCTTGCCGCGGCGTCCTCCCCGGCCGGCGCGCTTCTTGCCGGATTCTCCAGCGCCTCCTTGGGCCCTCTCCTTGTCGCGTCACTCGTATTCAGCCTTTTGCTGCTGGACAAGCTGCTCGACCTTCTTGCAGCTCTGGAGGTCATGGCCCTTGGTGCGGTGGATCTTGCAGTACTGCTTGTCGGTGCTGTCCTGCTTGTCGGCGACCGCCACAGCCTGGCAGTTGGTGCATGCGGCAATCTCCTTGCCGGAGCTACCAGCTTTGGCTTTCTTGGCGCCACCTTCGTTGCCAGACTGCTCAATGACTAGCACATCTTTGCCTTTCTTCTTCCTGTTGTTCCGCCGCCGGTTTTTCTTTGCCGGGGCAGCATCCTCGCTGTCAGATCCTCCTGCTCTTGTATTCTCTCCGGGGAGTTTCCTCCCTTCCTCAACACGTGCACACTTGTCGGCCAGGGCATACAGCTCACTGACGTCTCTGATCTTGCACATCGCCATCTCCTCCCGCATCCTGCGGTTACGCACGTTCTGATGGAACGTGCTGATGACCGCGGCAGGGTGGACATCTGGGATGTTGTGCTGTACACGGCTAAATCTCTGGATGTACTTGCGCAGGGGCTCTCCTTCCTTCTGGGCGAGCAGGTGAAGGTCACTCTCTTGGCCATGAGGTTTGTGGCCGCCTGTAAAGGCGCCGACAAACTGATGGCATAGGTCTGCCCAGGAGGATATGGAGTTGTCCGGCAAATGCATGAGCCAGGACCTGACGTTGGGCTTGAGCACTAGCGGGAAGTAGTTGGCAAGGATCTTATCGTCCCGCCCCCGGCAGCTTGCACCGCGATGGTGTAGATGCTGAGGAACTCCGACGGATCCAACTTGCCGTCGTACTTCTCTGGTACGTCTGGCTTGAAATTCTTCTTGCTGGGCCACTGGACTTGCCGCAGCTCACGAGTAAACACAGGGCAACCTACCGCGTACGGCAAGTCGCCTGGTTCCCCTGGCGCATGCATGTCGACAGAGGGCCCAACGCGCTGGTCTGATTGACGCCGCGCTTCTCTTCGGCACTCGATGCGAGTACGAGCGTCTTCTTGCTGTCGTTCGTGAAGAACTTGGCGCTGATCGCGACGAGCTCGTTGATCTGATGACGCGGTGGAGTCGCTGTCGGGGTGGATCCGGCGAGTCGGCGATCTTGGCCTTCGGGGCGGAGAGTGCACGGTGGTTGCACCCCCACCGGTCTTGTCGCCACCGGCTCATGTCTGGCTGACTTGCCGCGGCTGCGATGTACTTGGCTGCCGTGGAGCGTCGCCGTTGGCGAAACCGATGAGACTCTGAATGGTGGCCCTCCAGTCGTCGATCTTGTCTGCCGCTGGAGGGTAGTCTAGGAGCAGTTGAGCTCGCGCCAAAGCTTCTGCTGAAGTGGCGGGCGGTGGTGGCGAACGGTGCGAGGAGCGGGATATGCTCGGACTTCTAACTATGTTAGAAGGAGCAGTATCTCGTCTAGGCGACCGTGGCCCGCTCGTGCCAGCATGTTGGCGTGCATGCTGGTCTTGAGCACTCCGAGATCCACCTGCTCAATCTTGGTCCAGCAAACGTATGGTACTGTGAGTACCATGACGCTGCCGGTCCCGCGCCTCCTGGGATGGGCGCGGTGCATGTATGGACGCCGAGGTCTTGGAGTGCGCCCGGTCGTTGTGGGAGCCGACTGCGCTGCCGATGGGCAGCGCAGCCTCGTCCTTGGACCTGGCAGCACCGTGAGCTCCCTCGTCGACGCCCGTTCTTCTGTCGGCGTCTACCCCACCGGCCGTTTGCTCCGGCGGTGGTGGGTTCGGCGCGGACGGAGCAGCCGCCTCCGAAGCCTTCTTCTTCGGCGGCATGTCGATGAAGACGATGAAGATTCAGCTCGTGTGAACACCGGATCAGGTTCACACAACCTCGACGCACCCCCTACCTGGCGCGCCAAAGATGTCGGGGGACTAATCCACGAACACCTATGGGACCGGCGGACCGAGCCCCTTTCGGTTCGGCAGGGGGGCGGAGATCGCACGAAGAGCAGATCGAGGCGAGACACACGGGTAATTCACCCAGGTTCGGGCCGCACGGATGCGTAAAACCCTACTCTTGCCTTGTGGTTTGTATTGAGTTCTTGCTCGGGAGCGCTGTGCGCTACAGTACACACCAGCAGCTAACGAGACCGAGCGTGAGTGTTCTCTTCCTCCGACCTCTCCCCCTACGTTGCGCATGGGCCTCCTTTTATATGCTCAAGGGGTCACCGACAGGTGGTAACGTAGACAAGGGTAAAAATGGAAAGGTGCTGCGGTTGGTACAGCTACCTGCTACAGTGTATCATACCTAACCCTGACGGCAGGGGACAAGGGCATTAAATGCCCGTCTGCGTCGCCCAAATAGTGCAAAAGGGACCGTCAGGGACGCCACCGCTCGCCACGATGGCAATCTTGTCAGCGCCGCTTGCCACCGCGCATCGCTGGCTGCATAGCCTCCCGCCACGTACGCCTGGAAGGGTCCCAGAGCGACACGTTGGCGGATGTGCTGGAGCGCGGGTACAGGGTGGTGGCTTGCCGCGGCAAGTGCCTTGCCGCGGTCGTTGTCTTGTCGTGTCCGGGAGCTTGTCGCTCACCGGGCCTTGCCGGGACGCGTGGCGCGTCGCGGCAAGTTCCTTGAGATGCCTTGGTTGGCCTTCCCGGCAAGCTCCTCTCGCCGGGGTCTTGTCTCCCTGGCTTGGATACTTTGTTCTTGAATGGCTCCAAAGGAATCACGGAGGATCTTGGCGGTCACCCGGCAAGCCTTGCCGCGGGATGCTGCGACTGCCTGTGCACAAGTTCGGGATACTAGGGTACCCCTACTCTAGTACACCGACAGTATTCATAAGCAATACCTACACCAGTTTTCTTCTGGAAACAGAATTGAGAACAACGAGGTGGTGAAACAAAGAGCAAGTATTGTAGCACAAGGGTTCACGCAGACACCCAACTATTGTCCAGAGGTGGAATCTCATTCCGATAACTTATATCATTGGCAGTTCAAAATCATCTATCTTTGCAGTTGATAGATGTAGTGATTACATACCCATGTAGATCACTAGATTCAGACATATATGATTGATTTATGATGGAATCTCAATTCTGAATCGAAATACAAAATGGAACATACATTGTGTAAAATCGGTAAGCCACCATACGGCTTATTGTTGTCGGCACATATGGTACAACCGACGTAGTGAGATCCTTATACACAAGGATTTCTCCTACAATGATGATTATCCATGTTTGTATGTCTGCAATGATGACACATGTAATCTCTAAATGACGGAGTTTAAAATGAAGGATTTGGGTAAACCAAAATACTGCTTGTTACTACAACTTGAGCACCTTCATTCATACATTATGGTATACTATATTGTCTATATCCGTAATATATTGGAGAAATTCATTGTGGACAAATCTTATCCATCGTTAACTCTCATGGTAGTTCATTCTCTAAACGTAGAGAATGATCTATTTAGACCAAGAGATGATGGAAATGAGATATTGGGACTTAATGTTCCATAATGCCATTGGATCCACCAAACACAATTAGTTGGGACTCAAGAATACCTATCGATATCTCCAAAGGCATCAAACATCTTGTCCTAGTTTTTCAGTTTCACAGAAATGTGAACACGGATATCATTGGATACATCGATCAGATTCCCACTATGTCAGATCGTAGACAAGCTTAGTGTTCCTACTTGGTGTGGTAGCCCTCTCATGAAGAGTCTTCGAAACAGACCCCATGACTACATCCACCAATCATTATCTCAACGATAATGTTTCTTGTGTTGCCCAGATGCAAACAGGTTACATAATAAGCAATATCGCTATATTGCATATCTTGCAAGTCAAATCATGCGACTGATTTGTTCACCAAGTCTCTACCAACTTATACATTCCAGAAATATGTTCATGGAGTTGGTAATCGACGGCTTCGGAATATGCAAGAATCAGGGGGAGTATCTTCCTGAATTGCTCATGTTAAAAGCATCATATTATACTCTTTTTCCCTTCATGAGTTTACTTTATAGGTTCTTATAAAGGTTTTTAATGAGGTAATATCAACATAAGACCATATGTAATATTTTCTGTTTTCCCCACGAGTTTTTTTAAGAAAGTATATACGACATATTTATTGTCCTCTGAACTCTATGGGCTTTCTCGTATTGAGTTAAAAGAGACAATAATCATTATATGTTGCATCATTTTCTCCTTATTTTTCCCACGGGGTTTGAAGGAGTTTTAGCAACATATCAAACACTTTGCTCCTCACATTTTTCCCATAGGGTTTTTCGAGGAGTCTTTAAGAAGATGGTGATGCTCACAAAGTACAAGCTATGATTAGGGGGAGTGTTAGGATTAATTAATATGTGTTGATTAAATGGGTTAATCCCTGCTTTATAGGAACCGACGACAGTTGTCTTTTGGCAACAGTCACGACGGTTGCTCGCATCCTCCTGTATGGGCGCCTATTGAGAAGGCGTCCCTTGGCTTTGTATAAATAGCAGCACTCTCATCAATAAAAGACATTCATTTTGCTTCATTTGATTACAACAATAGTCATCGTCTATCAAGGCCAAATGATAATCTCCTTTTTTGGCAAACTTTTAACCCGTGCTTTCAAATACTAATTTGACCGAAACACTAAACATAGCATTGACTGTAATTCTTTATACATCACAACATATTTTCAGAATCTACTAACATGAAAGGCAAATTTGAAAGAGGTCTTTGTGAATTCAATAAAAGTTCACAAATTCAAAAAATATGTTTGCGAATTCAAAAAAATATTCACGAATTCAATATAAGTTTATGAGTCCAAAAAATGTTGATGGATTCAAAAAATGTTCATGGTGAATCAAAATATGTTCACGGATTCAAAAAAACTTTGGGGATACCAAAAATGTTCTCATATTTAAAAAATGTTAACATATTCAAAAAATGTTCACGTATTCAAAAAAATTTCATGAATTCAAAAAATGTTTAGGAATTTAAAAAAATGTTCACATATTCAAAAAATGTTCATCTATTAAAAGAAGTTCATGAATTCATAAAATGTTTGTGTCAAATTCAAAAAACGTTTGCAGATTCCAAGAAAATGCTCACAAATTCCAAAAATGTTCACACATTTTTCCAAAAATGTCCAGGTATTCAAAAAATGTTGGCGACTAATTCAAAAAATGTTCATGGATTCTAAAATCGATTCACAAATTCCAAAACTGTTCATGTCTATGAAAAATGTTCACATATTCAATAGTATTTACGAATAGGAAAAGGTTAGAAAAATTCAAAAAATATTCATGAATTTGAAGAACGTTGGGGAAATCATCTTTTTAGCAATTTCAAAAATTGTTTGCGGATTTAATAAAAGTTCATGAATTGAAATTTGTTCACAAATTTGAGAAATGTTCAAAAGATTTAAGAAATAAAAGGAATGAAAAAACAAACAGGAAGAAACCAAAGAAAAACAAAACAAAGATATAGAGAAACGTATAAAAATAAGAAACGAAAAAACCGGTTGGAATGATCTCCAATCACTTCTAAAAGACCGTTTCTCGTTCTTAATCACATGATGCTTCTTCCCCAATCACTTCTAAAAGACTATTTCTGGTTCTTAATCACATGATGCTTCTTCATTGACCTCTTCAGTTGAGCCCCTGGCTACGCTGGAAATTGATTACACGACGTAGGTGTCTGCTAGCTGCTTATTTTGGTTCTTCATTGATAGGCTTTGCAAGTTTTCCTACTTCCTCTAGTGGCACGGAGAGACCACTTTTTTACAATATCAGGTACACCTCCATGGATCCTTGGTACTCAGGCGTCTTTCCATACAACTTATGATCATTCTAATTTGCCATTCCACCTCTAGATTCTCTTGTTCATGTTCTTACTACCGATGGTACTTCCCCCCGTCGTTAGTAGAGGCACTCTTGGCACTTCGTCTTTTCATGTTTCTTCTTTTCATCATGATCCTCAGACTCCGCTACACCGATCGTGTGCTTGTTGTGGATTCTTCTCATGAGCCGTCTCCCTCGACTACTATGTCTTCTTCTGTTGGCAACGCACTACCTCTAGCTCAGACTACTTATGGTTTCCGAGCTCGCCCGCTTCTGCCTACTGACCGATATTGTTATTGCATCGCTATTCCCGAGATGACTTCTTATTGTGACTTTGTTATTCATCCTAAATGGCATCGTGTGATGGCATCAAAGATTGATACTCTTGCCCGCATCAACGCGTGGGATCTCATTTCTCTTCCTCCGACATCACTTGTAAGTGGATCTAGAAGGTTAAGACCAAGGTGGCTGGTGCGTTGATGGTCGTCGTCTCTCTTCCGCCTCACTTTCGGGTTGAGGTTATTTCTACTTCAACTTATCTCAACATTCACCATTCTTCTGCTCTACAGGGTGAGATTCCTCTCAAGCGTCTTTTTGGTCGTTTCGTGACTACTCAACGATTCTTTTTTTATATTGCGTTTGTAGCGTTCTTATTGCCTTTGTGAACACCCCAAACTGACTGCTCAGCCTGCTAAATGTGTCTTCTTAGAGTCTAGCGATGAGCACGAGGGCTATTGGTGTTGGGATCCTATCGGTAGCCGGATGCGCATTTCTCAATATGTGACTTTTCATGAGTCTCGTCGTTTCTATCCAGGTCCATCGTCTCCTTTGGCCTCCCACATTAACAATATTTCTTGCCTCAATTTCCTCGATACACCTACCACTCATGTATTGCCCTCTTCCACCCATCCCACCATGTCTTCCCGCTACACCACCTTGTTTGTTACCTCGGGCTACCTCACCTCACTTGTCATTTAAGGCTTCCCAGATGATTCCTCCTAATCCTCTTCACTACACTGCTAGTACAAGTGTTGTGGATTCTTCTGATGTAGGTTTACAGTTATAATCATATCATTTTAGAAATCGTATGTAGTTTTGACTAGATGTTTGGCCCATGATTGTACTCTATAATATCATACGTAAATACAAGGGTGTGCCTTAACTTATCACCATCATCCAGAAGGCAATCTCTATTCCAACCTAGGGCGTGCATTAACATGATGGAAAATACAAAATCTTTCGAACTTTGACAAAAACTTATAGAAGTAATTGTAACTGAAATAAATAGCTATGTTTGTGATTTCAAAAGGAAGATATTAATGATAAGGTGCAAAAAATATGCATGCATGTTGTATCATGCTTATGGAGTGAACTCACATGAGCTGCAGAACGATCCTCATCTCTGAGGAATTGAGTATTTGAAGTTGGTGAATGAAAACTTAAATCCATCAGCAGATCTATCTGTAGGAAATGAGGGAAAAAGGGAGTTACACTTGCCTATTTTACTAATGACCTTACAAAGAATTGTAACTAGACACTGTGCAACCACCAAGATGGTGCGTGAGAGTGCATCTACCATGCAGCACATAGAAGATTTGAATATCTATTGGGTATATGGCCTAACCACAGGAGCAAGTTAGACTTAAACTACATGTGGATCTGAAAATGTCACAAAGCAAAAGCAATAGTAGCGGTTTATGTGTCTCTACAGCATGGTCTGCAATAAGAAATACTCGAGCAACAACCTACATATAGACCAAAGCATAATAGTAAGCATCTGCCAACCTTTGAACTGCGCGATGGAGGGCAAAAAATTCAGTAAATAATAACAAGGATTCATCACCACTATGCGATGGCGGAAACGTCTTACCCTCTCTTGGGCGACGTGCTACGTGTTATATGGCAGGGGCGCAATAACCTTGAGGCGCATACATGAGTTGGTTGAGAAGATAAGAGAGAATCGGGATACAACTTGAGGATAAAGAAAAGCAAGAGATAGAGTTGGTTACAACCGATCATATCCTAGTTAAACTACCTCCTGAACTATCTCTGAAGATCCTCCTCTGTCACGTATGCGCATGTATGTTTAACACCCTCCCTTAATCACAACTTCATCAAGTTGAGATTATGTTTAAAATTTTCAAAGCTTCTCACAGGCAAAGCCTTTGTAAATCCATCTGCAAGCTGATCTTTGGAATGGATAAAGCGAATATCAAGTTTCTTTTGAGCAACTCTCTCACGAACAAAGTGAAAGTCTATTTCAATATGTTTTGTCCTTGCATGAAAAACTGGATTGGCAGATAGATAAGTTGCACCGAGGTTATCACACCACAGACATGGAGCTGGTGTGTTCTTTATGCCCAGTTCTTTCAGCATGGACTGAACCCATATAATCTCAGTTGTAGCATTTGCCAGTGCTTTATACTCTGCCTCTGTGCTGGATCTAGAAACAGTGGCCTGTTTTTGAGCACACCATGATATTAAATTTTGTCCAAAAAAGATTGCAAAACCTCCAGTGAAGCGTCTGTCATCCAAGCATCCTGCCTAATCTGAGTCAGAAAAAGCACTAACAATATTTGAAGATGACTTGCTGAAATCTAGACCAATGTTCATAGTTCCTTTGACATATCTCACTATGCGTTTTGCAGCAGTAAAATGGACATTAGTAGGTGCATGAAGAAACTGGCACACTTTGTTAACAGCAAAAGATATATCAGGTCTGGTCAAAGTGAGATACTGAAGTGCTCCTACCAAGCTCCTGTATTTTGTGCTATCTTCTGAACTCAAGAGATTACCTTCTGTGAGAGACAGCTTTTCTGAGCTAGATAATGGAGTATGTGTTGGCTTACAACCTTGCAGACCAGCCTTTTTTACCAAATCAGCTGCATACTTTTCCTGAGAGAGATGAAGCCCACTTGGATGTTTCTTTACCTCTATTCCAAGAAAATAGTGCAAGTCACCAAGGTCCTTTAGAGCAAAATCTGCACTCAAATCTTTCAACAATCCTGTGATTGCTTCATTTGATGAGCTTGTCACAATGATATCATCAACATATATCAAAACAAATATGCATGTGTTGGACTTGTTGTAAATGAACAAAGAAGTGTCAGATTTGGATGGAATAAAGCCAAGTGCTTGCATTTTATGACCGAGACGAGAGTACCATGCTCTCGGTGCTTGCTTCAATCCATAAAGTGCCTTGTCCAGTTTGCACACATAAGAGGGAGAATTTTTGCTTTCAAACCCAGGAGGTTGCTTCATGTACACTTCCTCTTCCAGAACACCGTGAAGAAACGCATTCTGAACGTCTAACTGCCTGAGACTCCAGCCCCTAGAAACATCAATAGACAAAACAAGACGGATGGTTGCAGCTTTAACAACTGGACTGAAAGTATCTTCATAGTCAATACCATACCGTTGTTTAAATCCTTTTGCAACAAGTCTGGCTTTGTAACGGTCAATAGTTCCATCAGATTTTCTCTTGATCCTGAATACCCACTTGCAATCAATTAAAATTTTACCTTGCTGTGGAGGAACTAAGTGCCATGTCTTATTTTTCTTTAGAGCTATGTACTCTTCATTCATCGCTTTCTTCCATTTCTCATCACCAAGTGCTTCTTCTAGAGTATGAGGTTCACCTGGTTCACCTGTAGAACAAACCATGCCATATTTTGTTATACGTTTGTAATTAACAGGTTGTATTACTCCCTTTTGTAGTCGTGTACGCCGAGGGGAGGTGCCCAGATTTTCAGCCACAGATGATCCCGCAGCTCGAACAGGAGTTTCTGTAGGAGCCGATCCCGAGGATGATCCCCGTGCAGCAGCAGCAGATTCTGTCCCGCTTGGATTTTCTATGGCAAGTGGTAGTGGCTGCCCGTGTGCAGATTCCGCAGACGATCCCGCAGCAATAGCAGGTTCATCATTGCCACATGATGGCGAATCAGCCTCGGGTCTGACGCCGGTCGGGTGCATGCGCGAGTCAGCGCTGGATCCCGCGCCAGCTTTGGGTCCCGCATCGGTCGGGCGGACCTGGTTGCGCCGCTTGTAACACACTGGTTGCCCGGTGAAGCGTGCCCCGCCCGCGCCAGCCACGGGCTGACAAGTGGCGGATGACGGTTGGTGCGGAGGTGACGACGCGCCACATCCCATGAGCGGTGGCCACGTGGGGTGCGCCTGGTTCGAGGCGGGCATGCGCGCTGCTGGCGCCCCTGATCCCGAGGCGGATCTGATACGCTGCAGATGCAGGCGAACGGATCCCGAGGGAGATTTGTCTCCAGATTCTGGGCACATGAAATATGGCGCTGGTGGAGGATTTTCTTCACCATTTTCTTCCCTGATTTCACCATTTGCTGCGCTGTTTTCACCTGTAACACCACAAGGCTCATGCATATCATCAGTAAGAGGGTTAGTCAGTAGTTGATCATCACCATTGTTTCCCCCTTGATCAACACCGGAGAGATGAGGAGGCAAAAGAAGGATCTCTTGGCGAAGAAGGGCGCCGGCGTTGGGGTGAAGATCAGCAAAAGGAAATTTGGTTTCATCGAAGATAATGTCGCGTGAGATATACACACGGCCAGTGGCAACGTCGAGGCACTTGACACCTTTATGTTGGGTGCTATAGCCTAGGAAAACACACTGTTTGGAGCGAAACATGAGCTTTCGAGTGTTGTATGGGTGAAGATTGGGCCAACAGGCACACCCAAAAACATGGAGAGATTTGTAGTCGGGTTTAACATGGAAGAGTCGTTCTAGTGGTGTTTCATTGTTAATGACACGACTAGGGAGCATGTTTATGATGTGGACTGCTGTGAGGAAAGCTTCATCCCAGAACTTGAGGGGCATAGATGTGCCTGCGAGGAGGGCTAAACCAACGTCAACTATGTGGCGGTGCTTGCGTTCAGCAGAGCCGTTCTGTTGATGAGCGTGAGGGCATGACACATGATGTGATATGCCAAGGTTTTGGAAGAAGGAATTTAATTTTTCATATTCCCCTCCCCAGTCCGATTGGACAGCAATGATTTTACTATCAAATTTTCGTTCAACGAGAGCTTGAAAGTTTTGAAAGACTTGAAAAACATCGGATCTTTTCTTGAGAAGATAGATCCAAGAAAATTTGCTGTAGTCATCTATGAAGCTCACATAGTAAGTGTGTCTATCAACAGAACTAGGAGCAGGGCCCCACACATCAGAGAAGATTAATTGCAAGGGTTTGGTAGAAACACTAGTAGATATGGGATAGGGCAATTGATGACTTTTAGCACATTGACAAGAATCACAAATAGTTTCACGATCACGCTCACCAACAAACGGGAGCTTATTTTTCCTAAGCAGTTTTTCGACTAAAGAGAAAGCAGCATGTCCTAATCTATCGTGCCACCGTGTTGATGAGAGTTTGGCAGCACCATAGGCTTGTTTATTGAATCTTCTATGCTCCGGAATCAACGGGTAGAGCCCTCGAACACATCTACCTTGATAGAGCGCTTTCTTCGTTGCCTGATCCTTGATCAAGAAAAAATAAGGATGAAACTCAAGGAAGACATGGTTGTCAATGGCAATTCTATGAACAGAAAGAAGATTCTTGTCGGTACTAGGAACTAGCAAAATTTTCTTTAGATGAAGTTTACGACGAGGGGTACTAAAAAGTGAGTGACCAACATGACTAATCCTCATACCTTCGCCGTTGGCGGTGTAGATGTGATCCTTGCCCCGGTATTTTTCCTTCATGGTCACCTTCTCGAGCTCGTTGGTGATGTGGTTGGTGGCCCCACTATCAACGTACCAGTTCGTGTCAACGCCGTAGGAGCCGTCCGCAGCTGCAGCAACCTTGTCCTCGTCTTGGGAGGAGTCCTCATCTTCATCATAGCGGTACCAGCAGTCCTTGGCTGTGTGCCCAACCTTGCCACAGATCTGGCAGCGGGGCGCATCAGGACGGGACCGGCTGGAGCCGCCGCCGCGGCGAGGCTTGGAGTTGTTGGAGCGGCCGCCACGAGAGTTGGAGCCACCACTGTTGCTGTTTCCTCCTGACCGCCCCTTGTTGTGGGAGATCCACGCGAGCGAGAGCCGCCACCACGACCGCGAGATGCGGCGTTAGCTGAAGACTTGAAGCCGCTGGAGGAGCCATGGAACTGCGCCATGCGCTGATCGAAGTTACTCAGCATGGCAAAGAGCTCGTCGAGGGTGACGGGCGTGACGCGGGCGTCGAGGGCGGAGACGAGCGGCTGGTAGTCGACGTCGAGGCCATGGAGGATATACGAGATCAACTCGTCATCTTGGATGGGTTTTCCGGCGGCGGCGAGCTCATCGGCGAGGCCGCGCAGGGAGGCGAAGTAGGAGGCGACCGATTGGTTGCCCTTCTGCGTGTTGATGAGCGCAGTCCTGATGTTGTTGACGCGGCTAAGGGACTGGGACGAGAACATGCCCGCCAAGGCCACCCAGAGGTCGCGCGCCGTGGTGATCGCGGTGACCGTGACCAGCACCTCCTTGGACAGAGTACTCAGCAGATAGCCAAGCACTTGTTGATCCTCCCGGACCCAAAGTGGGTGGAGAGGGTTGGGCTCAGAGGACTCCTTGCCGTCCTTGTCCTTGGTGACGTGGAGTCGGGCCGGCTCCGGCACGGTGCCGTCGACGTAGCCGAAGACACCGGCGCCCCGCAAGTGGGGTGTGACCTGCGTGCGCCATAGCACGTAATTCGTGCGGTTGAGCTTCTCGGTGACCTGGCCATTGAGGCTAGGTTGAGCTGCGCCGGAGGATGAAGACATGTCTATGCACTAGATGCAATCGAGAGGCTAGATTGGAAGAGGAAGGCTCTGATTACCATGTGCGATGGCGGAAACGTCTTACCCTCTCTTGGGCGACGTGCTACGTGTTATATAGCAGGGGCGCAATAACCCTGAGGCGCATACATGAGTTGGTTGAGAAGATAAGAGAGAATCGGGATACAACTTGAGGAGAAAGAAAAGCAAGAGATAGAGTTGGTTACAACCGATCATATCCTAGTTAAACTACCTCCTGAACTATCTCTGAAGATCCTCCTCTGTCACGTATGCGCATGTATGTTTAACAACCGCAACATTTGTCATAGTTCGTTTGAACTGTAGCATACAACAGCTTATAAATGGATTGGCACACGAAAAAAACTGGAAATTTGCACTTTGACAAGGTAGCAAAAGGAAACGTTACAAACATATGCAAGTCTATAGAAGCTAGTCTCCTTCAAAAAAGCATGATTCTCTTTTGGAATAAACTAGCACATATGCACATGCATTGCAACGAGGACATAAATATTCTAGCAGTTCAACACCCATCGTCTATGATTTGAAATTCTGGTTGAGAAAAGAGGTGTTAAGTTCTTGTAAAAATCCTGATGCTATATACAACAATGGAATTTTGTCACTATATCAACCATTGTTGTTAAACTGAATCAATATAACTACAATCAACATACCTTGTGTCAGCTTATAGAAGTGCTAAGACATATCACAGCAAGTATACCTTGTACATTTAACAAAGAAACTATATGAACATATGGCAAGCAAGGTAAGTACCACAAAAACGCTAACTGTTAAGCTCATGCTGAGTAGGCTCATACACATTAAACGCAACTCAGGAGAATTTCTCTTTTATCCTTGTTACCAGCACACAATTATAATGAGCGCCAGACCTCACAAATACATCATCTCTCAAAATCATTCAGCCACACACCTATTAGCAATACACCTGCAGAACCCACAGAGGGATCTGCTGATACAGAACTATTTGACAACCAAGTACATAATGTCGTCCAACAAATCACATAAAATGACCAGGTTCGCATGTACCATATACTCCCTCCGTCCCGAATTACTTGTTTTAGATTTGTCTAGATATGGATGTATCTAGACACGCTTTAGTGTTACACACATCCGTATTTAGACAAATCTAAGATAAGTATTTAGTACGGAGGTAATATAATTTCTCCCCTCCTGCTGCACAAAAACCAATTGAACCTACTGATTTTAGTACAACGGCAATTAATTTGCTCTACCCAATTGTGTTTCACTAGCAACAGCTGCTAAATTTAGTTGTACTGTCCATAAACTTCAGAAATTTAGATGGGGTATACTGGCAACGTGAAGGCTAGAAAATCAGTACTGGCCATGTTTTGAATTAGGTAAAACCTGCCACACTCGCCAACATGTGGTTAGTAGTATGCTTAAAATCCATGATCGGACTAGGAAGGCAACACAGCTGTTTACATGTTAGTAATAAGGTCGAGCGCTTCTTCCATGCATGACAATGACACTGATTTGTCTCCAGTTGAAAACAACCTAGCCGAAAAGCATAGTATAAGGCCATGTAAATATACTCGGTTAATTTATGTTCATTCCAATCCATTAGCATAACACAGAAACATAGTGTATACTGATTGGATATAATCGACAACATGTCAGGGCGGCAATCTCGCACACCAACCCACAAGGTGATCAGAATGAAATTTTATACACCCAACACAACGCAAGAAAGGCAGGTGTGCATCTTTGCTCCCTAAAATAATAATCAATTAGACAGCCTGAAGTGTGTTTTTTGTCAAACCTGACCTGCTTGAGTTCATAGTAAACTTGACATGTCCCTCTCTATACTACACGCCTATTTAATTCTGGTAATTAGATGGATATAATACCATAGTCATCACTCATCATTATAGGTTTCCCCTTTTTTTTGCAAAATCTGCAGACTGTCCGTACATGGCAAGGTATTAACGATGGAAGCTAAAATTCATGTCTTTTTAAAACCAAAAGAGCCGCATTTAGCTTGGCATGTGATCCAGCGTACCTGAGGTGGAGCACCGGCAGTCGGTGTTCACGCGAAGTTGGTAGAACAGCGAGATTGGATGCTACCATAGAGCGCTTGATGTCTATTATGTGGCAAAGGAGGGAGTTCATGTGGAGTCCATGTCTGACACAAGTTGATGGCATGGTCAAGCATGACACAACACTGGCAAAGGCGGGTGGAAGAGTCCGTGTCCGGCACCCGTTGATGGCGTAATCGTCCTGCTTTGCACATGAACAGATAAGACCTACAATGGACAATAATATAAACCTGAGACTATAACATGTAGCATCTAAATAACAAAGAATTGGAAATATTACCAAAGAGAAAACCCACCCTGGTAAACAAGCAATAGTACTTGGACTAAATATGGTATTTAGACATAGCCGGCCATTAACATGGGGTCATTGTTTTGGATATTATCAGTAATGTGCTTAGAGAACGTTTGCGTGCTTCTATTGATAGCCAGAAGCCATGGCTAATGTATCTCATCTATGACAAGAACATGTGCCATAAGTTATCAGCTAATTACATGACAGATAATCTAGCAAGGATTAAAGAGTTAGCGGCTTATAAGAATTTTTTCCTAAAGTTTTGATGGCCCATTGATATCTAATATTGTAATTACTGATTGCATAGAATAGTAGTTGGTGCATGAATCAGAATCAATAGAGATCGATGCGTCAATGAATTGCATTGCATAGGGACCAAACTTCTTTTAGGCCTTGTTCGGTTCCTTCAGATTTGAAGGGGTTTGGAGGGGATTGAGAAGGATTAAATCCCCCACAAGTCAAAATCCACCTCAATCCCCTCCAATACTCTCCAATCCCCTTGTGGGAGGGATTAACCGAACAAGCCCTTAGGGAGATCAGCTGCAATAGCATCGGGGGTGCACACCTACATCAATGACAGAAGGGCCAAGAACAGAGACTACCAAGGGCAAAATCATACATGTGCACAGAGGTAAGAGGACGGTCCAAAACCCTCAGACCAGAGCGGCGCGAATCCTGAAGGTGTAGCCGGAGGAAGGATGCGACGGGGGACGCGCCGAGCAGCGCAAGCCTCCAAGGTGTGGCGCCGATTCCGCCAGAGGTGTCCTGATCTCATGATCTGGCAGTAGCAACAGAGTTAGGGCTCCGTCGGCAATTTGGGGTTTTTTTTGGGGGGGGGGGGGGGGAGGGGGTGGGGGGGTCCGTGGAGGAGACGGACAAGTGGGGATTGGGGAATCGAAGAGGCGGCGGGGGTGTGGGGAAGTCCGTGGGGAAGGAAGAATCCGACCGACGCGGTCATTGCTTTTGCTTTCCTGTTCGCTTCTTCTTCTGGATGTGGGATTGGGCTTCGTTGGGCCATATGTCGAGGCCCAGGCGGACAACGACGGGATTTGGAATCCCGAAATTACTAGGGGCGAGTTTAGTTGCCCGCATCAAGCTCAATCAGACCCGCACGGTGCAGTATTTTTTCAGACCTCGGTTGTTTGGTTTCTCGCATACACTGTTGAGCTCGCATGGCACGATTCTTAAAGCACCCATGGATTTGCCGCCCTGTTGGGAACGGCCGAATCGGCAGTTTCTCCATAGCCAGACCCGAGCGATGCTTCGAGGCGCACGTGGGATATGTGTCGTTAATCTCACTCTCTCTTTCTCCCTAATCCTCAATCCCCTCTCTCCCTCTACTTCAGATCCCGTCGATCTCATCCGCCATGGGAGCAGGGCGCGGCGCGGACACGGCAGGGAGCCGAGCGCGAAGCGGTCGGGCAGTAGGGCGCGGGTGTGGGTGAGCGCGGAAAGGACGGGCGCGTGCGAGCTCGCCGACCACAGCGTGAGCTACGCCACTCTGCACCATGTACCATGTACGCGTCCTCCAAGTCCGAGTGCTAGCTTCGGGCTCAAGTTCTACATCGGCGGGATCCCCATGGCGTGCACCATGTACGTGTCCTCTGAGTACTCCTACATCATGTTCTAGTTCGAGCATGTCCTCCCGGTGGGATGGCGCCGACGAGGCCGACCCCCGGGAGGCGCAGCTGAACGACGGTGGACTGGGCGGCATCGCATTTGACCCCGACCCAGGCGCAGGCCGGCGTGGAGGTGTTCCAGCCGAGCCTCCGCTCGTGGGGTGCGGCCATGAGGAACGCCAGCAGCGCGGACCGCTCGCTCGGAGGTGGCTCCGCGTAGGCGAGGCATGCGAGCGATGCGACGGCCGCCAGCAGCACCGCGCGGGACACGACGACGGCCATTGCGACGGGCGCGGGCACGTCTACGAAGAAGGCATTGGGAGGCAGAGCTGAAGGTGTCTTGCTTTGTTGGGGGAAATTTTGGGGAGAAGGAAGTGGGAGTGTGCGCGGTGAGGCCGCGAGGAGCAGCGAGGCGCCGACGAGCTGGGCGCGGCCACGGTGTCGCGCATGGAGGAGTCCAGGTGCCGGGCGCATCCATAGTCGTCAGGAGCTGGCGGTGGGCATGATGGGCAGAGGAAGCTTCGGCGCACTCAATGTGTTCGACGAAATGAGAAGCCAAACCTGGCGGTTGTTAAGTTTTGTTGTTAACTTCTAATCATATGCATGTATGTAACCAAAGCGGGGTGAAAATTGCATCTCGATGACAAGACCCCCAATGCAGGCAACCAATCAACTGATCATCTATGTTTTTGACCCTGTTTTGGCTTACCCAGGCCCTGTTCAGCCTGGCTTGTTTTCCCCCTCTGAGCCAGGCGGACTTGTTTAATCTCTGTATAAACAATCTAGCCCTTATTGAACTTCCCCTACTGGATAGATCGTTCACCTGGTCGAATAAGCGCGATAAACCCACTCTCGAAAAGCTGGACCGTGTTTTTATTAACACTGCTTGGGACCAATCTTTCCCTGACTCAACTGTCACTAGTAGAAAAAGGGTCAAACATGAAGCACATTAGTGTCGGTTTGAATTTGAGCCGGCACTAATGGTATCATTAGTGCCGGTTCGAACGGCTATGCATTAATGCCGGTTCGTGTTGAACCTTTAGTATCGGTTCGTGCCACGAACCGATACTAAAGGGGTGATGGCAGGCTGGCGTCAGGCCGGGGCCCCACGATCACCTTTAGTACCGATTCGTGTCACAAACCGATACTAAAGGGCCAACCTTTAGTACCGGTTTGTGTCACGAACCGATACTAAAGGGGTCTGACCTATAGTACCGGTTTGTGACACAAATCGGCACTATAGGGCAATTTTCAAACTCTACCCCCTCCCCTCCCCCGGTGTGTCGCCATTTCAGTTCTGAAAAAAATAAAAAAATGATAAAAACTTCAAAAAATAAAATCCTTCAAGAGGTAGTTATACTACTACATCTACTAGTTAGAAAAATTTGAAAACTTAAATTTGGACATGTTTTGCAAAAAGTGTAGGGAAAATGTAAAACGGTTATAACTTTTGCATACGATGTCGGAAAAAAACGTATAATATATCAAAAAATTCAACACGAAAATCCGCATCCGATGGAGACGGCCTATGGCCTGTTTGCAATTTTTTAGAATTCTTAAATTCCAAAACAAAAAAAGATATGGTCAAATTTCAGTTTTTTTAAAAAAAATTGGTTAAATCTGGTCAAACTACTTATTCAAGAAGTATTAATGTTACTACATAATTATTCAAGAATATTAGTGTTACTAAATAATTATTTCAATTTTTTAAATTTTGGTCAAATCTGGTCAAACTATGGTCAAACTATGGTCAAACTTATTCAAGAAATATTAGTGTTACTAAATAATTACTGTTTTTAGAATAATAGTTTCAAACTCAAACGATGAAAGGTATGACCTAATGCTCAAGCTAAACTGCTGAGGGTTAATAGGATTGACAGCTTACATTTGTCAGGAAAACAACAAGTAGTGCAGACTTGGAATGTAGGGGGAATAGAACTCCGAAGTTAAGCGTGCTCAGGCTGGGGGAGTGAGAGGATGGCTGACCGGCCGGGAAGTCAGGCGATTTGGAATGAGTGATCCACACTTGAGCAGTTAAGAGAGGTGATTAGAGACTAAATCATCAAATAATTCAGGAAAATTAAAAATCGAAAAAAATTCATTTTTTTCCAAAATTTTCAAAAAAAATAAAAAAATAAATAAAACCTTTAGTATCGGTTGGCCGATCCTTAAGCAGAAAGTGACAGATCTATTCACCAGCACTAGTAGAAAACGGAGCTTTAGTACCGGTTGGCCGATCCGGCGCTAAAGTGCCATCACGTGACGTGAGCTCGCGCCCAGGTATGGGGTACCAACCGGTACTAAAGGTTTTTTTTTGTTGAAAATTTTGGAATTTTTTTGATTTTTTTATTTTTAATTTTTCTGAATTATTTGATGATTTAGTCTCTAATCACCTCTCTTAACTGCTCAAGTGTGGATCACTCATTCCAAATCGCCTGACTTCCCGGCCGGTCACCCATCCTCTCACTCCCCCAACCTGAGCACGCTTAATTTCGGAGTTCTATTCCTCCTACATTCCAAGTCTGCACTTGTTGTTTTCCTGACAAATGTAATCTGTCAATCCTATTAACCCTCAGCAGTTTAGCTTGAGCATTAGGTCACACGTTTCACCGTTTGAGTTTGAAATTATTATTCTAAAAAACAGTAATTATTTAGTAACACTAATATTTCTTGAATAAGTTTGACCATAGTTTGACCAGATTTGACCAAAATTTAAAAAATTGAAATAATTATTTAGTAAAACTAATATTCTTGAATAATTATGTAGTAACATTAATACTTCTTGAATAAGTAGTTTGACCAGATTTAACCAATTTTTTTAAAAAAACTGAAATTTGACCATATCTTTTTTTCGTTTTGGAATTTAAGGATTCTAAAAAATTGCAAACAGGCCGTAGGCCGTCTCCATCGGATGTGGATTTTCGTGCTGAATTTTTTGATATATTATACGTTTTTTCCGACATCGTATGCAAAAGTTATAGCCATTTTACATTTTCCCTACACTTTTTGCAAAACATGTCCAAATTTAAGTTTTCAAATTTTCCTAACTAGTAGATGTAGTAATATAACTACCTCTCGAAGGATTTTATTTTTTTTAAGTTTTTATCATTTTCTTTTGATTTTTTCAGAATTGAAATGGGACACACGGGGGGGGGGGGTGTGGGTGGGTAGAGTTTGAAAATTGCCCTATAGTGCCGGTTTGTGTCACAAACCGGTACTGTAGGTCAGACCCCTTTAGTACCGGTTCGTGGCACAAACCGGTACTAAAGGTTGGCCCTTTAGTACCGGTTTGTGACACGAACCGGTACTAAAGGTGATCGTGGGGCCCCGGCCTGACGTTAGCCTGCCATCACCCCTTTAGTACCGGTTCGTGGCACGAACCGGTACTAAAGGTTCAACATGAACCGGCATTAATGCATAGCCGTTCGAACCGGCACTAATGGTACCATTAGTGCCGGCTCAAATTCAAACCGGCACTAATGTGCTTCACGTTTGACCCTTTTTCTACTAGTGCAGCTTCTACAATCACTCCGCTGATATTTCATGTATTAATCGGGCTTACATCGTTCTCCTTCCAAAAGGGGATGCCCTCCCTTCCCCTGACGCTTTCCGCCCTATTTTGCTTCAAAACTGCCCGGTTAAAGCACTCGCCAAGCTTCTAACAAACCGCCTCAAACCTGTTATCCTGCTGCTCGTCCACCCTGATCAAACAGGTTTCCTTTCGGGTAGGACAATCTCGGAAAATTTTCTATACGCCGCAGATGTTCTCAATGTATGTGCCCGAACCAAAGCGCCCACTCTGGTGATTAAGCTCGATTTCTCAATAGCCTTCGACTCGATAAACTGGCCCTCTCTCCTCTCTATTCACAGGGTCAGAGGCTTCTCGGAAAAAGGATTCTCTAGATTGACACCCTGCTCCAATCTGTAAAAACCACAATCCTTCTAAATGGTTCTCCAGGCCCTTGGATCCAATGTAAAAATGGCTTACGACAGGGCGACCCCTGTTGGGGAACGTAGTAATTTCAAAACATTTCCTACGCACACGCAAGATCATGGTGATGCACAGCAACGAGAGGGGAGAGTGTTGTCTATGTACCCACGTAGACCGACTGCGAAAGCATTGACACAACGTAGAGGAAGTAGTCGTATGTCTTCCTGATCCGACCGATCCAAGCACCGTTACTCCAGCACCTCCGAGTTCTTAGCACACGTACAGCTCGATGACGATCCCCGGGCTCCGATCCAGCAAAGCGTCAGGGAGGAGTTCCATCAGCACGGCGGCGTGGTGACGATCTTGATGTTCTACCGACGCAGGGCTTCGCCTAAGCACTACAACGATATGATTGAGGTGGAATATGGTGGTAGGGGGCACTGCACACGGCTAAGGAACGATATCAATGATCAACTTGTGTGTCTAGAGGTGCCCCCTGCCTCCGTATATAAAGGAGCCAAGAGGGAGGGGGCCGCCGGCCAGGAGGAGGGCGCAGGAGGAGTCCTACTCCTACCGGGAGTAGGACTCCCCCCCAATCCTAGTTGGACTAGGATTCCCCGAGGGGGAAAGAGAGAGAGGGGGGCCGACCACCTCTCCTAGTCCTAATAGGACTAGGGGAGGGGGGAGGCGCGCGGCCACCTTGGGCTGCCCCTTTCTCTTTTCCACTAAAGCCCATTAAGGCCCATATGGCTCCCGGGGGGTTCCGGTAACCTCCCGGTACTCCGGTAAAATCTCGATTTCACCCAGAACACTTCCGATATCCAAATATAGGCTTCCAATATATCAATCTTTATGTCTCGACCATTTCGAGACTCCTCTCATGTCCGTGATCACATCCGGGACTCCGAACTAACTTCGGTACATCAAAATGCATAAACTCATAATAACTGTCATCGTAACGTTAAGCGTGCGGAGCCTACGGTTCGAGAACAATGTAGACATGACTGAGACACATCTCCGGTCAATAACCAATAGCGGGACCTGGATGCCCATATTGGCTCCTACATATTCTACGAAGATCTTTATCGGTCAGACCGCATAACAACATACGTTGTTCCCTTTGTCATCGGTATGTTACTTGCCCGAGATTCGATCGTCGGTATCCAATACCTAGTTCAATCTCGTTACCAGCAAGTTTCTTTACTCGTTCCGTAATACATCATCTCGCAACTAACTCATTAGTTGCAATGCTTGCAAGGCTTATGTGATGTGCATTACCAAGAGGGCCCAGAGATACCTCTCCGACAATCGGAGTGACAAATCCTAATCTCGAAATACGCCAACCCAACATCTACCTTTGGAGACACCTGTAGAGCTCCTTTATAATCACCCAGTTACGTTGTGACATTTGGTAGCACACAAAGTGTTCCTCCGGTAAACGGGAGTTGCATAATCTCATAGTCATAGGAACATGTATAAGTCATGAAGAAAGCAATAGCAACACACTAAACGATCGGGCGCTAAGCTAATGAAATGGGTCATGTCAATCAGATCATTCAACTAATGATGTGACCTCGTTAATCAAATAACAACGCCTTGTTCATGGTTAGGAAACATAAGCATCTTTGATTAACGAGCTAGTCAAGTAGAGGCATACTAGTGACACTCTGTTTGTCTATGTATTCACACATGTATTATGTTTCCGGTTAATACAATTATAGCATGAATAATAAACATTTATCATGAAATAAGGAAATAAATAATAACTTTATTATTGCCTCTAGGGCATATTTCCTTCAGTCTCCCACTTGCACTAGAGTCAATAATCTAGATCACATCACCATGTGATTAACATCGATAGTTCACATCATCATGTGATTAACACCCATAGTTCACATCGCCATGTGACCAATACCCAAAGGGTTTACTAGATTCAGTAATCTAGTTCACATCGCTATGTGATTAACACCCAAAGAGTACTAAGGTGTGATCATGTTTTGCTTGTGAGAGAATCTTAGTCAACGGGTCTTCCACATTCAGATCCGCATGTATTTTGCAAATTTCTATGTCAACAATGCCCTGCATGGAGCTACTCTAGCTAATTGCTCCCACTTTCAATATGTATCTAGACCGAGACTTAGAGTCATCTAGATTAGTGTCAAAACTTGCATCGGCGTAACCCTTTACGACGAACCTTTTTTCACTTCCATAATCGAGAAACATATCCTTATTCCACTAAGGATAATTTTGACCGCTGTCCAGTGATCTACTCCTAGATCACTATTGTACTCCCTTGCCAAACTCAGTGGTAGGGTATACAATAGATTTGGTACACATCATGGCATACTTTATAGAACCTATGACCAAGGCATAGGGAATGACATTCATTCTCTTTCTATCTTCTGCCGTGGTCGGGCTTTGAGTCTTACTCAATTTCACACCTTGTAACATAGGCAAGAAACTCTTTCTTTGACTGTTCCATTTTGAACTACTTCAAAATCTTGTCAAGGTATGTATTTATTGAAAAAACTTATCAAGTGTCTTGATCTATCTCTATAGATCTTGATGCTCAATATGTAAGCAGCTTCACCGAAGTCTTTCTTTGAAAAACTCCTTTCAAACACTCCTTTATGCTTTACAGAATAATTCTACATTATTTCCGATCAACAATATGTCATTCACATATACTTATCAGAAATGCTGTAGTGCTCCCACTCACTTTCTTGTAAATACAGGCTTCACCGCAAGTCTGTATAAAACTATATGGTTTGATCAACTTATCAAAGCGTGTATTCCAACTCTGAGATGCTTGCACCAGTCCATAGATGAATCGCTGGAGCTTGCATATTTTGTTAGCACCTTTAGGATTGACAAAACCTACTGGTTGCATCATATACAACTCTTCTTTAAGAAATCCATTAAGGAATGCAGTTTTGTTTATCCATTTGCCAGATTTCATAAAATGCGGCAATTGCTAACATGATTCGGACAGACTTAAGCATAGATACGAGTGAGAAACTCTCATCATAGTCAACACTTTGAACTTGTCGAAAACCTTTTGCGACAATTCTAGCTTTGTAGATAGTAACACTACTATCAACGTCCGTCTTCCTCTTGAAGATCCATTTATTTTCTATGGCTTGCCGATCATCGGGCAAGTCAACCAAAGTCCATACTTTGTTTTCATACATGAATCCCATCTCAGATTTCATGGCCTCAAGCCATTTTGCGGAATCTGGGCTTATCATCGCTTCCTCATAGTTCGCAAGTTCGTCATGGTCAAGTAACATGACTTCCAAAACAGGATTACTGTACCACTCTGGTGCGGATCTCACTCTGGTTTACCTACGAGATTCGGTAGTAACTTGATCTGAAGTTTTATGATCATCATCATTAGCTTCCTCACTAATTGGTGTAGTAGTCACAGGAACAGATTTCTGTGATGAACTACTTTCCAATAAGGGAGAAGGTACAATTACCTTATCAAGTTCTACTTTCCTCCCACTCACTTCTTTCGAGAGAAACTCCTTCTCTAGAAAGGATCCATTATAAGCAACGAATGTCTTGCCTTAGGATCTGTGATAGAAGGTGTACCCAACAGTCTCCTTTTGGGTATCCTATGAAGACATATTTCTCCGATTTGGTTTTGAGCTTTATCAGGATGAAACTTTTTCACATAAGCATCACAACCCCAAACTTTTAAGAAATGACAACTTTGGTTTCTTGCTAAACCATAGTTCAGATTGTGTCGTTTCAACGGACTTAGATGGTGCCCCTTTTTAACGTGAATGCATCTGTCTTTAATGCATAACCTTAAAAACGATAGTGGTAAATCGGTAAGAAACATCATAGATTTGCACTATATCTAATAAAGTACGGCTATGACGTTCGGACACACCATTATGCTATGGTGTTCCGAGTGGCACGAATTTGTGAAACTATTCCACATTGTTTTAATTGAAGACCAAACTCGTAACTCAAATATTTGTCTCCGCGATCAGATCGTAGAAACCTTATTTTCTTGTTACGATGATTTCTCCACTTCACTCTGAAATTCTTTGAACTTTTCAAATGTTTCAGACTTATGTTTCATCAAGTAGATATACTCATATCTGCTCAAATCATCTGTGAAGATCAGAAAATAATGATACCTATTGCGAGCCTCAATATTCATCGGACCACATACATCAGTATGTATGATTTCCAAGAAATCTGTTGCTCGCTCCATTGTTCCAAAGAATAGAGTCTTAGTCATCTTGCCCATGAGGCATAGTTCGCAAGCATCAACTGATTCATAATCAAGTGATTCCAAAAGCCCATCAGCATGGAGTTTCTTCATGCGCTTTACACCAATATGACCTAAACGGTAGTGCTACAAATAAGTTGCACTATCATTATTAATTTTGCATCTTTTGGTTTCAATATTATGATTATGTGTATCACTACGATCGAGATCCAACGAATTATTTTCATTGGGTGTGTAACCATATAAGGTTTTATTCATGTAAATAGAACAACAATTTATTCTCTTACTTAAATGAATAACCGTATTACAATAAACATGATCAAATCATATTCATGCTCAACGTAAACACCAAATAACACTTATTTAGGTTGAACACTAATCCTGAATTTATAGGGAGTGTGCGATGATGATCATATCAATCTTGGAACCACTTCCAACACACATCGTCACTTCACCCTTAACTAGTCTCTGTTTATTCTGCAACTCCCGTTTCGAGTTACTAATCTTAGCAACTGAACTAGTATCAAATACTGAGGGGTTGCTATAAACACTAGTAAAGTACACATCAATAACATGTATATCAAATATACTTATGTTCACTTTGCCATCCTTCTTATCTGCCGATCACTTGGGGTAGTTCCGCTTCCAGTGACCAGTCCCTTTGCAGTAGAAGCACTCAGTCTCAGGCTTAGGTCCAGACTTGGGCTTCTTCACTTGAGCAGCAACTTGCTTGCTGTTCTTTTTGAAGTTCCCCTTCCTCCCTCTGCCCTTTTCTTGAAACTAGTGGTCTTGTCTACCATCAACACTTGACGTTTTTCTTGATTTCTACCTTCATCGATTTCATCATCATGAAAAGCTCGGGAGTCGTTTTCGTCATCCCTTGCATACTATAGTTCATCACGAAGTTCTACTAACTTGGTCATGGCGACTAGAGAATTCTGTCAATCACTATCTTATCTGGAAGATTAACTCCCACTTGATTCAAGCGATTGTAGTACCCAGACAATCTGAGCACATGCTCACTAGTTGAGCGATTCTCCTCCATCTTTTAGCTATAGAACTTGTTGGAGACTTCATATCTCTCAACTCGGGTATTTGCTTCAAATATTATCTTCAACTCCTGGAACATCTCATATGGTCCATGACGTTCAAAACGTCTTTGAAGTCCCGATTCTAAGCCATTAAGCATGGTGCACTAAACTATCAAGTAGTCATCATATTGAGCTAGCCAAACATTCATAACGTCTGCATCTGCTCCTGCAATAGGTCTGTCACCTAGCGGTGCATCAAGGACATAATTCTTCTGTGCAGCAATGAGGATAAACCTCAGATCACGGATCCAATCTGCATCATTGCTACTAACATCTTTTAATACAATTTTCTCTAAGAGCATATCAAAATAAACATAGGGAAGCAACAACGCGAGCTATTGATCTACAACATGATTTACAAAATACTACCAGGACTAAGTTCATGATAAATTTAAGTTCAATTAATCATATTACTTAAGAACTCCCACTTAGATAGACATCCCTCTAATCCTCTAAGTGATCACGTGATCCAAATCAACTAAACCATGTCCGATCATCACGTGAGATGGAGTAGTTTCAATGGTGAACATCACTATGTTGATCATATCTACTATATGATTCACGCTCGACCTTTCGGTCTCCGTGTTCCGAGGCCATATCTGTATATGCTTGGCTCGTCAAGTATAACCTGAGTATTCCGCGTGTGCAACTGTTTTGCACCCGTTGTATTTGAACGTAGAGCCTATCACACCCGATCATCACGTGGTGTCTCAGCACGAAGAACTTTCGCAACGGTGCATACTCAGGGAGAGCACTTCTTGATAATTTAGTGAGAGATCATCTTATAATGCTACCGTTAATCAAAGCAAGATAAGATGCATAAAAGATAAACATCACATGCAATCAATATAAGTGATATGATATGGCCATCATCATCTTGTGCCTGTGATCTCCATCTCCGAAGCACCGTCATGATCACCATCGTCACCGACGCGACACCTTGATCTCCATCGCAGCATCGTCGTCGTCTCGCCACTTTTATGCTTCCACGACTATCGCTACCGCTTAGTGATAAAGTAAAGCATTACAGCGCGATTGCATTGCATACAATAAAGCGACAACTATATGGCTCCTGCCAGTTGCCGATAACTCGGTTACAAAACATGATCATCACATACAATAAAATTTAGCATCATGTCTTGACCATATCACATCACAACATGCCCTGCAAAAACAAGTTAGACGTCCTCTACTTTGTTTGTTGCAAGTTTTACGTGGCTGCTATGGGCTTAAGCAAGAACCAATCTTACCTACGCATCAAAACCACAACGATAGTTTGTCAAATAGACTCCGTTTTAACCTTCGCAAGGACCGGGCGTAGCCACACTCGGTTCAACTAAAGTTGGAGAGATAGTCGCCCGCAAGCCACCTGTGTGCAAAGCACGTCGGGGGAACCGGTCTCGCGTAAGCATACGCGTAATGTTGGTCCGGGTCGTCTCGTCCAACAATACCGCCGAACCAAAGTATGACATGCTGGTAGGCAGTATGACTTATATCGCCCACAACTCACTTGTGTTCTACTCATGCAAATAATATCAAACCATAAAACCTAGGCTCTGATGCCACTGTTGGGAACGTAGTAATTTCAAGAAAATTCCTACGCACACGCAAGATCATGGTGATGCACAGCAACGAGAGAGGAGAGTGTTGTCTACGTACCCACGCAGACCGACTGCGGAAGCGTTGACACAACATAGAGGAAGTAGTCGTACGTCTTCCCGATCCGACCGATCCAAGCACCGTTACTCCGTCACCTCCGAGTTCTTAGCACACGTACAGCTCGATGACGATCCCCGGGCTCCGATCCAGCAAAGCGTCGGGGAGGAGTTCCGTCAGCACGACGGCGTGGTGACGATCTTGATGTTCTACCGACGCAGGGCTTCGCCTAAGCACTACAACGATATGATCGAGGTGGAATATGGTGGCAGGGGGCACCGCACACGGCTAAGGAACGATCTCAATGATCAACTTGTGTGTCTAGAGGTGCCCCCTGCCTCCGTATATAAAGGAGCCAAGGGGGAGGGGGCCGCCGGCTAGGAGGAGGGTGCAGGAGGAGTCCTACTCCTACCGGGAGTAGGACTCCCCCCCCCAATCCTAGTTGGACTAGGATTCCCCGAGGGGGAAAGAGAGAGAGGGGGCCCGGCCACCTCTCCTAGTCCTAATAGGACTAGGGGAGGGGGGAGGCGCGCGGCCACCTTGGGCTGCCCCTTTCTCCTTTCCACTAAAGCCTATTAAGGCCCATATGGCTCCCGGGGGGTTCCGGTAACCTCCCAATACTCCGATAAAATCCCGATTTCACCCGGAACACTTCCGATATCCAAATATAGGCTTCCAATATATCAATCTTTATGTCTCGACCATTTCGAGACTCCTCGTCATGTCCATGATCACATCCGGGACTCCGAACTAACTTCGGTACATCAAGATGCATAAACTCATAATAATTGTCATCGTAATGTTAAGCGTGTGGACCCTACGATTCGAGAACAATGTAGACATGACTGAGACACATCTCCGGTCAATAACCAATAGCGGGACCTGGATGCCCATATTGGCTCCTACATATTCTACGAAGATCTTTATCGGTCAGACCGCATAACAACATACGTTGTTCCCTTTGTCATCGGTATGTTACTTGCCCGAGATTCGATCGTCGGTATCCAATACCTAGTTCAATCTCGTTACTGGCAAGTCTCTTTACTCGTTCCGTAATACATCATCTCGCAACTAACTCATTAGTTGCAATGCTTATGTGATGTGCATTACCGAGAGGGCCCAGAGATACCTCTCCGACAATCGGAGTGACAAATCCTAATCTCGAAATACGCCAACCCAACATCTACCTTTGGAGACACTTGTAGAGCTCCTTTATAATCACCCAGTTACGTTGTGACATTTGGTAGCACACAAAGTGTTCCTCCGGTAAACGGGAGTTGCATAATCTCATAGTCATAGGAACATGTATAAGTCATGAAGAAAGCAATAGCAACATACTAAACGATCGGGTGCTAAGCTAATGAAATGGGTCATGTCAATCAGATCATTCAACTAATGATGTGACCTCGTTAATCAAATAACAACACCTTGTTCATGGTTAGGAAACATAACCATCTTTGATTAACGAGCTAGTCAAGTAGAGGCATACTAGTGACACTCTGTTTGTCTATGTATTCACACATGTATTATGTTTCCGGTTAATACAATTATAGCATGAATAATAAACATTTATCATGAAATAAGGAAATAAATAATAACTTTATTATTGCCTCTAGGGCATATTTCCTTCAACCCCCTCTCCCCATTTCTATTCATCATCGTTGCAGACATTTTCCAACGAATGATTATTGATGCTTGTGATAACCACCTCATTGCTCACCCTGTCACAACCTCCATGCCTTGCCATGTTCTGCAATACGCAGACGACATGCTAATTATTATCAAAGCTGAAACGAATGATGTAGCTCACCTTAAACGCATCCTTGATGAGTTCTCGCTTGCCACTGGCCTCTCGATCAATTTCCTTTAAAAACCACGGTAGTCCTCATTAATGTCGACTCTGACCTTGCCTCTCAAATGGCAAACACGCTCGGCACCAAAATTGCGGCTTTCTCCCAAAAATAACTCGGCCTCCCCCTCTCCCCACATAAACTCCAAATGACAGCTTTTTAGCCAATTATAGACCGTTGTGATATCTACCTAGCCGGATGGCGTGCTTTCCTGATATCTCGAGGAGGTCGTCTTGTCCTTCTCTCGGCCGTCCTCGACAGTCTGCCGACCTACTTTATGATGTGTTTCTCCCTGCCCGTTAGTGTCCTCAATGAGATAGACAAGCGTAGGAGGATTTTTTTCCGGTCTAACAATGACTCCTTCTCTAGGGCTAAGTGTCTGGTTGCGTGGGACCGAGTTTGTATGCCAAAGCTTGCGGGTGGTCTTGGGGTCAAAAACTTGTGAGCACAATTTTTTTGCCTTATGTTGAAATTTGCATTCAAATTCTTGCATTCCCCTCTTTTTCCTTGGAAGGATTGGCTCCTCAACCATTCTCCAATGCATATAGGTCTTGGCAAAAATGCTTCCTTCCTTGGTCGTGCCATTTTTAGACACCTCAGTTCTCTTCGTGAGATATCAGGTGTGAACATTGGGAATGGTTTATCCACCTTCTTCTGGTTAGATCGTTGGGTTCTCCCTGAACCTCTGTGCACTGCTTTCCCAGTGTTGTTTTCACACCATCCAAAGCCAAATGCATTCGTAGCCACTATATTGATGGATGGGATTGATCTGGGCTTGCGTAGCCGACTAACCTTAACTGCTTCCAATGAACTTGCTTCCTTGAGATTACTGTTGCAGGATGTCAGTTTGTCAGGTGCCCCCGATGCCAGGACCCTACTTAATGGCGCCGCGTTCACCACCAAGGGCGCCTACGACGCGATGGCTTCTCAACTGGCCGACCCTACTCTTGCTCGTGTCTGGGACTCGCGTGTCCCCAGCAGAGTGAGGGTGTTCGGCTGGCTTTTCCGCCTCAACCGGCTCAACACACGGGCAAACTTGCACCGCAAGTCCATCATCGACTTTGCTGCTTGCCCCCGATGCGCTGCTGCATCCGAAGACCGGGCACACCTCTTCTTCCACTGTCCGGCAACTCGTGCCATTTGGGATGCCATTGGTCTACACCCTTGCTCTACCCCCTTTGCACATCTTTGGGTCTCCCATGGGCACCCGGGTCTCCCTGAGTCAGTATGGGCTCTCATTCTTCTTCTTATCATTTGGAAAATTCGGGACGCCCATAATGCTAAAACTTTTAGGTATCTAGATGTCTCACCCCATGATGTTACTAGGGGCATCATCGCGGATCGTACATTGTGGTCTCATCGCCTTAAGAAGGTGGAGGACAAAGTTCACGCCGGCCTGTGGCAGGACTATTTTACCTCTCGACTTGTCTAAGTTTATAACAAAATACTTTTGAAATATATTCAGGTGGGGAGTCTTTCCCCCCGGTGACAGTTTCAAAAAAAAGGAGCGCTCTCCATAGCAATTAGTCGGGTTGTCGCGCGTGGAACTCTCGTGAGACTTTTCCGGGGCGCTTCGCGCGCGACACTTGTCTCGCGGAGGGGCACTCCCATGATTTACGGTTTTCTTTCTGGTTTTTCCTTTTTCCACTTTAGTCCTTAATCTTTTAGTGTTTTCTAATAGAGTTTTGATCTGTTTCTATCTGGTGTCGCTGACCCGTCGTCGCCGACTGGGCTTTCATTGATGTCCTTGCCGCGCGTCGCGGCCGCCGCTCTTATCGCCTGTTTAGGGCGACCCTTCTTTACCGTCCATGGCGCTTCGCCATTCACACATGCGTCGTTGTATACCGCCTTCATTCGTTGGTTCCCTGTTTCCGGTTTGTTTCCCTTGTTGTTCCCATTATATTTTCGGGCAATGTAGATTTATGGGGTGATTATGGGTGCGGGCTTCCAACACTATCAGATGTCAACTTTCAACTTGGTTTGTGCAATTAGTTCTTAATATTCATTGTGTTCTTTGCAGGTATGGCTTGTCTTTTTTGCCGTATGCCGAGTGGCCCTTGCTACTCTTTTGATTCTTCTATAGATGTGTTCATTGTGGTGCTGGATCGGCGTTGCTCGAGTCGTGTTGTAAGAATAACATTTTATAATTGTTCAATTTTTTGCACACATACTTATTTTTTTTGATGCTGTTGATGTTGTTTTGAATGAAAATTATTCTATGTCTTCTTTTTCTGATTATGATGATTATTTTGATTCGTTTTACAATATGTTTCGTGCAGTGTTAGAGCTCATCTTGCTCGTTACATTCAGTAATAGGGCTTTAGCCAGAAGGAGGGGTGACAAAGATACCGATCTTGCTCTTCACTCCAGTGAGGGTGATTTGTATGGTGTTCTGCTTAGTCATGGTCGGATGAGCGGCAAATTCCATGGTTCTTCCTGGGAATGATTGGTCACTGACTGTGGTCTTTGTCATCGTGATATAACGACCATTAGGCTTGAGTACTATGGAACGTTGATTGGTGTTGACTTTTATCGGGGTGGAGATATGTTGTCCCCTTTACCTTCTGTTGGTACGGTTTATTTTTAAGGAAGTATTTAGCTTGTTTTATTTCAGATAATTTTCTATTCCCTTGAACCCGTGAAATTTTATTTTGTAGCTCTTGAGGATTTGAGCGATTCTAAGAAGGAACTTGTTGGCAATTGTTTTTACACTTGTGGTGCTGATCTCAATTATCAGCAAATGTATTTCATGTCACGACAACTATTTGATGACAACTGTATACTTTGTTGTCCTTTTGTTCACAGGATTAATTCCATGAATGTTAATGGTCATCATATGGTCAGATTTATTTTCCACTATTTTTCTTAGTTTCTATTTATTTATTTATTTTATTATTTCATCTTTTTATAGTTTTAATTTTTGTTTTATTTCTAATAGCTTGATGTTTTTGTCATGTTATTCCTGGTATGGTTGTGAGGAGTTTGAAGGGATTTGTGTCATTTCCTAGGAGTGGTGTTTTGACTCTTGAAGTTACTTTGGAATCTCACGATGATGATATATATGTGAGCACTCCTTGTTCCTACTTCATCAGCTTGGGTGATAGAATGGTGTTCAAAAAGCAAGGGTTCGGTGACTTTCTACAGGCATCGTCTATTGAAGTAAACAGCTTGGTGCTTATAACCTTCAAAGAGCGTGATGGGAGACTTGTTTTTCTCTTCAGTCTTCTACCGCAGTGATGTTAGTTATAGCCTTTGAAGAGAATAGATGTTGTTTAGGAATCAATGCTAGAGTATAATGTTATTTGGATATATAAAACCGACATGAACCTAATTGTTCATTGTTGTACTTTGGATGTAGAAGAGGCAGGGCTATGCATCTCTTTTTAGATGTTTTTTGGGATGTGTGTCAATTTGTGAGAGGCATAGTTATACATAAATTAGAGGCACGTGTGTGCCTTTATTTTTTTCTATGTTTTCTCTCACATGGGCAGTCGGAGGTGCTCAGGTGTGTAGGTAAAGGGGCACTGTTATGCATAAATTAGAAGCACTGGTGTGCTTGTTTGTTTCAAATGTTTCTGTTTTGGTACGTACAGACTGAGAGAATCAGGGTCATAAAGATACTATAAGCACGTTTATTCATAGATTGGAGGCATGGTCATGCTTTTGTGTTCGAAAAATGTATACGCTGAGTATTTTGCTTAGTGTTGCTGCTTGACCCTTGCCTCCGTGTTCCGAATGTTTCTTTCCGACAAAATCTCTCTTGAGGGATGCACTGTTGTGATGCTGGAAGAGGCATGGTTTTATACTATGAAGAGTTACGCCCGTGTGTTTGTCGTCTCAATGTTTGTGCACTAAACAGGTTTAGTCGGAGAGGCACGATTCGTCAATCAAGTGGATGCACGTTTCTATACTACCTAGAGGCATGTTTGTGCCTCTGTGTTTCGGTTATTTCGGTTAACATGTTTACTGAGAGTGGCATGACCCCGAACCTAGCTGGGGCATGGTGGTAGATGCAACAGAGTGGCGGTCGTGGATGCAGTATAGTCTCGATGGTAGTTTCAGAAGAGTCACAGTTTTATATGCATTAGAGTCACAACGGTAGATGTAGATCTTGGAAAACGTTGCATGAAAAACAAAAAATTTCTACGTACACGCAATATCTATCCATGGATATGCATAGCAACGAGAGGGGGAGAGTGTGTCTACGTACCCTCGTAGACCGTAGGCGGAAGCGTTTCACAACGCAGTTGATGTAGTCAAACTTTCTTCGTGATCCAACCAATCAAGTACCGAACGTACGACACCTCCGCGTTCAGCACACGTTCAGCTCCGTGACATCCGCGCCTTCTTGATCCAGCAAGATGGCGAGGTAGTGGATGAGTCCCGATAGCATGACGGCATGGTGATGGTGATGCGATCTCCGCAGGGCTTCGCCTAAGTTCTACGAAAATATGGCCGAGGGTGTAAACGGTGGACGGGGCCTCCGCACACGGCTAAGACAATGTTGTGATCCTATGTGGCGCCTCCTCCCCATGTATATATATGTGGGAGCGGAAGAGGCAGCCCCTAGGGCACCCGAAGAGACCTGGCGGCAGCCCTAGGGCTGCTGCCTTGCCCTGCACCCCTTTCCTTATTTGGATATGAGGGGGAAAGAAAGGGAGATGGCTGCCTTAGGGCGCCTCCCCTTTCCTTCCCTCCCTCCTTTGGTGTGTGGGCAGGGGGTAGAGGGGCGCACCAGCCCCTTGTGGGCTGGTGTGCTCTTCCCTTTTTGGCCCATAAGGCCCAAAAACCTATCGGGGCTATCCGGAACCCCTTCCGGTGACCCGATAAGTACCCGGTATCACCCGATACATTTTTGGTGTCCAAATACCATCGTCCTATATATTAATCTTTATTTATCGACCATTTTGAGACTCATCTTCATGTTCGTGATATCATCCGGGACTCCGAACAACATTCGGTCACCAAATCACATAACTCATATAACAATATATCGTCAACGAACGTTAAGCGTGTGAACCCTACGGGTTCGAGAACTATGTAGACATGACCGAGACACCTCTTCGGTCAATAATCAATAGCGGAACCTGGATGCCCATATTGGCTCCTACATATTCTATGAAGATCTTTATCGGTGGAACCGTTATGACAACATATGTAATTCCCTTTGTCCATCGGTATGTTACTTGCCTGAGATTCGATCGTCGGTATCATACCTAGTTCAATCTCGTTACCGGCAAGTCTCTTTACTCGTTCCGTAATACATCACCTCGTGACTAACTCCTTAGTCGTTTGCTTGCAAGCTTATGATGTGTATTACCAAGAGGCCCAGAGATACCTCTCCGATACTCGGAGTGACAAATCCTAATCTCAATCTGCGCCAACTCAACAAACACCTTCAGAGATACCTTTAGAGCATCTTTATGATCATCCAGTTACGTTGTGACTTTTGATAGCACACAAGGTATTCCTTCAGTATCCGGGAGTTGCATAATCTCATAGTCGAAGGAATATGTATTTGATACGAAGAAAGCAATAGCAATAAACTGAACGATTATTATGCTAAGCTAACGGGTGGGTCTTGCCCATCACATCATTCTTCTAATGATGTGATTGATACGTCTCCGTCATATCTACTTTCCCAAACACTTTTGCCCTTGTTTTGGACTCTAACTTGTATGATTTGAATGGAACTAACCCGGACTGACGTTGTTTTCAGCAGAATTGCCATGGTGTTGTTTTATGTGCAGAAATGTGACGCCCGGGTAATTAAGCTACAGTAACCCCCTCGTAATGATACCATGTCACCTCGGTTACTGTGCATAAACTCGCGTCAATTCGAAACCCAGTTCAAAATTTCAAATTTAAAACAAAGGCAAACAATAAGAGTTTTCAAAAGTCAAAACTAAAATGTTCTAGATGTAGCAAGTAATTCACAATAAATATTGGTGGAGAAACCAAACCTTTAAAACATGTTTAAATGCTCAAAAGTAATTAATCCAGTGGCTAAAACAATTAAATAAATGACTTTTGTATTTTATAAATCCTAAACTAATTTATTTGGAAGTCAAGCTTTTATGGCACAGGCTTAATTTACAACACTAATTTAGGCACTAATTATTTATCTTAATACAGTTAAAATAAATTGGAATTAAAAGAAAACAAAAAAGAAAATAAATAAAAAGGTAAAAGACAAACAGAAAACAATAGAAAGAGAAAAGGAACCCCCGACTCACCATGGGCCTCGGCTCACCCCACCCAACCAGCCCGTCGGCCCGCCTGCTCCCCACTGGCCTGTGACCTAACCCCCGTACCCCGAAAACCTAGCAACTACCCACTCCCCCACATGTTTCTCTCGGCCCCCCGCTGGATCTGGATCGAGCCACGATTCCCCCCACTCCTCCCGCACGAAGCCCCCTCTCCTCGCACTCCCTCCCCCCCCGCGACCGTTGCCGCGCCTCACGCGCTCCGCCCCGCGCTCACCATGGCCCCACGCCCGCTGGCCGCTCCGTTGGCCGCGCCCAGGCTCGCCCCTGGTCGCGCCCGCTACGCGCTCACCGCACCCCGACCTCCTCTCCCTCGCGTGGCACCTGCCTGACACCGCGGCCTCGCCGGCGCCTCGACGCCCACTGCCGTCGCCGGACCTCCCAGCGCCTCTCCCTCGCCGGACCTCCCCGTGCCTCGCCGCCCGTCTTCGTCCTCCTCCATGACCGGAACTCCTCCGCCTTGTCGCCCCTCGCCGACTCCACCTCACCGGCCTGCCTCCTCTTCATCACCGTCATCCCCGACGACCTCCTCGCCCCTTCCCCGTCCCTACAAATCCCGGTGAGGCCACGGCCTCCGCCCTCCTCCTTTCCCTGTCCCCGCGCCGTCCGTGCCTCCCTCGGTGCGGCACCACGCACACTCGCGCCCGCGTGCCGGAGCTCACGCTCAGGGCAGCACGCGCTCAACCCGCGCACTCCGGCGCTCTGCTCGCTCCCAGCATTTCGGTCGGGGCCGAGCCCCGCCGCTGCCACCGTGCGCCCACGCCCCTGCTCCCTTGGCCTCGTCCGCAGCCCCCCCCGGTGCGCTGCCCCGCATCGCCGCCGTCCGGTGCCGTCCGTGGCCGGGCTCCGGCGAGCCACCCGCCAACTGCCCACTGCCCACTGGCGCCCGTCGCCTGTTCGGGTGTTACCGATGCCCGCATGCCCGTTTGGCCCCTGGCCCTATGACAGCCAGGGCCCACGTCCCCTTAGAACGTTTTTATAAAAAAAGAATTATATATATATAATACAAATAAAAATAAATAATTAATTAATTAAAGAAATAATTAAGTTAATTAATTTTGATTAACTAAACTAAACAACTAATTAGACTAATTAAACATTAGTTATCTAACTAACATGGTTAGTTAATTAGCTAATTAATTAGTATGACCAGTGGGGCCCACCCCCTAATTAATTTCGATTAGTTTAATTAAACTGTTTAATTAAAATGTGTCACTGACCAGTGGGACCCACTGGTCAGGTTGACCAGTCAACCCCCGTTGACTGCTGACATCTGCATGACATCATGCTGATGTCATAAATCCATTTTGAATTAATTTAAATAATTAATTAAATTCCAGAAATTAATAAAATCTTTAGAAAATCGTATCTTTTAATCCGTAACTCGGATCAAATTATTTTCAACATGAAAGTTGCTCAGAACGACGAGACGAATCCGGATACGCAGCCCGTTCGTCCGCCACGCATCCCTAACATAGCGAACATGCAACTTTCCCCCTCTGGCTCCTTTGTCCGAAAACGCGAAACACCGGTAATACTTTCCCCGGATGTTTCCCCCTTCACCGGTACCACCTCGTACCGTGTTAGGGCACACCTAGCATCACGCTTTGTCATGTCATGCATCGTCATGCATTTGTTTGCATTATATTTATTGTTCCTTCCCTCTCTTCTCTCGCTAGACACCGAGACCGACGCCGCTGTTACCCAGTACGACTATGGTGTTGACGACCACTCTCTCTTGCCAGAGCAACCAGGCAAGCCCCCCCCTTGATCACCAGATATTGCCTACTCTTCTCTATACTGCTTGCATTAGAGTAGTGTAGCATGTTACTGCTTTCCGTTAATCCTATTCTGCCGCATAGCCTGTCATTGTTGCTCCAGCTGTTGATACCTTACCTGCAATCCTAAATGCTTAGTATAGGATGCTAGTTTATCATCAGTGGCCCTTCATTCTTGTCCGTCTGCAATGCTATACTATCGGGCCGTGATCACTCGGGAGGTGATAACGGGTATATACTATATACTTTATATATGATACTTGAGGTGACTAAAGACGGGTCGGCTCGTAGGAGTACCCGCGAGTGATCCACGGATTGGGTCCGAAAGGACGTTTGTCCCGACGGCCCTCTGAGTGGATCTTTGTGGCGAAGCGACAGGGCAGGTTGAGACCACCTAGGAGAGAGGTGGGCTTGGCCCTGGTCGGCGTTCGTGGTTACTTCAAAATAACACGTTTAACGAGATCTTGGTATTTGATCTGAGTCTGGCCACTGGCCTATACGCACTAACCATCTACGCGAGGACAGTTATGGGCACTCGACGTCGTGGTATCAGCCGAAGCCTTCGTGACGTCAGCAACTGAGCAGCGCACGCCGGATTGGACTGGAACGCCTGCTAGGCTAGGTCTGATTCTGGCCGCCCATGCAACGTGCAGGTGTGCTAAGGGCGATGGGCCCAGACCCCTGGGTGCTTAGGTTTAGACCGGCGTGCTGATCTCTCTGTTGGTCTAGGTAGGGCTGCGACGTGTTGATCTTCCGAGGCCGGGTATGACCCAGGAAAGTGTGTCTAACCAAATGGGATCGAGCGTGTTGGGTTATGTGGTGCACCCCTGCAGGGAAGTTAATCTATTCAAATAGCCGTGATCTTCGGTAACATGACGACTTGGAGTTGTACCTTGACCTTATGACAACTAGAACCGGATACTTAATAAAACACACCCTTCCAAGTGCCAGATACAACCGGTGATCGCTCTCTCACAGGGCGACGAGGGGAGGATCATCGGTTAGGATTATGCTATGCGATGTTACTTGGTGAACTTACCATCTACTCTCTTCTCCTACTGCAAGATGGAGGTTACCAGAAGCGTAGTCTTCGAAAGGACTAGCTATCCCCCCTTATTCCGGCATTCTGTAGTTCAGTCCACCTATGATACCCTTAATCCTTTTCATACCAATGCATACATATGTAGTGTAGCTCCTTGCTTGCGAGTACTTTGGATGAGTACTCACGGTTGCTTTGCTCCCTCTTTTCCCCCTTTCTATACCCGTTTGTTGCGACTAGACGATGGAGCCCAGGAGCCAGGCGCCACCGTCGATGACGACTACTACTACTACTCGGGAGGTGCCTACTACTACGTGCAGCCCGCTGACGACGACCAGGAGTAGTTTAGGAGGATCCCAGGCAGGAGGCCTAGGCCTCTTTCGATCTGTATCCCAGTTTGTGCTAGCCTTCTTAAGGCAAACTTGTTTAAGTTATGTCTGTACTCAGATATTGTTGCTTCCGCTGACTCGTCTATGATCGAGCTCTTGTACTCGAGCCCTCGAGGCCCCTGGCTTGTAATATGATGCTTGTATGACTTATTTTATTTGTAGAGTTGTGTTGTGATATCTTCCCGTGAGTCCCTGATGTTGATTGTACACGTTTGCGTGTATGATTAGTGTATGATTGAATCGGGGGTGTCACAAGTTGGTATCAGAGCCGACTGCTTGTAGGAATCCCCCTTCCACACTCCTTGGTCGAAGTTGAGTCTAGTCGTTGAAAATTGTTTTACTAACTTGGCTGTGCGGCCCATGGGCCCACGTCGCCATTGGGTGGTATTAGGATCTTTTATTCCTCGTCTATACTCTGGGACTCTGATCTCTCTTCTATTCGGGTTAAAATAAATTTTGCTAAATCTAACATTAGGATCTCGTTATCACTTTCACCTGGAGATCACCTTATTACCGATGATCGTCTACTGCACGTGAAGACCCTGAAGATACTCTCCGCTGTTAACCCGAGAACTTGTGTTCATCGCGTTTGCAATTCCCCTTCCACCGTCAACCCTTATGGATAACTACATGCAGTTGTTATTCTTACAATCATCCCCAGTTGGTCTTGTTATTACAAGATACCCTGAAATCCTTGTCATTGTTTTGATAATCCTTTGAGCTTACTACCTTGCAGTTCTTTGTCACCTGAATACCCCTACGGATAATTCTCGCACTTATCGAGTATCTGTTCATCCCCAGTTGTTCGTATGCTTCATAAGATACTCTGAAACACTATCCGACCTTCTGAGCATCCTCTTCAAACTATTGCTCTGCAAATACTTGTATGCTTACATTATGGATGCTCCCATATCACTAGCAATATTCACTAGTATCTTTTGACACCGTCATTTTGATCCTATTGATTCAACATGTGTGCGAATGCACACAATCATCTATCAACCCTTCTAAATTATCCTTCCGGCTCAGACGTCATTTTGAACATGAGCTGATTCTCGCCAATCAAATTGTCGTAGATTGTGCCCCTAAGTATATTGAACTTATCCATCCTTGATCAGAGCGTTTGCTTCTGATCCTTTGCTTTGTAAATCATAATTCCTTTGCAATTGAGCTCTAGTTACTCAGTTGTTTCTATAATCCATTGTCTTTGTATTGATTCTTCCTCTGGTTGTGAGCCGATACTCACATCAGATCCTTTATGGACCATCAGAACCTTGTTGGATTTTATCCGACAACGTCCTTCATATTCAATCACTTTGGAAGTTCTTTCCCTGATACATAATGCCTTTGGTAAATCATATTCCTTGATTTGGTCAACCATGCCCTGCCTTCGAGCTGGTGAAAATTACTCTCGAAGCTTGTGGTATATGTTCCTAAGATGCCCCGATGGGTTGGACCTATGCCTTCCTTAATCTGTGGGAACCTGAGAGTTTTCACGAGTCATACTCATCTGGTATCTCACCAGGTAAAACTTTCAACACTAATGCCTTTATCAAAGTGAGAAGTGAATGGAAGGTTATACATTGAAGAAGTGGGAGTCAACCTTGAACTTTGTGTTCATGCCCATGGACATGATGTAGATCCTATCCTGGAAGCTTCTTGTAATAATAGCTATTTCCTTGATATAATATCCTTTGGATTCGGTGAATTGATCCTTTGCAATCATGGTTCCGACCATATGTTCTTCTTTGATCCCATTTCTCGGGCAAGTTTAAGCACTTGTCTTCTGTGAATCAATACCACACTCTGATTGAATAACTCTAAGTAATCTTCATTGCTTATGAGTTTATTAATCCTTCAAGTCACTCCTAGCCTGATCGGCTATATCATTATCATGCAACTTTTTAACTGTGCTACCTAGTCCTTCCTCTTGAAGCACAACTTTTTGATGATGAGCTAAGCTTATGTCGATCTTTCTCGTCATATCATTTCACGTTGTACAACAAGCTTGAATTCGAGTTTGTGTCGTACTCATGGTCCCAAGAACGTTTCGCTTCATCATTCATTGACTTGATGTCATCGCCGATCGATTACATCTTCATGAAACTTCTCGACAAATGTGTCGTGATCATCATGAATGTTCTGAGCTCTTCTAGGATATCAATTGAACTCATGATGACAAATACCTTCCTTGCCCCTCGTTGATTTGTGTTATCATCAACAACATTATTGCCTTCCCTCCGAGACAAACTTGCTCATGTTTTGTGTTATACCTTGAGTTCCTTGCTACCCAGCATTGTTCTTCTTTACCTTGGAGTATTACCAACGTTTATGTCAAGAATGTCGTGGGAATTTCACCACCTCTTAAGAATTCTTGGTATAGTGATACTTCTCACTATCACCATTCTTTCTTGGTCCTCGTGTTGATTCCAACCGGGGTACCAACAAGTGAACGGTGATGTTTGGATTCCGCACTTCTAGCAACCCTATTGCTTTGAAGTTAATGGTCGGCCGTTTATTCTTAGACTATTGATTATTGAATCACCATTCTGGCATTGGTCGTGCAACCCAACCCATATTTCGGGCGCACCTTTCAACCAATGTTTAGTTGTGTATGTTTTCCTCGAGCATACTTCCTTATATCATTTGATTTAACAAATGTTATCTCCTTATCCACATAATTGTGGAGATCCATCTTTTTTGTATACCTCGTTGAATTATCGCTGAGTCCATCAGCCACCTCCTCATCCTCTTCTTGATTTAATGATGAACTCTTGTTTCGGAACTCGCTTCCATCGTTCATTTCCCGAGAATCTACGATGTCGTCTCGTTAATTGGTGTCGCACCTTTTCTCCTCGAGGATCATGAGTCTGAGGTATCCTGACACCAATCAGATCTAAATCTCGGTCAAATATGATGGTAGGAACATTTTTCAAGAGACATATCATTGGTCCTTATTTGACCCGGTAAGGTGATGTCATGCCTAGCCCACCTGACCGGAGGACCTAATGTTTTAGTTTCCTTTTTAGCAAGGTTAACCATTCTTCCATGAGGAAATGGAATGACTTTCTTTATAAATTGTTCCTGATGAATCCTTTGTATATCCAAAGCCTGACCTTTGTTTGAAGACCATGTAAGTGCTATCTCGAAGCATGTATGTGGTACTCCTATCATTGATAAGAACACTTGAAGCACAATGCTAAATTTTCTTAATCAAATTATCCAAACATCGTTGTATGGATAATGTCATGAAATTTCTCTCCCCTACCTAAAAGGTTTTCTACATTATATCCTGTCATGGATATCATGCTCTGCTTGTCCTTGGGAAGGGTATACCCCTGGTATATGTGTCAAACACGTTATCCTTTCCATTGTTCTGTTTGATCTGATGATCACATTTTCCTTCCATTGGTTTGTTTAAACCTCCTTGTGATCTATAATATATAAGCAGTAATATTTCCCTGCTTATGTAAACACCTCGTTGTACCACTCTGTCCGAAAGACCCTGTTGCGATTGTTGATGACATTTCGGTGACCACCGATGGACGAGAACTTTGCCTATTGGTCCGCCTTGTTTAAACGAGCAGGAGAATGGTTCTCTTCATCCCTCGCCCTTGGTACTGATGTTGTTGCTGACATAACCGACAGTCTATCCTCCACTAGTGCAGAACCGGGCAATAGCACCGGTTCGTAAGGGGCTTTAGTGCCGGTTCAGTAACCGGCACTAAATTGTAGGCACTAAAGCCCCCCCCCCTTTAGTACCGGTTCAGCACGAACCGGTGCTAAAGGGCAAACACGTGGCACGAGCCAGCTCCGTGGGCGCGTAGGACATTAGTACCGGTTGGTAACACCAACCGGTACTAAATGTTTTGGTGTGTTTTGGTTTTATTTTTTATTTTTACTTTAATTTTGTGTTTTCAATTTAATTTAGTGATTGTTTTACATTATAATGAGTTGTTAAATCATTAGGTGATTAGTTTGACTGGATGCGTGTGGATCCTAGCTAAGTCATCAAGTATATGTCATATCCATATTATATATACTTGATCACCTACTTAAGTGATCGAGGTAATATGGATATGGCATATACTTGATCACTTAGCTAGAATCCATCCAGTTGAAACTAATATGCAATTTCTTTCATAAATGATATAATAACTCATCATCATCATATTAATTAATATAAAAACCCTTGCATCATATATATCATCACCAACGGTTTCATAGCAAAGATATCATCGAGTTCAACATGGTAATGATATTATAAGCGTTCATAACACCACAAAAGCAAATCACTCTTTGAGATTAAGTTCAGGACGAAGAACACAGACATGAGAGGACAAGTACTAAGAGCATGAACTAGCTAATTAATCACTCCTGCTGCTCTCTCTCAGGTAAAATAGCATAGAACATGTATAGCTTTGCTGATTCATCGTATTGGAGCATGCAGATGAACCTGTCTCCTAATCGTGGGTTGCGCTTTTGATTGCTGCCCCCTAGTACTTCTCTGTGATCGTTCACAATTTTGCTCCAGTCTTTTACTATTAAGCATTCCTCGCTATTAGAAATCCTGAATGCACTAAAGTGCATTGTAGGATATCTTGGCCGTAAGCTAACAATATTCATGGTACCTTTAGTCTCGATCCAATCAGGCACAACATTCATCGGGAGTCCCTGTTGAAGAACATCGTATAGTAACATACTTAGCAATGAAGTTTAGCTTAAAAAATAATGTATGCAAAAGATGCACTGAGGAGAAATAGTAGAAATCTTACCATCTTTCCTAAATATATGTGACCGTAGTTCAGTACGAACACTATTGGTCGCACGTTTTGAGTACTAACATTTCTAAGTGCAGGAAAGAAATTTGTCTTGACAGCATCAAGATCCTCAAGCCATGAAACATAATGACTTGTCTCCTCGCAGTTTAGTTCAGCCCCGGGACAGTGGACGGTCCTGTCTACCAAGCGCCGGACATGTTTGCTTGATTGGAAGTAAGCTGTCAATATTAATTGAGATCTATTAATTATTCAACTGGTTCAAATAATCTCATATCAAAGACATAAATATGGTTGAGAAACTCACATAATGGTAGAACTGGAGGCGTCTGCACATCTACCCAGATGTCTCTATTACCTTCAATATCATCTTCCGGACGAATATCAAAGGTGATAACCATATCAGGCTCAAATGCATAAGCCTTGCATAGTGCTTGCCAAGTTTTGCATTCAAAATAGGTGTATGTGTCTGCATTGTATAATTTGAAGTTGAAGGTATAACCATGCTCGGTCTTCAAGTAAACTCTTTTTACCTCCATAGTTTCGTTAGGATTGAAACCTATCTTATCCAAGACAAAAATTCTTGCATGGCAGGGGATACGCTAGTAGAATAGTGAAAAATTAAAATTAAAAGGTGAAGCAAATGAAGCATAAGTCATGCTTAATTACGAAAAAGACTTGTCGTTGTGACTTACTGTATCCACTTCGAAGTTCTCATCCAGCTTGATGCTGAAGCGTCTATCATCAACTAGAAAATTTCTGCCGCACAGGCCGCGCTGGCCTTCGCAGTATTCGCACATAATGAAATCGTGTTCGTCGTCAGACGACATTCCTATGTTCATAGGTGAAACATTAAACACTTATTAGTTCTATTAATTCAACTAATTCTGTTAATTCAACTAGTTCAACTAAGCACTTACGAAGAATATACCTAATTAATTGAACTAATTCAACTAACTAGTTCAACTAATTAATTCAACTAAACTAGTTCTGTTTATTAGATAATGAAATCTCATATAACTAAATTAAATATATATCTAACATATAATTTATATCTAATATCTAACATATATGTTCATATATAGGTGAAACATTAAACACTTACTAGTTCTATTAATTCAACTAAATAAACTAGTTCTATTAATTCAACTAAGCATTTACTAAAAATAAACTAGTTCTATTACTTTCTTACTAAAATAAAGTAGGTAGTTCTATATAGTAATATTTTGATTAGATCATCAAATCTCATATACCTAAATTTTCTTACTAAAAATAAACTTGTTCTATTAATTCTCATACTAAAAATAAACTAGTTATATTAATTCAACTAGTTCAAATATCATATATATACCTAATTAATATATCTAGCTATACTAATTCAACTAGTTCAACTTGTTCTAATTCATGTAAAATATATTTGACATTAATATTTAACATCTTTTCCATATAATTCGTCTAACATTATTATCTACGTAATTTATCTAACATTAATCTAAACAACAGAAAATAGAATAAGTAAAAACAATGTGTGTGTGTATGTGTGTGTGTCACATCCCTAGCTTTACCTTGGCCTTGGACTAGCTTGGTTGTTGCATCATGTTTAAATTCAAATGAAATTTGAATTGGGGAATTTTCAAAGCCTCAGAATCCTTTTAAAAATGATCAAGATAAAATTGCTTCAAATAAGTCCAAGAAAATGTTCTGTTATCCTCTAGAAATATTGGCAAGAGGTAAAATCCAAACCAATATTTTTGGTGTATCAGAAACATTTATTTTGGGCATTTGAATTAAATCAATAATTATTTGAATTGGATTTATATCTACTATTAAATAAATATAGGTCCAATAATTCTGAAATATTTTATGGAGTTTTGGTTTAATTCTTTTAGCTTCTAAAAATATTTCCAGAAGCAACAAAATTGAATTGGTTTCAAAACCAAATTCAAAACAAACCTGCAAAATAGAAAACAGAACATAATTAGAAAAAAAACAGAGAGAGAGAGAGGGCACTGTACCTGGCTTACCTGTCCAGCCCAGCTGCGGCCCACCACTGTAGCGGCGCAGCCACAGCACTGCCTCCTTCAACCTCGTGCCAGAAGGCATGAGGGCGTGTGCTCGCCACCTCCACCCTGCTCTGGCCACCTCCTGCTTCCCCAACACCTTCTAGCGACGCCACGGAGATGCCCCGAAGCCCCTGTCCCCTCTCCCTCACTCGCCGCTCTCTCCCCCCTCCCCTAGCTCTCTCCCTCTAGCTCAACCGAGCGAAACCGTCACCGCCGACCAGCGCTCGCGCGGCCACAGCCACCCCCTTGCTCCCCTGGCGCGTCCGAGAGCTCCGCCTCGACCCCCTCTTCCTCCTCACCGAGTCACATGATGCAGGGAGCCCTATGACGTCGTCCTCGAGCTCGCCATCGCCCTCTGCATCCGACGGCCGCCGTCCTTGATTCTCCGTCGTCAGGACCTCCCCCGAGCCGCTGAGCCTACCCGTCGACCCGTCGTGAGCTCCTGGTCCGAACCCCTCTCTTCCCCGTGTCTATCTCGTCCCCTAACTAGCTTTCCCGCCATGGCCGAGCGCCGCCGCCCGCCATGGCCGCCGGGAACCTAGATGCCGTGCTCTGTTGCTCGAACCATCGAGTCCCGCGTGCTCCCGGAGCCATGTGGAGTCCGCCCAATACCTCATCCCGCTCGCTAACACACCGTAGCAACCAACCCGTCGTTGGCCGAACGCCGGCCGCCGCACAAGTCGTCGTCGCCGTCAACCTAGGCCATCCCAGCTGCTACCGCTGCCACCACTAGATGCGCGAGAGCGCCAACAAGCCATAGCAACAAACCACGCTCAAAACGGTGCCCTATAGAGCATTCCCGAGCTGCCCCGCCATCTCTGTCGTCGCCGGCGGCTAAACGCCGGCGACCGCTGCCCCGTTGACCGACGTGGGTTGACCCCACTGCCCGGTTTGACCTCCCCCTCTCTCTCACAGACTCACGGGCCCTGCCCGACTAATTACTCTAGTTAGGTTAGTTACTACAGTCGCTGACCAGTGGGCCCAGGCTAGTTAGTTAGGGCTAACTAACTTAGTTAGTTGACCGGGTCACCGACCAGTGGGTCCCACTGGTCAGGTTTGACCTGGTCGACGCCTTTGACCTGCTGACATCACCTTGACGTCATGCTGACGCAGTAATACATTTTCTGGATTTAGTTTAAATTATAATAATTCAGAAAATTCTAGAAAATGCCCAAAACTTCTAAAAATCATAGAAATTAAACCGTAACTCCAAATGAAATAATTTATATATGAAAAATTATTAGAAAAATTCAAGGAATCTGTTTATGGCATTTTCATGCATGTTAGAACAACTTATGGCTGCTGTTTAGGCCTATTCACATAAATGGAATTTAAACTCTCACATATGGAGTTTGAAATTGAACCTAGGGTTCAAACCAACTCCATTTAACATGTTGCTAGTTGCATTAGCTCAAAACACAGCATATTGACATGTCATGATCATGCATCATATTGTGCATTGCATTGATTGTGTTCTCTTTGTTTGCCGGTAATTGTCCCCTCTCGATAGACGTGGCTCCGACGATTGTTCGATGACACCGATGAAGAACTATATTATCTTCAGAAGTGCCAGGCAAGCAAAACCCCCTTGTTCATTCCGATACAATCCCACTCTCTCGCTCCTACTCTCTTTTACTACATTAGGACAACAACGATTCATCTGTTACTTGCTGCGGTAGCTGAACCCCTTTATCCTTTGCATGACATGTCATTGCCACAGTAAATAGATGAAACCCACTAGCATGAGTAGGAGTTGTTTGAGCCTGATGTGCCTACTCATTCATATTTGTTTGTCATGCCTACTACTGCTTAGAGTTGAGTCGGGTCTGATTCATCGGGAATGAATCGGAGGTGTGTGAACATGTCCTACTATGTGTGAGCTAAGTGTGTGAACACGTTTTTGGTAAAGGTAGTGGTGAGAGGCCATGTAGGAGTACATGGTGGGTTGTCTCATTGCAGCCGTCCTCAGGAACTGAGTTCTGTGTCTGTGATCCATGAACAGCTACTACCACTCATTGGGATCCTTAATTGACCCTCTCGGCTTCTTAATCACCCTAGTACTCTGTCCAGGAGTTGCAACTAGTTTCTGGTGTTTGTAGGTTATGTGTTGGCGGCCGTGCGTAGTGCTGACCCTAGGGGTGGGCTATGTTGCGGTAGATACACCGTGGCATGGTGTACCGGGCACCCGTTTGGTGTCTCGGGAACCCTGTTCACATCATTCGGGGCCGTATGTGGAAACCTCGGCCGGACTCCCTGCGGATGGAACCTGGATTGGCGATAAACCTGGACTAGAGACTTAAGTGTTTAGGTAGGCCGTGGCCGACACCCTCGCCAGGCTTCCGCTTGAAGGTTGCCGAGATACATGACGTGTATATGGTGGTAAGTGGTGGGAGCGTGTGTGAAGAAGTACACCCCTGCAGGGTTATCATTATCTATTCGAATAGCCGGATTCCTCGGATATGGAAACTTGGACCCCTTGCATAGTTCATAGACAAGTGAAAGTGGATACTCTAAAACTCGCAAGATAAGTGTGAGTGCTATGGATGGCCTTCTCGTAGGGAGACGGGAGCGGATCCATAGTGGTGTATTGGATGGTGAATATGTGGACTCGTGTGCGCCACCTCAAAGAGTTGCTTGTAGTCGTGGTTCAGGATAGCCACCGAGTCAAAGCTGGCTTGCTGCAGTCAAACTCCACCACTCCTTTATTGATACCGATGCATATGTAGATAGTTCTGATGTAAGTCTTGCTGGGTACATTTGTACTCACATTTGCCTAATTTATGTTTTTGCAGAGAGACGTCAGTCTCGCTAGTAGTTCCGTGTGGACTCCGACGTTAGCTTGATACCTCAGCTACGATCTTGTGCCCTCGACAGGATCTGGTAGATAGTCAGGCTTCTTAGCCTTCTTCATTTGTAGTTGTCTGTACTCAGACAAGTTAAGCTTCCGCATGTGCTTGTTGCTTGTATGCTCTGTATGTTGGGTCATGAGACCCATGTTTGTAATATCTCGCTCCTCGGAGCCTAATGAATAAATACTTTGAGTCGTAGAGTTATGTTGTGATGCCATGTTGTATTTACACATATCGAGCATATTGTGTGTATGATTGAAATGCTTGGTATGTGTGGGATCCGACAATCTAGTTGTTTATCCTTGGCAACCTATCATATGGGGAAATGTAGTCTAGTGCTTTCTGAGCATAGTAGTCCGCTACAGCCCGGTTCATCGGAGTCCTGCTAGCCCAGCACTACTGCTCATGACACTTGACTGGCCGGCATGTGTTTCACTTCGTTCCTGTGTCTGTCCCTTCGGGGAAATGTCACGCGGTGACATCCGGAGTCCTGCCTAGCCTGCTACAGCCCGGGTTCCCAGAGTCCTGTTAGCCCAGTGCTACAGCCCGGATTCACATGCTGCTGACCGACATGCTCGATGTGATTCATGTATGCCTGTCCCCATAGGTTAGTGCCGCTTTGGGTTCACGACTAGCCATGTCGGCCCGGGTTCTCTGTCATATGGATGCTAGCGACACTATCATATACGTGAGCCAAAAGGCGCAAACGGTCCCAGGCCATGGTAAGGCGACAACCGTGGGAATACCGTGCGTGAGGCCACAAAGTGATATGAGGTGTTACCGGCTGGATCGATGTGACTTGGAATCAGGGTCCTGACAGCTTTGGTATCAGAGCCTGACTGCCTGTAGGATTACCAAGCCAAACTGGTTGAAGTCGAGTCTAGAAATGCTTTAGTTATGTAAGGGAATTGATTGTGGAAGGGAACGTAAGGCTCTTTTTACTCCTTATACCTCATGGCCTTCTGATCTGAGTCATCCTCTTCCTTTCTACGGGGATTAAGAACTAGGCCTTCTCATCTATCTATCAGGATGACGAGTTACTATGATATGGACTTGTAGGATTGATGTATTCAAGCCTCTGTTCAGTTTCTACTACTTCTATGCGTTCTCAGTTGATCTCAGAACATTGATATTGTGATGTTGAGTGGTTATGCCACCATTTTGCAGGATGTCTCAAATCATTTTGAGCATTACAACCGTTATGCTGTCCGAGTCATCCCAGGTGTCTAAATAGTCGGATGCATTTGCACATCCCTTCTTCCCGTTCCCAATGTTTCTTCGGGCCAGTTTAACCACACTAATCGGTGAGTTGAGGTACTCCGTTGCCTTGACATATATGTTGGAGCTATTATTACGACCCTAGGTGTCTTAGGGAGTCATCTAGTAATCTAGCAATGCTATGTGTTCCCGGTGTGATGATTCTGGCCACCATTCTCGAAAGCATTCCGTGATGCCATTTAGTTAGTAGGTATTCTATTCCCGGGTTCTTGAACCCGAGATTCACCCTACTTACCTCATGTTGATAGTGTTGCTAGTTCCTTTAGGATATTAGTAACCTTTGTGATAGTCCTCGAGGTCTGTGGTATTTTCTTCTTCCAAATACTATGAACCACCTAAGGCAGGAGTTCTTTTGAACCAAAATGTCACAACAGAGTGCTCCTGATGAGTTCTCCATTCTATGTTGTGACTCTGCCAACCCTACCTTTCTGCATGGGTTATCCGGAAGAAATATGTTGAACTCGTTCGACATACTAATCTATGCATCCACAACTCAGAAAGTTATATGTACCTTTGAGTTGTCCCCCTTCCGTTATATTCTGATCTTCGTCTATCAATTGAAAGTGAGGAGTATATATGCATTCGTGTTCATTGATGCCTAGTGTTCTTGTGGTTCGTCAAGCCGTTCTATTTCAGAATGACTAGGAGAAACAAACTCCAGTACCTCATCCATATCTAGGACTGGGTCAAAGCAATTGTACTTCGCAAATCAAAATGCCAATCCAACTTTTGTTCTGTTCTACCTCGGAGTATTACCCCCTTTATGTCAGGATTGTCATGAGAATTGCACCATCTCTCATGAATTTTTGATGCGGTGATACTTCTCGCCATCATTATTCATTCCTCGGTCTCCGTGTTGTTGTGACCGGAATGCCGACAAGTGAACCGTGATGTGTGAAATCAATACTCCTAGCAACTAGTTGCTAGGTAGCTAATGGACAATAATTTCTTTCTTAACGTGTTGGTTATTGAATCATCATCCTAAGATTGATCGTGCTACCTAGTCCTTATTTCCTGGTGCACTCTTCGATCAACGAGTTACGATTTTGCCAAACCCTTGCTCTATTGATCATATCGTCTTGCCCTGAAAAGCAAGATTGATCTCGAGCTTAGTATCATATTAGTGGTTCGTGATGTTCCGATTATCTTCTCGGAAGTATTACCTGGTTGTCACCTGACCGCTATGTTGAGTTCGTGACCATGTTGGTTTTCCTCCAACCACCCATTCTCCAAGAATCTGTGTTGGATACCCCTGAGCTAGTTGGTTAAGCTTAACAACAACTTGGAGAGTTGGAAGATAAAAGCTTGTCCGACTTAGTTCATGTTAGGCGATATCCTTGTGTTTGTGCGTGTGTTGAAGAAAGATGATATCTTCACCAATTGGTCCTCGTGATCAGTTGTTGGATCTATTGTCTTGTCAAAACTTTGACTTGAGTATGGGCTATCGTCAAGTCAAATCAGAACCAACGATGTTCGTAATGTTGTCTTACTCGTGTTTGATCCCTCGAGCATACACCATTACATCTTTGGTCTGACCAATGTTAGCACCGTGTTCACATGATGGTGGAAGTCCAGTGATGTGGAAATTCCGATGAGTTGTTGTTGAGTCCATTAGCAGCATTTTGTCTCCCCCATGATTCATGTTGAACATCAACCTAGTGTTGGAAAATTTTTGTAAGCATTATCTTCGTGCCCCGCTCATGAAGAATATGTTTGGATGAAAGAAGTGACTTCCTCTAGTTCATGTGCATTTGAAGCAAGTTGCCGCCATGAATTCGAGAAAGATTGTTTTTGCTTTCTCCGGGATCATCCCAAGTTAAGTCATGCATGTGCGAAGTATTCCATGGTTTGATAGGCTCGCTACCTCCACTCCGTGTGTAATCCCTAGCACACCAAGCCACTGACTGATTTGTTCTAGGAAAAGGAGTTGTTGCGCAAATCCTAGGTCATGCACAAGACTTTGTTACCCTAGATGATGGTTCCCCATCTGCACTCGGTAGTGTTTTATTATAAGACTACTATGTGCTCATGCTTGTCTGGGACAGCGTGTTCACAGGTTTGTAGCAAAACCGGCTCATGTTTTGGAGCTTATGAACCGGTACTAAAGACCCCCCCCTTTAGTACCGGTTGGAGGCACCAACCGGTACTAAAGGTTGTGCGCTGCCACCGGCGGTGCACAATGTTTAGTCCCACCTCGCCGAGCGAAGGGCACCCGCACTGGTTTATAAACCCAGCCGCGGCTGCTCCTTCGAGCTTCTTTATATAGCAGGCTTCTGGGCCTAATTAACTAGGGCGCGCTGCCCTGTGAGCCTGCTGGCCCTTCTGGGCCTACATTTCACACCCTAGGTCTAGCAGGCCCACTGGGCAACGCGCCAACAAATATTTTTTATAGTTTTTTCTTTTCTGCATTATTTATTTTCTTCTATTTATTTTTGAGTAGTTTTTTATATAGTTTTTTTTCTTTTCTGCATTATTTATTTTCTTCTATTTATTTTTGAGTAATTTTTTTGTATAGTTTTTTTATTTTCTGCATTATTTCTTTTCTTCTATTTATTGTCTTCTAGAAATTGAATGCTGCATACTGAACACAAAAGAAGTCCGGAGTTCAAATAAGTTTAAAAAACATTGAAGTGGCCGTGTAACAGATGAGTTCTCGTCCGAAACCCTGATACTCCGAAAGAGTTTGTCCAGTTTGTACACGAAGTGCGTCCAGTTTTTGCCGTGACCCTCTCTACTCTTTCGCGCATGCTATGTGGGTGATATGATGACACCATGCCAAGTTTCAACATTTTCAGGATTCATTTTGTAGTGATTTTCAATTTCACGGTCATTTAGCTCTCAAAACAATTAGGTAAATGACCAAAAAACAACAAATGATGTCAGAACATGTTGGAAATTGATGACGTCGCTTTGAATACTGCATACTGAACACAAAAGAAGTCCGGAGTTCAAATAAGTTTAAAAAACATTGAAGTGGTCGTGTAACAGATGAGTTCTCGTCCGAAACCCTGATACTCCGAAAGAGTTTGTCCAGTTTGTACATGAAGTGCGTCCAGTTTTCCCGTGACCCTCTCTACTCTTTCGCGCATGCTATGCGGGTGATATGATGATACCATGCCAAGTTTCAACATTTTCAGGATTCATTTTGTAGTGATTTTCAATTTCACGGTCATTTAGCTCTCTAAACAATTAGGTAAACTGACCGAAAAACAACAAATGATGTCAGAACATGTTGGAAATTGATGACGTCGCTTTGAATGCTGCATACTGAACACAAAAGAAGTCCGGAGTTCAAATAAGTTTAAAAAACATTGAAGTGGCCGTGTAAGAGATGAGTTCTCGTCTGAAACCCTGATACTCCGAAAGAGTTTGTCCAGTGTGTACACAAAGTGCGTCTAGTTTTTGCCGTGACCCTCTCTACTCTTTCGCGCATGCTATGCGGGTGATATGATGATACCATGCCAAGTTTCAACATTTTCAGGATTCATTTTGTAGTGATTTTCAATTTCACGGTCATTTAGCTCTCTAAACAATTAGGTAAATGACCGAAAAACAACAAATGATGTCAGAACATGTTGGAAATTGATGACATCGCTTTGAATGCTGCATACTGAACATAAAAGAAGTCCGGAGATCAAATAAGTTTAAAAATCATTGAAGTGGCCGTGTAACAGATGAGTTCTCGTCCGAAACCCTAATACTCCGAAAGAGTTTGTCCAGTTTGTACACGAAGTGCGTCTAGTTTTTGCTGTGACCCTCTCTACTCTTTCGCGCATGCTATGCGGGTGATATGATGACACCATGCCAAGTTTCAACATTTTCAGGATTCATTTTGTAGTGATTTTCAATTTCACGGTCATTTAGCTCTCAAAACAATTAGGTAAATGACCAAAAAACAACAAATGATGTCAGAACATGTTGGAAATTGATGACATCGCTTTGAATACTGCATACTGAACACAAAAGAAGTCCGGAGTTCAAATAAGTTTAAAAAACATTGAAGTGGTCGTGTAACAGATGAGTTCTCGTCCAAAACCCTGATACTCCGAAAGAGTTTGTCCAGTTTGTACACGAAGTGCGTCCAGTTTTCCCGTGACCCTCTCTACTCTTTCGCGCATGCTATGCGGGTGATATGATGATACCATGCCAAGTTTCAACATTTTCAGGATTCATTTTGTAGTGATTTTCAATTTCACGGTCATTTAGCTCTCTAAACAATTAGGTAAACTGACCGAAAAACAACAAATGATGTCAGAACATGTTGGAAATTGATGACGTCGCTTTGAATGCTGCATACTGAACACAAAAGAAGTCCGGAGTTCAAATAAGTTTAAAAAACATTGAAGTGGCCGTGTAAGAGATGAGTTCTCGTCTGAAACCCTGATACTCCGAAAGAGTTTGTCCAGTTTGTACACGAAGTGCGTCTAGTTTTTGCCGTGACCCTCTCTACTCTTTCGCGCATGCTATGCGGGTGATATGATGATACCATGCCAAGTTTCAACATTTTCAGGATTCATTTTGTAGTGATATTCAATTTCACGGTCATTTAGCTCTCTAAACAATTAGGTAAATGACCGAAAAACAACAAATGATGTCAGAACATGTTGGAAATTGATGACGTCGCTTTGAATGCTGCATACTGAACATAAAAGAAGTCCGGAGTTCAAATAAGTTTAAAAAACATTGAAGTGGCCGTGTAACAGATGAGTTCTCGTCCGAAACCCTAATACTCCGAAAGAGTTTGTCCAGTTTGTACACGAAGTGCGTCTAGTTTTTGCTGTGACCCTCTCTACTCTTTCGCGCATGCTATGCGGGTGATATGATGATACCATGCCAAGTTTTCAACATTTTCAGGATTCATTTTGTAGTGATTTTCAATTTCACGGTCATTTAGCTCTCTAAACAATTAGGTAAATGACCGAAAAACAACAAATGATGTTAGAACATGTTGGAAATTGATGATGTCGCTTTGAATGCTGCATACTGAACACAAAAGAAGTTCGGAGTTCAAATAAGTTATTAAAAATAAAAAAGAGGTGCAATGCTGGTTAATTTGCTTCAAGTCATTCGTAATAGTGTAGACTGCACAGCACATAGCTCAGTGCAATCTATGCTATTCCGCAAGGCTTGAAGCTAATCAACATGCAGGTGAGCATTGCAACTCTTCGTCATTGTCTGTGCACTCACGGCTTATAAACCGCTCATATTGCCTCTCTCTTGGCGAGGTGGGACTAAAAATCAGCTTACAAAGAAACTCTAGTACCGGTTCATGGCATGAACCGGTACTAAAGGTCTTCGTGGGGGCCCCAGCCTGACCATAGCCTGGCACAGCCTCATTAGTACCGGTTCATGGCATGAACCGGTACTAAAGGTTGCCCACGAACCGGTACTAATGATGCCCGCCCGCCTAGCCGTTGGAACCGGCACTAATGGTCACATTAGTGCCGGCTCAAATTCAAACCGGCACTAATGTGCTTCACATTTGACCCTTTTTCTACTAGTGCTCTGACATGCCTTGCTCACATGATCATGCAAGATGTCCTCGCCCTTCATACTTTTAACCCACATGGTGGGCCCATAACCCATAGTTCCATAGGATCAAAACCTGACTCTCCTGTACAACCTATTGTCAAAGTTATTCCTCGCGCTTGACTTCATATGTACTTCACGGGCCACCTCCTTAGTGATCTATTATGGTATCAGACGCAATACGTAATCCCATTGCTCTGAACCCCTGTCACCCTTCGTTTTAGGCAACGAACAAATGCCTATGCACTTGAAACTTCTATTTTGCGCCTTCTTACTTTGCTCTTGATATTTTCTTAAGTTTCAATTCGGGAGTTACTATCCGGTATCCGCCACCTTCCCTGATGTTGTCGATTAGATAGTCGACCTTGCAGAGGTTTGTTCTCCCAGAATGCCCACCATTTATCCTTTCGGAAGTACGATGGAGTTCCTGAAGAAAGGATGCCGACTTCATCATGATGACCTGAAGCAGAGAAATGAAGACATCAATGTATTGGACCGGCCTATTCAAGAAGCGCAAGCCAGGGTGAGAAGACCCGCTAGATTCGTTAACAAACCTCCCCCTTTCACTACCTCTTAAATCTCGGGACGAGATTTGTTGTAGTGGAGGAGAGTTCTGACGCCCGGGTAATTAAGCTACAGTAACCCCCTCGTAATGATGCCATGTCACCTCGGTTACTGTGCATAAACTCGCGTCAATTTGAAACCCAGTTCAAAATTTCAAATTTAAAACAAAGGCAAACAATAAGAGTTTTCAAAAGACAAAACTAAAATGTTCTAGATGTAGCAAGTAATTCATAATAAATATTGGTGGAGAAACCAAACCTTTAAAACATGTTTAAATGCTCAAAAGTAATTAATCCAGTGGCTAAAACAATTAAATAAATGACTTTTGTATTTTATAAATCCTAAACTAATTTATTTGGAAGTCTAGCTTTTATGGCAGAGGCTTAATTTACAACACTAATTTAGGCACTAATTATTTATCTTAGAGTTAAAATAAATTGGAATTAAAAGAAAACAAAAAAGAAAATAAATAAAAAGGTAAAAGACAAACATAAAACAATAGTAAGAGAAAAGGAACCCCCGACTCACCATGGGCCTCGGCCCACCCCACCCAACCACCCCGTCGGCCCGCCTGCTCCCCACTGGCCTGTGACCTAACCCCCGTACCCCGAAAACCTAGCAACTACCCACTCCCCCACATGTTTCTCTCGCCCCCCGCTAGATCTGGATCGAGCCATGATTCCCCCCCACTCCTCCCGCATGAAGCCCCCTGTCCTTGCACTGCCTCTCCCCCGACCGTCGCCGCGCCTCGCGCGCTCCGCCCCGTGCTCACCATGGCCCCACGTCTGCTGGCCGCTCCGTTGGCCACGCCTAGGCTCTCCCCTGGTCGCGCCCGCGATGCGCTCACCGCACCCCGACCTCTTCTCCCTCGCGTGGCACCTGCCTGACGCCGCGGCCTCACCGGCGCCTCGACGCCCACCGCCATCGTCGGACCTCCCCACGCCTCGCCGCCCGTCTTCGTCCTCCTCCACGATCGGAACTCCTCTGCCTCGTCGCGCCTCACCGACTCCACCTCACCGGCCTGCCTCCTCTTCGTCACCGCCGTCCCCGACGACCCCCTCGCCCCCCCGCTGCCCCGTCCCTACAAATCCCGGTGAGGCCACGGCCTCCACCCTCCTCCTTCCCCTGTCCCCGCGCCGTCCGTGCCTCCCTCAGTGCGACACCACGCGCACTCGCGCCCGCGTGCCAGAGCTCACGCTCTGGGCAGCATGCGCTCACCCCGCGCACTCCAGCGCTCCGCTCGCTCCCAGCACTTCGGTCGGGGCCGAGCCCCGCCGCTGCCACCGTGCGCCCACGCCCCCGCTCCCTTGGCCTCGTCCGCAGCCCCCCCGGTGCGCTGCCCAGCATCGCCGCCGTCCGCCGGTGCCGTCCATGGCCGTGCTCCAGCGAGCCACCCGCCCACTGGCGCTCGTCGCCTGTTCGGGTGTTACTGATGCCCGCATGCCCGTTTGGCCCCTGGCCCTATGACAGCCAGGGCACACGTCCCCTTAGAACGTTTTTATAAAAAAGAATTTAAAATATATATTTAAAATAAAAATAAAAATAATTAATTAATTAATTAATTAAAGAAATAATTAACTTAATTAATTTTGATTAACTAAACTAAACAACTAATTAGACTAATTAAACATTAGTTATCTAACTAACCTGGTTAGTTAATTAGCTAATTAATTAGTATGACCAGTGGGGCCCACCCCCTAATTAATTTTGATTAGTTTAATTAAACTGTTTAATTAAAATGTGTCACTGACCAGTGGGACCCACTGGTCAGGTTGACCAGTCAACCCCCGTTGACTGCTGACGTCAGCATGACATCATGCTGATGTCATAAATCCAATTCGAATTAATTTAAATAATTAATTAAATTCCAGAAATTAATAAAATCTTTAGAAAATCGTATCTTTTAATCCGTAACTCGGATCAAATTATTTTCAACATGAAAGTTGCTTAGAACGACGAGACAAATCCGGATACGCAGCCCGTTCGTCTGCCACGCATCCCTAGCATAGCGAACACGCAACTTTCCCCCTCCGGCTCCTTTGTCCGAAAACGCGAAACACCGAGAATACTTTCCCCGGATGTTTCCCCCATCACCGGTACCACCTCGTACCGCGTTAGGGCACACCTAGCATCACGCTTTGTCATGTCATGCATCGTCATGTATTTGTTTGCATTATATTTATTGTTCCTTCCCTATGTTCTCCCGCTAGACACCGAGACCGACGCCGCTGTTACCCAGTTCGACTACGGTGTTGACGACCACTCTCTCTTGCCAGAGCAACCAGGCAAGCCCCCCCTTGATCACTAGATATCGCCTACTCTTCTCTATACTGCTTGCATTAGAGTAGTGTAGCATGTTACTGCTTTCCGTTAATCCTATTCTGTTGCATAGCCTATCATTGTTGCTCTAGCTGTTGATACCTTACCTGCAATCCTAAATGCTTAGTATAGGATGCTAGTTTATCATCAGTGGCCCTTCATTCTTGTCCGTTTGCCATGCTATACTATTGGGCCGTGATCACTCGGGAGGTGATCACGAGTATATACTATATACTTTATATATGATACTTGAGGTGACTAAAGATGGGTCAGCTCGTAGGAGTACCCGCGAGTGATCCACGGATTGGGTATGAAAGGACGTTTGTCCCGACGGCCCTCTGAGTGGATCTTTGTGGCGAAGCGACAGGGCAGGTTGAGACCACCTAGGAGAGAGGTGGGCTTGGCCCTGGTCGGCGTTCGCGGTTATTTGAAAATAACACGTTTAACGAGATCTTGGTATTTGATCTGAGTCTGGCTACTGGCGTATACACACTAACCATCTACGCGGGGACAGTTATGGGCACTCGCCATCGTGGTATCAGCCGAAGCCTTCGTGATGTCAGCAACTGAGCGGCGCGCGCCGGATTGGACTGGAACGCCTGCTAGGCTAGGTCTGCTTCCAGCCGCCCACGCAACATGCAGGTGTGCTAAGGGCGATGGGCCCAGACCCCTGGGTGCTTAGGTTTAGACCGGCGTGCTGACCTCTCTGTTGGTCTAGGTAGGGCTGCGACGTGTTGATCTTCCGAGGCCGGGCATGACCCAGGGAAGTGTGTCCGGCCAAATGGGATCGAGCGTGTTGGGTTATGTGGTGCACCCCTGCAGGTAAGTTAATCTATTCGAATAGCCGTGATCTTCGGTAACAGGACGACTTGGAGTTGTACCTTGACCTTATGACAACTAGAACCAGATACTTAATAAAACACATCCTTCCAAGTGCCAGATACAACCGGTGATCGCTCTCTCACAGGGCGACGAGGGGAGGATCATCGGTTAGGATTATGCTATGCGATGTTACTTGGTGAACTTACCATCTACTCTCTTCTCCTGCTGCAAGATGGAGGTTACCAGAAGCGTAGTCTTCGAAAGGACTAGCTATCCCCCCTTATTCCGGCATTCTACAGTTCAGTCCACCTATGATACCCTTAATCCTTTTGATACCAATGCATACATATGTAGTGTAGCTCCTTGCTTGCGAGTACTTTGGATGAGTAATCACGGTTGCTTTGCTCCCTCTTTCCCCCTTTCTATACCCGTTTGTTGCGACCAGACGATGGAGCCCAGGAGCCAGACGCCACCGTCGATGATGACTACTACTACTTGGGAGGTGCCTACTACTACGTGCAGCCCGCTGACGACGACCAGGAGTAGTTTAGGAGGATCCCAGGCAGGAGGCCCGCGCCTCTTTCGATCTGTATCCCAGTTTGTGCTAGCCTTCTTAAGGCAAACTTGTTTAACTTACGTCTCTACTCAGATATTGTTGCTTCCGCTGACTCGTCTATGATCGAGCTCTTGTATACGAGCCCTCGAGTCCCATGGCTTGTAATATGATGTTTGTATGACTTATTTTATTTGTAGAGTTGTGTTGTGATATCTTCCCGTGAGTCCCTGATCTTGATCGTACACGTTTGCGTGTATGATTAGTGTACGATTGAATCGGGGGCGTCACAAGAAAACAAATATTCTCGGAATGACCTGAAACTCCACGGAATATCTTAGAAAAAATAATAAAAAATCCTCGCCAAAGATGAAGACCTGGGGGCCCACACCCTTCTCACGAGGGTGGAGGGGCGCCCCCCCTAGGGCATGCCCCCTACCTCGTGGGCCCCCTAGAAACCCTTCGACGCCAACTCCAACTCTATATATTTGCTTTCGGAGAGAAAAAAATTAGAGAGAAGAAATCATCGCGTTTTACGATACGGAGCCGCTGCCAAGCCCCAAAACCGCTCGGGAGGGCTGATCTGGAGTCCGTTCGGGGCTCCGGAGGGGGGGATTCGTCGCCGTCGTCATCATCAACCATCGTCCATCACCAATTTCATGATGCTCACCGCCGTGCGTGAGTAATTCCATTGTAGGCTTGCTGGACAGTGATGGGTTGGATGAGATTTATCATGTAATTGAGTTAGTTTTGTTAGGGTTTGATCCCTAGTATCCATTTTGTTCTGAGATTGATGTTGCTATGACTTTGCTATTCTTAATGCTTGTCACTAGGGCCCGAGTGCCATGATTTCAGATCTGAACCTATTATGTTTTCATGAATATATGTGAGTTCTTGATCCTATCTTGCAAGTCTATAGTCACCTACTATGTGTTATGATCCGGGAACCCCGAAGTGACAATAATCGAGACCACTCCCGGTGATGACCATAGTTTGAGGAGTTCATGTATTCACTATGTGCTAATGCTTTGTTCCGATTCTCTATTAAAAGGAGGCCTTAATATCCCTTAGTTTCCAATAGGACCCCGCTACCACGGGAGGGTAGGACAAAAGATGTCATGCAAGTTCTTTTCCATAAGCACGTATGACTATATATGGAATACATGCCTACATTACATTGATGAATTGGAGCTAGTTGTGTGTCACCCTATGTTATGACTGTTACATGATGAACTCCATCTGGCATAATTATCCATCACTGATCCGGTGCCTACGAGTTTTCCATATACTGGTTTACGCTTATTTACTTTCCCGCTGCTACTGTTACAATCACTACAAAATACCAAAAACACTACTTTTGCTGTCTTTACTTTTGTTGCCGCTACCACCACTATCATATTACTTTGCTACTAAACACTTTGCGGCAGATACTAAGTTTCCAGGTGTGGTTGAATTGACAACTCACCTGCTAATACTTGAGAATATTCTTTGGCTCCCCTTGTGTCGAATCAATAAATTTGGGTTGAATACTCTACCCTCGAAAGCTGTTGCGATCCCCTATACTTGTGGGTTATCAAGACCAATTTCTGGCGCCGTTGCCGGGGATCATAGCTCTATTCTTTGAGTCACTTGGGATTTATATCTGCTGGACACTATGAAGAACTTGAGAGATCCAAAAACCAAGATCTATCCCTCAACTACGAGGGGAGGTAAGGAACTGCCATCTAGCTCCGCACTTGATTCACCTTCTGTTATGAGTAAGTTAGCGACACCTACACCTGCTTCTGCTATTCGTTCTGATATGTCGCATGTTATTGATGATGCCGCTTCTGCTATGCATGATACTTATGATGAAACTGCTTCTATGCCTGATACTACTGTGCCCCTTAGTGAATTTCTTGATGAACAAATTGCTAGCGCTAGAGAAAAAGAAATTATTGAATCTGAATATGATGATGATAGTGATGATGAAAATATGCCTGTTATTCGTGAGGGTTATCTTTTTGATATGGAATCTTCTGCCGCTATTTTAGCTTGCAAAGATAGATATGAGCTTAAGAGGTTATTAATTAAATGGAACAAAGAATCACTAGATAAAACGAAACCCGACCCTGCTTTTGCAACTTCACCTATTTTTGTTCCTGATAAGGATTATGAATTCTCTGTTGATCCTGATATAATTACTTTGGTTGAATATGATCCGTTTTATGGCTATGAATCTGAAACTGTTGTGGCACATCTTACTAAGTTAAATGATATAGCTGCCATGTTCACTAATGATGAGAGATCGCGTTACTTCTATATACTCAAAATATTTCCGTTCTCATTAAAGGGTGATGCTAAGATATGGTTTAATTCTCTTGATCCTGGTTGTGTGCGTAGTCCCCAGGATATGATTTATTACTTCTCTGCTAAATATTTCCCTGCTCATAAGAAAGAAGCTGCTTTGAGGGAAATATACAACTTCGTGCAAATTAAAGAAGAGAGTCTCCCACAAGCTTGGGGGAGGCTTCTCAAGTTGCTTAATGCTTTGCCTGATCATCCTCTTAAGAAACCTGAACTACTTGATATCTTTTATAATGGACTAACCAATGCTTCTAGAGATTACCTGGATAGTTGTGCTGGTTCTCTTTTCAGGGAAAGAACACCGGATGAAGCTGAAATTCTATTGAATAATATGTTGACAAATGAAAATAATTGGGCACCTCCTGAGCCAGCTCCCGAGCCAACTCCTGCTCCAATTACTGAGCCTATTCCTAAACCAACTCCGAAGAAGAGAGGTGTTTTGTTTCTCAGTCCCGAAGATATGCAAGAGGCAAAGAAATCTATGAAAGAAAAAGGTACTAAAGCTGAAGACGTTAAGAATTTACCTCCTATTGAAGAAATACATGGTCTTAATTCACCGCCTATTGAAGAAGCATATGATCTCAATTCTTTATTTACGGAAGAACCTCCTGATCCCGATATCCCGACACAGGTAGTAAAGGTAAATTCTCTCTATAGATATGATAAAGCTGAAGTCCCTCCTACTAAAATTGCTAGTCAGTGCTTGGATGAGTTTGATAACTTTATGTTTAAGCAAGACGACTTCAATGCTTATTTTGGTAGACAATTGAAAGAAAATGCTTATATGATTAGACGCTTGGGTGATTATATGGCCAATATTAAAGGTGAACTTAAACTTGTTAGCAAACATGCTTCTATGGTTACCACTCAAGTAGAACAAGTACTTAAGGCTCAAAAACAAGTGCTTGATGAAATGAATAGTAAGAAAAAGGATTATGATGTTAGAGTGGCTACTAGAACTGGTAGAATGACTCAGGAACCTTTGTATCCTGAAGGCCACCCTAAGAGAATCGAGCAAGATTCTCAAAGAAATAATATTGATGTTCCTAGTTTTTCTAAAAAGAAGAAGAAGAAAAATGATAGAACTGTGCAAACTTCTAGTGAACCTATTGCTGAACCACCTGATAATCCAAATGATATATCTATGTCTGATGCTGAAACACAATTTGGTAATGAACATGAACCTAATGAAAATATTGATAATGATGTTCATGATGATGCTCAACCTAGTAATGATAATGATGTAGAAGTTGAACCTGCTGTTGATCTTGATAACCCACAATCAAAGAATCAACGTTATGATAAAAGAGACTTTGTTGCTAGGAAACAAGGTAAAGAAAGGGAACCTTGGGTTCAGAAACCCATGCCTTTTCCTCTGAAACCATCCAAGAAAAAGGATGATGAGGATTTTGGGTGCTTTGCTGAAATGATTAGGCCTATCTTTTTGTGTATGCGATTAACTGATGTGCTCAAAACAAATCCTTATGCTAAATATATGAAGGATATCGTTACTAATAAAATAAAGATACCGCAAGCTGAGATTTCCACCATGCTTGCTAATTATACTTTTAAGGGTGGAATACCAAAGAAACTTGGAGACCCCGGAGTACCTACTATACCTTGCTCCATTAAAACAAATTATATTAAAACTGCTTTATGTGATCTTGGAGCCGGTGTTAGTGTTATGCCTCTCTCTTTATATCATAGACTTGACTTGAATAAGCTGACACCTACTGAAATATCTTTGCAAATGGCTGATAATTTAACTGCTATACCTGTCGGTATTTATGAGGATGTGCCTGTTGTGGTTGCAAACGTTACTATTTTAACGGACTTTGTTATTCCTGATATTCCCAAGGATGATAGTATGTCTATTATTCTTGGAAGACATTTTCTTAATACTGCAGGGGCTGTTATCAATTGCAACAAAGGCAACATGTTAATGGTAATGAGCATATGGTACACTTTCCGAGGAAACAACCTCAAGTTCATAGTATCAACTCTATTGGAAAATTTTCATCGATTATAATTGGAGGTTTTGAATTTCCTCTTCCTACTGTCAAAATGAAATATGATATACTTATTATAGGGGATGTGCATATCCCCGTTGAGGTAACTTAGTGTTATTCGAAATTTCTCCGGTTTCATGATTATCAGAATGAGTTTGTTAACAAGACTTGATCAACCTTGTTAGTGGATACTTTTTGATAGCATGAGAGGGATGAAACTAGAAGCACAAACTTCTGTACCCTTTCTATACTTTCTATTATTTATATTAAATAAAGTAAAAATAGTATTTTCTGTCTGTTTCCTAACTTATCCGTGCAATATAAAAATACCCTAAAAATAAAAGTCCTTAGAATGACATGCCAATTTAATATGATTTTTTCGGGAATATTTGAGGATTTACTGTGCAAAAATTACCGCGGGAGGAGCTGCCAGCTGGCCACGAGGGTGGTGGGCGCCCCCCTGCCTCGTGGGCCCACAGTGGCCCTCCTCCACTTATCCCAGCACCCATCTTCTTCCTCTGTCTCACACAAACCCGAAAAACCAACTCAAGCACGAGTTCCAGCCACTTTTGCTGTGATTTTCGATCTCCTTGCTCAAAGCACCTCTCGCAAAACTGCTTGGGGAGATTGTTCCCTGGTATGTGACTCCTCCATTGGTCTAATTAGTTTTTGTTCTAGTGCTTTATTCTTTGCAAATTTGTGCTGCATAGGTGACTATGTTCTTGAGCTTGCATGTCAAATTTATATGGTTCCAAGTAGTTCTAATGCTTGATTTAGGCTCTAGGCACTTGTAGGGGTAGTTGCTATCAATATTATTGAAGTTGGTTCATTTTTGTTTGATGTTACTAAAAATTTCAGATTGTTTCATAAAAATAATGAGGAGATTTTGAGGGGCTGGTCGAGCCAAAGCTCGAAGGAAAAGGCACCGAAGCCTAAGTATAATTTGCCGCGCACCACGGAGATTCGGGCATGTGAATGGCCTTCTGAAGATTTCTTGAGAGCAGCCGGTATCTATGAAGATTTTCATGAATTGGCTCACAATGCAGGTCTCACCGCTTTCCTCCACGACCAATGCGAGCAGTATCTCTTACTCACAAATACTCTTGTGAAAAACTTTCATTTTCATTCTAGGAACTCACCACCTACGGTGGAGTTTCATTTATATGATGAGCATAAGGAGATGTCACTTTATGATTTCTGTCGGATTTGTTTAATCCCTTTTGAGGGCAAGACAGAAGAACCACATCATGATGATGTGGCTGGGTTTATTGATACTATCACTGTAGGAGAAACTAGAAAGGTTTCCGATGCACGAATCACTAGCATACATTTTCCTGTTTTACGTTACTTTGCATTATTTCATAGTCGTTGTTTAATTGGACGCGGAAACAGTGGAAACCTTAGTATCCCTGATATAATTATTCTGCACCACAGTTTATACAGTGATAACACTTTTAGTATGGGCGGTATTATTGCTAGACGGTTAAGTATGAACCGTACTAAGGGTCCCATCTTTGGAGGCGTCTATGCCACATGCCTAGCTGCACATTTTAACATACCTATTAGGCATGCTAAGAAGGAAGAAAAGTTGCTACCCCGTGTTTATCTAGATCATAAAAGTATGGTGGCACATGATTTTATTGTTAAGAATAGGGCAGGAGAGCTTAAATATCAATTGTTCTTTAACAAACAACATCCTAAGACTATTATCCTGCGTGCTCCTTCTTTGTTTAATTTTGTAGGACCCTACCTCGTTACTTGGGCTGCCGTCCAAGCTTACAAGAATCCTGCACCAACCCCGGAACAGGAACCATAAGATGAGCCTCCATGACAATCTGTTTATTCTTGGGATCCAGGTATGACTGTCAGCCAGTGGCAGTTAGAGTCTTCTTCTTCATCACAGTATGATCCAAACTATTCCTCCTCATCACAGTACGACCCCAACAACTATTATTATGGATATCCGCTAGGCCAGCCGTGGCCATAGACCAACTTAGGCTAAAAGCCTAAGCTTGGAGGAGTACGTATTTCTCATCGACATTACATTTATGTTCACACACTCATTGCTAGATGTCGGTGCTCATACTTTTTCACTGTAATATCCATGCTAGTTTATTTTCTTTTTCTTGTTTTCTTCATGTGTGTTTGTTAAACCTTAAAAAACCAAAAAATTTAGTAGTAGTTTATTTTTCTGCTATAGTAGTAATAATTAAAAAGAAAACCCAAAAATATTTCCCGTTCTTCTTTTGATTGTTGGGAGCTTTCCCGTGTAAATAGTTTTATTTCTTTTCTTTTCTTTGGGGGTCAGTAGGAGAAGACCATAATTACATTGTTGAAGTGGCTCTTATATGCATTATTGTTGATTTAACCCAGAGCCCATATTGCCTTGTCTTCTCCTGTTTATTGAATGCTCGCAGATTCCAGCTTAGTCCAATGCACGTACACTCTTATTATTATTCACACCGTTCGGTCATGCAAGTGAAAGGCAATTATGATGATATATGATGGACTGACTGAGATGAGAAAAACTGGTATGAACTCAACCTCTTTTGTTTTTGTAAATATGATGAGTCCCTCGTTCTTGATTCAGCTTATTATGAATAAACATGTTTGCAATGACAATTAGAGATCATAGTTGCTTGTGCCATGCTTGATTAGCTATGAGTTATAATGATTTACCTTGTATGCCAACATGCTATTGAGATGATTATGATGTGGTATGATGGGGTGGTATCCTCCTTTGAATGATTTAAGTGACTTGACTTGGCACATGTTCACGCATGTAGTTGAAACAAAATCAACATAGCCTTCACGATATTTATGTTCATGGTGGATTATATCCTACTCATGCTTGCATCCAATGTTTATTATAATTTTAATGCATGTACATGGCTGTTGTCGCTCTCTAGTTGGTCGCTTCCCAGTTTTTGCTAGCCTTCACCTGTACTAAGCGGGAATACTGCTTGTGCATCCAATCCCTTAAACCCCAAAGTTATTCCAGATGAGTCCACTATACCTTCCTATATGCGGTATCTACCTGCCGTTCCAAGTAAATTTGTATGTGCCAAACTCTAAACCTTCAAATAAACATTCTGTTTTGTATGCTCGAATAGCTCATGTATCAACAAAGGATGTCCTTATCTTCCGTGTTAGGCGGGTTATTCTCAAGAGGAGTGGACTCCGCTCCTCACTCACGAGAAAATGGCTGGTCACCGGGATGCCCAGTCCCATGCTTTATGCAAACTAAATCAAAATTAATTGCAAACAAAACTCCCCCTGGGACCTGATGTATGTTGGAGGCACTCATTGTTTCGAGCAAGCCATGGATTGATGCTTGTTGGTGGAGGGGGCGTATAAACTTTACCATTCTATTTGGGAACCGCCTATAATGTGTTTAGCATGGAAGATATCACCATCTCTTAGTTGTTACATTGACAATGAAAGTATACCGCTCAAAATAAAATTTATCTCTATTGCAAAACCGAGCTCTGGCACCTCTACAAATCCCTGCTTCCCTCTGCGAAGGGCCTATCCATGTACTTTTATGTTGAGTCATCACCCTCTTATTAAAAAGCACTAGCTGGAGAGCACAACTGTCATTTGCATTCATCACTGTTAATTTATATTGGGTACGACTATGATTGGATCTCTTTTACCATGAATTACAATGTCTATTCAGTACTTGATCTTTAAAGGTGCTCTGCATTTATGTTTTTTGGTCTCAGAAAGGGCTAGCGAGATACCATCTTGTTATATCATATTATGATTGTTTTGAGAAAGTGTTGTCATCCAAGATTTATTATTATGACTTGCTAGTTGATTATGCTATTGATATGAGTAATTATGAGACCTGAGAATTATTGCAAATGTGGTTAGTTATGATCTATGCTGAAAACTTGAATGCTGGCTTGACATAGTTACAACAACAAGAGCAAACAGAGTTTGTAAAAGTTTTTCTTTCTTTCAGTTTGTCAACTGAATTGCTTGAGGACAAGCAAGGGTTTAAGCTTGGGGGAGTTGATACGTCTCCATCGTATCTACTTTTCCAAACACTTTTGCCCATCTTTTGGACTCTAACTTGTATGATTTGAATGGAACTAAACCGGACTGACGCTGTATTCAGCAGAATTGCCATGGTGTTGTTTTATGTGCAGAAAACAAATATTCTCGGAATGACCTGAAACTCCATGGAACATCTTAGAAAAATAATAAAAAATCCTCGCCAAAGATGAAGACCAGGGGGCCCACACCCTTCTCACGAGGGTGGGGGGCGCCCCCCCTAGGGCGCGCCCCCCTACCTCATGGGGCCCCTGGAAACCCTCCGACACCAACTCCAACTCTATATATTTGCTTTCGGAGAGAAAAAAATCAGAGAGAAGAAACCATCGCGTTTTATGATACGGAGCCGCCGCCAAGCCCCAAAACCTCTCGGGAGGGCTGATCTGGAGTCTGTTCGGGGCTCCAGAGAGGGGAATTCGTCACCGTCGTCATCATCAACCATCCTCCATCACCAATTTCATGATGCTCACCACCGTGCGTGAGTAATTCCATCGTAGGCTTGCTGGACGGTGATGGGTTGGATGAGATTTATCATGTAATCGAGTTAGTTTTGTTAGTGTTTGATCCCTAGTATCCATTATGTTCTGAGATTGATGTTGCTATGACTCTGCTATGCTTAATGCTTGTCACTAGGGCCCGAGTGCCATGATTTCAGATCTGAACCTATTATGTTTTCATGAATATATGTGAGTTCTTGATCCTATCTTGCAAGTCTATAGTCACCTACTATGTGTTATGATCCGGCAACCTCGAAGTGACAATAATCGGGACCACTCCCGGTGATGACCATATTTTGAGGAGTTCATGTATTCACTATGTGCTAATGCTTTGTTCCGGTTCTCTATTAAAAGGAGGCCTTAATATCCCTTAGTTTCCAATAGGACCCCGCTATGGGAGGGTAGGATAAAAGATGTCATGCAAGTTCTTTTCCATAAGCATGTATGACTATATACGGAATACATGCCTACATTACATTGATGAATTGGAGCTAGTTCTGTGTCACCCTATGTCATGACTGTTACATGATGAACCGCATCCGGCATAATTATCCATCACTGATCCGGTGCCTACGAGTTTTCCATATACTGGTTTACACTTATTTACTTTCCCGCTGCTACTGTTACAATCACTATAAAATACCAAAGACACGACTTTAGTTGTCTTTACTTTTGTTGCTGCTACCACCACTATCATATTACTTTTCTACTAAACACTTTGCTGCAGATACTAAGTTTCCATGTGTGGTTGAATTGACAACTCAGCTGCTAATACTTGAGAATATTCTTTGGCTCCCCTTTTGTCAAATCAATAAATTTGGGTTGAATACTCTACCCTCGAAAGCTGTTGTGATCCCCTATACTTGTGGGTTATCAATGATCCAATTATGAAATGACAACACATCTCCATGTTTAGGAAACCTTAACCATCTTTGATCAACTAGCTAGTCTAGTAGAGGCTTACTAGGGACACGGTATTTGTTTATGTATTCACACATGTATTTATGTTTCTGGTCAATACAATTCTAGCTTGAATAATAAACCTTTATCATGAATAAGGAAATATAAAATAACAACTTTATTATTGCCTCTAGGGCATATTTCCTTTAGTCTCCCACTTGCACTAGAGTCAATAATCTAGTTCACATTGTCATGTGATCAACACCCATAGTTCACATCGCCATGTGATTAACACCCAAGAGTTTACTAGAGTCAATAATCTAGTTCACGTCACCATGTGCTTATTAACCAAGGAGTACTAAGGTGTGATCATGTTTTGCTTGTGAGAGAGGTTTAGTCAACGGATCTGCCATACTCAGATCCGTATGTATTTTGCAAATTTCTATGTCTACAACGCTCTGCATGGAGCTACTCTAGCTAATTGCTCCCACTTTCAATATGTATTCAGATTGAGACTCAGAGTCATCTGGATTGGTGTCAAAGCTTGCATTGACGTAACCCTTTACAATGAACTCTTTATTACCTCCATAACCGAGAAACATTTACTTAGTCCTCTTTAAGGTACCTAAGGATAATTTTGATCGCTGTCCTACTGATCTACCCCCGGATCACCATTGTACGTCCTTGCCAAACTCATGGCAAGGCACACAATAGGTCTGGTAGATAGCATGGCAGACTTTATAGAACCTATGACTGGGGCATAGGGAATGACTTTCATTCTCTCTCTATCCTCTGCCGTGGTCGGGCTTTGAGTCTTACTCAACTTCACACCTTGCAATACATGATAGAACTCCTTCTTTGACTGATCCATTTTGAACTCCTTCAAAATCTTTTCAAGGTATGTACTCATTGAAAATCTTATCAAGCGTCTTGATCTATCTCTATAGATCTTGATGCCTAATATGTAAGGAGCTTCACCGAGGTCTTTCATTGAAAAATTCTTATTCAAGTATCCTTTTATGCTATCCAGAAATTCTATACCATTTCCAATCAGTAATATGTCATCCACATATAATATTAGAAATGCTACATAGCTCCCACTCAGTTTCTTGTAAACACAGGCTTCATGTAAGTCTGTATAAAACCATATGCTTTGATCACCTCATCAAAGCATATATTCCAACTCCGAGATGCTTGCACCAGTCCATAGATGGGTCACTGGAGCTTACACACTTTGTTAGCGCCTTTAGGATCAACAAAACCTTCTGGTTGCATCATATACAACTCTTCTTTAAGATATCCATTAAGCAATGCGGTTTTGACATCCATTGCCAGATTTCATAATTATAAAATGCAGTAATTGCTAATATGATTTGTACTGACTTAAGCATCGCTACGAGTGAGAAGATTTCATCATAGTCAACTCCTTGAACTTGTCGAAAACCTTTCGCGACAAGTCGAGCTTTGTAGATAGTGACATTACTATCAGCGTATGTCTTTTTCTTGAAGATCCATTTATTCTCAATGGCTTGCCGATCATCGTGCAAGTCCACCAAAGTCCACACTTTGTTCTCATACATGGATCCTATCTCAGATTACATGGCCTCAAGCCATCAGTCGGGATCTGGGCTCATCATAGCTTCTTCATAGTTCGTAGGTTCGCCTTGGTCTAGTAACATGACTTCTAGGACAGGATACCATACTACTCTGGTGCGGATCGTGCTCTGGTTGACCTACGAAGTTTAGTTAGTAACTTGATCTGAAGTTTCATGATCATCATCATTAGCTTCCTCTCTAGTTCGTGTAGGCATCACGGGAACAGTTTTCTCTGATGTACTAGTTTCTAATTGGAGAGAAGGTACAACTACCTCATCAAGTTCTACTTTCCTCCCACTCACTTCTTTCGAGAGAAATTCCTTCTCTAGAAAGGATCCATTCTTAGCAACAAAGATCTTGCCTTTGGATCTATGATAGAAGGTGTACCCAACAACATGGCGCACTAAACTATTAAGTAGTCATCATATCGAGCTTGACAAACACTCATAATGTCTACATCTGCTCCTGCAATAGGTCTGTCACCTAGAGGTGTGATGTATACTACACAACTTTATTCTTGTAGACACATGTTGGGCCTCCAAGCATAGAGTTTAGAGTTTTGTAGGACAGTAGCAATTTTCCCTCAAGTGGATGACCTAAGGTTTATCAATCCATGGGAGGTGTAGGATGAAGATGGTCTCTCTCAAACGACCCTGCAACCAAATACAAGAAATCTCTTGTGTCCCCAACACACCTAATACAAAGGCAAATTGTATAGGTGCACTAGTTTGGCGAAGAGATGGTGATAAAAGTGTAATATGGATGGTAGAAATATATTTTTATAATCTGAATAAATAAAAACAGTAAGGTAGCAAATAGTAAACGGGCACAAAAATGGTATTGCAATGCTTGAAAATGAGGCCTAGGGTTCGTACTTTTGCTAGTGCAATCTCTCAACAATGCTAACATAATTGGATCATATGACCATCCCTCAACATGCAACGAAGAATCACTCCAAAGTTCCTATCTAGCGGAGAACACGTGAGGAAATCGTTTGTAGGGTACGAAACCACCTCGAAGCTATTCTTTCTGATTGATCTATCCAAGAGCTCATACTAAAATAACACCAAATAATTTTAGATTCATGATACTCTATCCAACACAAAGAACCTCAAAGAGTGCCCCAAGATTTCTACCGGAGAAACAAAAGACGAGAACGTGCATCAACCCCTATGCATAGATTACCCCAATGTCATCACGGGAATCCGCGAGTTGAGTGCCAAAACACATATCAAGTGAATCAATATTATACCCCATTGTCACCACGAGTATTCATATGCAAGACATATATCAAGTGCTCTCCAATCCATAAAAGTATTCAATCCGGTAACAACAAAATCTCAAAGGGAAAAACTCAATTCATCAAAACAAGATGGAGAGGGGAAAACACCATATGATCCGACTATATTAACAATGCCCGCGATACATCAAGATCGTGACATCTCAAGAACACGAGAGAGAGAGAGATTAAACATATAGCTACAGGTACAAACCCTCAGCCCCGAGGGTGGACTACTCCATCCTCATCGTGGTGGCTGCCGAGATGATGAAGATGGCCACGGTGATCATTTCCCCCTCCGGCAGAGTGCCGGAACAGGGTCTATATTGGTTTTCGGTGGCTGCAGTGTTGGAAATATGCCCTAGAGGCAATAATAAAAGCATTATTATTATATTTCCTTGTTCATGGTAATTGTCTTTATTCATGCTATAATTGTGTTATCCGGAAATCGTAATACATGTGTGAATAACAGACACCAACATGTCCCTAGTAAGCCTCTAGTTGACTAGCTCGTTGATCAACAGATAGTCATGGTTTCCTGGCTATGGACATAAGATGTCATTGATAACGAGATCACATCATTAGGAGAATGATGTGATGGACAAGACCCAATCCTAAACATAGCATAAAGATCGTGTAGTTCGTTTTGCTAGAGTTTTGCAATGTCAAGTATCTTTTCCTTAGACCATGAGATCGTGTAACTCCCGGATACCGTAGGAGTGCTTTGGGTATACCAAACGTCACAACGTAACTGGGTGACTATAAAGGTAGACTACGGGTATCTCCGAAAGTATCTGTTGGGTTGACACGGATTAAGACTGGGATTTGTCACTCCGTATGACGGAGAGGTATCACTGGGCCCACTCGGTAATGCATCATCATAATGAGCTCAAAGTGACCAAGTGTCTGGTCACAGGATCATGCATTACGGTACGAGTAAAGTGACTTGCCGGTAACGAGATTGAACGAGGTATTGGGATACCGACGATCGAATCTCGGGCAAGTAATATATCGATAGACAAAGGGAATTGCATACGGGGTTGATTGAATCCTCGACATCGTGGTTCATCCGATGAGATCATCGTGGAGCATGTGGGAGCCAACATGGGTATCCAGATCCTGCTGTTGGTTATTGACCGGAGAGTCGTCTCGGTCATGTCTGCTTGTCTCCCGAACCCGTAGGGTCTACACACTTAAGGTTCGGTGACGCTAGGGTTGTGAAGATATGTATATGCAGTAACCCGAATGTTGTTCGGGGTCCCGGATGAGATCCCGGACGTCACGAGAAGTTCCGGAATGGTCCGGAGGTAAAGAATTATATATAGGATGTGCAGTTTCGGCCATCGGGACAAGTTTCGGGGTACCCGGTATTGTACCGGGACCACCGGAAGGGTCCCGGGGGTCCACCGGGTGGGGCCACCTATCCCGGAGGGCCCCTTGGGCTGAAATAGGAGGGAACCCAGCCCATAGTGGGCTGGGGCGCCAGCCCCCCCAAGGCCCATGCGCCTAGGGTTGGGGGGGAACCCTAAAGGGGGCGCCCCCTTGCTTGGGGGGCAAGCCCCCCACCCCTGGCCGCCGCCCCCCCTGGTAGATCCCATCTACCAGGGCCGGCCCCCCCCCTTGGCACCCCTATATATAGTGGGGGAGAGGAGGGACTTGATCCCCACGCTTTTGGTGCTTCCCTCTCCCCCTGTTACTTCTCCTTTTCTCATAGTACACGGCGAAGCCCTGCTGTCGTGACGCCCTGCATCCACCACCACGTCGTCGTGCTGCTGGATCATCATCAACCTCTCCTTCCCCCTTGCTGGATCAAGAAGGAGGAGACGTCTCCCGTCCCGTACGTGTGTTGAACACGGAGGTGCCGTCCGTTCGGCGCTGGTCATCGGTGATTTGGATCACGTCGTGTACGACTACTTCAACCTCGTTCTAACGAACGCTTCCGCTCGCGACCTACAAAGGTATGTAGATGCATCTCGTGACTCGTTGCTAGATGAACTCCTAGATGATCTTGGTGAAACGAGTAGGAAAATTTTTGTTTTCTGCAACGTTCCCCAACAGTGGCATCATGAGCTAGGTCTATGCGTAGTTCTTCTTGCGCGAGTAGAACACAATTCGTTGTGGGCGTGGATTTGTCAACCTTCTTGCCGCTACTAGTCTTTTCTTGCTTCAGCGGTATTGTGGGATGAAGCGGCCCGGACCAACCTTACACGTACGCTTACGTGAGACCGGTTCCACCGACTAACATGCACTAGTTGCATAAGGTGGCTGGCGGGTGTCTGTCTCTCCCACTTTAGCTGGAGCGGATTCGATGAACAGGGTCCTTATGAAGGGTAAATAGAAGTTGACAAATCACGTTGTGGCTTTCACGTAGGTAAGAAAACGTTCTTGCTAGAACCCTAATTCAGCCACGTAAAAAACTTGCAACAACAATTAGAGGACGTCTAACTTGTTTTTGCAGCAAGTGGTTTGTGATATGATATGGCCAAAGTTGTGATGAATGATGAATGATCTATATGTGATGTATGAGATGTTCATGCTATTGTAATAGGAATCACGACTTGCATGTCGATGAGTATGACAACCGGCAGGAGCCATAGGAGTTGTCTTTATTCTTTTATATGACCTGCGTGTCATGGAGAAACGCCATGTAAATTACTTTACTTTATTGCTAAACGCGTTAGCCATAGTAGTAGAAGTAATAGTTGGCGAGCAACTTCATGGAGACACGATGATGGAGATCATGATGATGGAGATCATGGTGTCAAGCCAGTGACAAGATGATCATGGAGCCCCAAGATGGAGATCAAAGGAGCTATGTGATATTGGCCATATCATGTCACGTTTATTATTTGATTGCATGTGATGTTTATCATGTTTTGCATCTTGTTTACTTAGAACGACGGTAGTAAATAAGATGATCCCTCATAATAATTTCAAGAAGTGTTCCCCCTAACTGTGCACCGTTGCGACAGTTCGTTGTTTCGAAGCACCACGTGATGATCGGGTGTGATAGATTCTAACGTTCACATACAACGGGTGTAAGACAGATTTACACATGCAAACACTTAGGTTGACTTGACGAGCCTAGCATGTACAGACATGGCCTCGGAACACAGAAGACCGAAAGGTCGAGCATGAGTCGTATAGAAGATACGATCAACATGAAGATGTTCACCGACGTTGACTAGTCCGTCTCACGTGATGATCGGACACGGCCTAGTTAACTCGGATCATGTTATACTTAGATGACTAGAAGAGGGATGTCTATCTAAGTGGGAGTTCATAAATAATTTGATTTGATGAACTTAATTATCATGAACTTAGTCTAAAATATTTACAATATGTCTTGTAGATCAAATGGCCAACGTAGTCCTCAACTTCAACGCGTTCCTAGAGAAAACTAAGCTGAAAGACGATGGCAGCAACTACACGGACTGGGTCCGGAACCTGAGGATCATCCTCATAGCTGCCAAGAAAGATTATGTCCTACAAGCACCGCTGGGTGACGCACCTGTCCTCCCTGCCGAACAAGACGTTATGAACGCTTGGCAGGCACGATCCGATGACTACTCCCTCGTTCAGTGCGGCATGCTTTACAGTTTAGAACCGGGGCTCCAAAAGCGTTTTGAGAGGCATGGAGCATATGAGATGTTCGAAGAGCTGAGAATGGTTTTCCAAGCTCATGCCCGGGTCGAGAGATATGAGGTCTCCGACAAGTTCTTCAGCTGTAAGATGGAGGAAAATAGTTCTGTCAGTGAGCACATACTCACGATGTCTGGATTACATAACCGCTTGACTCAGCTGGGAGTTAATCTCCCGGATGATGCGGTCATTGACAAAATCCTCCAGTCGCTTCCACCGAGCTACAAGAGCTTTGTGATGAACTTCAATATGCAGGGGATGGAAAAGACCATTCCTGAAGTATTTGCTATGCTGAAATCAGCAGAGGTAGAAGTCAAGAAGGAACATCGGGTGTTGATGGTCAATAAAACCACTAAGTTCAAGAAGGGCAAGGGTAAGAAAGCCTTCAAGAAGGATGGCAAGGAAGTTGCCGCGCCCGGCAAGCAAGCTGCCGGGAAGAAGCCAAAGAATGGGCCCAAGCCCGAGACTGAGTGTTTTTATTGCAAGGGAAGTGGTCACTGGAAGCGGAATTGCCCCAAATACTTAGCGGACAAGAAGGCCGGCAAAACAAAAGGTATATGTGATATACATGTAATTGATGTGTACCTAACCAGTGCTCGTAGTAGCTCTTGGGTATTTGATACCGGTGCAGTTGCTCACATTTGTAACTCAAAGCAGGAGCTGCGGAATAAACGGAGACTGGCGAAGGACGAGGTGACGATGCGCGTCGGGAATGGTTCCAAGGTCGATGTGATCGCCGTCGGCACGCTGCCTCTTCATTTACCTACGGGATTAGTTTTAAACCTCAATAATTGTTATTTAGTACTAGCTTTGAGCATGAACATTGTATCGGGATCTCGTTTAATTCGAGATGGCTACTCATTTAAATCCGAGAATAATGGTTGTTCCATTTATATGAGAGATATGTTTTATGGTCATGCTCCTGTGGTGAATGGTTTATTCTTAATGAATCTCGAGCGTAATGCTACACATGTTCATAGTGTGAATACCAAAAGATGTAAGGTTAATAACGATAGTCCCACATACTTGTGGCACTGCCGCCTTGGTCACATAGGTGTCAAACGCATGAAGAAGCTCCATGCAGATGGACTTTTAGAGTCTCTTGATTATGAATCATTTGACACGTGCGAACCATGCCTCATGGGTAAAATGACCAAGACTCCGTTCTCAGGAACAATGGAGCGAGCAACCAACTTATTGGAAATCATACATACTGATGTGTGCGGTCCAATGAGTGTTGAGGCTCGTGGTGGCTATCGTTATGTTCTCACTCTCACTGATGACTTGAGTAGATATGGGTATATCTACTTAATGAAACACAAGTCTGAAACCTTTGAAAAGTTTAAGGAATTTCAGAGTGAGGTTGAGAATCAACGTGACAGGAAGATCAAGTTTCTACGATCAGATCGTGGAGGAGAATACTTGAGTCATGAATTTGGCACACACTTAAGAAAATGTGGAATAGTTTCACAACTAGCGCCGCCTGGAACACCTCAGCGTAACGGTGTGTCCGAACGTCGTAATCGCACTCTATTAGATATGGTGCGGTCTATGATGTCTCTTACCGATTTACCGCTATCTTTTTGGGGCTATGCTTTAGAGACTGCCGCATTCACTTTAAATAGGGCTCCGTCGAAATCCGTTGAGACGACACTGTATGAATTATGGTTTGGGAAGAAACCTAAGCTGTCGTTTCTAAAAGTTTGGGGATGCGATGCTTATGTCAAGAAACTTCAACCTGAAAAGCTCGAACCCAAGTCGGAAAAATGCGTCTTCATAGGATACCCTAAAGAAACTATTGGGTATACCTTCTACCTCAGATCCGAAGGCAAGGTCTTTGTTGCCAAGAATGGATCCTTTCTAGAGAAGGAGTTTCTCTCGAAAGAAGTAAGTGGGAGGAAAGTAGAACTAGATGAAGTATTGCCTCTTGAACCGGAAAATGGCGCAACTCAAGAAAATGTTCCTGAGGTGCCAGCACCGACTAGAGAGGATGTTAATGATAATGATCAAGATACTTCTGATCTAGCTTCTACTGAAATTCGAAGGTCCACAAGGACACGTTCCGCACCAGAGTGGTACGGCAACCCTGTCTTGGAAATCATGTTGTTGGACAACGGTGAACCTTCGAACTATGAAGAAGCGATGGCGGGCCCGGATTCCGACAAATGGCTAGAAGCCATGAAATCCGAGATAGGATCCATGTATGAAAACGAAGTATGGACTTTGACTGACTTGCCCGTACAACGGCGAGCCATAGAAAATAAATGGATCTTTAAGAGGAAGACAGACGCGGATGGTAATGTTACCATCTATAAAGCTCGGCTTGTCGCTAAGGGTTATCGACAAGTTCAAGGGGTTGACTACGATGAGACTTTCTCACCGGTAGCAAAGCTGAAGTCCGTCCGAATCATGTTAGCAATTGCCACATTCTACGATTATGAAATATGGCAAATGGACGTCAAAACGGCATTCCTTAATGGTTTCCTTAAGGAAGAATTGTATATGATGCAGCCGGAGGGTTTTGTCGATCCTAAGAATGCTGACAAGGTGTGCAAGCTCCAACGCTCGATTTATGGGCTGGTGCAAGCATCTCGGAGTTGGAACATTCGTTTTGATGAGATGATCAAAGCGTTTGGGTTTACGCAGACTTATGGAGAAGCCTGTGTTTACAAGAAAGTGAGTGGGAGCTCTGTAGCATTTCTCATATTATATGTAGATGACATACTTTTGATGGGAAATGATACAGAACTCTTGGACAGCATCAAGGCCTACTTGAATAAGAGTTTTTCAATGAAGGACCTTGGAGAAGCTGCTTATATATTAGGCATCAAGATCTATAGAGATAGATCAAGACGCCTCATAGGTCTTTCACAAAGCACATACCTTGATAAGATATTGAAGAAGTTCAATATGGATCAGTCTAAGAAGGGATTCTTGCCTGTACTGCAAGGTATGAAATTGAGCTCGGCTCAAAGTCCGACCACTGCAGAAGAAATAGAAGAGATGAGTGTCATCCCCTATGCCTCAGCCATAGGTTCTATTATGTATGCCATGCTGTGTACCATACCCGATGTAAATCTTGCCGTAAGTTTGGTAGGAAGGTACCAAAGTAATCCCGGCAAGGAACACTGGACAGCGGTCAAGAATATCCTGAAGTACCTGAAAAGGACTAAGGAGATGTTTCTCGTTTATGGAGGTGACGAAGAGCTCGTCGTAAAGGGTTACGTCGACGCTAGCTTCGACACAGATCTGGATGACTCAAAGTCACAAACCGGATACGTGTATATTTTGAATGGTGGGGCAGTAAGCTGGTGCAGTTGCAAGCAGAGCGTCGTGGCGGGATCTACATGTGAAGCGGAGTACATGGCAGCCTCGAAGGCAGCACATGAAGCAATCTGGGTGAAGGAGTTCATCACCGACCTCGGAGTCATACCCAATGCGTCGGGGCCGATCAAGCTCTTCTGTGACAACACTGGAGCTATTGCACTTGCCAAGGAGCCCAGGTTTCACAAGAAGACAAGGCACATCAAGCGTCGCTTCAACTCCATTCGTGAAAATGTTCAAGATGGAGACATAGAAATTTGTAAAGTACATACGGACCTGAATGTAGCAGATCCGTTGACTAAACCTCTCCCTAGGGCAAAACATGATCAACACCAGAATTCCATGGGTGTTCGATTCATCACAATGTAACTAGATTATTGACTCTAGTGCAAGTGGGAGACTGTTGGAAATATGCCCTAGAGGCAATAATAAAAGCATTATTATTATATTTCCTTGTTCATGGTAATTGTCTTTATTCATGCTATAATTGTGTTATCCGGAAATCGTAATACATGTGTGAATAACAGACACCAACATGTCCCTAGTAAGCCTCTAGTTGACTAGCTCGTTGATCAACAGATAGTCATGGTTTCCTGGCTATGGACATAAGATGTCATTGATAACGAGATCACATCATTAGGAGAATGATGTGATGGACAAGACCCAATCCTAAACATAGCATAAAGATCGTGTAGTTCGTTTTGCTAGAGTTTTGCAATGTCAAGTATCTTTTCCTTAGACCATGAGATCGTGTAACTCCCGGATACCGTAGGAGTGCTTTGGGTATACCAAACGTCACAACGTAACTGGGTGACTATAAAGGTAGACTACGGGTATCTCCGAAAGTATCTGTTGGGTTGACACGGATTAAGACTGGGATTTGTCACTCCGTATGACGGAGAGGTATCACTGGGCCCACTCGGTAATGCATCATCATAATGAGCTCAAAGTGACCAAGTGTCTGGTCACGGGATCATGCATTACGGTACGAGTAAAGTGACTTGCCGGTAACGAGATTGAACGAGGTATTGGGATACCGACGATCGAATCTCGGGCAAGTAATATATCGATAGACAAAGGGAATTGCATACGGGGTTGATTGAATCCTCGACATCGTGGTTCATCCGATGAGATCATCGTGGAGCATGTGGGAGCCAACATGGGTATCCAGATCCCGCTGTTGGTTATTGACCGGAGAGTCGTCTCGGTCATGTCTGCTTGTCTCCCGAACCCGTAGGGTCTACACACTTAAGGTTCGGTGACGCTAGGGTTGTGAAGATATGTATATGCAGTAACCCGAATGTTGTTCGGGGTCCCGGATGAGATCCCGGACGTCACGAGAAGTTCCGGAATGGTCCGGAGGTAAAGAATTATATATAGGATGTGCAGTTTCGGCCATCGGGACAAGTTTCGGGGTACCCGGTATTGTACCGGGACCACCGGAAGGGTCCCGGGGGTCCACCGGGTGGGGCCACCTATCCCGGAGGGCCCCTTGGGCTGAAATAGGAGGGAACCCAGCCCATAGTGGGCTGGGGCGCCAGCCCCCCCATGGCCCATGCGCCTAGGGTTGGGGGGGAACCCTAAAGGGGGCGCCCCCTTGCTTGGGGGGCAAGCCCCCCACCCCTGGCCGCCGCCCCCCCTGGTAGATCCCATCTACCAGGGCCGGCGCCCCCCCCTTGGCACCCCTATATATAGTGGGGGAGAGGAGGGACTTGATCCCCACGCTTTTGGTGCTTCCCTCTCCCCCTGTTACTTCTCCTTTTCTCGTAGTACACGGCGAAGCCCTGCTGTCGTGACGCCCTGCATCCACCACCACGCCGTCGTGCTGCTGGATCATCATCAACCTCTCCTTCCCCCTTGCTAGATCAAGAAGGAGGAGACGTCTCCCGTCCCGTAGGTGTGTTGAACGCGGAGGTGCCGTCCGTTCGGCGCTGGTCATCGGTGATTTGGATCACGTCGTGTACGACTACTTCAACCTCGTTCTAACGAACGCTTCCGCTCGCGATCTACAAAGGTATGTAGATGCATCTCGTGACTCGTTGCTAGATGAACTCCTAGATGATCTTGGTGAAACGAGTAGGAAAATTTTTGTTTTCTGCAACGTTCCCCAACATGCAGAGCCTTGCGGTGGTGGAACTTCTAATCTAGGGTTACCCCGAGGGTTTTCGGAATATTTGGGAATTTATAGAGTAAAGAGGGGGTGCGGGAGGCCACCGAGGTGGGCACAACCCACCTAGGCGCGCCTGGGCCCCCAGGCGTGCCCTGGTGGGTTGTGCCCCCTAGGGGCACCCCCAGGTGCTGCTCTGGGCCATTGGTGGTTTTCTGGTCCATTAAAATTCCACAAAAAGTTTCACGGTGTTTGGACTCCGTTTGATATTCATTTCCTGTGATGTAAAAAACATGCAAAAAAACAACAACAACAACTGGCACTTGGCATTATGTCAATAGGTTAGTACCAAAAATGATATAAAATTACTATAAAATGATTATAAAACATCCAAGAACGATAATATAATAGCATGGAACAATAAAAAATTACAGATACGTCGGAGACGTATCAAGGTGCATCAAGGACATAATTTTTCTGTGTAGCAATGAGGACAATCCTTAGATCACGGACCCAATCCGCATCATTGCTACTATCATCTTTCAACTTAGTTTTTCTCTAGGAACATATCAAAAATAGGGTAACTATATCGCGAGCTATTGATCTACAACATATATTTGCAAATACTATTAGTACTAAGTTCATGATAAATTAAGTTCAATTAATCAAATTACTAAAGAACTCCCACTTAAATAGACACCCCTCAACTCATCTAAGTAATAGTTGATCCAAATCAACTAACCCATGTCCGATCATCACATGAGATGGGGCAGTCATCAATGGTGAACATCTCTATGTTGATCATATCTACTGGTCTCCAGTAGATATGAGATGATTCACGTTTGACCTTTTGGTCTCCAGTGTTCCGAGGCCATGTCCGTAAATGCTAGGCTTGTCAAGTTTAACCCAACTATTCTGCATGTGTAAAATTGTCTTACACCCATTGTATGAACGTAGAGTCTATCACACCCGATCATCACGTGGTGTCTCGAAACGACGAACTATAGCAATGGTGCATACTCAGGGAGAACACTTTTACCTTGAAATTTAGTGAAGGGATCATCTTATAATGCTACCGTCGTTCTAAGCAAAATAAGATGCATATAAGATAAACACCACAGGCAATCAAAATATTTAAGGAAATATGCCCTAGAGGCAATAATAAAGTTGTTATTTTATATTTCCTTATTCATGATAAAGTTTTATTATTCATGCTAGAATTGTATTGATCAGAAACCTTAATACATGTGTGAATACATAAACAAACATTGTGTCCCTAGTGAGCCTCTACTAGACTAGCTTGTTGATCAAAGATGGTTAAGGTTTCCTAACAATTGACATGAGTTGTCATTTGATAACGGGATCACATCATTAGGAGAATGATGTGATGGACAAGATCCATCCGTTAGCTTAGCATAATGATCATTCAGTTTTATCGTATTGCTTTCTTCATGTCTAATACATATTCCTTCGACTATGGGATTATGCAACTCCCGGATACCGGAGGAATACCTTGTGTGCTATCAAACATCACAACGTAACTGGGTGATTATAAAGATGCTCTACAGGTATCTTTGAAGGTGTTTATTGAGTTGGCATAGATCGGTATTAGGATTTGTCGCTTCGAGTATCGGAGAGGTATCTCTAGGCCCTCTTGGTAATACACGTCATAAGCTAGCAAGCAAACGACTAAGGAGTTGGTCACGAGGTGATGTATTATGGAACGAGTAAAGGACTTGCCGGTAACGTGATTGAACTAGGTATGAAGATACCGACGATCGAATCTCAGGCAAGTAACATACCGATAGACAAAGGGAATTACGTATGTTGTCATAACAGTTCGATCGATAAAGATCTTCGTAGAAAATGTAGGAGCCAATATGGTCATCCAGGTTCTGCTATTGGTTATTGACCAGCGAGGTATCTCGGTCATGTCTACATAGTTCTCGAACCCGTAGGGTCTGCACGCTTAACATTCTTTGACGATATAGTGTTATATGAGTTATATGTTTTCGTGACCGAATGTTGTTCGGAGTCCCGGATGAGATCATGGACATGACGAGGAGTCTTGAATAGTCAAGAGGTAAATATTAATATATAGGACAAAGGCATTTGGGCACCGGAAGTATTTCGGGACATACCGGGAAGAAATCGGGTCATCGAAAGGGGTTTCGGGCACCCCTGGCATGTATATGGGCTTAATGGGCAAAGGGAGGGACAGACCAGCCCACAGGGGGATGGTGCGCCCCTTTCCCTAGACAAACAGCCCTAGGGAAGGAAAAGGGGGAGGAGTAGCCCCTCCTGCCTTTCCCTCTCATGGGAGAAAAGAAACGGGGGTGCCACCCTCCCTTGCCTTTCCCCCTCCTATACATGGCAGGGGGCGTCACCTTGGGAGAGACCCCAAGTAGGATTCCTCCTACTTGGGCGACTCCCTTGGCTGCTCCTGCCTCCCTCCCACCTATATATATGTGGGAGGGGGCGCCTAGTACACACCAGACAATTGCCTAGCCATGTGCGGCGCCCCCTCCACCGTTTACACCCTCGGTCATATTTTCGTAGTTCTTAGGCGAAGCCCTGTGAGGATCACTTCACCATCACCGTCACCACGTCATCGTGCTGTCGGAACTCATCTACTACCTCGGCGTATTGCTAGATCAAGAAGGCGAGGGATGTCACCGAGCTGAACGTGTGCAGAACACGGAGGTGTCATGCGTTTGGTACTTGATCGGTTGAAGCGCGAAGAACTTCGACTACATCAACTGCGTTGAGAAACACTTTCACTTACGGTCTACGAGGGTACGCAGACACGCTCTTCCCCTCATTGCTATGCATCTCCATGGATAGATCATTGTGTGTGCGTAGATTTTTTTTGTTTTTGATGCAACGTTTCCCAACAGTGGCATCATGAGTCAAGTCTATGCGTAGATGATATGCATGAGTAGAACAGAAAGAGTTGTGGGCGGTGATAGTCATACTGCTTACCACCAACGTCTTTTTTTTGATTCGGCGCTATTGTGGGATGCAACGGCCCGGACCAACCATACATGTCCATGCACATGAGACCAGTTCCAGCGACTGACATGCAACTAGTTTTGCATAAAGGTGGCTGGCGGGTGTCTGTTTCTCCTACTTTAATTGAATCAAATTTGACTGCGGCCGGTCCTTGAAGAAGGTTAAAACAGCAAACTTGACGAAACACCGTTGTAGTTTGATACGTCTCCAACATATCTATAATTTTTGATTGCTCCATGCTATATTATCTACTCTTTTGGACATATTGGGCTTTATTATCCACTTTTATATTATTTTTGGGACTAACCTATTAACCAGAGGCCCAGCCCAGAATTGCTGTTTTTTTGCCTGTTTTAGGGTTTCGAAGAAAAGGAATATCAAACGGAGTCCAAACGGAATGAAACCTTCGGGAACGTGATTTTCTCAACGAACAATACTCGGGAGACTTGGACCCAACGTCAAGACACAAAAGAGGAGGCCACGAGGTAGGGGGTGCGCCTACCCCCACCAGGCGCGCCCTCCACCCTCGTGGGCCCCCTATTGCTCCACCGACGTACTCCTTCCTCCTATATATACCTACATATCCCCAAACGATCAGATACGGAGCCAAAACCCTAATTCCACCGCCGCAACTTTCTGTATCCACGAGATCCCATCTTGGGGCCTGTTCCGGAGCTCCGCCGGAGGGGGCATCGATCACGGAGGGCTTCTACATCAACACCATAGCCCCTCCGATGAAGTGTGAGTAGTTCACCTCAGACCTACGGGTCCATAGTTATTAGCTAGAGGGCTTCTTCTCTCTTTTTGGATCTCAATACAATGTTCTCCCCCTCTCTTGTGGAGAGCTATTCGATGTAATCTTATTTTTGCGGTGTGTTTGTTGAGACCGATGAATTGTGGGTTTATGATCAAGTCTATCTATGAATAATATTTGAATCTTCTCTGAATTCTTTTATGTATGATTGGTTATCTTTGCAAGTCTCTTCGAATTATCAGTTTGGTTTGGCCTACTAGATTGATCTTTCTTGCAATGGGAGAAGTGCTTAGCTTTGGGTTCAATCTTGCGGTGTCCTTTCCCAGTGACAGTAGGGGCAGCAAGGCACGTATTGTATTGTTGCCATCGAGGATAACAAGATGGGGTTTTCATCATATTGCATGAGTCTATCCCTCTACATCATGTCATCTTGCTTAAGGTGTTACTATGCTTTTAACTTAATACTCTAGATGCATGCTGGATAGCGGTCGATGAGTGGAGTAATAGTAGTAGATGCAGGCAGGAGTCAGTCTACTTGTCTCGGACCTGATGCCTATATACATGATCATACCTAGATATTCTCATAACTATGCTCAATTCTGTCAATTGCTCAACAGTAATTTATTCACCCACCGTAGAATACTTATGCTCTCGAGAGAAGCCACTAGTGAAACCTATGGCCCCCGGGTCTATCTTTATCATATTAATCTCCTACTACTTAGTTATTTCCTTTGCTTTTTTACTTTGCCTTTATTTTACTTTGCATCTTTAACACAAAAATACCAAAAATATTATCTTATCATATCTATCAGATCTCACTCTCGTAAGTGGCCGTGTAGGGATTGACAACCCCTATTCGCGTTGGTTGCGAGGATTTATTTGTTTTGTGCAAGTACGAGGGACTCACGTGTAGCCTCCTACTGGATTGATACCTTGGTTCTCAAAAACTGAGGGAAATACTTACGCTACTTTGCTGCATCATCCCTTCCTCTTCGGGGAAAACCAATGCAGTGCTCAAGAGGTAGCAAGAAGGATTTCTGGCGCCGTTGCCGGGGAGGTCTACGCAAAAGTCAACATACCAAGTACCCATCACATACCCTTATCTCCCGCATTACATTATTTGCCATTTGCCTCTCATTTTCCTCTCCCCCACTTCACCTTTGCCGTTTTATTCGCCCTCTCTCTCTATCCTCCCTCTCTTTCTCTATTTGCCTCTTTTTGCCCGCTTGCTTTTTGCTTGTGTGTTATTTTGTTTGCTTGTCGTTATGGCTAGTCCTTTACCTTCTGCCTCTATGTCTGAAATTGGAGAAACTATTGTCGATAATAATATCATGAAAAATTTTGATGCACCTGCTAAAGAACCCACCATCTTACATACAAAAAAAATTCCGTTTTGGTAGTGGTAATATTATTGGAAAAGGAGTTATTCAAGATTTCTTTACTTGTGCCGGTGCTTTACCTTCTATGTGTAGTTCTATCTGTCGGATTTCGGGTTCCGGCAGACCCTTAAGGTTTGAACACTGGGGTGCGCACGGAAATCTCGCCTTCAACCTCTCCGTCTCGATGGGATCTAAACTACTAAAAGAGCTGCATGAAAGACACAAGATTTATACTGGTTCGGGCCACCGATGTGGTGTAATACCCTACTCCAGTGTGTGGTGGATGGATTGCCTCCTGGGGCTGGTGTGGATGAACAATACAAGGAAGAACATCCTCGCGAGGGTTTGTTCTTGGCTGTGGTGATGAACTGCTATGAAGAGTTCAGTCACCTTTCTCTCTCTTTCTCTCTCAGATCCCGGACCGAACGACCAGGAATCGAACCCCTTGCTATGTGGGTGGCTAGTCCTATTTATAGAGGCCCTGGTCCTCTCCCCAAATATTGAGCGGGAAGGGATCCAACAATGGCGGGCTAATTTGAAGGGGGACAGCGAGTACATCTATCCTGACAAAAGCAATCTTCGCCTGCCAAAGGCTCTGGTGATGACGCCATGCTGGGCTCCATGGTGACCTCCGTCTCGTAGTCCTCCTGGTCTTGGTCTCGTTGCACCGAAGTGGCAATCTTTGCCTGATGCCTCGGTACTCCACAGATACGCTTGCCCCCTTTGCACCAAAGAGGAAAGAGGGACGCTGCGCGCGCTGGCACCCGCCTGGTGCCCTGTGTCGTCATGACTTGCGTCATGGGCACCTCGCGAGGTACCCCGCCTTGAACTCTCCACCTCCTCGCGAGCCAGCCTGACGAGGTTGTGCCTGAGGATCCGCCGCGTCGTTCGCCTCGCGAGGGTCTTGAGCCTCATGTTGATGAAGATGGGCGGCGCTGGGCCCCCATTTGAGCCACGCCGCAGGCCGCAGGCAGGCAAGTCTGGGGACCCCCATTCCCAGAACGCCAACAGTAGCCCCCGGGCCAAAGGCGTGCATGGACTGGGCCGTGCCGAGAGGCGAAAGGGCAAGGGCGAAGTGCCGCGGGCCCTATCAGCCTGCGGCCTTGGGCGCCGCGTGGCGGTTGATTGGCCATGGCGTCTCCGCTTCCCCACGACGCCTTGGTGATCGTGCGAGTTGGACAAGTCCCTGTATGCAGAACGTGTTATGATTACCTGTGATCGTGGAGACCGGCGGTTGGCCTTCGCCGGCTATAAGTACGGCACCGCTCGTGCCCATCCAGTCCATCTCCTCTTGCTCTCTCCTTCGCCTCAGTTCTTGCTCCGTCTTGGTGTGATGGCTCCATCGAGGAGGTACTCGGCCGCAGAGAAGGGGAAGCCCCCCCAGGTCGGTCCTGCCTCTCCCCCACCCAAGCGTGGTCGCGGGCGCCCTCGGAAGCACCCGGTGGGCGCCCCGGCAGCTTCCAGCGGCCATGGGGGGGGGGGGGGGCTCCCAGCGCGGCGGCGGGCAAGCCGCCGTAGCCGGAGGGTGCGCCTGGGTTGCGCGCTCCCCCAGGCCGCGCTCTCGCGCCGTGCAGGCACCGCCGGAATTTGTCGTTTGGTCGGCGGAGCCGGCTCGCGCCCGGCTCCCGCCCCCTCGCTTCCTCCTTGGCGAACTCCCGGCCGGCGCTCCTGGCGGCCTCTGGCTCCAGGCGGAGGGCTGCTGCAGCAGGTCCTCGTGGGTCGCGCTGGAGGTCTCCGCCAACGGGGGCTTGGCCTTCACTCATGGCTGGCAGGCGTTCGCCCGCGCTCGCAGCCTGGAGCGTCGGTGCACTCTGCACTTCAGGTTCGATGGCGACGCCACCCTCTACGTGAGGGTGTTTGGGGAAGATGGTCGCCGCGCGGGGTGCTGCCCTGAGGACGATGACCGCGTCCGCGGGCCCCGCTCCGATGGTGATGGGGGAGATAGCGCCCGAGCGGGCGACGGCGTCAGCGACTCCCCCAGCTTCGTCAGCTCTTCCTCAAGCGACTCCTCCAGTGGTGGCAGCAGTCCTCCCCCGCGTCGCCGGGTTTGCCTAGGAGGTGGTGGTTCATCCGCCCGCCGTCGTGCCCCGGTGAAGCGTGAGAGGGAGTTTGCCTGAGGCCCTGAGGCAGCCTGTGTCGCCACCGTGGGCCGATGCGGGAGGGGCGGCGCCAGGCTCATCTTTTTCCTTTCTCTTTTGTTCCCTGTGTAAAACAGAACAGATGCATGGAGCCCCCTTGGGGCGTGTTGGGAAATGTTACCGCTTCAGCTATTACCTTGATCTCATTTTTGTACTTCCTGATTTCCCGCCTATGTGTAGATAGCCTTCGACCCCTGCCGGGGAGTGGGGCGACCGACCCAGGCCCTGCGCGCGCGTCGTGGTACCCGAGGGGCACGGACTAGGAGGGGTGCTCCTGTAATGTGCCAGGGCCGTGAAACCCTCCTGTGGCTAGGGCAGAAACCCTCGCGAGGGTGTCTGAGCACCATCCCTCGCGAGGTTGTTCACGAGAGAAACCAAAGCGAGGGGCGAAAATCGACGAACCATAAACCAGCAACAGCGATAACTCCAATAAGACTCCAAATGCAAACGAACACGTCAACTGCGGAAAGCAAATGGAAAAGCCGCGTCTGGCACCTAATCTAGTCTTCGACATCTTCTCACCAGCGCGGAGCTAAGTGCTGCCACTGGGCGTGGGAGGGAGCCCCAGGGCCTGAGGCCGGCGCTCCTGAGACTCCGGGGCGTGTACAGCCCCACTCATTATTACGTGAGAGTGTCACGGGGTGGCGAGCTTCACAGGCATTGGCCTTGCTTCACAGGCTTTGGGCCTTTTCCTTGAGCGCGAGGGCTTCACAGGCACTCGCCTTGCTTCACAGGCTCCGGGCCTTTCCAAAAGAGATGATCCTCACAGGCACTCGCCTTGCTTCATAGGCTCCGGGCCTTTCCAAAAGAGATGATCTTCACAGGCACTCGCCTTGTTTCACAGGCTCCGGGCCTTTCCAAAATAGATTATCTTCACAGGCACTCGCCTTGCTTCACAAGCTCCAGGCCTTTCCAAAAGAGATGATCTTCACAGGTACTCGCCTTGCTTCATAGGCTCCGGGCCTTTCCAAAAGAGATGATCTTCACAGGCACTCGCCTTGCTTCATAGGCTCCGGGCCTTTCTTAGGGGTAGAACCTCCGGAGGTGCTGGATGTTCCACGCGTTCTGGACCGGCACTCCCTCCTGAGTCTCCAAGCGCGCGGAGCCGGGCCTGGAAACATGAACAACCTTGAACGGGCCCTCCCACATGGGAGAGAGCTTGTGCAATCCCTCCCTGGAGAGGACCCGCCTGAGCACGAGGTCTCCTACCTCGAGGGTCCTGGGGCGGACGTTGCGGCAGTGGTATCGCCGCAGCGCTTGCTGATACCTCGCCGCCTGCAGTGCGGCTTCCCGTCGTCGTTCCTCCCCCAACACGAGGTCCGTCCCCCGCATGGCGTCCTGCTGCGCCTCGTCGAACACCAGGACCCGCGCGGAGCGACGTCTGACCTCGTGAGGGAGGACTACCTCCGCTCCATAGACTAGGAAGAATGGGGTCTCTCCAGTCGGCTTGGTCGCGGTGGTGCGGATGGACCACAACACGGATTGAAGCTCGTCGTACCAACCTCGGCCGCAGGCCTCCAGCTTCTTCTTGAACGTCCTGGTCTTGAGGCCTCTCAGGACCTCTGCGTTGGCTCATTCGGCCTGGCCGTTGCTTCGAGGATGCGCCACTGAAGCGTAGCATATCTGCGTTCCAAGGTTAGCACAGTATGTTTTGAAGAGGTTACTGGTGAACTGCGAACCGTTGTTTGTGATGATGCGGTTCAGCACCCCGAACCGGCTCATGATGCCCCTGATAAACTTGATCGCGGAGCCCGCGGGGATGGTGCGGACGGCCTCCACTTCAGCCCACTTGGTGAACTTGTCCACGGCGACATAGAGGTAGCGGTAGCCCCCTGGCGCTCGAGGAAACGGGCCCAGGATGTCCAGCCCCCAGACTGCGAATGGCCACGAAAGGGGTATAGTCTGCAGGCCTCCGGCCGGCTGATGGATTTGCTTGGCGTGGAACTGGCAGGCCTCACAAGCTTTCACCAGCTCTACAGCGTCATTGAGTGCGGTAGGCCAATAAAACCCACTGCGGAACGCCTTGCTGACGAGGGTCCGCGATGATGAGTGGTGCCTGCAGTCTCCGCCGTGTATGTCCTCCAGTAGTTCCTTTCCTTGCTCCCTGGAAATGCAACGCAGGAGTACATCGTTTGGTCGCTTTCGGTAGAGTTCCCCGTCTCTAATGCAGTACACAGTGGCCTGCCGCGCCACCCGCTCCGCTTCCTCCTCCTTCTCCGGCATGGTCCCTTGCGTCAAGTAACTCCGGAGCTCCGTGATCCAGCACTCCTCCTGAGGTTCCATCCTCAGGAGCAGGCGTGCTCCTGAGGCCGGGCCACAGACCGGGGCTCCAGAGGCAGGTGGCTGGGGGAGCTCCTCCCGAGGCTGAGCCGTGCTTGATAGTGACGACAAGGCTGAGGGCTTGAAGAGCCTCTCCTCGAAGACGCCAGGCTCCTGAGGCAGCCGCCTGGATGCCTGCTTGGCGATGTCGTCGGCCTCCTGATTGGTGCCACGGGGCACATGCTGCAACTCCAACCCCCAGAACTGCTTCTCCATCCTGTGGACCTCCGCAAGGTAAGCTTCCATGTGCTCGTCTTTCGGCTCGTACACCTTGTTGGAGAAGTTCACAAGGAGCTGTGAATCGCCCTTAATGGTAAGGCGCTTCACCCCCAGGGCTGCCGCGGCCTTCAGGCCCGCTATTAGACCCTCGTATTCCGCTATGTTGTTGGAGACCTTTTCACCTTGTTGGAAGCAGAGCTGTACGGCGTAGTAGAGCTTGTCCTGAGTGGGCGATATAAGCACCGCTCCAGCCCCAGCACCATGTCTGGAGAACGCCCCGTCAAAGTGCATGACCCAGCCTTCTGGCGCCTCGCTCCCCGGGAAGAGGGACCGATCCTCGTCGGCATTGAGGCCTAGTGCCTCTGTCCATTCTGCCACAAAATCTGCCAATGCTGCTCCTTTGATGACCCTGGTTGTGCTGAATTCAAGCTGAAACGCCTGCAGCTCTATGTTCCACTCGGCGACCCTTCCGGCTGAGTTAGGGCTCCTGAGCACCCTCTCCAGGGGGTATGACGAGACGACTTTGATGGGGTGAGCCTGGAAGTAGTGACGCAGCTTGCGCGAGGCTATCAGTAGCGCGAGGAGGAGCTTCTGAGGCATTGGGTACCATGCCCTTGCGTCCCGTTGCACCGTGCTGACAAAGTAAACTAGGTGCTCGACAAGACTGGGAGCATCTGGGGTTGCCGTGCCCTCAGGAGATGAGGGCGCCTCGCGAGGCGTCGCGGCCTCGGGAGGTGGACTACACGGTCGGGTGGCCTCTCCTGCCCCCGGTGCATTTCCCAGCTGCTGACCCTCCTCAGCTATGGCTGTGGCTCCTGCAGGCTTTCCTTGTTCCTGTTTTGTCCTACCCCGGGCTGCCGTTGTGGCCTTGACTTTGCGTTCCTCCCTAACCGCCACCAGGGCTGCGCTGGCGGAGTAGGGTGTGGCGGCGAGGTACAGTAGCAGGGGCTCCTGAGGGCGTGGAGCCACCATGACTGGGGGACTGGTCAGGTACCTCTTGAGATCTTGAAACACCTTATCTGCTTCTTCAGTCCACTCAAAGGTCCCTTTCTTCTTCATCAGCTGGAAGAAAGGCAGCGCTCGCGCCCCCAGTTTGGAGATGAAGCGCCCTAGCATGGCCACGCGCCCCGTGAGCTTCTGCATTTCTCTGAGGGTCTTTGGCGGGCTCATGTCCTGGACTGCTTTGACCTTCTCGGGGTTGGCCTTGATGCCACGATGGGACATGAGGAATCCCAAGAGCTTGCCTGAGGGGACGCCAAACACACATTTCTCCGGGTTGAGCCGCAGGTTTACTGCGTCGAGGCTCGTGAAGGTCTCCTCCAGGTCTTGTATCAGGGTCTTGGCCTCCCGAGACTTTACCACTATGTCATCAACGTAGGCTTCGACATTCCTTCCGAGCTGCTGACCCAAGGTGATGTGCATCAGTCGCTGAAAGGTTGCCCTTGCGTTACGTAGCCCGAATGGCATGCATGTATAGCAGTATACCCCGCACGGGGTCAAGAAAGCAGTCTTCTCGATGTCTTCCACGGCCATCTTGATCTGGTGATACCCTAAGAAGGCATCCAGGAAGCATAGCGGGTCGCACTCCGCAGTGGAATCGACAATCTGGTCGATACGGGGGAGCGGGAACGGATCTTGCGGGCATGCCTTGTTGAGGTTGGTGAAGTCGACACACATGCGTTCTTTGCCCCCCTTCTTGGGCACAACGACAGGGTTGGACAACCAGTCCGGGTATCGGACCTCGCGAATGACCCCTGCAGCCTCTAGCTTGCGGGTCTCTTGGGCGATGAAAGCCTGCTTCTCCATGGACTGCCGCCTGGCCTTCTGCTTCACGGGGCATACATTTGGGCATACGCTGAGGTGGTGCTCAATGACGCTCCTGGGGATCCCCGCCAGCTGATCGGGCTCCCAAGCAAATACCTTCTTATTCACGCGCAAGAACTTGACCAAGGCCTCCTCCTGCTCAGGCTCAAGGTTGGCGCCTATGGTGAAAGTGGCACTGGAGGACCCGTCCTCGTCGATGGGTATCTGCTTGGTCTCTGCCTTGTCCTGGGTGAACAACTGCTTCTTCTTGGCGGGCGCAGCCCCCTTGGGCTCAGGGGCCTCCGCGTTGGCGGGCCGTGCTGACGCCGCTGTCTTGAAGGCAAGCTCGAGTACTCGCAGGGCATCCCCGGTGTCCCCGCGCACAGTGAGGGTACCATTGCTCCCGGGCATCTTCATGAGGTTGTACGCCGGGTGCGTGGCGGCAATGAACTGGGCCAGTGCCGGGTAGCCGAGTATGGCGTTGTAAGGAAGGCCGACGGGGGCGATGTCGAAGTCGACCGTCTCTATGCGGAAGTTGTCGTAGGTGCCGAAGGTCACCAGGAGCCGGATCTGCCCCAGGGAGTCGGATGATCCGCCCCCGACGCCCGAGAAGGATCGGCTGGGTCGCAGCCGCTCCCGGGGTATGCGGAAGAGGTCGAAAGTCTCGACCGAAAGCAAGCTGAGGCCCGCGCCACCGTCGACGAGGGTCCGGGTGACGGCCACCTGGCAGATGGTGGGGGTGCACAACAAGGGGAGCGTGCTTGAGCTAACCGGGTTGGTGGGGTGGTCCTCCGAGCTGAAGGTCAGATCGACCTCGCTCGCCGCCCGGTCCGGGGGAGCCCCCTGCCGCGCGGCAGCGGTGCTAACCCGGCGGGCAAAAGGCTTGACGTGGCGACTTGTGGGCGGCTCCTGCGAGCCGCCCAGGAGGGCCGCAACGACCGGAGGCGTCGGTGCCGCGGTGCAGTTGCTCTGTCGCGTAGGCGGATGCTGGGGTGGTGCTTGCAGCTCGTTACCCACCGAGCCGGTGGCGGTGTTGACGGCGGGCGGCAGGGGATGACGAGAGCGCCCACCGGCGAGGGCCGCCGGGGCGGCGCGAGCCCGGCTGGCGCCGCGCATGGTTGCAACGGCCGGAGGAGGGCGGAGCGGTGGAAGACGGATACCGGCGCACCCCTACCTGGCGCGCCCAATGTCGGATTTCGGGTTCCGGCAGAGCCTTAAGGTTCGAACACTGGGGTGCGTGCGGAAATCTCGCCTTCAACCTCTCCGTCTCGAAGGGATCTAAACTACTAAAAGAGCTGCACGAAAGACACAAGATTTATACTGGTTTGGGCCACCGATGTGGTGTAATACCCTACTCCAGTGTGTGGTGGATGGATTGCCTCCTGGGGCTGGTGTGGATGAACAATACAAGGAAGAACAGCCTCGCGAGGGTCTGTTCTTGGCTGTGGTGATGAACTTCTATGAAGAGTTCAGTCACCTTTCTCTTTCTTTCTCTCTCAGATCCCGGACCGAACGACCAGGAATTGAACCCCTTGCTATGTGGGTGGCTAGTCCTATTTATAGAGGCCCTAGTCCTCTCCCCAAATATTGAGCGGGAAGGGATCCAACAATGGCGGGCTAATTTGAAGGGGGACAGTGAGTACATCTATCCTGACAAAAGCAATCTTCGCCTGCCAAAGGCTCTGGTGATGACGCCATGCTGGGCTCCATGGTGACCTCCGTCTCGTAGTCCTCCTGGTCTTGGTCTCGTTGCACCGAAGTGGCAACCTTTGCCTGATGCCTCGGTACTCCGCGGATACGCTTGCCCCCTTTGCACCAAAGAGGAAAGAGGGACGCTGCGCGCGTTGGCACCGGCCTGGTGCCCTGTGTCGTCATGGCTTGCGTCATGGGCACCTCGCGAGGTACCCCGCCTTGAACTCTCCACCTCCTCGCGAGCCAGCCTGACGAGGCTGTGCCTGAGGATCCGCCGCGTCGTCCTCCTCGCGAGGCTTGGCCCCTCGCGAGGGTCTTGAGCCTCGTGTTGATGAAGATGGGCCGCGCTGGGCCCCCATTTGAGCCACGCCGCAGGCCGCAGGCAGGCAAGTCTGGGGACCCCCGTTCCCAGAACACCGACACTATCCTTCATAGAACTAGTAGTCTTGCGGACGCTATTGCCATGCTTGTAGTTGAACTTGAAAGACAATTCATGCACATGTATCCTTGCATATAAAGGATTTTCCTGGAATTTTCTAATATTGAGCATTCTTCTGTTAAGCGTGCCGCTACTATATTTTTGGCTCGTGAGTTTAGATTCATAATAAAAGAGGCTAAAGAAATCTTTGCACACTATAGGGTGGACGCTTGCCGTCCTCCCATAGAGGCTATCCTCTTTGATCAAGAAGAAATAATGTGTTTTCAATCTCTAGACTATGTTGCTTTCAATGAAAATCTTAGAAAAAGGGTTCCTAACAATGTTTTAGTTGATAGATTTTCTGAACTTAACGATGATTTGGCTATTCGAGATAATGAACTAGGATATTCTCTTGAATATAGGCTCACAAAGTTCTGTCAAAAGAGTGCTTATAATGATGAATTGGTTGTGCAATATGAAGGACCAAAGGATGAACCTATACCTCCCAAGGTTGACCTTGGGGACTTTTGTCCCATTAAATTTAGCCCTTTTGATTACTATTGCTTGCCTCAAAGAAAACTTGCTCCCGAACGTAGAGAATATGAAATGAGTTTTAATAATCTATCTTACTATTATGGCAATACCTAGATCTATCCTTGCTTGTTATGCCTAGCTAGGGGCGTTAAACAATAGCGCTTGTTGGGAGGCAACCCAATTTTATTTTTATTCCTTGCTTTTTGCTCCTGTTTAGTAATAAATAATTTATCTAGCCTATGTTTTGGTTGTGTTTTTTGTGTTTAATTAGTGTTTGTGCCATGTAGAACCGCTGGGAAGACTTGGGGATAGTCTTGTTACACTTGCTGTAAAAAACAGAAACTTTAGCGCTCACGAGAAATGCTGCCATTTTTATTTGGGAGTGATATTTAGTTAATTCTTTATTAAGATGATTAATAGATAAATTCGTCACGTCCATAAATTTATTTTAGAATTTTTGGGGTTCCATATCTTGCGCTAGCTACAGATTACTACAGACTGTTCTGTTTTTGACAGATTCTGTTTTTCGTGTGTTGTTTGCTTATTTTGATGAATCTATGGCTAGTAAAATAGTTTATAAACCATATAGAAGTTGGAATAAAGTAGGTATAACACCAATATAAATAAATAATGAGTTCATTATAGTACCTTGAAGTGGTCTTTTATTTTCTTTCGCTTACGGAGCTCACGAGATTTTCTACTTTAAGTTTTGTGTTGTGAAGTTTTCAAGTTTTGGGTAAAGATTTGATGGATTATGGAACAAGGAGTGGCAAGAGCCTAAGATTGGGGATGCCCATGGCACCCCCAAGATAATCTAAGGACACCTAAAAGCCAAAGCTTGGGGATTTCCCGGAAGGCATCCCCTCTTTCGTCTACTTCTATCGGTAACTTTACTTGGACCTATATTTTTATTCGCCACATGATATGTGTTTTGCTTGGAGCGTCTTGTATTATTTGAGTCTTTACTTTCTAGTTTAACACAATCATCCTTGCTGTACACACCTTTTTAGGGAGCCATACATGATTTGGAATTTGTTAGAATACTCTATGTGCTTCGCTTATATCTTTTGAGTTATATAGTTTTGCTCTAGTACTTCACTTATATCTTTTAGAGCACAGTGGTGGATTTGTTTTATAGAAACTATTGATCTCTCATGCTTCACTTAGATTATTTTGAGAGTCTTAAATAGCATGGTAATTTGCTTAAAATCCTAATATGCTAGGTATTGAAGATCAGTAAAATTTTCTTAAGAGTGTTTTGAATACTAAGAAAAGTTTGATGCTTGATGATTGTTTTGAGATATGGAGGTAATAATATCAAAGTCGTGCTAGTTGAGTAGTTTTGAAATTGAGAAATACTTGTGTTGAAGTTTGCAAGTCCCGTAACATGCACGTATGGTAAATGTTATGTAACAAATTTGAAACATGAGGTGTTATTTGATTGTCCTCCTTATGAGTGGCGGTCGGGGACGAGCGATGGTCTTTTCCTATCAATCTATCCCCCTAGGAGCATGCGCGTAGTACCGAGGTTTTTGATAACTTGTAGATTTTTGCAATAAGTATGTGAGTTCTTTATGACTAATGTTGAGTCCATGGATTATACACACGCTCACCCTTCCATCCTTGCTAGCCTCTTCGGTACCGTGCATTGCCCTTTCTCACATTGAGAGTTGGTGCAAACTTCGCCAGTGCATCCAAACCCCGTGATATGATACGCTCTTTCACACATAAACCTCCTTATATCTTCCTCAAAACAGTCACCATACCTACCTATTATGGCATTTCCATAGCCATTCTGAGATATATTGCCATGCAACCTTCCACCATTCCGTTTATCATGACACATTCATCATTGGCATATTGCTTAGCATGATCATGTAGTTGACATAGTATTTGTGGCAAAGCCACCGTTCATAATTCTTTCATACATGTCACTCTTGGTCCATTGCATATCCCGGTACACCGCCGGAGGCATTCATATAGAGTCATCTTTTGTTCTAGTATCGAGTTGTAATCATTGAGTTGTAAATAAATAGAAGTGTGATGATCATCATTTTCTAGAGCATTGTCCCAAGTGAGGAATTATATAAAAAAGAGAAAGGCCATAAAAAAGAGAAGGCCCAAAAAAATGAGAGAATAAGAGAGAAGGGACAGTGTTACTATCCTTTGCCACACTTGTGCTTCAAAGTAGCACCTTAATCTTCATGATAGAGAGTCTCTTGTTTTGTCATTTTCATATACTAGTGGGAATTTTTCATTATATAACTTGGCTTGTATATTCCAACAATGGGCTTCCTCAAGTGCCCTAGGTCTTCGTGAGCAAGCAAGTTGGATGCACACCCACTTAGTTTTCTTTTGTTGAGCTTTCATACATTTATAGCTCTAGTGCATCCGTTGCATGGCAATCCCTACTCCTTACATTAACATCAATCGATGGGCATCTCCATAACCCATTGATTAGCCTCGTTGTTGTGAGACTTTCTCCCTTTTTGTCTGATACGTCTCCAACGTATCGACTTTTCCAAACACTTTTGCCCTTGTTTTGGACTCTAACTTGCATGATTTGAATGGAACTAACTCGGACTAACGCTGTTTTCAGCAGAATTACCATGGTGTTATTTATGTGCAGGAACAAACATTCTCGGAGTGACCTAAACTTCACAGAGCAACTTTTTAGAAAATATGAAAAATACTTGCAAAAGATGAAGGCCAGGGGGCCCACCACCTCTCCACGAGGGTGGGGGGCGCCTGCCCCCCTAGGGCGCGCCCCCTACCTCATGGGCCCCCTGTTGCCTCTCCGACTCCAACTCCATATATTGTGTTTCGGGGAGAAAAAATTCAGAGAGAAGAAATCATCGTGTTTTACGATACGGAGTCGCCGCCAAGCCCTAAAACCTCTCCAGAGGGCTGATTTGGAGTCCGTTCGGGGCTCCGGAGAGGGGAATCCGTCGCCATCATCATCATCAACCATCCTCCATCACCAATTTCACTATGCTCACCGCCGTGCGTGAGTAATTCCATCGTAGGCTTGCTGGACGGTGATGGGTTGGATGAGATCTATCATGTAATTGAGTTAGTTTTGTTAGGGTTTGATCCCTAGTGTCCACTATGTTCTGAGATTTATGTTGCTATAACTTTGCTATGCTTAATGCTTGTCACTAGGGCCCGAGTGCCATGATTTCAGATTTGAACCTATTATGTTTTCACCAATATATGAGTGTTCTTGATCCTATCTTGCCAGTCTATAGTCACATATTATGTGTAATGATCCGTTAACCCTGAAGTGACAATAATCGGGATACTTACCGGTGATGACCGTAGTTTGAGGAGTTCATGTATTCACTATGTGCTAATGCTTTGTTCCGCTTCTCTATTAAAAGGAGGCCTTAATATCCCTTAGTTTCCATAAGGACCCCACTGCCATGGGAGGGTAGGACAAAAGATGTCATGCAAGTTCTTTTCCATAAGCACGTATGACTATATTCGGAATACATGCCTACATTACATTGATGAACTGGAGCTAGTTCTGTGTTACCCTAGGTTATGACTGTTACATGATGAACCGCATCCGGCATAATTCTCCATCACCGATCCATTGCCTATGAGCTTTCCATATATTGTTCTTCACTTATTTACTTTCCTGTTGCTATTGCTATCATCACTACAAAATACCAAAAACATTACTTTTACTACTGTTACCTTTTGCTACCATTACCGCTACTATCATATTACTTTGCTACAAAATACTTTGCTGCAGATATTAAGTTTCCAGGTGTAGTTGAATTAACAACTTAGCTGCTAATACTTGAGAGTGTTCTTTGGCTCCCCTTGTGTCGAATCAATAAATTTGGGTTGAATACTCTACCCTCAAAAACTGTTGTGATCCCCTATACTTGTGGGTTATCAAGACTATTTTCTGGCGCCGTTGCCGGGGAGCATAGCTCTATTCTTTGAGTCACTTGGGATATATATATCTGCTTATCATTATGAAGAACTTGAAAGATTCAAGAACCAAGATATATCCCTCAACTACGTGGGGAGGTAAGGAACTGCCATCTAGCTCTGCACTTGATTCACCTTCTATTTTGAGTAAGCCTGCGACACCTACACCTGCTTCTGCTATTCGTTCGGATATGTCGCATGTTATTGATGATGCCACTTCTGCTATGCATGATACTTATGATGAAACTACCTCTATGCCTGATACTACTGTGCCACTTAGTGATTTTCTTGATGAACAACTTGCTAGAGCTAGAGAAATTGAAAATATTGAATCTGATGATACTGATGAAAGTGATGGTGAAGAATCACTTGTTATTCCTAAGGGTTATGTTTTTGATCAAGAAGCTTCTTTAGCTATTTTAGCTTGCAAAAATAGAAATGAACTCAAAAGGTTATTATCTAAATGGAGTAAGCAATCTCTAAATGCTAGAATGAAACCTGGCCCTGCTTTTGCTACTTCACCTATCTTTGTTACTGATAAGGATTATGAATTCTCTGTTGATCCTGATACAATTACTTTGGTTGAATATGATCCTTTTCATGGTTATGAATCTGAAACTGTTGTGGCACATCTTACTAAATTGAATGATATAGCCACCCTGTTCACTAAAGATGAGAGAACTCGTTACTTTTACATCCTTAAAATATTTCTGTTCTCATTAAAGGGTGATGCTAACATATGGTTTAATTCTCTTGATCCTGGTTGTGTGCGTAGTCCCCAGGATATAATTTATTACTTATCTGCTAAATATTTCCCCGCTCATAAGAAACAAGCTGCTTTAAGGGATATATATATATAATTTTGTGCAAATTGAAGAAGAGAGTCTCCCACAAGCTTGGGGGAGGCTTCTCCAATTACTTAATGCTTTGCCTGATCATCCTCTTAAGAAAAATGAAATACTTAATATCTTTTATAATGGACTAACCGATGCCTCCAGAGATTACCTTGATAGTTGTGCTGATTCTGTTTTCAGGGAAAGAACACCGGATGAAGCTGAAATTCTATTGAATAATATGTTGACAAATGAAAATAATTGGACACCTCCGGAGCCAATTCCTGAGCCTATTCCTAAACCAACTTCGAAGAAGAGGGGTATTCTATTTCTTAGTCCTGAAGATATGCAAAAGGCAAATAAATCTATGAAAGAAAAAGGTATTAAAGCTGAAGATATTAAGAATTTACCTCCTATTGAAGAAATACATGGTCTTAATTTACCGCCTGTTGAAGAAACATATAATCTTAACCCATTACCTATTAAAGAAACTCATGGTCTTGATAACCCGACACAAGGAGTAAAGGTAAATTCTCTCTATAGATATGATAAAGCTGAAATCCCATTTTACTAAATTTGCTAGCCCATGCTTAGATGAGTTTGATAAATTTATGGCTAAGCAAGAAGATTTTAATGCTTATTTTGGTAGACAATTGAAATGCAATTCAAATATGCTTGAACAATTGGGTGATTATATGGCTAATGTTAAAGGTGAACTTAAACTTATTAGTAAACATGCTTCTATGATTACCACTCAAGTAGAACAAGTACTTAAAGCTCAAAATGATTTGCTCAATGAATTGAATAGTAAAGATAATTATAATGCTGTTAGAGTGGCTACTAGAACTGGTAGAATGACTCAGGAACCTTTGTATCCTGAAGGCCACCCTAAGAGAATTGAGCAAGATTCTCAGAGAAATAATATAGATGTACCCAATCCTTCTAAAAAGAAGAAAAAGAAAAATGATAGGACTTTGCATGCTTCTAGTGATCCTATTGTTGAAACACCTGAGAATCCAAATGATATTTCTATTTCTGATGCTGAAACTCAATCTGGTAATGAACCTGAAACTAGTGATAATGTTAATAATAATGTTCATGATGATGCTCAACCTAGTAATGATAATGATATAGAAATTGAAACTGCTGTTGATCTTGATAACCCACAATCAAAGAATCAACATTATGATAAGAAAGACTTTGTTGCTAGGAAACATGGTAAAGAAAGAGAACCATGGGTTCAGAAACCCATGCCTTTTCCTCCCAAACCATCCAAGAAAAAGGATGATGAGGATTTTGAGCGCTTTGCTGAAATGATTAGACCTATCTTTTTGCGTATGTGATTAACTGATATGCTCAAAACCAATCCTAATGCTAAGTACATGAAATCTATTATTACAAATAAAAGAAAGATACCGAAAGCTGAAATTTCCACCATGCTTGCTAATTATACTTTTAAGGGTGGAATACCAAAGAAACTTGGAGATCCCGATATACCAACTATACCATGCTCCATTAAAAGAAACTATGTTAAAACTACTTTATGTGATCTTGGAGCCGGTGTTAGTGTTATGCCTCTCTCTTTATATCGTAGACTTGATTTGAATAAGTTGACACCTACTGAAATATCTTTGCAAATGGCTGATAAATCAACTGCTATACCTATCGGTATTTGTGAGGATGTGCCTGTTGTAGTTGCAAACGTTACTATTTTGACGGACTTTGTTATTCTTGATATTCCCGAGGACAATATTATGTCTATTATTCTTGGAAGACCCTTTTTGAATACTACAGGGGCTGTTATTGATTGCACTAAAGGCAATTCACTTTTCATGTTAATGGTAATGAGCATACGGTACACTTTCCGAGGAAACAACCTCAAGTTCATAGTATCAATTCTATTGGAAAAAGTCCATCGATTATATTTGGAGGTTTTGAATTTCCTCTTCCTACCGCCAAGAAGAAATATGATAGTCTTATTATTGGGGATGTGCGTATCCCCGTTGAGGTAACATAGTGTTATTCGAAATTTCTCCGGTTCCATGTTATTCGGAATGAGTTCGTTAACAAGACTTGATCAACCTTGTTAGTGGATTCCTTTTGATGATCATGAGATGGATGAAACTAGAAGGCACAACCTTTTGTACCCTCCTTTTACTTTCTGTTATTTATATTAAATAAAATTAAAATAAATATTTTTTTGTCTATTATCTGATTATCCGTGCAATATAAAAATACCCCGAAAACAAAAGTTCTCCAAATGCCCTGAAATTTAAATATAATTTTTTTCTAGAATATTTGAGAATATTTGGCACTAAGAGCACAGCAGGGGAGCCAACCACCTGCCCACGAGGGTGGAGGGCGCGCCCTACCCCCTATGCGCGCCCCCTGCCTCGTGGGCCCACAGTGGCCCTCCTCCACTTATCCTTTCACCCATACACTTCTTCATCCTGCCACAAACACGAATATCCAGCTCAAGCATGAGTTCTAGCTCATCTTGCTGCCATTTTCGATCTCCTTGCTCAAAGCACCTCTCACAAAACTACCTGGGGAGATTGTTCCTTGGTATGTGACTCCTCCATTGGTCCAATTAGTTTTTGTTCTAGTGCTTTATTCATTGCAAATTTTTGCTACTTAGGTGACCCTGTTCTTGAGCTTGCATGTCAAATTTATTTGGTCAAAAGTTGTTTTGATGCATGATATAGGCCGTAGGCACTTGTAGGAGTAGTTGCTATCAATATTATTGAGTTTAGTTTACTTTTATTTTGAAGTTACTAAAAATTTCATATTTTTTTAGAAAATGATGAGGAGACTTTTGAGGGGCTCATCGAGTCAAAGCTCGAAGGAAAAGGCACCAAAGCCTAAGTATAATCTGCCGCGCACCACGGAGGTTCAGGCGTGTGAATGGCCTTCCGAGGATTTCTTGAGAGCAGCCGGGATTTATGAAGATTTTCATGAATTGGCTAAGAATGCAGGCCTCACCGCTTTCCTCCACGACCAATGCGATTAGTATCTCTTACTCACAAATATCTTTGTGAAAAACTTTCATTTCCATTCTAGGAGCTCACCACCTACGGTGGAGTTTTATTTATATGAGGAGCATAAGGAGATGTCACTTTATGATTTTTGTCGGATTTGTTTAGTCCCTTTTGAGGGCAAGACAGAAGAACCACATCGCGATGATGTGGAGGGGTTTATTGATACTATCACTGTAGGGGAAACAAGGAAGGTTTCCGATGCACGAATCACTAGCATAAATTTTCCTGTTTTACGTTATTTTGCATTATTTGCTAGTCGTTGCTTAATTGGTCACGGAAACTATGGAAACCTTAGCATCCTTGATATTATTATTTTGCTTCATGGTTTATATGGTGATAACTCTGTTAGTATGGGCGACATTATTGCCAGACGGTTAAGCCTGAACCGTACAAAGAGCCCCATCTTTGGAGGCATCTATGCCTCACGCCTAGCTGCACATTTTAACATACCTATTAGGCATTATGAGAAGGAAGAAAAAGTGTTGCCTCGTGTTTATCTAGATTATAAAAGTATGGTGGCACATGATTTTATTGTTAAGAATAGGGAAGGAGAGCTTAAATATCAATTGTTCTTTAATAAACATCATCCTGAGACTATCACCCTGCCTGCTCCTTCTTTGTTTGATTTATCTGTAGGCCAGTACCTTGTTCTGTTGAAGGCTATTCACGCCTACCGGAACCCTGCACCAGCCATGGAGCCAGAGCCGGAACCACAGGTTGATCCTCCACGACAATCTAATTACCAGTGGGATCCGGAGATGATTGTCAGCCAGTGGCAATCGAAGTCTTCCTCTTCTTCTTCTCAGTACGACCCCAACTATTATTATGGATATCCGCCAGGCCAGCCGTGGCCATAGACCAACTTAGGCCAAAAGCCTAAGCTTGGGGGAGTACGCATTTCCCACCGACATTACATTTTGCTCACACACTCATTGCTAGATGTCGGTGCTCATACTTTTTCATTGTATCATCCATGCTAGTTTATTTCCTTTTTATGCTTTCTTCTTGTGTGTTTAATAAACCTTAAAAACAAAAAAATTTAGTTGTAGCTTTTAATCAGTTTAATTTCCATGCTTGTAGTAGTAATTAAAAATAAAACCCAAAAAGATTTCATGTTCTTCTTTTGCTTGTTGGGAGCTTTCCCGTGTAAATAGTTTTATTTCTTTTCTTTTCTTTGGGGGTCGATAGGAGAATACCATGATTAAATTGTTGAAGTGGCTCTTATATGCATTATTTTTTATCTAACAAAAGAGCCCGTATTGCCTTCTCTTCTCCTGTTTATTGGATGCCTGCAGATTCCAGCTTAGTCCAATGCACATGCACTATTATTATTATTCACATCATTCGGTCGTGCAAGTGAAAGGAAATTATGATGTTATATGATGGACTAATTGAGATGAGAAAAGTTGGTATGAACTCGACCTCTTTTGTTTTTGTAAATATGATTAGTTCATCATTCCTGATTCAGCCTATTATGAATAAACATGTTTGCAATGACAACTAGAGATCATAGTTTCTTGTGCCATGCTTGATTAGCTATGAGTTATAATGGTTTACCTTGCGTGCCAATATGCTATTGAGATAGTTATGATGTGTTATGATAGGGCGGTATCATCCTATGAATGATTTAAGTGACTTGACTTGGCGCATGTTCACGCATGTAGTTGAAACAAAATCAACATAGCCTTCACGATATTTATATTCATGGTGGATTATATCCTACTCATGCTTGCATTCGGTGTTGACTAATTTTAATGCATGTTCATGACTGTTGTCGCTCTCTAGCTGGTCGCCTCCCAGTTTCTTGCTAGCCTTCACCTGTACTAAGAGGGAATACTGCTTGTGCATCCAATCCCTTGAACCCCAAAGTTATTCCACATGAGTCCACTATACCTACCTATATACGGTATCTACCTGCCGTTCCAAGTAAATTTGTATGTGCCAAACTCTAAACCTTCAAATAAATATCCTATTTTGTATGCTCGAATAGCTCATGTATCAACTAGGGCTGTCCGTATCTTCCATGTTTGGCGGGTTATTCTCAAGAGGAGAGGACTCTGCTCCTCACTCACGAGATAAATAGCTGGTCACCGGGATGCCTAGTCCCATGCTTTATGCAAAGTAAATCAAAATAATTGCAAACAAAACTCCCCCTGGGACTCTTGTTAGTTGGAGGCACTCGTTGCTTCGATCAAGCCATGGATTGATGCTTGTTGGTGGAAGGGGAGTATAAACTTTACCATTCTGTTTGGGAACCGCCTATAATGTGTGTAGCATGGAAGATATCGCCATATCTTGGTTGTTATGTTTAAAATGAAAGTATACCGCTCAAAATATTATTCACCTCTATTTCAAAACCGAGCTCTGGCACCTCTACAAATCCCTACTTCCCTCTGCGAAGGGCCTATCTATTTACTTTTATGCTGAGTCATCATCCTCTTATTAAAAAGCACCAGTTGGAGAGCACCGCTGTCATTTGCATTCATTAATGTTAGTTTACATTGAGTATGACTTGACTGGATCTCTTTTACCATGAATTACAATGTCTAGTCAGTCCTTGGTCTTTAAAGGTGCTCTGCATTTATGTTTTGCGGTCTCAGAAAGGGCTAGAGAGATACCACCTTGTTATATCATATTATGATTGTTTTGACAAAGTGTTGTCATCCGAGATTTATTATTATGGCTCGCTAGTTGATTATGTTATTGATATGAGTAAACTTGAGACCTATGCGTTATTGTGAATGTGGTTAGTTATAATCTTTGCTGAAAACTTGAATGCTGGCTTTACATATTTACAACAACAAGCGCAAACAGAGTTTGTAAAAGTTTTTCTTTATCACTTTCAGTTTGTCAACTGAATTTCTTGAGGACAAGCAAAGGTTTAAGCTTGGGGGAGTTGATACGTCTCCAACGTATCTACTTTTCCAAACACTTTTGCCCTTGTTTTGGACTCTAACTTGCATGATTTGAATGGAACTAACCCGGACTGATGGTGTTTTCAGCAGAATTACCATGGTGTTATTTATGTGCAGGAACAAATGTTCTCGGAATGACCGGAAACTTCACGGAGCAACTTTTCAGAAAATATGAAAAATACCTGCAAAAGATGAAGGCCAAGGGGCCCACCACCTCTCCACGAGGGTGGGGGCACGCCTGCCCCCCTAGGGCACGCCCCTACCACGTGGGCCCCCTGTTGCCTCTCCGACTCCAACTCCAACTCCATATATTGTGTTTCAGGGAGAAAAAAATCAGAGAGAAGAAATCATCATGTTTTACGATATGGAGCCGTCGCCAAGCCCTAAAACCTCTCGGGAGGGCTGATCTGGAGTCCGTTCGGGGCTTCGGAGAGGGGAATCCATCGCCATCGTCATCATCAACCATCCTCCATCACCAATTTCATGATGCTCACCGCCGTGCGTGAGTAATTCCATCATAGGCTTGCTGGACGGTGATGGGTTGGATGAGATCTATCATGTAATCGAGTTAGTTTTGTTAGGGTTTGATCCCTAGTGTCCACTATGTTGTGAGATTGATGTTGCTATGACTTTGCTATGCTTAATGCTTGTCACTAGGGCCGAGTGCCATGATTTCAGATCTGAACCTATTATGTTTTCATCAATATATGAGTGTTCTTGATCCTATCTTGCAAGTCTATAGTCACCTATTATGAGTTATGATCCGTTAACCCCGAAGTGACAATAATCGAGATACTTACCAGTGATGACCGTAGTTTGAGGAGTTCATGTATTCACTATGTGTTAATGCTTTGTCCTGCTTCTCTATTAAAAGGAGGCCTTAATATCCCTTAGTTTCCGTAAGGACCCCGCTGCCACGGGAGGGTAGGACAAAAGATTTCATGCAAGTTCTTTTCCATAAGCATCTATGACTATATTCGGAATACATGGCTACATTACCTTGATGAACTGGAGCTAGTTCTGTGTCACCCTAGGTTATGACTGTTACATGATGAACCGCACCCGGCATAATTCTCCATCACCGATCCATTGCCTACGAGCTTTCCATATATTGTTCTTCACTTATTTACTTTCCCATTGCTATTGCTATCATCACTACAAAATACCAAAAACATTTTTTTTGACTATGAAGACTGCAGGGCTTGCACCCCACAGCATTTTATTAATAAAAGCAACAGGCATACAGGGTTTCCTCAAGGTGAGGAAAGAAAGAAAAAGAGAAGAAGATAGGCTCTAAAGAAGGCTATATAGGGAAGGGGTGCACTATACCTACTAATTACAAAGAAACAGAGAAGGAACTCTCCTCAAGGAGGAAGAAAATCAATCCACTTAAGAAGGGCGTCTCTATATTTCTTTGCAATACCAAAAACATTACTTTTACTACTGTTACCTTTTGCTACCGTTACCACTACTATCATATTACTTTGCTGCAGATATTAAGTTTCCAGGTGTGGTTGAATTGACAACTCAGCTGCTAATACTTGAGAGTATTGTTTGGCTCCCCTTGTGTCGAATCAATAAATTTGGGTTGAATACTCTACCTCGAAAACTGTTGCGATCCCCTATACTTGTTGGTTATCATTGTCTTCTCCACATAACCCCCTCATTATATTCTATTCCACCCATAGTGCTATGTCCATGGCTCGCGCTCATATATTGCGTGAAAGTTTATAGGTTTGAGATTACTAAAGTATGAAACAATTGCTTGGCTTGTCATCGGGGTTGTGCATGATGAGAGCATTCTTGTGTGACGAAAATGAAACATGACTAAACTATATGATTTTGTAGGGATGAACTTTCTTTGGCCATGTTATTTTGAGAAGACATAATTGCTTAGTTAGTATGCTTGAAGTATTATTATTTTTATGTCAATATGAACTTTTGTCTTGAATCTTTCGGATCTGAATATTCCTACCACAATTAAGAAGAATTACATTAAAATTATGCCAAGTAGCACTCCGCATCAAAAATTCTGTTTTTATCATTTGCCTACTCGAGGACAAGCAGGAATTAAGCTTGGGGATGCTTGATACGTCTCCAACGTATCTATAATTTTTGATTGCTCCATGCTATATTATCTACTGTTTTGGACATTATTGGGCTTTATTATCCACTTTTATATTATTTTTGGGACTAACCTATTAACCAGAGGCCCAGCCCAGAATTGCTATTTTTTTTGCCTGTTTTAGGGTTTCGAAGAAAAGGAATATCAAACGGAGTCCAAAAGGAATGAAACCTTCGGGAACGTGATTTTATCAACGAACAAGACTCGGGAGACTTGGACCCTATGTCAAGACACAAGTGAGGAGGCCACGAGGTAGGGGGCGCGCCTACCCCCATGAGGCGCGCCCTCCACCCTCGTGGGCCCCCTGTTACTCCACCGACGTACTCCTTCCTCCTATATATACCTACGTACCCCCAAACGATCAGATACGGAGCCAAAACCCTAATACCACCGTTGCAACTTTCTGTATCCACGAGATCCCATCTTGGGGCCTGTTCCGGAGCTCCACCGGAGGGGGCATCGATCACGGAGGGCTTCTACATCAACACCATAGCCCCTCCGATGAAGTGTGAGTAGTTCACCTCAGACCTACGGGTCCATAGTTATTAGCTAGATGGCTTCTTCTCTCTTTTTGGATCTCAATACAATGTTCTCCCCCTCTCTTGTGGAGAACTATTCGATGTAATCTTCTTTTTGCGGTGTGTTTGTTGAGACCGATGAATTGTGGGTTTATGATCAAGTCTATCTATGAATAATATTTGAATCTTCTCTGAATTCTTTTATGTATGATTGGTTATATTTGCAAGTCTCTTCGAATTATCAGTTTGGTTTGGCCTACTAGATTCATCTTTCTTGCAATGGGAGAAGTGCTTAGCTTTGGGTTCAATCTTGCGGTGTCCTTCCCCAGTGACAGTAGGGGAAGCAAGGAACGTATTGTATTGTTGCCATCGAGGATAACAAGATGGGGTTTTCATCATATTGCATGAGTCTATCCCTCTACATCATGTCATCTTGCTTAAGGTGTTACTCTATTTTTAACTTAATACTCTAGATGCATGCTAGATAGCGGTCGATGAGTGGAGTAATAGTAGTAGATGCAGGCAGGAGTCGGTCTACTTGTCTCGGATGTGATGCCTATATACATGATAATACCTAGATATTCTCATAACTATGCTCAATTCTGTCAATTGCTCAACAGTAATTTGTTCACCCACCGTAGAATACTTATGCTCTCGAGAGAAGCCACTAGTGAAACCTATGGCCCCCGGGTCTATCTTTATCATATTAATCTCCTACTACTTAGTTATTTCCTTTGCTTTTTTACTTTGCCTTTATTTTACTTTGCATCTTTATCACAAAAATACCAAAAATATTATCTTATCATATCTATCAGATCTCACTCTCGTAAGTGGCCGTGTAGGGATTAACAATCCCTATTCGCGTTGGTTGCGAGGATTTATTTGTTTTGTGCGGGTACGAGGGACTCGCGCGTAGCCTCTGTCGGTGTTCTGGGAACGGGGGTCCCCAGACTTGCCTGCCTGCGGCCTGCGGCGTGGCTTAAGTGGGGGCCCAGCACGACCCATCTTCATCAACACGAGGCTCAAGACCCTCATGAGGGGCCAAGCCTCACGAGGCGGATGACGCGGCGCATCCTCAGGCACAGCCTCGTCAGGCTGGCTCGCGAGGAGGCGGAGACTTCAAGGCGGGGTACCTCGCGAGGTGCCCATGACGCAAGCCATGACGACACGGGGCACCAGGCGGGTGCCAGCGCGCGCAGCGTCCCGCTTTCCTCTTTGGTGCAAAGGGGGCAAGCGTATCCGCGGAGTACCGAGGCATCAGGCAAAGGTTGCCACTTTGGTGCAACGAGACCAAGACCAGGAGGACTACGAGACGGAGGTCACCATGGAGCCCAGCGCGGCATCATCACCAGAGCCTTTGGTAGGCGAAGACTGCTTTTGTCAGGATAGATGTACTCGCTGTCCCCCTTCAAATTAGCCCGCCATTGTTGGATCCCTTCCCGCTCAATATTTGGGGAGAGGACCAGGGCCTCTATAAATAGGACTAGCCACCCACATAGCAATGGGTTCGATTCCTGGTTGTTCGGTCCGGGATCTGAGAGAGAAAGAGAGAGAAAGGTGACTGAACTTTTCATAGCAGTTCATCACCACAGCCAAGAACAGACCCTCGCGAGGCTGTTCTTCCTTGTATTGTTCATCCACACCAGCCCCAGGAGGCAATTCATCCACCACACACTGGAGTAGGGTGTTACACCACATCGGTGGCCCGAACCAGTATAAATTTTGTGTCTTTCGTGCAGCTCTTTTAGTAGTTTAGATCCCATCGGGACGGAGAGGTTGAAGGCGAGATTTCCGCGCGCACCCCAGTGTTCGAACCTTAAGGGTCTGCCGGAACCCGAAATCCGACAGCCTCCTACTGGATTGATACCTTGGTTCTCAAAAACTAAGGGAAATACTTATGCTACTTTGCTACATCATCCCTTCCTCTTCGGGGAAAACCAACACAGTGCTCAAGAGGTAGCCTGGTTTTATGCGTAGGTAAGAACGGTTCTTGCTAGAAGCTTGTAGTAGCCACATAAAACTTGCAACAGCAAAGTAGAGGGCGTCTAACTTGTTTTTGCAGGGCATGTTGTGATGTGATATGGTCAAGACATGATGTGATAAACGTTATTGTATGAGATGATCATGTTTTGTAAATCTATCGGCAACCGGCAGGAGCCTTATGGTTGTCTCTTTATTGTATGAAATGCAAACGCCACGTAATTGCTTTACTTTAGCACTATGCGTTAGCGATAGTTGTAGAAGTAATAGTTGGCGAGACGACCACGACGCAATGATGGAGATCAATGTGTCGAGCCGATGACGATGGAGATCATGACGATGCTTTGGAGATGGAGATCAAAAGCACGAGATGATGATGGCCATATCATGTCACGTATTTTGATTGCGTGTGATGTTTATATTTTTATGCATCTTATTTTGCTTAGTACGGCGGTAGCATTATAAGATGACCCCTTCACTAAATTTCAAGGTAAAAGTGTTCTCCCTGAGTATGCACCATTGCTACACTTCATCGTGTTGAGACACCACGTGATGATTGGGTGTGATAGACTCTACGTTCACATACAACGGGTGCAAGACAATTTTGCACATGCGGAATACTTGGGTTAAACTTGACGAGCCAGGAATGTACAGACATGACTTCGAAACACTAGATACCGAAAGGTCGAATGTGAATCATATAATAGAAATGATCAACATAGAGATGTTCGCCATTGATGACTACCCCATCTCACGTGATGATCGGACATGGGTTAGTTGATTTGGATCACGTATCACTTAGATGAATTGATGGATGTTTATTTAACTGGGAGTTCATTAATAATTTGATTAACTAAACTTAATTTATCATGAACTTAGTTCTTCTAGTATTTGCATATCTATGTTGTAGATAAATAGCTCACGATATAGCTCCTATATATTTTCCTAGAGAAAAATAAGTTCAAAGATGATAGTAGCAATGATGCAGACTGGGTCCGTGATCTGAGGATTATCCTCATTGCTGCACAAAAGAATTATGTCCTTGATGCACCGCTAGGTGACAAACCTATTGCAGGAGCAGATGCCAATGTTATGAACGTTTGGCAAGCTCGGTATGATAACTACTTAATAGTTTAGTGCACCATGCTTTACGGTTTGAACCAGGACTTCAAAAACGTTTTGAATGCCACGGAGCATATGAGATGTTCCAAGAGCTGAAATTGGTATTTCAGACTCATGCCTGTGTCAGGAGGTATGAGACCTCTGACAAGTACTTTGCTTACAAGATGGAGGAGAATAGCTGAGCCAGTGAGCATATGCTCAGAATGTCTGGGTACTACAATCGCTTGAATCAAGTGTGAGTTAATCTTCTAGATAAGATAGTGATTGCTAGAGTTCTCTAGTCACTATCACCAAGTTACTAGAACTTTGTGATGAACTATAATATGCAAGGGATGACGAAAACGATTCCCAAGCTCTTCGCGATGCTGAAATCGGCGAAGGTAGAAATCAAGAAAGAACATCAAGTGTTGATGATTAACAAGACCACTAGTTTCAAGAAAAAGGGCAAGGGAAAGAAAGGTAACTTCAAGAAGAATGACAAGAAAGTTGTCACTCTCAGGAAGAAGCCCAAAGCTGGACCCAAGCCTGAAACCGAATGCTTCTAGTGCAAAGGAAATGGTCACTGGAAGCGAAACTGCCCGAAATACTTGGCGGATAAGAAGGATGGCAAAGTGAACAAAGCTATATTTGATATACATGTTATTGATGTGTACTTTACTAGTGTTCATAGTAGCCCCTGGGTATTTGATACCGGTTCAGTTGCTAAGATTAGTAACTCGAAACAGGAGTTATAAAATGAATAGAGACTAGTTGAGGGTGAAGTGATGATGTGTGTTGGAAGTGATTCCAAGGTTGATAAGATCACCATCACATACTCCCTATACCTTCGGGATTAGTGTTGAACCTAAGTAAATGTTATTTGGTGTTTGCGTTGAGCATGAATATGATTGGATCATGTTTATTGCAATACGGTTATTCATTTAAATCATAGAATAATTGTTGTTCTGTTTACATGAATAAAACCTTCTATGGTCATACACCCAATGTAAATGGTTTATTGAAACTCGATCGTAGTAATACGCATATTCATAATATTGATGCCCAAATATGCAAAGTTGATAATGATAGTGCAACATACTTGTGGCACTGCCATTTAGATCATATTGGTGTAAAGCACATGAAGAAACTCCATGCAGATGGACTTTTGGAATCACTTGATTATGAATCATTTGATACTTGTGAACCATGCCTCATGGGCAAGATGACTAAACTCCATTCTCCGGAACAATGGAGGGAGCCAATGACTTAATGGAAATAATACATACCGATGTATGCGGTCCAATGAGTGTTGAGGCACGCGGCGGGTATCGTTATTTTCTTACCTTCACAGATGATTTGAGCAGATATGGGTATATCTACTTATTGAAACACAAGTCTGAAACATTTGAAAACTTCAAAGAATTTCATTGTGAAGTGAAGAATCATCATAATAAGAAAATAAAGTTGATCTGATCATGGAGGTGAATATTTCAATTATGAGTTTGTCCTTCATTTAAACCAACGTGGAATAGTTTCACAACTCACGCCACCTGGAACACCATAGCACAATGGTGTGTCTAAATGTCATAATCGTACTTTATTAGATATGGTGCGATCTATGATGTCTCTTATCGATTTACCACTATCATTTCGGGGCTATGCATTGGAGAGAACTGCATTCACGTTAAATAGGGAACCATCTAAATCAGTTGAGATGGCACCGTATGAACTATGGTTTGGCAAGAAACCTAAGCTTTCGTTTCTTAAAGTTTGGGGTTGCGACACTTATGTCAAAGGCTTCAGCCTGATAAGCTCGAACCCAAATCGGAGAAGTGTGTCTTCATAGGATACCCTAAGGAAACAATTGGGTACACCTTCTACCACAAATCCGAAGGCAAGATCTTTGTTGCCAAGACTGGAACATTTCTAGAGAAGGAGATTCTCTCGAAAGAAGTGAGTGGGAGAAAAGTAGAACTTGATGAGGTAAATGTACCTTCTCTCAATTTGAAAAGTAGCACATTAGAGAAATATGTTCCCGTGATGCCTATAGCAACAAGAGAGGAAGCTAATGATGATGATCATGAAACTTCGGATCAAGTTACTACTGGACCTCGTAGGTTGAACAGGGCATGTTCCGCACCATAGTGGTATGGTAATCCTTTCTTGGAAGTCATGTTACTAGACCATGACAAACTTGTGAAGTATGAAGAAGCAATGATGAGCCCAGATTCCGACAAATGGCTTGAGGCCATGAAATCTGAGATAGGATCCATGTATGAGAACAAAGTATGGACTTTGGTGGACTTGCCCGATGATTGGCAAACCATAGAGAATAAATGGATTTTCAAGAAGAAGACCGACGTTGATGGTAATGTGTCTATCTACAAAGCTCGACTTGTCGCAAAAGGTTTTTGACAAGTTTAAGGGGTTGACTACGATGAGACTTTCTCACCCGTAGCGATGCTTAAGTCTGTCTGAATCATGTTAGAAATTGCCGCATTTCATGATTATGAAATCAAGCAAATGGACGTCAAAACTGCATTCCTTAATGGATATCTTAAAGAAGAGTTGTATATGATGCAACCAGAAGGTTTTGTCGATCCTAAAGGTGCCGACAAAGTGTGCAAGCTCCAGCGATCCACCGATAGACTGGTGCAAGCATCTGGGAGTTGGAATATACACCTTGATAAGGTGATCAAAGCATATGGTTTATACAGACTTGAAGTGAAGCCTGTATTTACAAGAAAGTGGGTGGAAGTTCTATAGCATTTCTAATATTATATGTGGATCACAAATTGTTGATTGGAAATGATATAGAATTTCTGAATAGCATAAAAGGATACTTGAATAGATCGACCCGCTTAATAGAACTTTCACAAAGAACTCACCTTGGCAAAATTTTGAAGAAGTTCAAAATAGATCAGTCAAAGAAAAGTTTCTTCTCTGTGTTGCAAGGTATGAATGAGTAAGACTCAAAACCCAACCACGGCAGAAGATAGAGAGAAAATGAAAGTCATTCCCTATGCCTCAGCCATAGGTTCTATAAAGTATGCCATGCTGTGTGCCTTGCCATGATTTTGACAAGGTGGTACAATAGTGATCCAGGAGTAGATCACTTGACAACGGTCAAAATTATCCTTAGGTACCTAAAGGGGACTAAGGAAATGTTTCTTAGTCATGGAGGTGACAAAGAATTCATCGCAAAGGGTTATGTCGATGCAAGGTTTGACACTGATCCGGATGACTTTGAGTCTCAATCTAGATACATATTGAAAGTGAGAACAATTAGCTAGAGTAGCTCCGTGCAGAGCATTGTAGACATAGAAATTTTCAAAATACATACAGATCTGAATGTGGCAGACCCGTTGACTAAACCTCTCTCACAAGCAAAACATGATTGCACCTTAGTACTCTTTGGGTGTTAATCACATGGTGATGTGAACTAGATTAATGACTCTAGTAAACCCTTTGGGTGTTGGTCACATGGCGATGTGAACTATGGGTGTTAATCACATGGCAATGTGAACTATTGGTGTTAATCACATGGCGATGTGAACTAGATTATTGACTCTAGTGCAAGTGGGAGACTGAAGGAAATATGCCCTAGAGGCAGTAATAAAGTTGTTATTTTATATTTCCTTATTCGTGATAAAGGTTCATTATTCATGCTAGAATTGTATTGATCGGAAACCTTATTACATGTGTGAATACATAAACAAACATTGTGTCCCTAGTGAGCCTCTACTAGACTAGCTCGTTGATCAAAGATGGTTAAGGTTTCCTAACCATTGACATGAGTTGTCATTTGATAACAGGATCACATCATTAGGAGAATGATGTGATGGACAAGACCTATCTGTTAGCTTAGCATAATGATAGTTCAGTTTTATTGCTATTGCTTTCTTCATGTCAAATACATATTCCTTCGACTATGAGATTATGCAACTCCCGGATACCGGAGGAATGCCTTGTGTGCTATCAAACGTCACAATGTAACTACATGATTATAAAGATGCTCTACAGGTATCTCCGAAGGTGTTTGTTGAGTTGGCATAGATAGAGATTAGGATTTGTCGCTCCGAGTATTGGAGAGGTATCTCTGGGCCCTCTCGGTAATACACATCATAAGCTTGCAAGCAAACGACTAAGGAGTTGGTCACGAGGTGATGTATTACAGAACGAGTAAAGAGACTTGCCGGTAACGAGATTGAACTAAGTATGAATATACCAACGATCGAATCTCGCGCAGGTAACATACCGATAGACACAGGGAATTACGTATATTGTCATAACGGTTCGACCGATAAAGATCTTCATAGAATATATAGGAGCCAATATGTTCATCCAGGTTCCGCTATTGGTTATTGACTGGAGAGGTGTCTCAGTCATGTCCACATAGTTCTCGAACCCGTAGGGTCCGCACGCTTAATGTTCGTTAATGGTATAGTGTTATATGAGTTATATGTTTTGGTGATCAAATGTTGTTCGGTGTCCCGGATGAGATCACGCACATGACGAGGAGTTCAAAATGGTCGATAGGTAAAGATTGATATATAGGATGATGGTATTTGGACACCGAAAGTGTTTCGGGACGTACCGGGAATAAATCGGGTCACTAGAAGGGTTCCGGGTACCCCCGGCATGTATATGGGCTTAATGGGCCAAGGGAGGGACAGACCAGCCCACAGGGGGCTGGTTTGCCCCTTTCCCTAGCCAAAAAGCCCTAGGGAAGGAAAAGGGGGAGGACTATCCCCTCCTGCCTTTCCCTGTCATGGGAGAGAGGAAAGTGGGGGCGCCACCCTCCCCTGCCTTTCCCCCGCTCCTATACATGGCAGGGGGTGCCACCTTGGGAGAAACCCCAAGTAGGATTCCTCCTACTTGGGTGCCCCCCTTGTCTGCTCCTCCCTCCCTCCCACCTATATATATGTGGGAGGGGCGCCTAGCACACACCAGATAATTTCATAGCTGTGTGCGGCGCCCCCTCTACTGTTTACACCCTTGGTCATATTTTCGTAGTGCTCAGGCGAAGCCCTGCGAGGATCACTTCACCATCACCGTCACCACGCCTTCGTGCTGATGGAACTCATCTACTACCTCGACGTCTTGCTGGATCAAGAAGGCAAGGGATGTCACCGAGCTGAACGTATGCAGAACGCGGAGGTGCCGTGGATTTGGTACTTGATCGGTTGAAGCGCGAAGAAGTTCGACTACATCAGCCGTGTTGAGAAATACTTCCGTTTACGATCTAGGAGGGTACGTAGACACACTATTCCCCTCATTGCTATGCATCTCCATGGATAGATCATTGCGTGTGCGTAGAATTTTTTTGTTTTCCATGCAACGTTTCCCAACAAATATGTGACATGATATGGCCATCATCATCTTGTGCTTTTGATCTCCATCTCCGAAGCATCGTCATGATCTCCATTGTCACTGGCTCGACACCTTGATCTCCATCGGTGCGTCGTGGTCGTCTCGCCAACTATTGCTTTTACAACTATCGCTAACGCATAGTGATAAAGTAAAGCAACTACATGGCATATGCACTTCATATAAGGCTCCTATGTTGCCGATAACTTACAGAACATGATCATCTGATACAATAATATTTATCACATCATGTCTTGACCATATCACATCACAACATTGAAGGAAATATGCCCTAGAGGTAATAATAAAGTTGTTATTTACATTTCCTTATATCATGATAAATGTTTATTATTCATGCTAGAATTGTATTAACCAGAAACTTAGTACATGTGCGAGTACATAGACAAAATAGAGTGTCCCTAGTATGCCTCTACTTGACTAGCTCGTTAATCAAAGATGGTTAAGTTTCCTGACCATAGACATGTGTTGTCATTTGATGAACGGTATCACATCATTAAAGAATGATGTGATGGACAAGACCCATCCGTTAGCTTAGCAGAAATGATCATTTAGTTTTATTGATATTGCTTTCATCATGACTTATACATGTTCCTCTGACTATGAGGTTATGCAACTCCGAATACCAAAGAAACACCTTCTGTCCTATCAAACTGTAGCGACTTGACCTCAAACAGTCAAGTCTCTGTGCTTCAGTGTCATCCCTAGATTGGTATTGCTGACACACAGAGTACTCGAAGGATTTATAACAGAGTAGCAATCACACACTTATTACATCGAATGTCTCAAAAGAGAACTTGTTATAATAAATATGGCTTAAGGCCATCTAAAATGATAACAGCGGAAGACTTGGAAGATAAAGTGAGTCCATTGACTCCAATGGCATAGCTGAGTGCATGACAAACGACCTATCGCATCTTACTCCTCATCTGAAAACTCTGCAACATAATACGTTGCAGCCCGAAACCGGGTCAGCACATGGAATATGCTGGTAATGTAACACAGTAGAGCAATGAATAGATAAATGCTATCACTACATGCATATATGGCTGGTGGAGGCTCTATGGTTATATGGTTTTTTGCGAAAAGCCATTTTTTCCTACAACAAAGGAATATATTTTATTTAACTATCATGGTAGTTGAAACATTGAGAAAGGTACCCCCATCTCAATCCCAATTAAAAGTAATTATCATCCCAACAAATTAAATTAGAGTGATGAGATACAATAGGATAATCCAAGTACTAGATACTCAAGATGTCCATAACCGGGGACATGGCTAAGCATGATTAGTTTGTACACTCTGCAGAGGTTTGCGCACTCTTCCCCACAAGACTCGATCTCCTCCGTTGTATTTCTCGCACTGCATGGTGTTTGAGAAAGGGATGACCGAGACACAGTCTTTCAGAAGCATTAACTCTTTACTCCGGGTGGACAGTTACACCTACTTTCCTCTACATCTGCTAGCCCACCACTGAAAGAGGTCACGCAACATACTCAACTATGCTTGAGCCCATAATGGCTTGTGGCTGCACACAGAAGTTTCTAGCATGAATAATCTTTTGATCCATTTGAGCCTGGGTGGTGGACCGTAGTAGGATCACACGGTATATCCCCGGGATCTCCTAGGACAACACTGGTATATCCCCAGGTGCCCAAAACAAGCAACCCACCCAGATGTGTATTAAAGCTGCCACCTTAAGTTGAACCATTAATTAACAATCTCACATCTGTCATGGATACGCTCAAACCCAATCCACGTCTATGAGCATAGCATAGCAAAGCATAACGTAGAAGTAACTCACAGGGTTTGATAATAAAACAAGGCAATAGGTTCTACCTCATCATCTACTTCCAAATACCCACTAGTTAATCACATCCTAATCATGCAATGTTTGGGGATTGGAACTAATGCATAAAAACTTGGTATGAAAGAAGTATGATCAATGTGTTACTTGCCTTGCTGATGATTCGCAAAACCTAGAGACTCGTAGTAGCACGCTTCACAATCCGGGTGTTCTATCGCAAACAAACAATAGCATACATAAGCAATCAAGCAAAGATGCACGGGTAAAATCTCAAATAAGAAGATCTAACTAGAAAGTTCAACTGAAGAACTCCGGTTTGCAAAAAGAATCAAATCAAACGGAGCAATGAAACACAAACTGCGAAAGAAACAAGATCTGATTACTAATCTGGACTAAAGTCAAATTTTACAGTATCAAAATCTTGTTCAAGTTGGTTAAACGGAAAGAGAGTTTTGAGATGAAGATCCAGGCACTTGAATCTCCTGATTCCAGTAAACGAGCGAAAAGATAAACTAAAACGAAAATCGGGTCTGAAATCGCGATAAAAAATAATCGCGAAAAACCCTGGAAAAAGAAAAAATTATGAATAGGCTAATGAACGAACGTTCGCTGCCTGCGGTTAACGGGTGAAAACCGTTCGTTAAAACGAATGTACGAATGGGCGTTCGCTAAATAACTAAACCAAAAAAAGATCTAAAATAAAATAACTGAGGGTTTCTAAAAAAACAATATAGTTTTCTAATGAAAACCGGCGGCTACCTCGGGACGTGTGACGGCGGCAGCGGTGGGCAACTCCGGTGAGGCGGCGTCCGGCGGCGCGGGTCGGCGGTGGCTGGATGGCGGCAGCGCGCGGCAACGGCGGCGGCGACTCGCGGATCGAGGCGCGTGGTGGCTGGCGGCTAGGGTTCAGGAGGCGCGGGGCTGGGCTGGGGCGGCTGGGCGCCTCAGGCTTTAAAGGCCCGGCCAGGTCAGTGTCCCAGGCGGACACGGCCCGGGAAGGTCGGTTCATTTTTTTATAATAATCTAACGTGCAGAAAAACGAAGAAAAGAAATACTAAACAGACTCCAAAATTCCTAAAATAAGTTTTCCTCGTCCTCTAAAAACACGCCGCACATGGTGAACATTTATTTGGGCCTCTAATGCGATTTTGAAAAACACAAAATTTTCCTAATTCAAATAAAATAGCAATAAAACTCCAAATAAAAATACAAATTGATTTTAATATTTTCCCCCAATATTTCATTTATTTTCGAGAAGTTATATTATATCCTCTCATATATTTTGATATGGAATATTTTCGGAGAGAAGAATTAATTAAAACAGGGTGATCCTTGTTTCCATATTTGATATAATTCAAATATGACAAACGGTGAAATCCCCAACTCTCTTCGAGGGTACTTGAGTTGCTTAGAATTTCGAGGATCGCAAAACGGAAATGCAATAAAATATGGTATGCATGAATGACCTATGTATAACATTCCAAATTGAAAATTTGGGATGTTACACAAATGTCACAACATAACTGGGTGATTATAAAGATGCTCTACAGGTGTCTCCGTTGGTGTTTGTTGAGTTGGCATAGATCGAGATTAGGATTTGTCACTCCGATTGTCGGAGAGGTATCTCTGGGCCCTCTCGGTAATGCACATCACTATAAGCCTTGCAAGCAATGTGACTAATGAGTTAGTTGCGGAATGTTGCGTTACGGAACGAGTAAAGAGACTTGCCGGTAACGAGATTGAACTAGGTATGATGATACCGATGATCGAATCTCGGGGAAGTAACATATCGATGAAAAAGGGAACAACGTATGTTGTTATGCGGTTTAACCGATAAAGATCATCGTAGAATATGCTGGAGCCAATATGAGCATCCAGGTTCCACTATTGGTTATTGACCGAAGATGTGCCTCGATCATGTCTACATGGTTCTCAAACCCGTAGGGTCCGCACGCTTAATGTTCGATGACGATTAGCATTATGAGTTATGTGATTTGATGTACCGAAGGTTGTTTGGAGTCTCGGATGAAATCACGGACATGATGAGGAGTCTCGAAATGGTTGAGATGTAAAGATCGATATATTGGAAGGCTATATTCGGACATCAGAAAGTTCCGAGTGATTCGGGTATTTTTCAGAGTACCGGAGAGTTACGGGAATTCACCGAGGGAAGTAGTGGGCCTTATTGAGCCATACGGGAAAGAAGAGAAGGGCCTCAAAGGTTGGCCGTGCGCCCCCCCATGGCAAGTTCGAATTGGAGTAGGGAGGGGGCGGCGCCCCCCTCTCTTTGCTTCTCCCTCTCCTACTCATTCCATCGCTCCCCTCTTGCAAAGAGGAAGGGGACTCCAACTAAGATTGGGATTCCTAGTTGGACCCCCCCTATAGGCACGCCCCTCCTAGGCCGGGCTCCTCCTCCTCCCTCCTTTATATATGTGGGCAAGGGGCACCCCAAAGGCACTCCAAGATTTGTCTTAGTCATGTGCGGTGCCCCCCTCCACAGTTACACACCTCGGTCATATCATCGTAGTGCTTAGGCGAAGCCTTGCGCCGGTAACTTCATCATCACCGTCACCACGCCCTCATGCTGACGGAAGTCTCCTTTGGCTTCAACTAGATCAAGAGCCCGAGGGACGTCATCGAGCTGAACATGTGCTGAACGCGGAGGTGCCATATGTGCGGTACTTGGATCGGTTGGGTCACGAAGACGTTCGACTACATCAACAGCGTTACTAAACGCTTCCACTTTCGGTCTACGAGGGTACGTAGACACACTCTCCCCTCTCTTTGTTATGCATCTCCTAGATAGATATTGCATGATCATAGGTAAATTTTTTGAAATACCGCGTTCCCCAACAGTGGCATCCGAGCCAGGTCTATGCGTAGATGTTATATGCACGAGTAGAACACAAAGGAGTTGTGGGCGTGGGTATATACATATTGCTTGCCGTCACTAGTTGTTTCTAGATTCAGCGGTATTGTTGGATGAAGTAGCCCGGACCGACATTACATGACTGCGTTCCTGAGACTGGTTCTACCGACGTGCTCTGCACACAGGTGGCTGGCGGGTGCCTGTTTCTCTAACTTTAGTTGAATCGGATTTAATGAACAGGGTTCTTTCTGAAGATCAAAAAGCAATCACTATACCACATTGTGGTTTTTATGCCGTAGGTAAGAACGGTTCTTGCTAAGCCCGTAGCTGCCACGTAAAACTTGCAACAAGAAAGTAGAGGACGTCTAACTTGTTTTTGCAGGGCATGTTGTGATGTGATATGGTCAAGACGTGATGAGATATAAATTGTTGTATAAGATGATCATGTTTTGTTAAAGTTATCGGCAACTGGCAGGAGCCTTATGGTTGTCTCTTTATTGCATAAGATGCAAGCGCCATATAATTGCTTTACTTTATCACTATGCAATAGCAATAGTTGGCGAGACGACCATGTGACGACACGTTGATAAAGATCAAGATGATGGAGATCATGGTTGTAACATCCCAAATTTTCAATTTGGAATGTTATACATAGGTCATTCATGCATATAATATTTTATTGCTTTTCGTTTCGCGATCCTCGAAATTCTAAGCAACTCAAGGACCCTCGGAGAGAGTTGGGGATTTCACCGTTTTCATGTTTGAATTTTTTCAACTATCGAAACAAGGATCATTTGTTTTATTATTTTTCTCTCCGAAAATATTTCATATTAAAATATATGAGCAGAGATAATATGACTTCTCCAAAATAAATGAAATATTGGAGGAAAAATATTAAAATCAAATATTTTATTTTATTTGGATTTTTTGCTATTTTATTTGAATTAGGAAAAATACACGTTTTTGAAAATTGCATTATAGGCACAAATAAATGTTCACCTTGTATGGCATATTTTTAGATGACGGGGAAAAATTATTTCGGGATTTTTGGACTCTTTTAGTATTCTTTTTCTTCATTTTTCTGTGCGTTAGACTTATTTAAAAAAAAAGGGGAACCGACCTATGGGCCGTATCCGGCCCGGATTCCTACCCAGGCCCCTCCTTATAAGCCGCACCCTGCCCCGCAGCCCACCACCGCCGCCCAGAGCACCCCGCACCCCAAACCCTAGCGCCGCGGCCGCCCTAGCCGCGCCACGCCGCTGAGCCACCGCCGCCGTCACCGAAGCCGCTGCCTACCGAATCTCGTCACCGTTGACCGGTTGGTTTTCTTCGATTAAAACCCCGGTATTTTTCCGGTTTAATTCGTTAGATAGGTTTTCACTCGGTTTGTTTATTTTGCGGACGTTCGTCCGTTCGTTTGTTTAAACGAACGTCGTTCACCCGTTAGTCACAGACAGAGAACGTTCGTTCGTTAGCCTGTTTGTCAGTTTTTCTTTTTCTTGGGTTTTTCACGATCATTTTCGATCGCGATTTCTGATTCGATTTTCGTTTTAGTTTATCTTTTCACTCGTTATATCGGAATCAGGCGATTCAAACGCCTAGATCTTCGTCTCGAAGCCCTCTTTCTGTTTAACCAACTTGAACAAGATTTTGAAACTATAAAATTTGACTTTAGTCCAGATTAGTAATCGGATCTTGTGTCTTTCGCCGTTTGAGTTTCGTTGCTCCGTTTGATTTGATTCTTTTTGCAAATCAGAGTTCTTAAGTTGAACTTTCTGGTTAGATCTTCTTATTTGAATTTTACCTGTGCATCTTTGCTTGATTGCTTATGTATGTTATTGTTTGTTTGCGATAGAATTCTTGGAGTGCGAAGCATGCTACTACGAGTCTCTAGGTTTTGCGGATCATCAGCAAGGCAAGTAACACATTGATCATATCCTTTTAATTCCTAGTTTTTATGCATTAGTATCAACCCTCACACATTGCATGAGTAGGATCTCTTAACTTGTGGGTTTTGGGAAGTAGATGATGAGGTAGAACCTATTACTTGTTTTATTATCAAACCCTTGGGAGTTACTTCCACATTATGCTTATATTACCATGCTATGCTCATAGACGTGGTTTGGGTTTGAGTGTATCCATGACAGAGGTGAGTTTGTTAATTAATGGTTCAACTTAAGGTGGCAACTTTAATACACATCTGGGTGGATTGCTTGTTTGGGCACCTGGGGATATACCAGCGTTGTCCAGGAGATCCCGGGGATATACCGTGTGATCCTCCTACGGTTCGCCACCCAGGCTCAAAGGGATCATAAGATTATTCATACTAGAAACTTTTGTGTGCAGCCACAAGCCATTATGGGCTCTGGCATAGTTGAGTATATTGTGTGACCTCTTTCAGTGGTGGCCTAGCAGATGTAGAGGGAAAGTAGGTGTAACTGTCCACTCGGAGTAAAGAGTTAATGCTTCTGAAAGACTATGTCTCGGTCATCCATTTCTCAAACACGATGTAGTGCGAGAAATCCAATGGAGGAGATTGAGTCTTGTGGGGAAAAGTGCGCAAACCTCTACAGAGTGTACAAACTAATCATGGTTAGCCGTGTCCCCGGTTATGGACATCTTGAGTATCTAGTACTTGGATTATCCTATTGTATCTCATCACTCTAATCTAATTTATTGGGTTGATAATTACTTTAATTGGGATTGAGTTGGAGGAACCTTCTCAATGATGTTTCAACTACCATGATAGTTAAAATAAAAATGCATTCCTTTGTTGTAGGGAAAAATCGGCTTTTCGCAAAAAACATATAACCATAGAGCCTCCACCAGCCATATATGCATGTAGTGATAGCATTATTCTGTTCATTGCTCTACTCTGTTATATTGCCAGCATATTCCATGTGCTGACCCGTTTTCGGGCTGCAACGTATTATGTTGCAGACTTTTTAGACGACGAGTAAAGGTGCGATAGGTCGTTGTCAGTCACTCAACTATGTCGTTGGAGTAGATGGACTCACTTTATCTTCCAAGTCTTTCGTTGTTATCGTATTAGATGGCCGTAAGCCATATTTATTGTAATAAGTTCTCTTTTGAGACATTTGATGTAATAAGTGTGTGATTGCTACTCTGTTATAAATCCTTCAAGTACTGTGTGTGTCAACATTACCGATCTAGGGGTGACACTGAAACACAGAGGCTTGACCATTTGAGGTCAGATCGCTACAATGGTGTCGTGCCGGTGATGATGGAGATCACGACGGTACTTTGGAGATGGAGATCAAAGGCACAAGATGATAATGGCCATATCATGTCACATATTTTGATTGCATGTGATGTTTATCTTTTATGCATCCTATTTTGCTTAGTACGACGGTAGCATTATGAGATGATCCCTTGCTAAAATTTCAAGGTATAAGTGTTCTCCCTGAGTATGCATCGTTGCGACAGTTCGTCGTGCCAAGACACCACATGATGATCGAGTGTGATAAGCTCTACGTTCACATACAATAGGTGCAAGCCAGTTTTGCACACGCAGAATACTTGGGTTAAACTTGACGAGCCTAGCATATGCAAATATGGCCTCAGAACACTGAGGCCGAAAGGTCGAGGGTGAATCATATAGTAGATATGATCAACATAGTGAGGTTCACCATTGAAAGCTACTCCATCTCACGTGATGATCGGACATGGTTTAGTTGATATGGATCACGTGATCACTTAGATGATTATAGGGATGTCTATCTAATTTGGAGTTCTTAAGTAATATGATTAATTGAACTTCAATTTATCATGAACTTAGTCCTCATAGTATTTGCATATATATATCGTAGATCAATTGCTCGCGTATAGCTTCCCCGTTTTATTTATGATATGTCAATAGAGAAAACTTTGTTGAAAGATGTTAGTAGCAATGATGTGGACTAGCTCCATGATATGAGGATTATCCTCATTGCTGCACAGAAGAATTATGTCCTTGATGCACCGCTAGGTGACGGACCTATTGCAGGAGCAGATGCATACGTTATGAACTTTTGGCAAGCTCGGTATGATGACTACTTGATAGTTTAGTGTTCCATGCGTTATGGCTTAGAACCGGGAATTAAAAAACATTTTGAACGCCACAGAGCATATAAGATGTTCCAAGAGCTGAAATTGGTATTTCAGACTCATGCCCGAGTCGAGAGGTATGCGACCTCTGACAAGTACTTTGCGTACAAGATGGAGGAGAATAGCTCAACCAGTGAGCATGTGCTCAGAATGTTTGAGTACTACAATCGCTTGAATCAAGTGAGAGTTAATCTTCCAGATAAGGTAGTGATTGACATAGTTCTCTACTCACTATCTCCAAGTTACCGGAACTTCATGATGAACTATAATATGTAAGAGATGACGAAAAACTATTCCCGAGCTCTTCGGGATGCTGAAATCAGCGAAGGTAGAAATCAAGAAAAGCATCAAGTGTTGATGGTTGACAAGACCAGTAGTTTCAAGTAAAAGGGCAAGGGAAAGAAAGGGAACTTCAAGAAGAATGGCAAGCAAGTTGCCACTCCCATGAAGAAGCCCAAAGCTAGACCCAAGCCTGAAACTGGGTGCTTCTACTGCAAGGAAATGGTCACTGGAAGTGGAACTGCCCTAGATACTTGGCGGATAAGAAGGATGGCAAAGTGAACAAAGGTATATTTGATATACATGTTATTGATGTGTACTTTACTAGTGTTTATAGCAACCCCTCCATATTTGATACGGGTTCAGTTGCTAAGAGTAGTAACTCAAAATAGGAGTTGCAAAATAAATAGAGACTAGTTAAGGGCAAGGTGATGATGTGACTTGGAAGTAATTCCAAGGTTGATAAGATCACCGTCGCACACTCCCTTTACCTTCGGGATTAGTGTTGAACCTAAAATAAATGTTATTTGGTGTTTGCGTTGAGCATAAATATGATTGGATCATGTTTATTGCAATCCATTATTCATTTAAGTCGAAGAATAATTGTTGTTCTATTTACATGAATAAAACCTTCTGTTGTCATACACTCAATATAAATGGTTTATTGAATCTCGATCTTAGTGATACACATATTCATAATATTGAACCCAAAAGATGCAAAGTTAATAATGATAGTGCAACTTATATGCGGCACTGTCGTTTAGGTCATATTGGTGTAAAGCGCATGAAGAAACTCCATGCTGATAGACTTTTGGAATCACTTGATTATGAATCACTTTATTCTTGTGAACCATGCCTCATGGCCAAGATGACTAAGACTCCGTTCTTTGGAACAATGGAGCGAGCAACAGACTTGTTGGAAATAATACATACTGATGTGTGTGGTCCAATGAGTGTTGAGGCTCACAGCGGGTATCGTTATTTTCTGACCTTCACAGATGATTTGAGCATATATGGGTATATCTACTGAAGAAACATTAATCTGAAACATTTGAAAAGTTTAAAGAATTTTAGAGTGAAGTGGAAAATCATCGTAACAAGAAAATAAAGTTTCTACGATCTGATCGCGGAAATAAATATTTGAGTTATGAGTTTGGTCTTCATTTGAAACAATGTGCAATAGTTTCGCAACTCACGCCACCTGGAACACCACAATGTAATGGTGTGTCCGAACGTCATAACCGTACTTTATTAGATATGATGCGATCTATGATGTCTCTTACTGAATTACCACTATCGTTTTGGGGTTATGCAATAGAGACAACTACATTCACGTTAAATAGGGCACCGTCTAAAAATCCGTTGAGATGACACCGTATGAACTATGGTTTAGCAAGAAACCTAAGCCATCGTTTCTTAAAGTTTGGGGTTGCGATGCTTATGTGAAAAAAATTCAACCTAATAAGCTCAAACCCAAATCGAAGAAGTCCGTCTTCGTAGGATACCCAAAAGAAACTGTTGGGTACACTTTCTATCATAGATCCAAAGGCAAGATCTTTGTTGTTAAGAGTGAATCCTTTCTAGAGAAGGAGTTTCTCTCGAAAGAAGTGAGTGGGAGGAAAGTAGAACTGGATGAGGTAATTGTACCTGCTCCCTTATTGGAAAGTAGTTCATCACAGAAATCAGTTGCAGTGATTCCTACACCAATTAGTGAGGAAGCTAATGATGATGATCATGAAAATTTCTGATCAAGTTACTACCGAACTTCGTAGGTCAACCAGAGTAATATCCGCACCAGAGTGGTACGGTAATACTGTTTTGGAGGTCATGTTACTTGACCATGACGAACCTACGAACTATGAGGAAGCAATGATGAGCCTGGATTCCGCAAAATGGCCTAAGACCATGAAATCTGAGATAGAATCCATGTATGAGAACAAAGTGTGGACTTTGGTGGACTTGCCCGTTGATCGGCAAGCCATTGAGAATAAATGGATCTTCAAGAGGAAGACGCTGATAGTGGTGTTACTATCTACAAAGCTCGAATTGTCGCAAAAAGTTTTCGACAAGTTCAAGGTGTTGACTACGATGAGATTTTCTCACTCGTAGCGATGCTTAATTCTGTCTGAATCATGTTAGCAATTGCCACATTTTATGAAATCTGGCAAATGGATGTCAAAACTGCATTCCTTAGTTGATTTTTTAAAGAAGAGTTGTATATGATACAACAAGAAAGTTCTGTCAATCATAAAGGTGCTAACAAAGTGTGCAAGCTCCAGCGATCCATCTATGGACTGGTGCAAACATCTCGAAGTTGGAATATACGTTTTGATGAGTTGATCAAAGCATATAGTTTTATACAGACTTGCGGTGAAGCCGTCATTTACAAGAAAGTGAGTGGGAGCACTACAACATTTTTGACAAGCATATGTAAATGACATATTGTTGATCGGAAATAATGTAGAATTTTCTAGAAAGCATAAAGGAGTGTTTGAAAGGTGTTTTTCAAACAAAGACCTTGGTGAAGCTGCTTACATATTGAGCATCAAGATCTATAGAGATAGATCAAGACGCTTGATAAATTTTTTCAATGAGTACATACCTTGACAAGTTGTTGAAGTAGTTCAAAATGGAATAGTTAAAGAAGGAGTTCTTGCCTATGTTGCAAGGTGTGAAGTCGGGTAAAGACTCAAAACCCGACCACAGCAAAAAATAGAAAGGGAATGAAAAGTCATTCCCTATGCCTCAGTCATAGGTTCTATAAAGTATGCTATGATGTGTACCAGACCTATTGTTTACCTCACCATGAGTTTGGCAAGAGGGTACAATAGTGATCCAGGAGTGGATTACTGAACAGCGATCAAAACTATCCTTAGTGGAATAAGGAAATGTTTTCGGTTATGGAGGTGACAAAGAGTTCATCGTAAGGAGTTACGTCGATGCAAGCTTTGACACTGATCTGGATGACTCTAAGTCTCGATCTAGATACATATTGAAAGTGGGAGTGATTAGCTAGAGTAGCTCCGTGCAGAGCATTGTAGATATAGAAAATTTGCAAAATACATACAGCTCTGAATGTGGAAGACCCGTTCACTAAACTTCTCTCACAAGAAAAACATGATCACTCTTTGGGTGTTAATCACATAGCGATGTGAACTAGATTACTGACTCTAGTAAACCCTTTGGGTATTAGTCACATGGAAATATGCCCTAGAGGCAATAATAAAGTTGTTTAGAGGCAATAATAAAGTTGTTATTTATATTTCCTTATATCATGACAAATTTTCATTATTCATGCTAGAATTGTATTAGTCAGAAACTTAGTACATATGTGAATACATAGACAAAACAGAGTGTCCCTAGTATGCCTCTACATGACTAGCTCGTTAATCAAAGATGGTTAAGTTTCCTGACCATAGACATGTGTTGTCATTTGATGAATGGGATCACATCATTAGAGAATGATGTGATGGACAAGACCCATCCGTTAGCTTAGCATAAATGATCATTTAGTTTTATTGCTATTGCTTCCATCATGACTTATACATGTTCCTGTGACTATGAGATTATGCAACTCTCGAATATCGGAGGAACACCTTGTTTGCTATCAAACGTCACAACGTAACTGAGTGATTATGAAGATGCTCTACAGGTGTCTTCGATGGTGTTTGTTGAGTTGGCATAGATCGAGATTAGGATTTGTCACTCTGATTGTCCAAGAGGTGTCTCTAGGCCCTCTCGGTAATGCACATCACTATAAGCCTTGCAAGAAATGTGACTAATGAGTTAGTTGTGGAATGTTGCATTATGGAACGAGTAAAGAGACTTGCTGGTAACGAGCTGGAACTAGGTATGATGATACCGATGATCGAATATCAGGCAAGTAACATACCGATGACAAAGGGAACAATGTATGTTGTTATGCGGTTTGACCGATAAAGATCTTCGTAGAATATGTTGGAGGAAATATGAACATCTAGGTTCCGCTATTGGTTATTGACTGGAGATGTGTCTCGGTCATGTCTACATGGTTCTCGAACCCGTAGGGTCCGCACGCTTAATGTTTGATGACAATTTGCATTATGAGTTATGTGATTTGATGTACTGAAGGTTGTTACGAGTCCCGGATGAGATCATGGACATGACGAGGAGTCTCGAAATGGTCAAGATGTAAAGATCGATATATTGGAAGGCTATATTCGGACATCGGAAAGGTTTCGAGTTATTCGGGTATTTTTTGGAGTACCTGAGAGTTACGGGAATTCGCCGGGGGAAGTAGTGTGCCTTAATGAGCCATACAGGAAAGGAGAGAAGGGCCTCAAGGGTTGGCCGCCCCCCATGGCAAGTCCGAATTGGACTAGGGAGGGGGCGGCGCCCCCTCTCTTTCCTTCTCCCTCTCCTACTCCTTCCATCTCTCCCCTCTTGGAAAAAGGAAGGGAACTCCAACTAGGATTGGGAATCCTAGTTGGACTCCCCCTATAGGCGCGCCCCTCCTAGGCCGACCTCCTCCTCCTCCATCCTTTATATACATGGGCAGGGGGCACCCCAAAGGCACTCCAAGATTTGTCTTAGCCGTGTGCGGTGCCCCCCTCCACAGTTACACACCTCAGTCATATCGTCATAGTGCTTAGGCGAAGCCTTGCGCTGGTAACTTCAGCATCACCGTCGCCACGCCGTCGTGCTGACGGAACTCTCCTTCAGCCTCAACTGGATCAAGAGCCCAAGGGACGTCATCAAGCTGAATGTGTGCTGAACGCGGAGGTGTTGTACGTTTGGTACTTGGATCGGTTGGATCGTGAAGACGTTTGACTACATCAACCGCGTTACTAAACGCTTCTGCTTTCGGTCTACGAGGGTATGTAGACACACTCTCCCCTCTCGTTGCTATGCATCTCCTATATAGATCTTGCATGATCATAGGTAAAAAAATTGAAATACCGCATTCCCCAACAAACATGCCCTGCGAAAACAAGTTAGACGTCCTCTACTTTGTTGTTGCAAGTTTTACATGGCTGCTACGGGCTTCTAGCAAGAATCATTCTTACCTACACGTAAAACCACAATGGTGATTCAAGTTTGATATTTTAACCTTCTTCAAGGACCGGCCGTAGTCAAATTCGATTCAACTAAAGTAGGAGAAACAGACACCCGCCAGCCACCTTTATGCCAAACTAGTTGCATGTCAGTCGGCGGAACCGGTCTCATGTGCGTGGACATGTAAGGTTGGTCCAGGTTGCTTCATCCCATAATACCGCCGAATGAAAATAAGACGTTGGTGGAAAGCAGTACGAACATCACCGCCCACAACTTCTCTGTGTTCAACTCGTGTATATCATCTACGCATAGACCTGGCTCGGATGCCGGGAAACGTTGCATGGAAAACAAAAAAAATGTACGCACACGAGAGATCTATCCATGGAGATGCATAGCAATGAGAGGCGGAGAGTATGTCTACATACCATCGTAGACTGTAAGTGGAAGCGTTTCACAACGCGGTTGGTGTAGTCGAACTTTCTTCGTGATCCAACCGATCGAGTACCGAACATACAACACCTCCGCGTTCAACACACGTTCAGCTCGGTGACGTTCGCGCCTTCTTGATCCAGCAATACTGCGAGGTAGTGGATGTGTCCCGACAACACGATGGCGTGGTGACGGTGATGGTGATGCAATCTCCGCAGGGCTTCGCCTAAGCTCTACGAAAATATGACCGAGGTAGTAAACAGTGGATGGCGCCGCCGCACACGGCTAAGACAATGTTGTGTTCTTGTGTGGTGCCCCCTCACCATGTATATATAGGTGGGAGGGGAGGAGGAAGCCCCTAGGGTGCCCCAAGAGACCTGGCGACAGCCCTAGGGCTGCTGCCTTGCCCTGTGCCCCCTTTCCTTATTTGGACATGAGGGGGAAAGGAAAGGGAGATGGCTGCCTTAGGGCGCCTCCCCTTTCCTTCCCTCCCTGCTTTGGTGCAAGGGGAGGGTGTAGAGGGGCGCACCAGCCCCTTGTGGGCTAGTGTGCTCTTCCCCTTTTGGCCCATAAGGCCCAAAAACCTACCAGGGCTGCCCGGAACCCCTTCCGGTGACCCGATAAGTACCCGATACAACCCGGACCACTTCCGGTGTCCAAATACCATCGTCCTATATATCAATATTTACATCTCGACCATATCGAGACTCCTCTTCATGTCTGTGATCTCATTCGGGACTCCAAGCAACATTCGGTCACCAAATCACATAACTCATTTAACACTATATCGTCAACGAACGTTAAGCGTGTGGACCCTATGGGTTCGAGAAGTATGTAGACATGACGGAGACACGTCTCCGGTCAATAACCAATAGCGGAACCTAGATGCCCATATTGGCTTCTACATATTCTACAAAGATCTTTATCGGTGGAACTGTTATGACAACATACGTAATTCCTTTTGTACATCGGTGTGTTACTTGCCCGAGATTCGATCGTCGGAATCTCTATACCTAGTTCAATATCATTACCGACAAGTCTCTTTACTCGTTTCGTAAGACATCACCTCGTGACTAACTCCTTAGTCATTTTCTTGCAAGCTTATGATGTGTATTACCGAGATGGCCCATAGATACCTCTCCGATACTCGGAGTGACAAATCCTAGTCTCGATACGTGCCAACTCTACAAACACCTTCGGAGATACCTGTAGAGAATCTTTATGATCACCCAGTTATGTTGTGACGTTTGATAGCACACTAGGTATTCCTCCGGTATCCGGGAGTTGCATAATCTCATAGTCGAAGGAATATGTATTTGACATGAAGAAAGCAATAGCAATAAACTGAACAATCATTATGCTAAGCTAACGGATGGGTCTTGGCCATCACATCATTCTCCTAATGATGTGACCCCATTATCAAATGACAACACATGTCCATGGTTAGGAAACCTTAACCATCTTTGATCAAGGAGCTAGTCTAGTAGAGGCTTACTAGGGACACAATATTTGTTTATGTATTCACACATGTATTTAAGTTTCAGATCAATACAATTCTAGCATGAATAATAAACCTTTATCATGAATAAGGAAATATAAAATAACAACTTTAATATTGTCTCTAGGGAATATTTCCTTTATTAGAAGAGTAACGGTCTTGCCTTTGTCTTGTAGTTGAGGCGTGGTCCTATATTTAGACAGTGTTTGATGTCAAATGGTGGTTGTGTTATTTTAAATTTTTTTCAATGCGCTAAGACTCTCAAAGTGCTTGTCCCTTGCCTATGTGTTCTGAATGTTTTTTCGTAAACATCTCTGTTTAGGGAGGCACTGGTGTGATGCTGGAGGAGGTACGATGTTATATTATGAAGAGTCACGTCTATGTGTTTGTCGTCCCAATGTTTGTGCGCTAAACAGGTTTAGTCGGAGAGGTACGATTCGTCAGCAAAGTGGACGCACGTTCCTATATTACCTAGAGGCATGGTTGCGCCTCTGTGTTTCGATTATTTCGTTTGACACGTTTACTAAGAGTGGCATGGCCCTAGACCTAGCCGAGGCACCATGGTAGATGCAACAGAGTGGCGGTCGTGGATGATGTATAGTCACGGTGGTATTTTCCAAAGAGTCATGGTTTTATATGCATTAGAGTCACAACGGTAGATGTAGAAGAGTCACGGTCTTGCCTCTGTCTTGTAGTTGAGGTGTAGTCCTATATTTAGACAGTGTTTGGTATCAAATGTTGGTTGTCCGATTTTAATTTGTTTTCAATGCGCTAAGACTCTCAAAGTGCTCTCGGTGTTTACTACAATGAAATATCATTTTTTTTTAAGAATTCACATTGTTTCAGAAAACTTGGACATGGATATATTGAAGTTTCTTGGAAATATTTTTGAATTGTTCACACCAATCTTGAATAAGCTTTTTACAAAAGTTAATGACGATACAATCATATATTCTTGCATTTCGTACAAAGTAAGTATGAAAATTATAGTACAATAACATGCGACATCTTTGTCCTTCTATAATCATAGTTACGACATATGTTCGCTCAATAGAAGATAACTTACTAATTGCATTTAGACATGCAAAAGGTACTATCCATTTGTACATTAGCATACCACTATGTTCAATGTAAATCAGTAATGCAGTACACACATCATCTTTGTCCAACAACAATCATAGTTATAACATATGTTCATTCAAACTAAATTATCACACTACTAATTTAACGTAGGCATCCAAGTTCTACCAATTTGCCACCTGTTGTTTCCCTTCCGACGCTTCTAGACGCTCGAAGATCCTTCGTCTTTGTTCTTACGGGCGCGAAGCCTTTCCTTCAATGGTTGTTGGAGGAGGTGACGTAGCCCGTCCTTGATGATTAGGACTCTACAGTACAACTCATAGCTAACATACCCGTCTTTTGCTGCATACTCAAGGTGTAGCGGGGAAAGCGGCTTTGATACGTCTCCATCATATCTATAATTTTTGATTGTTTCATGCCAATATTATACAACTTTCACATACTTTGGCAACTTTTTATATGATTTATTGGACTAACCTATTGATCCAGTGCCCAATGCCAGTTCCTGTTTTCTGCATGTTTTTTGTACCATAGAGTATCCATATCAAACGAAGTCGAAATGCAATAAAATTTTACGAAGAATTATTTTGGAATATATGTGATTTTTGGGAGTTGGAATCACCGCAAACAGAGGCCCGCACAGCCCACGAGACACTAGGGTGCGCCAGAGGCCCCTAGCACATGGTGGTGGGTTGTGCCCTCCTCGAACGCCGGTTGGAGTTCTACTTCGGGCGCAAGGAAGCTTATATCTGGGAAAAAAATCATGTTAAAATCTCAGCGCAGTCGGAGTTACGGATCCCCTGGAATATAAGAAACGGTTTTCGGCCAGATCTGGAGAACGCGAAACAGAAGAGAACAGAGAGGGAGATCCAATCCCGGAGAGGCTCCCGCCCCTCCGCCGTCATGGAGGCCAAGGACCAGATGGGGAACTGTCCTCCCATCTATGGGGGAGGCCGAGGAAGAAGAAGAAGAAGGGGGCTCTCTCCCCCTCTCTCCCGGTGGCGCCGAAACGCCGCCGGGGCAAGGATCGTGACGGCGATCTACATCAACAATCTTGCTACCGTCAACACCAACTTTCTCTCCCTCTATGCAGCGGTGTAACACCTCTTTTCCCTGCTGTAATGTCTACTTAAACATGGTGCTCAACTCCATATATTATTTCCCAATGATCTATGGTTATCCTATGATGTTTGATTAGATCTTTTTTTGTCCTGTGGGTTAATCGTGATCTTGGTTGGTATGATTGTATATTTTATTTATGGTGCTGTCCTATGGTGCCCTCTGTCTCGCGCAAACGTGAGGGGACCCCGCTATAGGGTGTTGCAATATGTTCATGGTTTTCTTATTGTCAGTGTTGCGGGGGTGACAGCAGCGTAAACGCGAATAAGTGGGTTATGGCGTATGGGAGTAAAGAGGACTTGATACTTAATGCTATGGTTGGGTTTCATGACCTTAAAAATCTTTAGTAGTTGCGGATGCTTGCTAGAGTTCCAATCATAAGTGCATATGATCCAAGTAGAGAAAGTATGTTAGCTCATGGCTCTCCCTCATATGAAATTGCAAGAATGATTACCAGTACTTATTATCGACTGCCTAGGGACAAATGACTTTCTTGTTGACAGAAGCTTTCCAATTTTATTACCTTGCAATTTATTTGTAGTTTTATTCTTGCAAAGTACTCGTAGATTTATTCTTGCCAACTAGTTTCATACTTGTTCTAGGTAAAGCAAACGTCAAGTGTGCGTAGAGTTGTATCGGTGGTTGAGGGAGTCTTGGACTAGGGGGTCTCCGGACAGCCGGACTATCTCCATTGGCCGGACTGTTAGACTATGAAGATACAAGATTGAAGACTTCGTCTCGTGTCCGAATGGGACTCTACTTGGCGTGGAAGGCAAGCTAGGCAATACGTATATGGATATCTCCTATTTTGTGACCGACCATGTGTAACCCTAACCCTCTCCGGTGTCTATATAAACCGAAGGGTTTTAGTCCGTAGGACAACAATCACAACATACAATCATACCATAGGCTAGCTTCTAGGGTTTAGCCTCTCTGATCTCGTGGTAGATCTACTCTTGTAACACCCATATCTTCAATATTAATCAAGCAGGACGTAGGGTTTTACCTCCATCAAGAGGGCCCGAACCTGGGTAAAACTTCATGTTCCTTGCCTCCTATTACCATCCGGCCTAGACGCACAGTTCGGGACCCCCTACCCGAGATCCCCCGGTTTTGACACCGACATTGGTGCTTTCATTGAGAGTTCCTCTGTGTCGTCACTATTAGGCTTGATGGCTCCTACTATCATCGATAGCGATGCGGTCCAGGGTGAGACTTTTCTCCCCGGACAGATCTTCGTATTCGGCGGCTTTGCACTGCGGGCTAATTCGCTTGGCCAGTAGATTGAAAGCTACGCCCCTGGCCATCAGGTCAGATTTGGAAGTTTGATTTACATGGCCAACATCCGTGGGGACTTGATCTTCGACGGATTCGAGCCACAGCCGGGCGCGCCTCACTGTCGCGATGGGTATGACCTAGCTCTGCCACCGGACGGTACCCCAGAGGCCGCGCCCGCATCAGCTCCGACCCTTAGCTCGGAGCCGGCTGCACCAATCGAGGACGGGTGGTTAGACACCGCCTCGGGGGTTGCAGTCTCAACGGCGATTGAGCCGAATACCAGCATAAATCTCCGCACAGCCCGTGACTCCAAGGTGCCGGACTCTCTTCCAGACCCCGAACCATCCGCGCCCCTGCCAATCGAATCCGAGTGGGCGCTGATCATGGAATTCACCACCGCGGATATCTTTCAGCCCTCGCCTTTCGGCGACATTCTGAATTCACTAAGGTCTCTCTCTTTGTCAGAAGAGCCCTGGCCGGCTTATGGCCAACAGGATTGGGATGCGGACGACGAAGAAATTCGACGCCCACCCACCACCCACTTTGTATCCACTGTCGAAGATTTAACCGACATGCTCGACTTCGACTCCACAGACATCGACGGTATGGACAATGATGCAGGAGGTGAAGATGAACCACCGCCCATAGGGCGCCGGACGTCCACTTCATCATATGACGTATACATGGTGGACACACCAAAAGAAAACGACGACGAGGAATGGAAGGACGCACCGAAGGCTTGTTCCCTCGAGAAGCAGTCAAAGCAGTGGCGCAAGCGCTGCCCCAAATCCCGCCTCGCCAGAAATAATGACCACACAGACCCAGCGTTGAAGCAGGGCGAATCATTGCCGGACCATGGCAACACGGAGAATCAAACCGAACAAACAAATTCTGTCAAAGATAATAGTCCGGACGACACAACGCCGGACAGGCACCCGGAGCAGCAGAATGCTCGTCAAAGGCTTGTTGCCACTGCGAGGAGCCTAAAAAAGCAGAAGCAAAGGCTCAAGGCTGCACAGGACACACTCCAAATCAGATGGAGTAAAATACCCAACACAGCAGCGAAGTACGGCGACAATCGCCCCACAAAGAGCTACCCAAAGCGGAAATTGCTACCTGAATTCGATTAGGAGGCCTCAGACCCCTCACAACCAAAAATCAAAATGGCCACCTGGCCGGATAGACGACCTCACGGCCAACATCAAGCAGCAAACAACGCCACTCACAACTCAATACGCGACCCACGCGAGGGCTCGCACCAAAAGGACGGTGCAACCAGATCCATCTATGGACCACGCAAGCACGCCCCAACCTACAATGTAACACAACAAACATCCGAACAACGCGGTACACCCAGATACAGGGGTGCAGCACACCCCCTATGTTTCACCAATGAGGTGATGGACCACGAATTTCCAGAGGGATTCAAACCCGTGAACATAGAGGCATACGATGGAACAACAGAACCTGGGGTCTGGATTGAGGACTATATCCTCTATATTCATATGGCTCGAGGAGATGATCTCCACGCCATCAAGTACTTACCCCTCAAGCTCAAAGGCCCAGCCCGCCACTGGCTTAAAGGCCTCCCCGAAAACTCCATTGGAAGTTGGGAAGAGCTTGAAGACGCTTTTCGGGCAAATTTCCAAGGAACTTATGTCTGGCCTCTGGACGCGGATGATTTGAGCCATATAACTCAACAGCCCGGAGAGTCAGCCCGAAAACTTTGGAACAGGTTTCTTACTAAAAAGAACCAAATTGTCGATTGTCCGGACGCTGAAGCATTGGCAGCTTTTAAACATAGCGTCCGCGATGAATGGCTCGCCAGACACCTCGGCCAAGAAAAGCTGAGAACGATGGCAGCATTAACAAGCCTCATGACCCGCTTTTGCGCGGGTGAGGACAGCTGGCTAGCCAGATGCAGCACCGGCGACCCCAGTACATCCGAAGTTAGAGATGGAAACGGGAAATCACGGTGCAACAGCAATAACAAACGCCGGAACAAAGGAGACATCACGAAGAGCACGACAGTAAACGCCAGATTCAAAAGCTCTCAGCCAGGTCAGAAGCCGCCCTCTAAAGGCGCGAGAGACGAACTGTCCAGCCTGAATAAATTTCTGGACCAAATATGTCAGGTCCATAGCACCCCTGGCAAACCAGCCAATCATACCCACAGAGAATGTTGGGTCTTCAAGCAGTCCGGCAAGCTCAACGCCGTACACAAGGGGGAGGATACACGAAGCGAAGAGGAGAATGAGCCTCTCAAGGGAGACGCTAGGGAACAAAAGAAATTTCCACCAGAAGTCAAAATAGTAAACATGCTACACGTGATCAACGGAAAAAACAAAACGGCATTCCCAGAAAAATACGCCCGAAGGCCTATCACCGCGGAGTCCTGCCATTGGTCGTCTCAACCAATCACTTTTGACTATCGTGATTACTCAGCAAGTATCCGGCGTGCAGGATGGGCTGCCCTGGTATTAGACCCAATAATTGACGGATACCGCCTCGCACGAGTACTGATGGACGGTGGCAGTAGTCTAAACCTGATATACCAAGATACAATCCGTGAAATGGGGATAGACCCAACAAAAATTCGCCATAGCAATATTACCTTTAAAGGAGTAACGCCAGGCCCAGGGGCTCGTTGCACGAGCTCCTTGCTACTAAACGTTATATTCGGCTCCCCCGATAACTTCCGTAGCGAACATCTAACCTTCCACATCGCTCCGTTCCAAAGTGGCTATCAAGCACTACTCGGACGCGAAGCTTTCGCTCGCTTTAATGCAATACCACACTACGCTTCCCTCACACTCAAGATGCCCGGTCCACGTGGCATCATTACAGTGAACAGAAATATTAAGCGATTTGTGCACGCCGAAGAGCGTGCGGCTGCCTTAACAACCGCACACTAAAAACGGCCTCACCAACTAATTAGCAGGTCCCCTATTACAATACAAGGGGCTCAACGTGCGCAGACAAGTGGCAATTCTTAGTCACCTTGAATTATACATGGTTTATTTAAAAAACTATCTTTTTGCGCGACAGCTCTTTTACCTAAGCTCCTCTCTTTTACAGATAATCATCGTGGTACACCCGTCCAGGATATGGCACAACGGAGACACAGGCGCAGACGTGCAGCAGGGACCCGCTCCAAGGATTCTTTTTTGATTAAGACCCTGTGTAAACCTTTTTTACTGTCTCTTGTTGATACATATCCACCGAATTCTCAGCATAATTGAGAAGGATGCTGACGTCTTGGCATGTGGCCATGTCAGAATAATGCACGTACCTAGACACAAGGGGCTTCTTACAAGCGGCACTATTTCGGCCCGGTTTATACCATAAAGACCGAATACCTTAGGGAGTGTTCGGCGTCGCGAGTTCGGCCTTATATGCATCAGCTCCGAATCATTGTCTTTGGTCAAATGTTGGGTTTGCCTGGCTCCTGTGTTTTGGTGCCTTATGTTCCGCTTTACCGGCTAAGGTAGCACCAGGAGAACTACTGCGATTGTGCCCTGGCTCATCCGGACGAGCGCCTCAGTAGAGAAAGCCGAAAACTGACTGTCATGATATAGCGTGAGACTGGTCAACCACTCGATGACCGATCGGAATGTTAGAATTCCTCCACCTTAACGAAGGGCCATTTTCCGGCCAGGCATATACGCACCCCATGATCGGGAGAGTGCGGAGCCACCAGGGGCTATCTAGTAGCCCCAGTGTCAAACTCCTATGGCTAAGTGAAAGTGTTCAAGCATTATAGTCCGGTTGCCTCGCTCGCTGCGCTATCACCTCCTTGTCAGGGCCAAGACATTGGGTTAAGTGTGAACACGCGTTTTTTGCGAGCACCTCTACATTATATGCGTGGGGGTTGAAGCCGATGACTGCAATCTTTCAGGTTATACACATGTATACATGAACGGCCGCACAGGAGGCATCATACTACTTTCAGGCAAAAGTATAAACACAGCCTTATAAAAACTTCATAAAAGCATTATGTTTACAATGAGAATACATATCACTCAAACATAATATCTTTCGAGCACTGGGCCTCTATCAAACGAGCACCCTCGAGAACTTCCTCGAAATAGTGTTCGGCAGCCACACGGCCTATGGCCGAACCCTGCGCCGCAACAGTGGTAGCGTCCATCTCCGCCCAGTATGCTTTAACACGGGCAAGGGCCATCCGCGAGCCTTCTATGCACGCCGACCACTTCATCGCATTAATGCGTGGCACCGCATCAAGGAGCTGCTGCACTAAGCTGAAATAGCTGTTCGGCTTAGGCCCTTCCGGCCATAATTGATCCACAATAGACCTCATGGCGAGTCCGGACAACCTATTCAGTTCGGCCCATTCGGCTAGCTGGTCAGTCAATGAAAGCGGACGCTCTGGAACATGGAATTGCGTCCACAATAGCTTGTCCACTTCATGATCTGTCTGACCTTGGAAGTACTTGGCCGCATCGTCAGCGCTTGCCGCCAAATCCATATACGCATCTGTCGAGCTCCACAGCCGATCCAGAGGGGCATACCGTGGATCTCCGAACTTCCTCTGTAACATGAAGGGTTTTCCAGCCGCAATATCCTCGGCTTCCCGCAGCTCCTCCTTCTTCGCTCTCATAGCAGAACGGGTGTCTTTGTCTGCCGCCGCGGCCTTCTCAAGGTCCGTTGCCTTCGCTTGGTTCTCTTTCTCAAGGACCCGGCAACGGTCGGCAGTGTCTTTCAATTCTACGGCCATCTTCTCTTGGCTCTCGCAATGTGCGGCCTTCTCGGCTTTCAACTCTTCGGCCGCCTTCAAAGTAGCCGCATTACTACTCCTCGCTTGTTCCTTGTCTCGGGCAAGTTCTGCCCGCAAGGCTTCCACGGAGGCAGCCCCATCTGCAGTCACAACATATTAAAGATACTGGCATTATGCTCCTCTTACTATGTGGCGTTCACCTGATAATAACACTTACCCTGTGCCTCGTCAAGCCTCTTGTTAACAAGCTCGATGTTGGCGTCTGCCGCATCCAGTTGCCGTTTTAATTGGGCAAACTCCCTAGTCCGGCTAGCCACCGGAGCTTCCACCACCTGCACATAAAAGCAGATTGGTTATTGCCTGAGAATTTGATCCTCTATTCGCTGCCGTTCTCGACGACAACCAGAGTCTCAGGGGCTACTATAACATGTGCATTACTATCACATATTATCTCACATACCTCAAAGCCTGTCAATAGACTCATAAAGGCTTCATGTAATCCGCTTTCAGTGGACGAGATTCTCTCCATCACCGTACCCATCAGCGTACGGTGATCTTCTGAGATGGCCGCTCGCCCCACCAACTCCCTCAGAACGTCCGACCGCACACTAGACGGTGCCAGACTCTTTCGTATTATCTCTTCGGGAGCTGGACACTTGGGACTTCTGGGGTCTACGGGACCATCTTCTGGCCTCACCGGATCCAGAGAGGCCCTCCGCGACGACACTTCGGGGTCGCCCGCTTCTGGAGCGGAGGAGTCCGGGGGAGGCGTTTCGCTCTCCATCATCTCCGGAAGAAGATCCCCCGAAGACGAACTCATTTGAGAGGGGCTGAGGCCCGAACTGCAAGATATATGTGGTGGTTGTTTTCTCAGAGGAAAAAGATAACATACTCTTACTATTAAAATATTTTGGATCACTTACGACTCGTTGGAGGGCAGATCCCCTCGCGGACTTTGTGCAGCAAAAGCACCCCCCGAGGCAGGACCCTCTGTGGGAGACTTCTTCTCCCGTTTGGAGGCTTCGGCTTCCGGATCCTCAGAAGCAGTCCTTTTCCTCCCCCGGTCATCCTCCTTCGTGGAAACGCTCGTTCCCTCGGTCGGAGCGGGTAGCGATGGGGCCCGCTTTCACCCGTATTATCCCCCTCGGTATCTTCCTTCAAGGGTTCCGGGCAAGGTGCGACCTCGAGCATCTTCTCCAATACCGGATTTTCCAAACCCTTAGGGAGGGGGGCCGAACACCGAATCATCTTCGCCTTCGTTAGCCAGTCCTGGTCAAAAGGCGAACTCTCAAAAATAACCTCGAATAAAAGACAGTGTGTTCGGCTAGAGGATTTCTTACTTGTTCAGGTGACGCGATTACTACTCAGGCCCACGTCCTCGGTGATATCCAGACACTCCACTTGAGGTCCGAAGAATGACGTGTACATCTCCTCGTGCGTCAGGCCGAGGAAACTTTGAATGGCACGTGGTCCCTCTGGGTTGAACTCCCACAAGCGCAGGGGCCGGCATTTGCAAGGTTGGACTTGACGAACAAGCATAACTTGTATTACCCCAACCAAATTAAAATCTCCCTCGAAGAGATCTCTGATGCGGCTTTGCAGTATAGGCACGTCCTTAGCTGGGCCCCAGCTCAGGCCCCTGCTAATCCATGACATCAATTGTGGTGGGGGGCCCGGGCGGAAAGCGAGGGCAGCCGCCCACTTGGCACTTCTAGGGGCCGTGACGTAGAACCACTCCCGTTGCCATAATTCAGATACCTCTGGAAAGGAACCTTTCGGCCATGGAGCTCCTGCCATCTTGCCTATTGATGCACCTCCGCACGCTGCATGCTGCCCCTCGATCACCTTCGGTTGTACTTCAAAGGTCTTGAGCCACAGGACGAAGTGAGGGGTCACATGGAGGAAGGCCTCACATACGACAATAAATGTCGTGATGTGGAGAAAGGAGTCCGGAGCTAGGTTGTGGAAATCTAGCCCGTAATAGAACATCAAGCCCCTGATGAAGGGATCCAGAGTGAGGCCTAGACCTCGGAGGAAGTGGGAGACGAACACGACGTTCTCGTTGGGTTCGGGAGTAGGGACGACCTGCCCTCGAGCAGGCAGCCGATGCGAAACCTCGGCGGTCAGGTATCTGGCCTCCCTCAACTTCTTAATGTCCTCTTCCGTCATGCAGGAGGGCATCCATTGGCCTTGAAGGCTGGATCCAGACATGATTGAAGATCCGGAGCACCTAACCTGGGCTTTGGGTGTTAGAACTCGAGGCGGGGGAAGGGTTTGGTTGAGCACGAGAGGGCAAAAGCGAAAATCTTGTCCCCTTATAAAGAGGGTGAATATCAAGCGTCCTCTCCGTAGCCGTTTTGGATATAGCTATAATCTAGGAGTCTTAGACACGGTTGGGTGACCCATGAACCGCATTAATGAGAATCCCGTAATCAGGGGAACACGATCTCCGATTTGGCAAGACGTGTCAAGAAACCGCCTCGCGTTATGTGTGGGGTTGGTTAAAAGAAATGGTTCGAATAATCACCGGGCCATGACGTAACGTCATGTTGCCAAAACAAGCTAGAGGATTAGACCTGCGCGTCGGACTCATCGTCATTGAAGCCTGGTTCAGGGGATACTGAGGGAGTCCTGGATTAGGGGGTCTCCGGACAGCCGGTCTATCTCCATTGGCTGGACTGTTAGACTATGAAGATACAAGATTGAAGACTTCGTCTCGTGTCCGGATGGGACTCTACTTGGCGTGGAAGGCAAGCTAGGCAATACATATATGGATATCTCCTCTTTTATAACCGACCTTGTGTAACCCTAACCCTCTCAGGTGTCTATATAAACTGGAGGGTTTTAGTCCGTAGGACAACAATCACAACATACAATCATATCATAGGCTAGCTTCTAGGGTTTATCCTCTCTGATCTCGTGGTAGATCTACTCTTGTAACACCCATATCTTTAATATTAATCAAGCACGACATAGGGTTTTACCTCCATCAAGAGGGCCCGAACCTGGGTAAAACTTCGTGTTCCTTGCCTCCTGTTACCATCCGGCCTAGACGCACAGTTCGGGACCCCCTACCCGAGATCCGCCGGTTTTGACACCGACAGTGGTCGATATAACTTTAGGGAATATTTGTTCTACCTTTAGCTCCATGTTGGGTTCGACACTCTTATTTGTCTAAGAAGGCTATAAATGATCCCCTATACTTGTGGGTTATCAAGACCTTTTTCTGGAGCCGTTGTCGGGGAGCAATCGCGTGGGGTGAATATTCTTGTGTGTGCTTGTTTGCTTTTCACTAAGTAGTTTTTATTTCCTGTTCTAAGTTGTTCTCTATTTTCAGTTATGGATATGGAACACGAAACACCAAAAAAATAGTGGTACTTGCTACTCATGGAGATGGGGAACCTCCTAAAACCCTCGATGCTTGTTATGTGAAAAATATTATGCAATACTTTGATAATCCTGAGAAAGCCCCATTCAACTTGATAATGGGAGTAACGTTGGATCAACGTGAATACTTTAGGGGTTATTGCTTGACTCAAAAAGGGAAGTTATTATGGGATCAAATTCATATGTTGCATTGGTATGCTTGGAATTTATGCCAGAGATATGATTATACTTGTTGCTCTAGGATGAACGCTCCACACCTTCCCTTTTCATGCAAATTTAATGATAGTGAAACCTTGGCTTCTTATGTTAATGGTATATATGATTACTATGATGTGGAACGAATAGAAGAATTTGTTGCTTTTAAGGGTGCTTGTGAAATTGAATCTTTGTTTGAAAAGTTTGAAGATTTTGATGATTCAGTTTGTAGACCTGGAAATTTTGCTATCCTTAAATATAGCTATGATAATTATAAATTCAATTCCGATATTGATGAATTTATTGAGAGAGTCTCCGCTGTCCAAGAAGAGACTAATATTTTGTAGGAGTCTATGGAAGAAGGAATTGATGAAACTATGAGCTCATTGGATGAAAAAGATGATGAGGAGAGCGAAGAACAAAAGGAGGAAGAACGGATTAGCTACCCGTGCCCACCTTCTAATGAGAGTAACTCTTCAACTCATGCATTATTTAATGTCCCTTCATTCTTATCGAAGGATGAATGCTATGATAATTGCTATGATCCCGTTGATTCATTTGAAATATCCCTTTTTGATGAACTTGATGCTTGCTATGCTTGTGGCCAAGATGCAAATTTAAATTATGCTTATGGAGATAAACTTGCTATAGTTCCTTATGTTAAGAATGACATTGTTGCTATTGCACCCACACATGATAGTCCTATTATCTTTTTGAATTCTCCAAACTACACTATATCGGAGAAGTTTGCACTTATTAAGGATTACATTGATGGGTTGCCTTTTACCGTTGCACATGATAATTTTGATGAGTATAATATGCATGTGCTTGCTGCTCCTACTTGCAATTATTATGATATAGGAACTATATCTCCACCTCTCTATGTTTCCAACATGATAAAATTGGAAGAAACTACTTATGCTATATATTGGCCTTTACTTTATGTGCATGAATTGTTCTTGTATGACATGTCGATGCATAGGAATAGAGTTAGACTTCGTGATTGCATGATATATGTTGCTTTGTGCTCATTACTAAATGCCAAATCATTGCTAATTGAAATTGGCTTTGATATACCCTGGGATCCGGGTGGAGCCATTACTTGAGCACTTTATGCCTAGCTTAATGGCTTTAAAGAAAGCGATGCCAGGGAGACAACCCAGAAGTTTTAGAGAGTCATTTATTTCTGTTGAGTGCTTTTATAAAGTTTAAAAACAAAAAATATAGAGGGGAACTTAAAACTTCAGAAAAGGAAAAGTGAAAAGTGAGAAGGACGAGCACCGTGGAAGCGGGAGCTAGCCTTGAACTTTGTTCATGCCCATGGAAACTTTGTGAATCTTAATTACAGAAACTTTTCAAAAAAATAATTATCCCCTTGTAAAATTCCATTGTATTATAAAAATAATGTGCCAAGGTTTGCCTTTAGGATGTTTAAATTGCTTGTTGGTTTGTGCGGTGCAAAACAGAAACTTTGGATGTAGTGCTCGATTTTACAATTTTTTAATGGAACATCGAACATTCTGAAAAAATTTGTACTGTCTTTATATATAAAATGTTAATTTTTTCGTAAATTTTCAGATTTTTTTGAGTTACAGAAGTATGGTGAATGTTCAAATCTTTACAGTGTTTTCACAGATTGCTGTTATAGCTTCATTATTTGCGTATTTGTGAATTCTTGTTGAAGCCTCCTTAAAAATGACTTGGGGCCATAGAATTGTGATAGCATACAGTGGGTAATGTTTGTTTATAATTATACAATAATGTTATAGCAGTAGATGATGGGATTTCATTGCCATATTCACTAACCCCGCCACTAAAAGTTCAGTTAAATTTTGTGTGGATGAAGTGTTCGAAGATAGAGGAGGTCTCGATGTGAGGAGAAGGAGGAGAGGCAAGAGATCAAGCTTGGGGATGCCCAAGGCACCCAATGTAAATATTCAAGGAGAATCAAGCATCTAAGCTTGGGGATGCCCCGAAAGGCATCCCATCTTTCTTCAACAAGTATCGGTATGTTTTCAGATTCGTTTCGTTCATGTGATATGTGCAAATCTTGGAGCATCTTTTGCATTTAGTTTTCACTTTTCTTTTATGCACCATGCTGGTATGATATAGTCCATGGTTGATTTATAGAATGATCATTGCACTTCACTTATATCTTTTGACTATGGCTTTATAGAATGCTTCATGTGCTTCACTTATATCATTTGAAGTTTGGATTGCATGTTTCTCTTCACATAGAAAACCGTTGTTTGTAGAATGCTCTTTTGATTTACTTATATTTATTAGAGCATGTTCTTTTGTAGAAAGAATTAAACTCTCATGCTTCACTTATATCTATTTAGAGAGTCAACGGGAATTGGTCAATTGCATGGTTAGTCATAAAATCCTACATAAAACTTATGGATCACTGAATATGATATGGTAGATTCCTTGCAATAGTTTTGCGGTATAGAGATGGAATATGTGGGAGGTACTAGTAAATGGCTGTGTTTAGTAAGAATATTGGTGTTAAGGTTTGTGATTCCCGAAGCATGCTAGTTGAGTAGTTGTGAATTTGAGAAATACTTGTGTTAAAGTTTGTGATTCCTGTAGCATGCACGTATGGTGAACCGTTATGTGATGAAGTCGGAGCATGATTTATTATTGATTGTCTTCCTTATGAGTGGCGGCCGGGGACAAGAGATGGTCTTTTCCTACCAATCTATCCCCCTAGGGGCATGCGTAGTAGTACTTTGCTTCGAGGGCTAATAAACTTTTGCAATAAGTATATGAGTTCTTTATGATTAATGTGAGTCCATGGATTATACGCGCTCTTACCTTTCCGCAATTTGCTAGCCTCTATGGTACCGGGTGTCGTGGACTTGACACGGCAGATGTCCTAGCGGAAGGACTTAGTCGTGGAGCCAACTTGGTTAGCTTAAAGGGGTTAATTGGGACGAAGGACACAGAGAGTTTATACTGGTTCGGCCCCTCGCGGTGGAGGTAAAGGCCTACTCCAGTTTGGGGTTGTATTGCTTGGGTTTTGATTACCAGGGAGCGAATACGCTTGACCTAGTTCTCGGTCTACTATTTCTTGTTCCTAAACCACCGCCGAGTCGTCCCTTTATATACACAGGAAGACGCCCGCCGGCTGATGGAGTCCCGGCCGGCTCATACATGGCGTATCCATCTCGGTGACTCGCTACGCTTGCCTTACAAAACAAGTTATACACATATGGAGGTTCATCCTCTTGGGCCTCAAGTCGCCTCTGGGTCTTGGGCCATCAATGGGCTTTGTATGAGTCGCCATCTTTATTGATAAGTCGTCAGTGGTATGACCCGGCCCTTCCTGGGCGGTTCATACCCAATAGTTATATCGCCAACATTAGGCCCCAGGTTGATTTGAACTTGTTCATGTCAATCTTCAATACCTGACTTGTCAAAATCTTGCATCGCTTGTTTGATAAACTTGCTGTAACCCGCCCTGACATCAACTCACATGATCTTCTTAAACTGCCATGATGTCATTTCGCATTAATGTCGCATGAGGCCCATAATATCTTTAACTGGTCCTTATCTTGATGACCATCCCAAAAATCGAGGCGTCCGTATAGCCATATGATGATTTCAGCCTCCTCGATTCCCGCGCATGCCTTGTATCCACCCTCTTATAAATAGGGACAGGGGTCTCTATCATTTCCCCCCCTTGCCTCCTCGCCTTCGTGTTTCTCTCGCGTCTCTTCTGATGCCCGAGCTCTGCCGCTGCGACATCCGACCGCTACACCAACTCAGGTCGCTGCATCGACCTGACCAGACCAGAGAACTCCGGCGCGCCACCGCTGTTCCTCATCACCTGTAAGTGCTCCTCTCTTTTATCTCAGATCTGCATTAGGGTTTCTTCTGTTCATCGGTGTTCTTCTCTGTTCTTCGTTTTCTCCTTCAACTCAAGAAGCTTTTAATCTGAACAGGTCATGAACCTTGTGCGGTGGTAGTTTAGCATTCATTTTTATTATCAGAATAGCCTCTTTCCATAGAAGACCTCATCGGAGCACCCAAACTTTTCTGTTGCTGCCACCTTAGGTTTTAGAATTTACTGCCTTTTCTGAACTGTCGTAGATCCAAAATTATAGCTCTAGCTTGTGAAATCTGTTTATCCATCACTTAGCAAAATTTTCACTGATAGATTTGAAGCACCATAACTGCCATGTCAGCTTATACCATAAACCATGACCCACCATACAACATTAGGCCCCGTTTAAGCCGCGATCATACGCCTCAAAGTCAATAATCCATGCTTGCTTATTCATCCTCATAATTCAGTTCTCCGGTTTGAAAACTACATACTCTGAACTGTATCTCCGTAGCCATTAGCCCTTTACAGTGGTTTAAACGATAATTTGTAACCCGCCAGATATCTGCCGGTTTAATAACATCTTGAATCGCCTTGTGTAGGTCGTGCACCCAATCATGACTAAGACAGTCACATCATGCGACTGTGTCCCATCCATCGTTACCGAAGAAATGCTTTAGGATTATGTCAAAATTGGCATCTTACTGGCAAAGAACGTTATTCACTGGCGTGCTCCAAAACCAGATGAAGTCAGACCTCAGCCGTAGGATGATGAAGTTATTGTTTTCACCAATCACATGAACCGAGGCTTCTCACCGCCCGGGTCAAAATTCTTCCGTGACGTTTTGCACTTTTTGCAACTTCATCCCCAAGACATCGGACCCAATTCCATTTCAAATATCTGCAATTTCCAAGTCTTCTGTGAAGTATATCTTCAAGAACCCAGTGTTGAACTCTATAGTATTTTTATTTGAACTGCCAAAATGAATTCACTGACAGGCCCAGCCAGGAGCTTGGAGGGATCTCAATTCAGCGATGAAGAGATGCCATTTTTCCTTATGCTCAGCTTCCAAGTCATCCCAAGGATTGGAATCAAACCTGGTTCTATTGTAAAGATACCTCTCCTGCCGATGAAAACCCCTTGCCAGGCTTCCGTGACCAACGGCTCAACCCGAAGCACCCTCTCCCCGAACGGCTTACCACTGCTGATCAAGCCAAACTTATGCCTACCTTTTCAAATGTTAGAGCTTTATTGGCCAATGGATTGACTGGGATCGACCTGGTTCGATGCTAGGTATGTTGGAGGATCATACCTTTAAGCCACAGGTCCGGTTTAATGTGCACATATACTCGCGATGCCAAAGATCCACTGTGTTACAACTCAACATGTTTGGCTGATAAAGCCATTAATGAGATGACCAAAACTCTTCTCAGTGAAAGCTTGGATAGCTGCAGCAAAGTGGGGTTGAATCCCTTCTGCACACTCAACTCAGGACCGGATGTAAGTCTGCCCGGTTTATATACTTCACTTCATTGTTCATATAACTTGCAAATCCCCAACCTTTATTTTAATTTTGCAAGCTGGAGCCACCTTTTGGAAAAAGAAATATGATGAAAAAGCTGCCAAGAAGGCCAGGGCTAAGACCAAAGTCGTGAAGAGGAATAAAAAGAAATCCGCTGCCTCTGATATGTTGAGCTTGGACGAAGATGATGAGTCGGATGTAGACCTTGATTTCCTTGGCTCTTTTCTCAACTATCTTATTGACACCGATTGCTATTAGGATGACGCGGAAGCCAGCCAGGCGGGTGATGACGAGGTAACTATTATTTCCTCTGACTCAGATCCTTTGCCAAGACAGAAAATTCGATGAGTGACCTGGAAAGTAAGGTTTTCTCACCCTTTAGCTCACTTGGATCGAAACTGTATTTTGAAGCAACAACAGCATGAGAACTGGCGCAGAACTCAGACCAGTGGAGGCGGCGAGCTTTCCTCCGGTTTACCTAACACACCAGCCCCACGCAAGCGCCGGAATGAGGTGCTTCAAAATTCCAACTCTATTTATCCCAAGGTCGGTCTTATTTGTCAACCACTTAATCCTTCTGACTCAAATTATCAGGGGACTTCTCTCTCTTCGTCTGGCGATTCATCCCAGACTCAACTTCCGACTTTCAAAACTGCCCCTGGGTACAGACTTTATCTTTGTTGTTTCATATCTCTGTATTTATACTGACCTTTTCAATCCTCTTGCAGTGGAATGGAAAAGCCTAGCAAAAAGGCTAAAATAAACAAGCCAACAGAAGACCCCAGGACTCATGAGCCATAAAAGCAAGCACCAATATCTGAAGCCTTCATGCAACACCTGGAGGAACTTGCTGATGACCCGCCACCAGAAAATCCTGGTACCTCTGCTGAACGTATAATTGTCGATCCTTTGGGTGCTAAGCTGCCAAGCCAATTCAAGCCTTCAAAACCAAACACTGAAGAAGTTCTGATCACCGGCACTGGTTTTCAAGAACCAGGGAATCCTGTTGCTTTAGCAAAACATTCTACCAAGGAAGAATTGATCGAGAAGCACAAGGTCAAATTTGACATGGCCAACTATTCTCATCTGAACATTAGCAAAATCCTGTCCGGCTATCTCAGCCAAGTGCACAACAGCCATGATCTGGAGATTGACATGGTCAAGCACATGCACCAGAAATATGAGGTATCCACTTCTACCTTCTCTGTAAGATGCATTCCTTCAGCCCCCAAGCCTACTGAATATGATAGAATTGAATATATTGTAGACTTTTAGATAGTCATAAATATGTGAAGATCAAACGAGTAGCCCCCAAGGGCCGGCTTAAACTATCAAGTTAAGCCGGGACTTCAATTAATAGTGAATAACTTTGCACCTGTAGCCCCCAAGGTCCAGTTTAACTATAAAGTTAAGCCGGGACTTCAATTAATAGTGATCAACTTTGCACCTGTAGCCCCCAAGGGCCGGTTTAATCGTCATGAATAAACTGGTACTTATCACTATCATTGCTTCATAAAGAAATTTCTGCACCCATTAGCCCCCAAGTGCCAAGTGTTATTGCTTGCAAAGGGCTTGGGACTTATCACTGTCACCGCTTCATAAAGTAACTTCTGCATCCATTAGCCCCCAAGTGCCAAGTGTTATTGCTTGCAAAGGGCTTGGGACTTATCACTATCACCGCTTCATAAAGAAACTTTCAGCACCCATTAGCCCCCAAGTACCAAGTGCTATTGCTTGCAAAGGGCTTGGGACTTTGCTTTTGTACAAAACTATATCATAATTGTGCATACTTGTTTTGATCTTCTTCTTGCAGGAGGCATTCAGTCAATTTCAATCTCAGCTGACCGATTTAAAAACCCGGCTTGAAGCACAAGAAGCTGAGACCTGGAAGGCTGGCTCCAAGTTCAAGTTTAGCTTGGATGAAAAAGAGAAGCTTAAAACTGAGTTTAATGCTGAGAAAACCACCTAGTCTGAAGAGAAGGTTGCCCTGATCCATAGGGCTGAAAAAGCTGAGGCCTTGTTGGAGGAGGTCACCATAGAACTTACTGGCTTGAAGCATCATATCACACAGATGACCTTTGCTAGTTTTGGTAAGATCTTTTACAATGTAATGGCTTTCCACAATCCATTTTGTAAGCCATCTAGTGACTTAATCATAATATGTTATGCAGGCCCCAGAAGTAGCAATCTTGGTAAAGAAATGCTGATAAAGCTAAAGGCGGTTTACATGCTAGTAGAACAGCTATACACTAGTGCTTAGCGTACAATAGCCAGCATCTCCTCAACCAAACAAGCACCATCTCTTCTCAGCAATGTCCTAAGCCAACTTTCTGTCCTGCCTGCCAGAATTGAAGAGAACAAGCGGTCAGCCGCCAGAGCCGGTGCCATTACGAATTTAAGCCAGGCGAAGGCATGGCATGCAGAATTAGACCCGGCCGAGCTAGCTACTGACTGCCTCAGCTTTAAAGAGGACAGGTCTCCCTTTGACAAGAAAGATTTTGATGCTTGTGTGAAGGAGATGCGTCCATTAGCAAGCCTGATTGCTGAAGAAATGGATCTGTCCAAATATTAGGTGGCTTATACCGCAGAGAACCAGAAAATGCCCATGCCGGCTTACAAGATTGCAGACCTTATCCCTCCAATTCGTAAGCATACTTTTGCCCCTGAAATCAATCCGTCTGAGCTTATCGATGACGAAGCTAAGCCTTGACTGGCATCAATTGGTCATCGCCTACCTTCCAGATGATGGAGGGAGAAGAAGAACCGGCGTGGTATGACCCAGAAGCCTCAAGCCGCCAAGACTAGGAGAATTGATCCATTGGACGGCTCATAATTTGCATCATCACACATTGCTGAAAAAACACTTAATCATTTGGGCCCACGGAGCCATGTGATAGGCTAGTTAAACATTGATTTGTCGTGCCATCGTGCATGTTTTGTTTGTATAACACTGTCGATCCGTCATTTGACGATATGGCACTTATGCTTATAATATCATCAATTATGCAGACCATGCTTATCATCTTTCCCTACATATGAGTAGATAAGAAGTGCCTTGGCGGCTTACCCCAGGGCGGATCATAATACCCCACATAAAAACCACTGATGACTAAAGAGTCCATAACCAGGGCCGATTTATCAAAACCTCATATAATCATAACAAAATAAATATCATACCTATGATATTTGTTCACACTACCGGCTTATCATACGTTGTGCAGTAAGGGTTACAACCCAAAGAGTGAGAGCACAACGCCCTGTTCAATTTATTCACACTACCGGCTTACAACGCCATATGCAGCAAGGGGTAACATCCCAAAGCTTAGAGCTAGTACTCCAAGCACATAATCATCATACATTGGCGACTTAAAGTCCAAAGCCAGGATGGGTTTAACAAAACTCCGTATAGATTCTTATATGAACCATAAGGCAAACATGGCCTTTATCAGTTTTAAACCATGTATCAACACGGTACAAAAGCGCAATCTCAAAAAATCAAATAAAGACCAGAAAAATAGAAAACAAGGCATTCATAGGCTGCCAAGCCTACATATCAAGGGTTATTCATGGGCCACGCAACCGCTGAGTTAAACCTTAATTCAAACCCGTAAGTCGGACCTCACATGACCAATCACCGTTTTAACTTTGACAAACTTAGGGCCTTTTAGAAGATTGATTGTCAAGAGTACATCGAGTCATTTCAGGATTACCTGGTCGGAGTGGCAGGCAAACAAAGGCAGGATAACCCGGATTTTTGGTGAATACATATGGCATCCAAGCCTATTACAAGAGTCAACAAAGCTCTGTTCATTAACAAGGAGCCCCCAAGTAATATTTGATTCCAGGCGTATAAGCCAGATCAGTAGGGTAGTCAGAGTTATGGTCAATGAGCAGGAAGCCCCAAGTATTTGGTAATCATGGCGTACAAGCCGGATCAAGAGGGTAATCATAGCTATGCTCAATGGGCAGGAAGCCCCCAAGTGATCATATGAAGTGACAATAAAGACTCATTATTCTCAGAAATGAAACGACAGAAGCCCTGAATTTTCAGGGATGCCGGCTTTATTATATTCATCATAATATATACATTGATAGAAATATGTACATCACAAGAGTCGGTGGCTCAAGTGTAATAAGGCCGAAGATGAGCAATATTCCACGGCCGGCGGGTCTCCTCCTTCGACGTGCGTGAGTCCTTGTGGTCTCGAACATCGATAAGGTAGTATGACCCGTTGTTTAGATTTTGCTGACCATAAAGGGCCCTTCCCAAGGTGGGGATAGCTTGTGCATCTTGAGTGGATGAGCCGGAGCACCAAATCTCCTTCTTGAAAGGTCTTGGTTTTAACCCGGCGGCTATGATAACAACGCAGATCTTGCTGGTAAATCGCCGAACGAGCCGCCGCACGGTCGTGCTCCTCATCCAACAGGTCAAGAGCATCCTGACGTGCTTTTTCATTATCAGCTTCAACATAAGCCACCACATGAGGCGAATCGTGACGGATGTCACTAGGGAGAACCGCCTCAGCTCCGTAAACCATGAAGAAAGGCGTGTAACCCGTAGATCTGTTGGGTGTAGTATTGATACTCCATAGCACTAAGGGCAATTCCTCCACCCAACAACCCGGCTTCCTCTTCAAAGGGACCATAAGCCGGGGCTTGATGCCTCTCAAAATCTCTTGATTGGCTCTTTCAGCTTGGCCATTGGACTGGGGGTGAGCCACTGATGATACATCAAGACGAATATGCTCTTGTTGATAGAATTCTTTCATAGCACCTTTGGACACATTAGTTCCATTATCAGTTATAATTCTATGAGGAAAGCCAAACCAGAAAATCACCTTTTTGATGAACTGAACCGCTGGTGCCGCATCACACTTACTGACCGGCTCTGCCTCAACCCACTTGGTGAATTTGTCAACGGCCACCAAAAGGTGGGTCTTTTATCTTTGGACCGTTTGAAAGGTCCAACCATATCCAGCCCCCAGACTGCAAATGGCCAAGTAATTGGAAGCATACATAATTCTTGAGCCGGCACATGAGCTCGTCTTGAAAATTTCTAACAGCCATCACATTTACTGACCAAATCCTTTGCATCAGCATGAGTCATCAGCCAATAAAACCCATGACGGAAAGCCTTGGCTACGAGATACTTAGAGCCGGCATGATGACCACAATCTCCTTCATGAATATCTCGTAGGATCTCATGACTTTCATCAGGAGAAACACAACGTTGAAATGCCCCTGCGACACTGCAATGATGCAACTCTCCATTGAAAATAGTCATTGACTTAGACTGTCGGGTTATCTGGCTGGTTAAAGTTTCATCTTCAGGTAACTCACCTCGGGTCATATAAGCCAAATATGGAACTGCCCAATCAGGAATAGCATGAAGAGCTGCCACCAATTGTGCCTCCGGGTCAGGAATAGCAAGATCTTCCTCTATAGGCAAGTTCACTGAAGGGTTATGCAGAATATCAAGGAAAACGTTAGGTGGCACCAGCTTACGCTGGGACCCTAACCGGCTCAAAGCATCAGCCGCCTCATTTTTTCTGCGATCAACATGTTCCACTTCATAACCTTTGAAATGACCAGCAATAGCATCAAACTCGCGGCGGTAAGCCGCCATGAGCGGGTCCTTAGAATCCCAAGTGCCTGAACCTTGCTGAGCCACCAAATCTGAGTCGCCAAAACACCTCACCTGGCTTAGATTCATCTCTTTAGCCATACGAAGACCATGGAGTAAGGCTTCATACTCAGATGCATTGGTAGTACAAGGGAACATCAACCTTAAAACATAACAAAATTTGTCACCTCGTGGGAAAGTCAAAACAACTCTAGCCCCCGAGCCCTCCAACTGCCTGGATCCATCGAAGTGAATAGTCCAATATGTGCTATCTGGCTTCTCCTCAGGCATTTGCAGCTCAGTCCAGTCGTTGATAAAATCCACAAGTGCTTGAGACTTGATAGCCGTCCGAGGCATATACTTCAAACCATGGGGTCCAAGCTCAATGGCCCATTTGGCTACCCAACCTATGGCCTATCTATTTTGAATAATATCCCCTAAAGGAGTGGAACTAGCCATGGTGATGGGATGACCAAGGAAATATTTCTTGAGCTTTTGACTAGCCATGAATACCCCATATACCAGCTTCTACCAATGCGGATATCTCTGCTTGGATTCAATGAGCACCTCACTGATGTAATAAACCGGCCACTTAACCAGATATTCCATGCCTGATTCCTTCTGTTCCACAACAATTGCCACACTGACAGCTCGGCTATTGGCAGTCACACATAACAACAAGGGCTCTTTATCAATAGGAGCAGCAAGGATCGGCGGATCATCTAACTGTTTCTTCAAGGCTTCAAACGCCTGATCGGAAGCATCACTCTAGACAAAGTGATCTGTTTTCTTCATCATTTGGTACAGAGGGATGGCTCTTTCTCCCAACCGGCTTATGAACTGGCTTAAGGCCACGATGCGACCCGCTAGACGCTGAATATCATTAATACACGCCAGTTTAGCCAAGGAAGTGATGGCCTTAATTTTCTCTGGGTTAGCTTCAATGCCCTGTTTAGAAACCAAAAAACCCAAGAGCTTGCCTGCTAGTACACCAAAGACACACTTGTCCGGGTTAAGCATCATCTTGTAGACCCGAAGATTGTCAAAGGTCTCTTTCAAATCATCTATCAAGGTTTCCTTCTTCCTGTATTTCACAACATTATCATCCACATAAGCATGAACATTGCGTCCAATCTGACCATGAAGGCAATTCTGAACACACCACTGGTAAGTCGCCTGGGCACTCTTGAGCCCAAAGGGCATAGACACATAGCAGAAGGCTCCAAAAGGAGTGATGAAAGTTGTCTTTTCATGGTCCTTAACTGCCATCTTGATCTAATGATACCCAGAATAAGCATCCAAAAAACTCAAACGCTCACAACCCGTCGTAGCATCAATAATCTGATCAATACGGGGAAGAGAAAAAGGATCAGTCGGGCAAGCTTTATTAAGGTCGGTGTAATCCAGGCACATGCGCCAAGTACCATTTTTGTTAAGCTCCAGCACCGGGTTAGCCAACCATTCAGGATGAAAAACTTCAACAATGAAACCAGTAGCCAAGAGCTGGGCCACTTCTTCACCAATGGCCTTATGCCTCTCTTCATTCAAGCGACGAAGGAATTGCTTGACCGGTTTAAACTTCAGATCAATATTGAGAGTGTGCTCAGCGAGTTCCCTCGGTACACCCGGCATGTCTAAAGGCTTACATGCAAAGATGTCACGGTTCTCATGGATGAACTCGATGAGCGTGGTTTCCTATTTTGTATCTAGATTGGCACTGATACTGAACTGCTTGGATGAATTGCCAGGAACAAAAATCAACCAACTTAGTGTCATCTGCTGATTTAAACTTCAATCGAGGGTCATGCTTTGTGGTTGGCTTCTTCAAAGGTGTCATATCTGTCGGGTCAACATTATCTTTGTAAAACTTCAACTCTTATGTTGCACAAACAGACTCAGCATATGCAGCATTGCCCTCTTCACATTCCAAAGCTATCTTCTTGTTCCCATGCACTGTGATGGTACCTGTCGGTGTCAAAACCGGCGGATCTCGGGTAGGGGGTCCCGAACTGTGCGTCTAGGCCGGATGGTAACAGGAGGCAAGGAACACGAAGTTTTACCCAGGTTCGGGCCCTCTTGATGGAGGTAAAACCCTACGTCATACTTGATTAATATTGAAGATATGGGTGTTACAAGAGTAGATCTACCACGAGATCAAAGAGGCTAAACCCTAGAAGCTAGCCTATGGTATGATTGTATGTTGTGATTGTTGTCCTACGGACTAAAACCCTCCGGTTTATATAGACACCCGAGAGGGTTAGGGTTACACAAGGTCGGTTACAAAAGAGGAGATATCCATATACGTATTGCCTAGCTTGCCTTCCATGCCAAGTAGAGTCCCATCCAGACACGAGACGAAGTCTTCAATCTTGTATCTTCATAGTCTAACAGTCCGGCCAATGGAGATAGTTTGGCTGTCCGGAGACCCCCTAATCCAGGACTCCCCCAGTACCCTTGTAACCCAACATCTTGAGCTGTAGATAAACATAACAAGGCCTCGCCATGAACTTAGCATAAGCCGCCCGCCCAAATAAAGTGTGATAAGGGCTCTTAATTTTAACCACCTCAAAGGTCAATGTGTCAACTCTAGAATCATGATCATCACCAAAGGCCACTTCCAAAGCTATCTTGCCAACTGGATATGCCGACTTACCAGGCACCAGACCATGAAAAACAATGTTAGACGGCTTAAGATCCTTGTCAGTCAAACTCATACGACGAAAATTTTCGTAGTAAAGGATATTGATACTACTGCCTCCATCCATCAGCAGCTTAGTGAATTTGTAACCTCCAACCTGAGGCGCAACCACCAAAGCTAAATGACCCAGATTGTCATCCCGGGGCGGGTGATCCTCACGGCTCCATAGAATAGGATGTTCAGACCATCGCAAGTAACGGGGAATCGCCGGCTCAACTACGTTCACCGCCCTTTTATGAATCTTATGGTCTCATTTACACAAACTCGTAGTGAACACATGATACTGTCCACTATTCAACTGTTTTGGATTACTCTAATAACCAGATTGCTGTTGCTGATTCCGTTGACCAGACTGCTGATTAAAACCACCTTGATTGCCTTGGCCTTGGAAACCAGAGTTTGAGCCGCCACCACCAAAGCCAGGCCCGTGAGAGCCAGATCCTGAACCGCCATTTGGGGCATGATTATTCTAGAAAAAACAGGAATTCCTATACTCCCTCATAATGAAGCAATCCTTCCACATATGATTCGCCGGCTTCTCTTGCGTGCCGTGCTTTGGGCAAGGCTGGTTCATCATCGCTTCAAGGTTAAACTTTGGCCGTCCAAACCGGGGTGGCTTCACCTTGCGATGCTGATTATTATTCTGCGTATTGGCGCTGGCCACAAAGTCTAAACCGCTCTCCGCCTTGCGCTTACCATTGCCACCATGACCCGTCGTATTATGATGTTGTCCCTTCGCACTACCACTCTTATTTCCCTTACCCGCCTTTTCTTCATCAGAGTCGGGGTCCTTGGTACTATCAGAATCGGCATATTTGACGAGAGTCGCCATGAGCTCCCTCATGTCATTGCAGTGGCGCTTAAGTCATCCCAGTTTCTGCTTAAGGGGAAGGAAATGCTAATTCTTCTCCAACATCAGGACTGCTGAACCGGCATTGATACTATTCGATGAGTGTATAACATCTGAGATCCGGTGTACCCAATTGGTTGTTGACTCTCCCTCACCTTGGACGCAAGAATCCAAATCCAGGATTGATAAGGGCTGCTTGCACGTGTCTTTAAAATTTTGGATGAAACGGGCTTTCAACTCTGCCCATGACCTTGTGGAGTTAGCAGGCAGCCCTTTCAACCAAGTACGAGCCAGCCCGTCCAACATCATGGTGAAATATTTCACACGTGCAGCATCACTGACATCCAGCATCTCCATGGCCATCTCATAGCTTTCAGTCCAAGCCTTAGGGGGCTGATCCACCGTGTAGTTAGTCACCTTATGAGGGCCCTTGAAATCCTTAGGCGAACGCTCGTTGTGCAGAACCGGTGCTAAACAGGGCAAACCCAAAGTTCTAGATGTCACTCCTGCCTCCACAGATATTGATGGATAAACCGGAGGCTGCTGTTGAGCCGCTAGCTGAGTCGCTGGCTCCACCTCCCGACGCACCCTACCCTGATGCACCAAAGTCTGAGCATCAACACCACCGCGCGTCGGGTCATGCCCATGAGGCTGGTTACGGCGTTGTTCACTGCTTGAAACTGATGGTGAGTCAATGTGACTGCTATAACTCCAGCTTGGACGAGGGGTTGAGTGAATCCGTTCACGGCTATACGAACAAGCCGCCTGTTGGGCCACGGCCGTCTGAAGAAGTTCTCTGGCCCTCAGCATCCCTATCGCAGATGGAGACTCACCTTCAATTGGAAGAGCCACCAATCGTGATGCTGTAGCGATCATGTTATCCAAAGGGTTAGAATAATGACCCGGTGGTGTCAGAACACGTGGGGCGGAGGCACATCAAAATGAGGCAGGTCCATAGTACGCGGCTGAACCGGTGCTCCACTCACGGGCGCCTCAACCGCCCGGTTCACCACGGGTGGGTCACTGGTCCCTGCCCCTGGCATGTTGAAAAGGTTTCTCGCATCGTACTCCAGAGGTAAGAGACTCTGGTGTCTCCTTCTCATGACTTCATTTGAAGCATTTTAATCCAAGGTGAGCTGGAAAGAGTCCGCCTGAATTCGTTGTGCCTGGGCGTCCAAAGTAGCTCGCTCCTTGGCCATCCTAGCGTTCTTAGCCGCCAGCTATTCCTTGGCTTGAGTTATCTCATCTCGTAACCTTGCAACATCCACCTTATGTTGTCCCTAAGTGTCCGGGGTCACTTCCACCCCCATCAAAGTCACCAAAGCCTCCAACAAGTTCGTCAGAACCTGAGCCGGCGGGTGCACAGAGTCGCTAGCACCAGCCGCCGCCACAGCCGTTGAGCTGGAGGTCATAGCCTCGGCAGTTGTTGAGACGAGCACTGGCTGTGTACCGGGCCTGAAGGTTGCAACCCTGTTTGGTGGCTCATAGGGGTCCGGAATACTGTCGCCATCGGAATAGCCCCCAAGCCGGTCGTCTTGCACTTGATACATTGAATTGGACTCGCCTGTGGACGACTCACCACTAGAGTAGATGGCCGTCTCACCACTAGACACAGATCCTTCCTCAAATTCCGCCCCATGGATGAAACCAACAAAGGCGTGCTTCACAGTGGGTTGGATCGGGGCGGGTCGTGCATGCTGAGCCGTCTTGATGATGTCAGTGCAGGTATCCGGCTCAGGGCCCGGTTCGCCAATCTTGCCGATGAAGACGTGGATTCCGCCCAAGGGGACCCGGTACCCGTACTCAATTGAGTCAGCCTCGGGGCCCCAGCCTGCATCCTCGATGTAGAGCTTGCCGTGACGACTCTTGGTCATCTGGCCCACAGCGTATCCCTTGATCCCTTCAAACCTGCCCTTCAAGAACTCGAAACCACCGTGCGCTGGCCCCACGATGGGCGCCAACTGTCGTGGACTTGACACGGCAGATGTCCTAGCAGAAGGACTTAGTCATGGAGCCATCGCAACTAGGTTAGCTTAAAGGGGTTAATCGGGACAAAGGACACAGAGAGTTTGTACTGGTTCGGCCCCACACAGTGGAGGTAAAGGCCTACTCCAGTTTGGGGTTGTATTGCTTGGGTTTCGATTACCAGGGAGCGAATACGCTTGACCTAGTTCTCGATCTGTTGTTTCTTGTCCCTAAACCGCCGCCGAGTCGTCCCTTTATATACACAGGAAGACGCCCGGCGGCTCACAGAGACCCAGCTGGCTCATACACAGCATATCCAGCTCGGTGACTCGCTACGCTTGCCTTACAAAACAAGTTATACACATATGGCGGTTCATGCTCTTGGCCTCAAGTCACCTCTGGGTCTTGGGCCATCATTGGGTTTGTATGAGCCGCCATCTTTATTGACAAGCCATTAGTGGTATGACCTGGCCCCTCCTGGGCGGTTCATACCCAATAGTTATATCCCCAACACCGTGCATTGCCCTTTCTCACATCAAGAGTCGGTGCAAACTTCGCCGGTGCATCCAAACCCCGTGATATGATACACTCTATCACACATAAGCCTTATTATATCTTCCTCAAAATAGCCACCATACCTACCTATTATGGCTTTCCATGGCCATTCCGAGATATATTGCCATGCAACTTCCACCGCTTCCGTTTGATGACTTGAGCATTCACTGTCATATTGCTTTGCATGATCATATAGCTGACATGGTAGTTGTGGCTCAACCATCATTCACCATTTTTCATACATGTTACGCTAGATCATTGCACATCCTCGTACATTGCCAGACGCATTCATATAGAGTCACACTTTTTCATAGGTATCAAGTTGCAATTTTTATTTCTTTTGAGTAATAAATAAATAGAAGTGTGATGATCATCATTATTCATTTTTAGAGAAGTGCCCTAGTGAGGAAAGGATGATGGAGACTATGATTCCCCCACAAGTCGGGATGAGACTCCGGACAATGAGAGAAAAAGAAAAAAAGAAAAAAAAGAAAGAAAGAAAAAGAAAAAGAAAAAAAAAAGAAAGAGAAAACAAAGAGAGAAGGGGCATTGTTAGTATCCTTTACCACACTTGTTCTTCAAAGTAGCACCATATTTTTCATATGGAGAGTCTCCTATGTTGTCACTTTCATATACTAGTGGGAATTTTTCATTATATGATGAGATGCACCCCCACTTATTTTTCATATTGAGCTTTCATACACTTATAGCTTTTAGTGCATTCGTTGCATGGCAATCCCTCCTCCTCGCATTGATATCAATTGATGGGCATCTCCATAGCCCGTTGGTTAGCCGCATCGATATGAGACTTTCTTATTTTTTTTTGTCTTCTCTATATGTACCCCTATCATTATACTCTATTCCACCCATAGTGTTGGGGAACGCGGTAATTTGAAAAAATTTCCTACGCACACGCAAGATCATGGTGATGCACAGCAACGAGAGGGGAGAGTGTTGTCTACGTACCAACGCATACTGACTGCGGAAGCGATCACACAACGTAGAGGAAGTAGTCGTACGTCTTCTTCCCGATCCAACCGATCCAAGCACCGTTACTCCGGCACCTCCGAGTTCTTAGCACACGTTCAGCTCGATGACGTTCCTCGGGCTCCGATCCAGCAAAGCGTCGAGGAAGAGTTTCGTCAGCACGACGGCGTGATGACGATCTTGATGTACTACCGACGCAGGGCTTCGCCTAAGCACTACAACGGTACGATCGAGGTGGAATTTGGTGGCAGGGGGCACCGCACACGGCTAAGGAGCGATCTCAAGGATCAAGTTGTGTGTCTTGGGGTGTCCCCTGCCCCCGTATATATATGTTGGAGGAGGGGGGGCTGGCCGGCCAAGAGAGAGGAGGCGCAGGGGGAGTCCTACTCCCACCGGGAGTAGGACTCCTCCCCTCCAATCCTATTCCAACTAGGACTCTTGGGGGGAAAGAGAGAGAGGGGGCCGGCCCACTTCTCCTAGTCCTACTAGGACTTGGGGAAGGGGGGGGGGCGCCGGCCAGCCATGGGCTTTTCCCTTCTTCTCCTTTTCCACTAAGGCCCAATAGGCCCATTAGTCTCCCAGGGGGTTCCGGTAACCCTCCCGGTATTCCGGTAAAATCCCGATTTCACCCGGAACACTTCCGATGTCCAAACATAGGCTTCCAATATATCAATCTTTACGTCTCGACTATTTCGAGACTCCTCGTCATGTCCGTGATCTCATCCGGGACTCCGAACAACCTTCGGTACATCAAAATGCATAAACTCATAATAACTATCATCGTAACGTTAAGCGTGCGGACCCTGCGGTTCGAGAACAATGTAGACATGACCGAGACACGTCTCCGGTCAATAACCAATAGCGGGACCTGGATGCCCATATTGGCTCCTACATATTCTACGAAGATCTTTATCGGTCATACCGCATAACAACATACGTTGTTCCCTTTGTCATCGGTATGTTACTTGCCCGAGATTCGATCGTCGGTATCCAATACCTAGTTCAATCTCGTTACCGGCAAGTCTCTTTACTCGTTCCGTAATACATCATCTCACAACTAACATATTAGTTGCAGTGCTTGCAAGGCTTATGTGATGTGCATTACCGAGAGGGCCCAGAGATACCTCTCCGACAATCGGAGTGACAAACCCTAATCTCGAAATACGCCAACCCAACATCTACCATTGGAGACACCTGTAGTACTCCTTTATAATCACCCAGTTACGTTGTGACGTTTGGTAGCACCCAAAGTGTTCCTCCGGTAAACGGGAGTTGCATAATCTCATAGTTATAGGAACATGTATAAGTCATGAAGAAAGCAATAGCAACATACTAAACGATCGGGTGCTAAGCTAATGGAATGGGTCATGTCAATCAGATCATTCTACTAATGATGTGACCTCGTTAATCAAATAACAACTCTTTGTTCATGGTTAGGAAACATAACCATCTTTGATTAACGAGCTAGTCAAGTAGAGGCATACTAGTGACACTCTGTTGGTCTATGTATTCACACATGTATTATGTTTCCGGTAAATACAATTCTAGCATGAATAATAAACATTTATCATGATATAAGGAAATAAATAATAACTTTATTATTGCCTCTAGGGCATATTTCCTTCAGTCTCCCACTTGCACTAGAGTCAATAATCTAGATTACACAGTAATGATTCTAACACCCATGGAGCCTTGGTGCTGATCATGTTTTGCTCGTGGAAGAGGCTTAGTCAACGGGTCTGCTACATTCAGATCCGTATGTATCTTGCAAATCTCAATGTCTCCCAGCTGGACTAAATCCCGGATGGAGTTGAAGCGTCTTTTGATGTGTTTGGTTCTTTTGTGAAATCTGGATTCCTTTGCCAAGGCAATTGCACCAGTATTGTCACAGAAGATTTTCATTGGACCCAATGCACTAGGTATGACACCTAGATCGGATATGAACTCCTTCATCCAGACTCCTTCATTTGCTGCTTCCGAAGCAGCTATGTACTCCGCTTCACATGTAGATCCCGCTATGACGCTTTGTTTAGAACTGCACCAACTGACAGCTCCACCGTTTAAAGTAAACACGTATCCGGTTTGCGATTTAGAATCGTCCGGATCAGTGTCAAAGCTTGCATCAACGTAACCTCTTACGGTGAGCTCTTTGTCACCTCCATATACGAGAAACATATCCTTAGTCCTTTTCAGGTATTTCAGGATGTTCTTGACCGCTGTCCAGTGATCCACTCCTGGATTACTTTGGTACCTCCCTGCTAAACTTATAGCAAGGCACACATCAGGTCTGGTACACAGCATTGCATACATGATAGAGCCTATGGCTGAAGCATAGGGAACATCTTTCATTTTCTCTCTATCTTCTGCAGTGGTCGGGCATTGAGTCTGACTCAACTTCACACCTTGTAACACAGGCAAGAACCCTTTCTTTGCTTGATCCATTTTGAACTTCTTCAAAATCTTGTCAAGGTATGTGCTTTGTGAAAGTCCAATTAAGCGTTTTGATCTATCTCTATAGATCTTTATGCCTAATATGCAAGCAGCTTCCCCGAGGTCTTTCATCGAAAAACTTTTATTCAAGTATCCCTTTATGCTATCCAGAAATTCTATATCATTTCCAATTAGTAATATGTCATCCACATATAATATCAGAAATGCTACAGAGCTCCCACTCACTTTCTTGTAAATACAGGCTTCTCCAAAAGTCTGTATAAACCGAAATGCTTTGATCACACTATCAAAGCGTTTATTCCAACTCCGAGATGCTTGCACCAGTCCATAAATGGATCGCTGGAGTTTGCACACTTTGTTAGCTCCCTTTGGATCGACAAAACCTTCTGGTTGCATCATATACAACTCTTCTTCCAGAAATCCATTCAGGAATGCGGTTTTTACATCCATTTGCCAAATTTCATAATCATAAAATGCGGCAATTGCTAACATGATTCTGACAGACTTAAGCATCGCTACGGGTGAGAAAGTCTCATCGTAGTCAACTCCTTGAACTTGTCGAAAACCTTTTGCGACAAGTCGAGCTTTGTAGACAGTTACATTACCATCAGCGTCAGTCTTTTTCTTCAAGATCCATTTATTCTCAATTGCTTGCCGATCATCGGGCAAGTCAACCAAAGTCCATACTTTGTTCTCATACATGGATCCCATCTCATATTTCATGGCTTCAAGCCACTTTGCGGAATCTGGGCTCACCATCGCTTCTTCATAGTTCGTAGGTTCATCATGATCTAGTAGCATGACTTCCAGAACAGGATTACCGTACCACTCTGGTGCGGATCTTACTCTGGTTGATCTACGAGGTACAGTAGTATCTTGATCTAAAGTTTCATGATCATCATCATTAACTTCCTCTCTTATTGGTGTAGGTCTCACAGAAACAGTTTTCTGTGATGTACTATTTCCCAATAACGGAGTAGGTACAGTTACCTCGTCAAGTTCTACTTTCCTCCCACTCACTTCTTTCGAGAGAAACTCCTTCTCAAGAAAGTTTCCGAATTTAGCAACAAAAGTCTTGCCTTCGGATCTGTGATAGAAGGTGTATCCAATAGTTTCCTTTGGATATCCTATGAAGACACACTTCTCCGATTTGGGTTCGAGCTTATCAGGTTGAAGCTTTTTCACATAAGCATCGCAGCCCCAAACTTTAAGAAACGACAACTTTGGTTTCTTGCCAAACCACAGTTCATAAGGCGTCGTCTCAACGGATTTAGATGGTGCCCTATTTAACGTGAATGCGGCCGTCTCTAAAGCATAACCCCAAAATGATAGCGGTAAATCAGTAAGAGACATCATAGATCGCACCATATATAGTAAAGTACGATTACGACGTTCGGACACACCATTACGTTGTGGTGTTCCGGGTGGCGTGAGTTGCGAAACTATTACACAATTTTTCAAATGTACACCAAACTCGTAACTCAAATATTCTCCTCCACGATCAGATCGTAGAAACTTTATTTTCTTGTTACGATGATTTTCAACTTCACTCTGAAATTCCTTGAACTTTTCAAATGTTTCAGACTTATGTTTCATTAAGTAGATATACCCATATCTGCTTAAATCATCTGTGAAGGTGAGAAAATAACGATATCCGCCACGAGCCTCAATATTCATCGGACCACATACATCGGTATGTATGATTTCCAATAAATCTGTTGCTCTCTCCATAGTACCGGAGAAGGGTGTTTTAGTCATCTTGCCCATGAGGCACGGTTTGCAAGTACCAAGTGATTCATAATCAAGTGGTTCTAAAAGCCCATCAGCATGGAGTTTCTTCATGCGCTTTACACCGATATGACCTAAACGGCAGTGCCACAAATAAGTTGCACTATCATTATCAACTCTGCATCTTTTGGCTTCAACATTATGAATATGTGTATTACTACTATCGAGATTCAATAAGAATAGACCACTTTTCAAGGGTGCATGACCATAAAAGATATTACTCGTATAAATTGAACAACCATTATTCTCTGATTTAAATGAATAACCGTCTCGCATCAAACAAGATCTAGATATAATGTTCATGCTCAACGCTGGCACCAAATAACAATTATTTAGGTCTAATATTAATCCCGAAGGTAGATGTAGAGGTAGCGTGCCGACCGCGATCACATCGACTTTGGAACCGTTTCCCACGTGCATCGTCACCTCGTCCTTTGCTAGTGTCCGCTTATTCTGTAGTCCCTGTTTCGAGTTGCAAATATTAGCAACAGAACCAGTATCAAATACCCAGGTGCTACTGCGAGCATTAGTAAGGTACACATCAATAACATGTATATCACATATACCTTTGTTCACCTTGCCATCCTTCTTATCCGCCAAATACTTGGGGCAGTTCCGCTTCCAGTGACTAGTCTGCTTGCAGTAGAAGCACTCAGTTTCAGGTTTAGGTCCAGACTTGGGCTTCTTCTCTTGAGCAGCAACTTGCTTGCCGTTCTTCTTGAAGTTCCCCTTCTTCTTCCCTTTGCCCTTTTTCTTTAAACTAGTGGTTTTGTTAACCATCAACACTTGATGCTCCTTCTTGATTTCTACCTCCGCAGCTTTCAGCATAGCGAAGAGCTCGGGAATAGTCTTGTTCATCCCTTGCATATTATAGTTCATCACAAAGCTCTTGTAGCTTGGTGGCAGTGATTGGAGAATTCTGTCAATGACGCAATCATCCGGAAGTGTAACTCCCAATTGAATCAAGTGATTATTATACCCAGACATTTTGAGTATATGCTCACTGACAGAACTGTTCTCCTCCATCTTGCAGCTATAGAACTTATTGGAGACTTCATATCTCTCAATCCGGGCATTTGCTTGAAATATTAACTTCAACTCCTGGAACATCTCATATGCTCCATGACGTTCAAAACGTCGTTGAAGTCCCGGTTCTAAGCCGTAAAGCATGGCACACTGAACTATTGAGTAGTCATCAGCTTTGCTCTGCCAGACGTTCATAACTTCTGGTGTTGCTCTTGCAGCAGGCCTGGCACTCAGCGGTGCTTCCAGGACGTAATTCTTCTGTGCAGCAATGAGGATAATCCTCAGGTTACGGACCCAGTCCGTGTAATTGCTACCATCATCTTTCAACTTTGCTTTCTCAAGGAACGCATTAAAATTCAACGGAACAACAGCACGAGCCATCTATCTACAATCAACATAAACAAGCAAGATACTATCAGGTACTAAGTTCATGATAATTTTTAAGTTCAGTTAATTTACTTAAGAACTCCCACTTAGACAGACATCCCTCTAATCTTCTAAGTGATTACGTGATCCAAATCAACTAGACCATAACCGATCATCACGTGAGATGGAGTAGTTTTCAATGGTGAACATCAACATGTTGATCATATCTACTATATGATTCACGCTTGACCTTTCGGTCTCCGTGTTCCGAGGCCATATCTGTATATGCTTGGCTCGTCAAGTATAACCTGAGTATTCCGCGCGTGCAACTGTTTTGCACCCGTTGTATTTGAACGTAGAGCCTATCACACCCGATCATCACGTGTTGTCTCAGCACGAAGAACTTTTGCAACGGTGCATACTCAGGGAGAACACTTCCTGATAATTTAGTGAGAGATCATCTTATAACGCTACCGTCAATCAAAGCAAGATAAGATGCATAACAGGATAAACATCACATGCAATCAATATAAGTGATATGATATGGCCATCATCATCTTGTGCTTTGTGATCTCCATCTCCGAAACACCGTCATGATCACCATCGTCACCAGCGCGACACCTTGATCTCCATCGTAGCATCGTTGTCGTCTCGCCAATCTTATGCTTCCACGACTATTACTACCGTTTAGTAATCTAGTAAAGCATTACATCGCGATTGCATTGCATACAATAAAGCGACAACCATATGGCTCCTGCCAGTTGCCGATAACTTAGTTACAAAACATGATCATCTCATACAATAAAATCAGCATCATTCCTTGACCATATCACATCACAACATACCCTGCAAAAACAAGTCAGACGTCCTCTACTTTGTTGTTGCAAGTTTTACGTGGCTGCTACGGGCTTAAGTAAGAACTCATCTCACCTACGCATCAAAACCACAACGATAGTTCGTCAAATAGACTCCGTTTTAACCTTCTCAAGGACCGGGCGTAGTCACACTTGGTTCAACTAAAGTTGGAGAGACAGTCTTCCGCAAGCCATCTATGTGCAAAGCACGTCGAGGGAACCGGTCTCGCGTAAGAGTACGCGTAAGGTTGGTCCGGATCGTCTCAACCAACAATACCGCCGAACCAAAGTATGACATGCTGGTAGGCAGTATGACTTGTATCGCCCACAACTCACTTGTGTTCTACTCGTGCATATAACATCAAACCATAAAACCAGGCTCAGATGCCACTGTTGGGGAACGCAGTAATTTCAAAAAATTTCCTACGCACACGCAAGATCATGGTGATGCACAGCAACGAGAGGGGAGAGTGTTGTCTACGTACCAACGCAGACTGACTGCGGAAGCGATCACACAACACAGAGGAAGTAGTCGTACGTCTTCTTCCCGATCCAACCGATCCAAGCACTGTTACTCCGGCACCTCCGAGTTCTTAGCACACGTTCAGCTCGATGACGTTCCTCGGGCTCCGATCCAGCAAAGCGTCGAGGAAGAGTTTCGTCAGCACGACGGCGTGATGACGATCTTGATGTACTACCGACGCAGGGCTTCGCCTAAGCTCTACAACGGTACGATCGAGGTGGAATTTGGTGGCAGGGGGCACCGCACACGGCTAAGGAGCGATCTCAAGGATCAAGTTGTGTGTCTTGGGGTGTCCCCTGCCCCCGTATATATATGTTGGAGGAGGGGGGGCTGGCCGGCCAAGAGAGAGGAGGCGCAGGGGGAGTCCTACTCCCACCGGGAGTAGGACTCCTCCCCTCCAATCCTATTCCAACTAGGACTCTTGGGGGGAAAGAGAGAGAGGGGGCCGGCCCACTTCTCCTAGTCCTACTAGGACTTGGGGAAGGGGGGGGCGCCGGCCAGCCATGGGCTTTTCCCTTCTTCTCCTTTTCCACTAAGGCCCAATAGGCCCATTAGTCTCCCGGGGGGTTCCGGTAACCCTCCCGGTATTCCGGTAAAATCCCGATTTCACCCGGAACACTTCCGATGTCCAAACATAGGCTTCCAATATATCAATCTTTACGTCTCGACTATTTCGAGACTCCTCGTCATGTCCGTGATCTCATCCGGGACTCCGAACAACCTTCGGTACATCAAAATGCATAAACTCATAATAACTATCATCGTAACGTTAAGCGTGCGGACCCTACGGTTCGAGAACAATGTAGACATGACCGAGACACATCTCCGGTCAATAACCAATAGCGGGACCTGGATGCCCATATTGGCTCCTACATATTCTACGAAGATCTTTATCGGTCATACCGCATAACAACATACGTTGTTCCCTTTGTCATCGGTATGTTACTTGCCCGAGATTCGATCGTCGGTATCCAATACCTAGTTCAATCTCGTTACCGGCAAGTCTCTTTACTCGTTCCGTAATACATCATCTCACAACTAACATATTAGTTGCAGTGCTTGCAAGGCTTATGTGATGTGCATTACCGAGAGGGCCCAGAGATACCTCTCCGACAATCGGAGTGACAAACCCTAATCTCGAAATACGCCAACCCAACATCTACCATTGGAGACACCTGTAGTACTCCTTTATAATCACCCAGTTACGTTGTGACGTTTGGTAGCACCCAAAGTGTTCCTCCGGTAAACGGGAGTTGCATAATCTCATAGTTATAGGAACATGTATAAGTCATGAAGAAAGCAATAGCAACATACTAAACGATCGGGTGCTAAGCTAATGGAATGGGTCATGTCAATCAGATCATTCTACTAATGATGTGACCTCGTTAATCAAATAACAACTCTTTGTTCATGGTTAGGAAACATAACCATCTTTGATTAACGAGCTAGTCAAGTAGAGGCATACTAGTGACACTCTGTTGGTCTATGTATTCACACATGTATTAAGTTTCCGGTTAATACAATTCTAGCATGAATAATAAACATTTATCATGATATAAGGAAATAAATAATAACTTTATTATTGCCTCTAGGGCATATTTCCTTCACATAGTGCTATATCCATGGCTTGCGCTCATGTATTGCGTGACGGTTGAAAAAACTGAAGCGCGTTAAAAAGTATGAACCAATTGCTCCGCTTTCATCGGGGTTGTGCATGATAAATACTTTGTGTTAAGAAAACAGAGCATGACAAGACTATATGATTTTGTAGGGATAGCTTTCTTTAGCGTTGATATTTTGAAAGACATGATTTTTTGTTGGGATGCCTGAGTATTGATGTCTTTATGTCAAATTATAGACTATTGCTTTGAATCACTTGTGTCTTAATATCCATGCCATGATTAGATACATGATCAAGTTTATGCTATGTAGCATTCCACATCAAAAATTATCTTTTTTATCATTTACCTACTCGAGGACGAGCAGGAATTAAGCTTGGGGATGCTAATACGTCTCCATCGTATCTATAATTTTTGATTGTTTCATGCCAATATTATAAAACTTTCACATATTTTTGGCAACCTTTTATATGATTTATTGGACTAACCTATTGATCCAATGCCTAGTGCCAGTTCCTGTTTTCTGCATGTTTTTTGTATAACAGAGTATCCATATCAAATGAAGTCCAAATGCCATAAAATTTTACGGAGAACTATTCTGGAATATATGTGATTTTTGGGAGTTGGAATCACCGCAAAGGGAGGCCCGCACAGCCCACAAGACACTAGGGTGCGCCAGAGGCCCCTCGCGCGTGGTGGTGGATTGTGCCCTCCTCGAATGTCGGTTGGAGCTCTACTTCGGGCACAGGGAAGCTTATATCCGGAAAACAAATAGTGTTAAAATCTCAGCGCAATCGGAGTTATGGATCTCCCGGAATATAAGAAATGTTTTCGGCCATATCTGGGGAACACGAAACAGAAGAGAACAGAGAGGGAGATCCTATCTCGGAGGGGCTGCCGCCCCTCCACTGCCATGGAGGCCATGGACCAGAGGGGGAACTCTCCTCCCATCTAGGGGGAGGCCAAGGAAGAAGAAGGAGGAGGGGGATCTCTCTCTCCCTCTCTCCCGGTGGCGCCGGAACGCCGCCGGGGCAAGGATCGTGACGGCGATCTACATCAATAATCTTGCTACCGTCAACACCAACTTTCTCCCCCTCTATGCAGTGGTGTAACACCTCTTCTCCCCGCTGTAATCTCTACTTAAACATGGTGCTCAAATCGATATATTATTTCCCAATGATCTATGGTTATCCTATGATGTTTGAGTCAATTCGCTTTGACATGTGGGTTAATCGTGATCTTGGTTGGTATGATTGTATATTTTATTTATGGTGCTGTCCTACGGTGCCCTCTGTCTCACGCAAACGTGAGGGGCCCCTGCTGTAGGGTGTTGCAATATGTTCATGGTTTGCTTATTGTTAGTGTTGCGGGGGTGTCAGTAGCCTAAACGCGGATAAGTGGGTTATGGCATATGGGAGTAAAGAGGACTTGATACTTAATGCTATGGTTGGGTTTCACGACCTTAATGATCTTTAGTAGTTGCGGATGCTTGCTAGAGTTCCAATCATAAGTGCATATGATCCAAGTAGAGAAAGTATGTTAGCTCATGCCTCTCCCTCATATGAAATTGCAAGAATGATTACCGGTACTTGCTATCGATTGCCTAGGGACAAATGACTTTTGTGTTGATAAAGCTATCCACTTTTATTACCTTGCAATTTATTCGTAGTTTTATTCTCGCAAAGTACTAGTAGATTTATTCTTGCCAAATAGTTTCGTACTTGTTCTAGGTAAAGCTAACGTCAAGTGTGCATAGAGTTGTATCGGTGGTCGATAGAACTTGAGGGAACATTTGTTCTACCTTTAGCTCCTCATTGGATTCGACACTCTTATTTATCAAAGAAGGCTACAAACGATCCTCTATACTTGTGGGTTATCAGGCTTCCACTCCCAGAACTGGTGCTTCTCATTTGGGAATGATTTCTTCATGTTCTTGTAGGAGGGGTCGATGATGGCCGCTGCAAGGTCACCCATGGAGTCCCTTTCTCCAACACCCTTGATATAGAACAGCCTCTATATGTCGACGTGGTGCTCATCTGGAATTCTGATCCATGCATGGGCAAGCATGGTTTTGTCGCCCCTGGTGTCGACGCTAGCGAAAGTTATCGCTTTGTGTTGCAGGAAGTCAAGCAACGCTTGGAACACTCGGTCCTGCAGTAGTGGTACACGAGGACAAGCTCGTGCATGGCAAGTTGCACAATGGCGGTCCCTCGATGTTTGTAACTACGTTTACGTGTGTACTCGAGGTTGAGGCCGACGAACTTGTTCTTCTCCTCCTTTAGCCATTCCTCATACATTTTGATGGTTTGCTCCATGGTCTTAGGGTCGTTGGTGTACACCACTTGCAGCACGGTTGTGCCATGGGATGTGACGTTTTTCGTGTCTATTGTTAGTTTCTCGTCGTCCATGGCTACAGGTATGCCATCTGTTTCGAATGATGTGCGTATTCCATCTTGGCCTATGAAGGTAGTCAAGTCACGGTGGAACACGCAATAGAGTCATAGTCGTGCCTCTGTGGTCGAAACGTTTTTTTGGTTAACAATATTCCCTACTCAACGAGGCACTGTTATTATGTTATTGGGTGCACGATTGTATGTTTAAAAAATTTGGTGAGGAAAACATATTGTGCACATATAAAATGGAGTCATGTTTGGTGTTTAATTAAGATTTGTTTGAATAACTTTGATAAGATGCTATTGTTATAGTTTTTGATGCAAAAATTGATTCTTGATTTGTTTGATTTTCGACTTAGACTTGAACAAAAAATGATTTGTTTGTTTTTTGAATTTTGGAATTGTGAAAATTCGAAAGGTCAAACAGCCACTTGAGAGTCCACACGAGCTACATTAGTTCCAAAAGATCATTCGGATAGTCCAAATAGCCACTTTCTCCATAAGAGCTACATTGGTACCATCCTAATAACCAAACTAATAGTAACCGCACATTTGTGCTTGAGAGTCATCATCACGAAACGACCACTGAACATCCTAGAAGATGCACCGTTTCTTCCATTTTAAGTGTTGGTACTAACAGAATCTACGGAATGCGCTGAATGAGGATGGACTCAGAACGATCATTGCGCTCTTTGAATGTGATCAGAACAATGTTCTCTTCAACAAAGGATGCAGTTGATATGAAGTCTCTGAAAGAAGATTTTTCAGTTACCATCATGTCATCTTTTTTGCAGATGTAGCATGAGGAAGGAGTGATGACATGGGTAGGTTCATCAGGAGCTTCAAGGGTCCCCCTGGCATTGGTTGGCACATCCACCCATCTCTTCAGGGTCGAGACAACACTCCTCAAAATTTTCTAAGAGAAACAGAAATTAAAGAGAAATTAAAAGCGTTGATTTGTCACTTTGGACATTAAAAGAGAAATACTAAATACGGTGAGTGCGCAATCATTAAAAAATTCCATATGGAAACTAATATATTTCTCAGCACATACAATATACAATCATTCACACAAGCGTGTATCTTCTGTACTACAAGTTCCAATGGGCAAACAATTTTCTTTGCTTTGTTCGTGCTTCTGGGGAGCACATTATCTTCCGGAAGAATTTCTTTTAAAAGACCAAAAAACTCTATGAAGCCCTTGTTTGATAGACCGTTTGCTGATTTAAATCTGAGAAGCACTAGGGTGGCAGTCAACTTGGATTATTTCTTTTTGCAACCTGGATACAATTCTTTCTTGGATTCCACATCAATGGTTGGCAGATCCTTGTACCCAATCATATCCTTTTTTGGGCCCTTGAAATCTACAATCATATATAGCAGTAAAATCTAGCATATCAAGATCGTCATCGTCTGCGTCGCCGTCTTCATATTCCAGTGGGCGTTTCGGCTTTTCGGTGTTCCATTGGTCGCTTGACGCCTCTGCCCTGATGTTAGATTCAACATCCATGTGACACTGACCGGGGTTTGGCATCTCGCAGACCTGGGTATATTCATCCATGACATGCTCTTCATCGTGTCCGGTCCAACGTGTATATCCATCCATGAATCCCCAAGAGAGTAAGTGCCACTCAACATCTGCAACTACACTTGACTCTGTATTGGCACAATGAGTACATGGACATAGGATGTAATCCTCATCACCAATTCTCTTCTTTGTACTTTCAGCCAAATTCATGAACTCCACCATGCCACTTATAAAATGTGAGCTTCTCCGATTCATCATCCATTCATATCATTCCATCTACACCACACGAAGGGTAATTAAAAACAAAACAACAACATTAATACATGGATTAACTGATGCCCAAAGATGTGTGCATAAATCACAAGGTTTCTGTCGGGGGTTGGGTGCGACATATGCCAATGGATGGCTTATCATGGTGGGAGCGAGTAGAATGTCACCGGTGCCTGGAAGCGGGATGAGGCGTAGACACGAACGCCGACGCACTTTACCCAGGTCCGGGGCTCTCCTAGGATATAACACCCCTAGTCCTGCTCTGCGGGGTCTCATATAGGCCTACCCCCCAGGGGTACAATGGTAATACGGCCGGGTGTAGGTCCCGGCTGTCAGTGTCTCTAGTCGCTGGCTTCTCCGCCGACTGCTAGGGCGTGCCGCTTGGAAGGCCCCGCCGACTGGTCTGGTACGGAGCCGATAGGCCGCTCCCGCCACTCGCAGGTCTTGCCGGCCGCTGATTACTATAGTCATGATGCTAATGACGCATGCTTGGTCAGGGGAGCATGGCTACAGTCCCGCCGCCTGGTGGGAGATCACTGTAGCCACTCCGGGTATCATCTGGTTAATGGTGCACGACCTCCGAGGAAGGAACGGGACGCCTGCTAGGAGCCGGCCTCCCTCAAGTACGACTGGTCAGGCTTCCGCTGTCTTCCGGTTCTCGCTCCCTAGTAGGGCCCGCCGCCTGCAGGCCGTACCGATAGGTCGTCGTGGGAATAGGACTCCGCCCTGTCTCGTCTTCTTAATGGGAGCGCATACTCTGAGAGCGTCGTGGGACTCCTGCTAGGAGTCGGCCTCTCTAGAGGCCGCCTGCAAGAAGTCGGCCTATCCCGGAGCCGCCCTCTAGAGCTTAGCTGCCTTCTGGCCGCCGGACGCTTGGGACAGCCGGCCACCAGAAGGTGGCACTTCTTCTTGATGTCTTGAGGGGCGTAGCCAGCCCCAATGTCTTGGAAGGTTCAATGACTCGGGTTTGGCTACCCGTGGCCCAATACCCCGACAATAGTCCCCGAAGCTGGTGAGGCGTCGCAACTGATAAGCCGAGAAGCCTTAGCCGTTTCCTTCTCTGAGTGCTCTGGTCAGAATCCTCGTCCAACTCCTAGCGTGCCGCGTGGAGGGAGTCGGCCACAGCCAGACGGACTCGTCCGAACACTTTGAGCGCAACGGCGGGAACCAAGTGGCCTACCAGCGAAGCCTCCAGGCTCGCCGCCCGCTGTGGGCATGCCACTTGGCATCAACTAACCAGGCCAACCTACCAACCCACGCACGCGATGGGACGCGATAGTAGGCTAGGCCCGCCACTACCGGGCCTCGGCACGCGAGCGGATCCGCCGCGGTCGAGGCGACCGGTTGAGCTTCTCCGCGGAGTTACCACGCGCAGTAACTCTCGCGATAAATGTGGGGACGTGGGGTCATGGGCACAGTTAATCCCATGATCCCACGCCTGGCCCCTCGGCTTCGTAGCCCGACGGCTATAAGTAGAGGGAGGAGGTGGAAGTGGTGGAGCACGCGCGCCCCCTGCCACATTCTTGCCTCTTTCTTCCCCCTCTCGCCACAGCGCCCCCGAGCTCCGCCAGAGTGCCGCCGTCGCTCGTTTCCGTCGAGCTCTTCTGCCCCGAGTCCTCTTGGCCCTGCTTCGATCCTTAGCTTCCTCACCGCGCCATTTGCCTTGTCGAGCTCTTCATGGCGTGCGACCGGGGAGGATATTGGGACGGGTCAAACGTCAATGATGACCACATCGCCTTCTTCCACGACCCGCGGCGCCTTCCCGGTGTGGACTATGTGAAGGCGTGCGTGCCTCCTGAGGGGGAGATTTTACCGGCGCCGGGGGAGGGCGAGCTATTCGTCTTCCGCTCGCACTTCATCCGCGGCTTCGGCCTGCCGGCGAGCGGCTTCCTCCGCTCGTTCCTCGAGTTCTACCATCTCCAACCTCATCACATCACGCCCAACACCGTGATGCTTCTGTCCGCCTTCGTCGTGATGTGCGAAGTCTACCTCGGCATCCTCCCCACCATAAAGTTGTGGGGAGCATTCTTCTATACCAAGTTGGGCACCTCAGTCCGGGAGGTGGCTGCCCAGTGCGGCGCCTTCCTTGCCGTGCGCCATCCGTCTCCAAGGAACGACTTCCCCTCCATCAAGCTCCCACAGTCGGTCAAGATGTGGCAGCAATCTTACTTCTATGTGGAGAACGTCAACCCGGCCGTCGACTTCTTCAACCTGCCGGCCTACGAAGCCGGCCCACCAGCTGAGCCTCGGGCCAACTGAGGCTACATGCCGAATCCGGTGTCAGTAGACGGCGCCGCCGCCATCAACCGACTCCGGGTGCTGACCGAACCGAAGGCCTCAAAGCATCCGACTTGCTGGTTGCCTTTGTCGTGCGTCGGGTTCTCCCACTCCAAGGCCGGCCTCACTTTGATCAGTCGGATGAGCGGGCACCGCGACCCGTGCCGGCTGAGTACAAGGAGATGCCGGCTACCGAGGTGGCAAACTTGGTGAACGAGATCTCCGACCTCAAGCTGGAGGGGTCCTGGCAGTTCGGCAAGCAGCCGTACTCCCGCGCGGACCAGCCGCCTGCCGTAAGTTCTTCAACCTTTTCCCTCTTCCATGCTTTATCTTGATTCCGTCTTGTTGATTCGACTAGTCGACCCCTTACATTTTGAAATAGATCTATATGTCCAAGGCAATAGTCGCCATCATGGGCGCGGGCGGCCCCTATTTACCGGACCGGGCTATGAGTGATGTGGACGACCCCGACTTGGGGGCGGCCGCCTTGGAAGATGACGCCAGAGGCGGCGTCTATGGAGCAGGCGGCTCCAAAGAGGGGGTCGGCGTCAAGACATGGCCGGACGACTTCGAGGAGGTGGAGAAGGAGCCGCGCCCTTCATGAGGCGCCGGCAAGGCGGACGCGGGCCCCTTTGCCGAGCCGACCGCCCGAGGCGGTACGCAAAAGCGTAAACAGGGCACCGCCTTGTTCGGAAGCGCGTCGAAGAAGGCGAAGAACTCAACCGCCGCGACCAGGCGGAAGGAAGCCGCCGCGAAGGCAGCCAAATTTCAGAAACTCCCGAAGGCGCCTCCCATGGTGTCGGTGTAAGTATCTTTTTCTCGTGCCTTCCTGTATTGTTGATTCTATCTGAGCTTCCTCTCCTTGTCTTCTTGACTTAGGGCTCCGCTTTCACTCGAGAAGTCAGCCGCCGCCTCCATTATCGGGTCGGCGGAGGCCTCCACCACTAGCAGGCGAATCGATCCTGCGGCAACGGATCCTGGCCACCTCCGCCAGAGTGCTCGCCGTGGCTGATGACGAGCACCTCCGTGACGGTGCTGCTGCCGCTGTCCGCATGAGGAAGCGGTTCATCATAGACCACCACGTTGGTGGGGAACGCGTCAAGCGACGCCGTGTCGGAGTCGACAAGCATCGGGTCGGTGGAGCCAACCGACTCCAAGTCCGCAGCAGGCTCGCTGGCGACGTGGAGCTGATCGAGGAGGCCGATGAGGCGGCTCTCGGGGCCTTCTGTGCCTGCATCAGACGCGGGCTCGTCGGGGAGGCGAATCTCGCCAACAAGATCGGCTAGGCAGCTCGCCGCACAGGCGACCTCCTCGGTCGGGCTGGCTGCACTCGCCAGGAAGGAACAAAGTTCCCGTCCAGAACAAATCTCCGGGAGACAGTGCACCTCGCCCCATGGTGGGCGCCAAATGTCGAGACTTGGGTGCGACATATGCCAGTGGATGGCTTATCATGGTGGAAGCGAGTAGAACGTCGCCGGTGCCTGGAAGCGGGATGAGGCGTAGACACTAACGCCGGTGCACTTTACCCAGGTTCGGGGCTCTCCTAGGAGATAACACGCCTAGTCCTACTTTGCGGGGTCTCCGCATGATCACTAAGGCACCAGTGAGTACAACGGTGCTCCTCGAGCTGTATGCTATAGGTAGAAGAAGGCAGGCACGCACTCTCCTTCCTCTAGGTATGAGTCTAGTTCTGACAGGTTGGGAACCCTTTGCATGGGTGCCCTGGGGGGTCATATAGGCCTACCCCCAGGGGTACAATGGTAATACGGCCGGGTGTAGGCCCCGGCTGTCAGTGTCTCTGGTCGCCGGCTTCTCCGCTGGCTGCTGGGGCCTGTCGCTTGGTGGGCCCCGTCGACTGGTCTAGTACGGAGCCGACAGGCCGCTCCCGCCGCTCGCAGGTTTTGCCAGCTGTTGATTACTGTAGCCACGATGCTAATGACGCATGCTTGGTCAGGGGAGTGTGGCTATAGTCCTGCCGCCTGGTGGGAGATCACTGTAGCCACTCCGGGTATCATCTCGTTAATGGTGCACGGGCTCCGAGGAAGGAACGGGCCGCCTGCTAGGAGCCGGCCTCCCTCAGGTCTAACTGGTCAGGCTTCCGCCGTCTTCCGGGCTCTCGCTGCCTAGTAGGGCCCGCCGCCTGCAGGCCGTACCGACAGGTCATCATGGGAACAGGGCTCCGCCCTATCTCGTCTTCTTAATGGGAGCGTAGACTCTGAGAGCGCCGTGGGCCGCTTGCTAGGAGCCGGCCTCTTTGGAGGCTGCCTGCAAGAAGTCGGCTTGTCCCGGAGCCGCCCTCTAGAGCTTAGCCACCTTCTGGCAGCCGGCTGCTTGGGACAGCCGGCCACCAGAAGGTGGCACTTCTTCTTGATTTCTTGAGGGGCGCAGCCAGCCCCGATGTCTTGGAAGGTTCATGGACTCGGGTTAGGCTACCCGTGGCCCAATACTCCGACAGTTTTATTTTCATAATTACTGAGGGCGCTCCATATTGTTATCCAGACGTGCAATGACAAAAATTAATGGCTAGTCAATTTACACACAAAGTACTACAACACTACCCTTAGGAATTTAATACCTTAATTAAGCCACCCACTAAAATAATACCTTATTAATTGGCCGCGCTGTGACCTCCACTAAGTAGACAGAGAAGCGCAATGTGGTGGCACGCCGAGACAACAGGGTCAGGAGCAAAGCTTAGTGCGGCTGCCGCCGGAAGTTCGACCTCCACTATCCCACCATTGACCGCGATGTATGTGCTCCAAACACGCCACTGCCGATGGTTGAGCTCCTCCTATCTCCTGCCGTAGACCAAGGATTGACCTCCTATGATGCCGCCACTGCCCACCGACCGAGGATTGACCTCTTATCCGGTATCCGCTGCCTAGGTCGCCATCGCCATCTCTATCTGCAGAGCGGGTATTTTATTTTTTGACGGATATCCGCAGAGCGGCTGTTAACATGGTATCATTGTAGCTCAATTACATGTAAAGGGTAGCACATCACATACGGTTATGTCACGGCAACCGTGTCTCACCTATGTTGTCTTCCCACACGGTTTGGTGCGGAAACCGTGTGTGAAGTTGTAATACCTAACACAAACGACAAGTATAAATAGTGTGTCGTATACAACATAAAGTGCCATAAGTAGTGCCCGACCGTTATCTTATCCCCACAGTTTCTCCATTTCCCCCAAATCCCTAGATAGCCTCCAAATTCCATCGTGTGGCACTGACATTGGGGGAATGCGGACGAGCGTGATACGTCTCCAACGTATCTATAATTTTTTATTGTTCCATGCTGTATTGCTGTTATATTATCATTCTTGGATGTTTTACAATAATTTTATAGCAACTTTATATCATTTTTTGGGATTAACCTACTGACATAGTGCCTAGTGCCAGTTGCTGTTTTTTTGCTTGTTTTTTTAATTCACAGAAAATCAATACCAAACGGAGTCCAAACGCAGAAAAACTTTTTGGAGAATTTTTACGGGCTAGAAGACACAAGATGGGCCAAAGAAGTACCAGATGGGTGCCCCGAGGGGGGCACAGCCCACCTGGGCGCGCCCGGGGGCCCAGGCACGCCCTGGTGGGTTGTGCCCACCTCGGTGGCCTCCCGCACCGCCTCTTTGCTCTATAAATACCCCAATATTCCAGAAACCCTAGGGGAGTCAACGAAAATCAATTCCAGTCGCCGCAGGTTCAAGAACCACCAGATCCAATCTAGACACCATCACGGAGGGGTTCATCATCCTCATTGGTGCCTCTCCAATGATGCGTGAGTAGTTCATTGTAGACCTATGGGTCCATAGTTAGTAGCTAGATGGCTTCCTCTCTCTCTTTTGATTATCAATACAATGGTCTCTTGGAGGTCTATTTGATGTAACTCTTTTTGGGGTGTGTTTGTTGGGATCCGATGACCTTTGAGTTTATAATCAGATCTATGTTTTTATCCATGAAAGTTATTTGAGTCTTTTGATCTCTTATATGCATGATTACTTATAGCCTCATATTTCTTCTTCGAATCTTTCGTTTAGTTAGGCCGACTAGATCGATTTTTCTTGCCATGGGAAGAGGTGCTTTGTGATGGGTTTGATCTTAGGGTGCTTGATCCCAGTGACAGAAGTGGAAACGACGCTTATGTATCATTGCCATTAAGGATAACAAGATGGGGTCTAATTCCTACATGAATAGATCTTGTCTACATCATGTCATCATTCTTATTGCATTACTCCGTTTTCCCATGACCTTAATACACTAGATGCATGTTTGATAGCGGTCGATGTGTGGAGTAATAGTAGTAGATGCAGGAAGGAGTTGGTCTACTAATATTGGATGTGATGCCTATATAATGATCATTGCCTGGATATCGTCATGATTATTTGAAGCTCTATCAATTGCCCAAAAGTAATTTGTTCACCCACCGTATGCTATTTTTTGAGAGAGGCCACTAGTGAAATATACGGCCCTCGGGTCTCTTCTTTATCATATTTGCCTTCAAGATCTCTTTTTATCAAAAACCCAAAAATACCTTGCTGAATTTTATTTGCTTTTATTTGCATCTATCAATCTACTACAATTTTATCCCGTCAACTTGGAAATTTCTAGCAGCGTTACGCGAAAGGGATTGACAACCCCTTTAACACGTCGGGTTGCAAGTATTTGTTCTTTGTGTGCAGGTATTGTTTATGTAGTGTTGTATGATTCTCCTACAGGTTTGATAACCTTGGTCTCATCACTGACGGAAATACCTACCGTCGCTATGTTGCATCATCCCTTCCTCTTTGGGGAAATACCAACGTAGTTCAAGACGCATCAAAAGGAATTTTTGGCGTCGTTGCTGGGAGACATCATGAACATCTACCAGGTTCCTAATCAAAAATATCATCTCCTTGCAATTTAGATTATTTGCCATTTGCCTCTCATTTTCATCTCCCCCACTTCACAAAAAAATGCCATTTCATTCGCCCTCTTTTTCGTTCACCGTCTTCTTGTCAGATATCTTGTTTGCTATCTCTACTTGTGTTACCATGTGCCCTCTATTTGCTTTCATCTTTGCTTGCTAAAAATATATTGATATGGATCCTTATCCACTTTCTAATCTTTCAAAAGATCCAATTATGATTAACCAATTGATAGTGAATTCAATTCAAATAGATTATCTTTATGAAGTTTTTCTTGAGATTCATGAATCTGAAAATTGTGATGAAGTGTTAAACGAAAGAATTTATAAAGTGATTCTGATAGCTCCTTGAATGAAAAGCATGATTGCAATGATGTTATTATAAATTCTATTAATGTCAATTGTGTTAGTGATATGCAAAACCCCAAGCTTGGGGATGCTTGTTTTGCTATGTCCACTACCTATTGCATTGATCATGATTGGGGTGATAATGATTCTTATGATCTTGAAAATTTATTTAAACCTCATGATGAATATGCTCGCGATAATAGTAAAAGTGGGTTTGGAAGAGTGTCAACTTTCTCTAAAAATAATCCCACATATTTGGAGAGTGTTCAGTCTTATGGAATTTTTGATAAAAGTGGGCTTGGAGAGGTCATGACTTTGTTTGATTATAATCCCACTATTTTGGAAGAGTGTCAACTTTGCATGCATGTGGATCATGAAGAGAAAATGTTATGTGATAGTTATATTTTTGAATTTGATATGATTCTTCATGTAATTATTATGAGCGAGAGTAAAATATTGTTGTATAAATTTTCATGTTACTAAATTACATATAGTTATGTTGAGATCATCAATGTTTTATTCCTCTTCTTTGCATATGTTAGATGTTTCTTGTCTTGATAATTTGTTTGCTTATGAAATTCCTATGCATAGGAAGTATGTAAGACTTAAATGTGTTTATCATATGTTTCTTGATGATCTCTTTGTGTTTCAATTCTGATCTTTCGTGTGAGCATCCTTGAAATCTTATGCCTTGCTAGGGCATAAAACGATGGCGCTTGTTGGGAGGCAACCCAATGAATAAAATTTATTTATCTTTTTTCTTTCTGTTCTTGAGTGTTTGCGCAATTATGCTACTATTACGATTGTGTTTTTATGTTTTAATTAGTGTTTGTGCCAAGCAAAGCCTTTGGGATAATGTTGGGTGATAGTTAATTTCACCTAACTGAAAAACAGAAACTTTTGCGCCCAAAAATTAATTCTCATTTTTAACAGAAGCGCGATAAAATACTGATTCTTTTTGCAGAAGATTAATAAACAAATTGCCCTTGTTTTCCACATTTGTCAGAATTTTGGAGTTACAGAAGTATTCAAAGTTTTCAGATTGCTACAGATTGTTCTGTTTTTGACAGATTCTGTTTTCTTTGTGTTGTGTGCTTATTTCGATGATTCTATGGTTTGTATTGGAGGGTATAAGCTATAGAAAAGTTTGAATAAAGTAGATATAATGCAAAAATAAAATATGATTGGGTTTGCAACAATACTTATAGTAGTGATTTGCTTTGTTATACTAATGGATCTCACGAAGGTTTTGTTGAGTTTTGTGTGATTGAAGTTTGCAAGTTTTGGGTGAGATCATGATGGATGAAGGAATAAGGAGTAAGAAGAGCCTAAGCTTGGGGATATATGACCCACAAGTATAGGAGATATATCATAGTCCTTTTGATAAGTAAGAGTGTCAAACCCAACGAGGAGCAGATGGAAATGACAAGTGGTTTTCGGCAAGGTATTTTCTGCAAGCACTGAAATTATCGGTGACAGATACTTTTGTGATAAGATAAATCGTAACCGGTAACAAGTAATAAAAGTAAACAAGGTGCAGCAAGGTGGCCAGTCCTTCTTGTAGCAAAGGACAAGCCTGGACGAACTCTTATATAATGCAAAGCGCCCCCGAGGACACATGGGAATTACTGTCAAGCTAGTTTACATCATGCTCATATGATTCGCGTTCGTTACTTTGATAATTTAATATGTGGGTGGACCGATGCTTGGGTGCTGCCCTTCATTGGAAAAGCCTCCCACTTATGATTAACCCCTCTCACAAGCATCCGCAACTACGAAAGAAGAACTAAGGTAAACCTAACCATAGCATGAAAAATATGGATCCAAATCAGCCCCTTACGAAGCAACGCATAAACTAGGGTTTAAGCTTCTGTCACTCTAGCAACCCATCATCTACTTATTACTTCCCAATGCCTTCACCTAGGCCCAAATAATGGTGAAGTGTCATGTAGTCGACGTTCACATAACACCACTAGAGGAGAGACAACATACATCTCATCAAAATATCAAACAAATACCAAATTCACATGATTACTTATAACAAGACTTCTCCCATATCCTCGGGAACAAATGTAACTACTCACAAAACATATTAATGATCAATATCAAAGGAGTATTAATTATCATTACGGATCTAAAAATATAATCTTCCACCGGATAAACCAACTAGCATCAACTACAAGGAGTAATCAACACTACTAGCAACCCACAGGTACCAATCTGAGGTTTTCAGACCAAGATCAAATACAAGAGATGAACTAGGGTTTGAGAGGAGATGGTGACGGTGAAGATGTTGATGGAGATTGACCCCCTCTCGATGAGAGGATTGTTCGTGATGACGATGGCTTCGATTTCCCCCTCCCGGAGGGAAGTTTCCCCGGCAGAACAGCTCTGCCAGAGCCCTAGATTGGTTCTGCCCAGGTTTTGCCTCGAGACGGCGGTGCTTCGTCCTGAAAGCTTCCTTCTAATTTTTTTTCAGGTCAAAACACACCATATAGCCAAAGATGGGCACCGGAGGCCTGCCAGGGGGGCCACAAGGTCGGGGCGCGCCCTCCACCCTTGTGGCTGGCTGGTGGCCCCCCTCTGGTTCTTTCTTCACCCAATATTTTTTATGTATTCCAAAAACATGCTCCGTGAAGTTTTAGGACTTTTGGAGTTGCGCAGAATAGGTCTCTAATATTTGCTCCTTTTCCAGTACAGAATTCCAGCTGTCGGCATTCTCCCTCTTCATGTAAACCTTATAAAATAAGAGAGAAAAGGCATAAGTATTGTGATATAACGTTTAATAACAGCCATAATGCAATAAATATCAATATAAAAGCATGATGCAAAATGGACGTATCAGGGATGCCCATGGCATCCCAAGCTATTAACTAAAAGCCCTATTCAAGAATTCATCCGATTAACAAGTTAACTTGTTGATAAATCCCTACTCGTAGGGTTACCGAGTAGCCGATAAACTCATAAATTGTCTGATTAATTGACTAAATGGCCGATTAACTTGCCGATTAGCCTATTCATCCCCTACTCGCCAGCCAACCGAGCAGTTACCAGTTAACGATTTCCTCAACAATGACTAAAAGAGAAGCAAGCAACTAAACTTGGGGATGCCCCGAGTGGCATCCCCTCTTTCTTCTAACAACCATCGGTATTTTACTTGAGCTATATTTTTATTCGTCACATATCATGAGTTTTGCTTGGAGCGTCTTATATGATATGAGTCTTTGCTTGTTTTGCTTTTTGTTTTTAGTCATGAATCCTTGCTGGACACACCTATTTGAAAGATCCAAAATTATGTTATGACTTGTTAGAATTGATCTCTATGCTTCACTTAAATCTTTTTGAGCTATGGAATTGCTCTAGTGCTTCACTTATATCTTTTTTAGCACGGTGTGATTTATTATTTTTGAAGAAATGCTCTCATGCTTCACTTAGATTTATTTGAGAGTTAGTAAACTTTTTAGAAATTCTCTCATGCTTCACTTATATTATTTTGAGAGAAGAAATTTTTTATGCTCATGTTCTTCACTTAGACTTGTTTGAGCTATCAAAAGCAACATATGAAACTAGTCCCAAAGTGATAGATATTTAAGAAGTATATAATAAAAACTTTCATGAAGATCATTGGACAAAATAAACTTGATTTGTTGTAATAGTTTTGCGATATGTTGATATAATATGTGAGTCATGTTGATGGGTAATTATGCTTTAGTAAGAATATTGGTGTTAAGGTTTTTGATTCCATATGCAAGCATGAAATTCAATAGTTATGCAATGAAATTATATCCTACTTGTGGTGCATTATTCGGTGTTAGTTATGCTTAATGCTCGCTTATGAGATTTTTCGTTTCTTGGTTGGATGCTTCTCAATCTTTTGCTAGCCTTAATTTGCACTAAGTATGATCATTACTTGTGCATCCAAAACCCTTATACTAGTTTTTCCACATGAGTCCACTATACCTACCTATATGTGGTATTCTTTTGCTGTTCTAAGCAAATTCGTATGTGCCATCTCTAATTTTCAAAATAATTTTTTTTGTGCTTGTACCGCTCATGAAACGATAGGGGGTGGCTGATATTTTTCCATGCTAGATATGTTATTCTCAAGATGAGTGTTTATTCACTTGTCATTGCATGAGAGTATGGCAAAGGTATTAGGGATGCCTAGTCCCAAAATGAAAAATGAATTTACTTTATGTTGTCAAATAATAAATTCCTTGGAAAGTGTCGGTATGGACAGCACCCGTGGATTCGGTTAGCCGTGGAATGTGAAAGTATGGTGGAAAAGGAATAAACTTTATTTTATGTTTGGGAACCGCCTATGATATATCTAGCATGGAAAGTATTGGGAACTACTCGATCATTTTCGTTGAGAGGAAAAGCATGCCACCCAAAATGTTTTTATCTCTATCTTTTTCGCTTTGAGCTCTGGCACCTCTACAAATCCCTACTTCCCTCTGCGAAAGGCCTTTCTTTTACTTTATGCAATTTTTATTTTTGAGTCTCCATATTCTCTTATAAAGCACCAACTAAGGGGCACTATGATAGTACTTGAGCATTGGGTGTAGCTAATATTCGAGTGTGTTTCATGAATGGATCAATGATTGAGCATAATGGGCTAGGGATAACTTGCTTTAGTGTTGATATTTTGAAAGACATGGTTGCTTGTTGATATGCTTGAGTTGAAATATTCATGTCAAAGCTAGACTATTGCTTTGAATCATATAAAAGTCCAAATGTCCATACTACAAAGAGAAGAATATGTGATGAACATGTTAGGCAACATTCACATAAAAAATTCTGTTTTTATCATTTACCTACTCGAGGACAAGAAGGAATTAAGCTTGGGAATACTGATACGTCTCCAACGTATCTATAATTTTTTATTGTTCTATGTTGTTATATTATCATTCTTGGATGTTTTACAATCATTTTATAGCAACTTTATATCATTTTTGGGACTAACCTATTGACATATATAGTGCCCAGTGCCAGTTGCTATTTTTTGCTTTTTTTACTTCGTAGAAAATCAATAACAAACGGAGTCCAAACGCAGCGAAACTTTTTGGAGAATTTTTCCGGGCTAGAAGACACAGGATGGGCCAAAGAAGTACCAAAGGGGTGCCCCGAGGGGGGCACAACCCACCTGGGCGTGCCTGGGGGGCCAGGCGCGCCCTGGTGGGTTGTGCCCACTTTGGTGGCCTCCCGCACCGCCTCTTTGCTCTATAAATACCCCAATATTCTAGAAACCCTAGGGGAGTTGACGAAAATCTAGACACCATCGCGGAGGGGTTCATCATCCTCATTGGCGCCTCTTCGATGATGCGTGAGTAGTTCATTGTAGACCTACGGGTCTGTAGTTAGTAGGTAGATGGCTTCCTCTCTCTCTCTCTCTCTCTCTCTCTCTCTTTTGATTCTCAATACAATGGTCTCTTGGAGATCTATTTTATGTAACTCTTTTTGCGGTGTGTTTGTTGGGATCCGATGAACTTTGAGTTTATGATCAGATCTATGTTTTTATCCGTGAAAGTTATTTGAGTATTTTGATCTCTTACATGCATGATTACTTATAGCCTCGTATTTCTTCTTCGAATCTTTGGTTTACTTAGGCCGACTAGATCGATTTTTCTTGCCATGGAAAGAGGTGCTTTGTGATGGGTTCGATCTTATGGTTCTTGATCCCACTGACAGAAGGGGAAATGACACGTATGTATCGTTGCCATTAAGGATAACAAGATGGGGTCTGAACTCCTACATGAATAGATCTTGTCTACATCATGTCATCATTCTTATTGCATTACTTCGTGTTTCCATGAACTTAATACACTAGATGCATGCTGGATAGCGGTCGATGTGTGGAGTAATAGTAGTAGATGCAGGCAGGAGTCGGTCTACTAATCTTGGACATGATGCCTATATAATGATCACTGGCTGGATATTTTCATGATTATTTGAAGTTCTACCAATTGCCAACAGTAATTTCTTCACCCACTGTATGCTATTTTTCTTGAGAGAAGCCACTAGTGAAATCTATGGCCCCCGGGTCTCTTCTTTATCATATTTGCCTTCAAGATCTCTTTTATTTTTAGATCTATATTATCAAAACCCCAAAAATACCTCGCTGAATTTTATTTGCTTTTATTTGCATCTATCAATCACTGCAATTTTTGTCCCGTCAACTTGGCAATTTCTGGCAGGGTTACCCGAAAGGGATTGACAACCCCTTTAACACGTCGGGTTGTAAGTATTTGTTCTTTGTGTGCAGGTACTGTTTACATAGTGTTGCGTGATTCTCCTACTGGTTCGATAACCTTGGTCTCATTACCGAGGGAAATACCTACCGTCATTGTGCTGCATCATCCCTTCCTCTTTGGGGAAATACCGACGTAGTTCAAGCCGCATCAGTGTGGTGCCGATGGTTTCGGTGCGTCTACTCCTGCTCGTATCTCCACTCTCAGCAGCAGCGCCACGACAGCAGTCGCCACCGAGCACTTGCCTAAGGTCATCAGAAGGCAGGTGTACTACGGATCTGAATCGTCCTGTCAGGTTCCAATCTATCCTGATCTTTTTTAGCATGTCCAAAGTAGTTGAATCCGTCCTGAATGACCCCCCCCCCCAGGAAAGTGATCTGCCACCAGATCCGGAGAATGACTCCAGACTCCCACAACACGAGTTTGACTCCAAGTTGTGCGCCACCGAGAAGTACTGAAAGCTGAGTTGTGTGCATGGGCACACTCCCGCTCGACGTGTATGCATGGAGGGATTCGACATTGGTAGTCGGTTTCTTAGTTGCACCTTAGAAGTTAGTGCTAAGTTCACCATTTTACTTGAATTAAGCCACCGCCCATCTTGGATACTATTTAACATTGGCAGGGATATGAGTACTTGATGAAGAATGGCATGGCAGGGCTTGGAGTGTTATCACCAAGCTTGCATAAGATAACGTAAAGATGAAGAAGAAACTGGCTGATCTGGAATGTACAATCAGTACTAGGAAGCGAGAAAGAATCAATCACAGGCAACAGATGAAAGCAAGAGACAAGAAGGAACTAGCATGTCTAGTTGTGGTTGTCGCATTAGCCATGTTCTTTGCGCTATTTGCAATGATGATTAGGGGTTTTGTTTGACAGTATTGCTAAAGCACATCTAGGTCCTATGCCATTGATGTTACGTGAAGATTCGTGCAGATATATTCCATTGTCTTTTTTATGTTCCTTTGTAGTTTGATTATTACTAGCTTCATCAATAAGAAGAGCTCAATGTATTGCTTGCCAACTGTCCTACTCCGTTCGTACAGGTACTGGTTCATAATCCCAAAACTCGTTCCTTGTTTATGTCCTGAAAAAAGAAATCGGTGAATAGGAGTCATACGGCTAGTATGCATTCAATGACTTCAGACTACTTAGCATAACATGCATGCAATGGTCAATTCTGTGCATGCAATGGTATTGATTACCAAATAATCATCAAGTACTCTCGTTTTCCCCCACCTAGGTCGCCGGTACGGAGGGAGTAGAAGTACTATGAAAAATGTGTGTTTCATATTTGGACGCTCCAATGCGTGTGTGTAATTAATCATCACATTGAGAACCGCGCAACACAGGGAATTTGGAGCGACTTGGTACAAATAATTGTGGTTGATTATACCAGCGGTTAGATAATATGTCAACCCCCGCTTCAATTGGCATTCCTCTTCTCTACATACCCCACTTAAGTGTCCACCATCTTCATTGCCCCCGGCAGGCCACGCTACACACTTGCACACACTTTGTAATCTCGCTTTCTCATGGTTTTTATATGACCACAGCCATGTCAACCGACAACAAGGACGACAGCTCGGTCAGGAGTCTGGCGCCCGATGATAGGTCAACATCGGAATCATCCCGCTCGTCTTCCATGAGTCTGGTGTCGAGCCCAGACCTCGATTATATCCGGATCATGGAAGGGCCGCCGCCTCCGGAGTCGTCAAACGACAACCAGATGGACGAGGAGACGCCGGAGGATGAAGAAGAGGACGACGATGAGGAGGAGGAGGAGGAATGGTCGAACGAGTTGGAGAATGACGACAACATCAACGACGATGACGACGGCGGCGGCGATGAAAAGCCAACGGTCAGCGGCAAGAAGCGTCCTCGCCAAGACGATGTTGCAGGACCATCCAACAACAACAAGAAGAAGAAGGACTAAATTAAGCAGACTGTATATATCCTTGTTTATGTTCGCTCATATTAATTTGTTATCTCTGTTTATCCTATCAATCTCATCACAGACGGCGAGTAATACGTATTCGACAGAGATCTTGTACATTATCGCCCACAGGTTGGTTTCTTGAACTGTGTGCCCTCATGAGCACACAATTCACAAAAAAGACCGTATGGGCTGTCTGTAATGATCGCACACAATTCTGATTACCGACCTGTTTGCCACGTATCACACACATCTTGTTACGCTGAATCGTTTGTGTTCAACTCGATCATCACAAATGGTTCATCGGAGCAAACTGTATGCCATATATCGCACATGCCTTGATCTGGCTTCCCATTTCTATTGTTCTGTCTCTTCGCAAACAGTTCGTATGGATCAACCATATGCCCCGCATCGCACACACAACTAAAATCGGAACCGTTTTTTATGTATCCCTCATCGCAAACATTTTGCATATTTTTTGATGGTTTTTTACATCAACGTTTGCGATTAATGCATCACACACAGTTTCATCAAAGGGTCTCTGATCGTAGTGTCGCGTTAGCGGCATCCTGCAGTAGTGAAATCATTGGCTTCAGTCTGGGTGGCAGCAGTAGCAGCTTCAATAACTGGGGGGTCAGGCAGATTCGCTTCTGGAATCACAATAGCTTCAACAGGAATCACAACTTGTTCTTCATCTTTCTTGTCATCGGCTGATGCATCTGGAATATCTTCAGCCTCTTTGGCTTTAGACTCTTGCGCAGTATTTGAAGGAATGGCTTCAGGAAACACTTGTTGTGCAACTGATTTGGTGTGTTGCACATCCTCTTCAGGTATACTGCACATGGAGGAGGGTCATTGATACGGGACGCCTCGGAAATGACCTTTCACGGTGCCAAAGGACTCACAACGAGTAGCAACAAACTCACTTGAAACTTGTTTCAACAAACTTTGTTTCTCTCAAGTGGCAAGAACAAGAGGAAACACTCTCAGATAAATTGCAGCGGATAACTAGCTTGGTTTACAAGGATGCAACCCAAACCATGAAGCTTGTGAACCTATGAAGAATCACAAGAGGGAACCACAAGGATCCTATATGAATTGAGGACAGACCCTCCAATCCACACACACGAGCTAACACTCAACGATACTAGTGCTCACAGCACAACACAACCTCACCGGCTGTCTACAAACATAAACTCAGAAATCTCATCCCCCCTTCACATGGAACAGCTGGGGAGTATTTATACTAGAAGCACCCACTAGTTAGGTGTGAAAACAACTCAAAATGAAGGGTAAATTCGTGAGCCCCAAGCTATAGCAGGAGCAAACTTGTTGAGCCTCGTGCTGTAATAAATTCCTAGACAGCTTGCATGGAAACTTGCACAACTTTTGACTCAAGACCTCAAATGATGCACCGTTTTTTTTAATGAAAGCTGACTTCAAAGACCATCTTTTCCAGCATCTATAAAGTGCTAGATACTTCCAGAATTAATTAGGTTTAGGTGGGAAGTTGTAGCTGGAAATCTGATGTGTCATTTCTCCCAAAATAGGCACCGGAAGCTTCCCAACTAAGATAATGGTTTTGCCCTTGTCTTCCTTTGGATGCTCTAATGGTTCAACATTTGTTCTAGCATTAACCTCACTCTTGGATGCCTTGGTCATGATCTGGTCCACATCATCCTCCCTTCCTTCAAACAAAACCGTCCTCGGTTTTGAGGTATTCTTTTTGGGCTTCTTCACTTGTGGGAATCGCTCAACCTTGAGTACTTGATCCACCATAGGTTCCAAGACATGGTTCACTCCTTGATGCATGAAAGAATACTTGTTAGACCTCCCATGGTGAGTAGCATCATGATCAAACTGCCACGATCTTCCCAGAAGAAGATGACAAGCTTGCATTGGCACCACATCACATACCACTTTGTCCACATAACTTCCCAGTGAAAATTGCACCCTAGCATGATGCGTAATCTTCAGCTTACCAACACCATTCAGCCACTTCACATAATATGGCTGGGGCTGCCTCCATGTTGATATCCCAAGAGCATGCACAAGATCACTACTAATGATGTTGTTGTAGCTGCCTCCATCGATGACCACCTTGCAGTTTTTGTCCTTGATCTTGCAAATGGATTGGAACACATTTTGTCGCTGGCCCTTCTCAACAATAGGAGCATCATCATGAGCCACTTTGCGAACCATGAGATTAACACCATCTCCTCCATCTGAACTCAGAGGTGCTCCGGTCTCAAAAGTACAATAATTTGCATCTTTCTTCTCAGATTCAGATTTGTCACTTGAGTCATTGGTGACATATCCATCATTTGTGAGTAAAACCTTCTTCAGATTAGGACGATTCTTCTTGAAGTGACCTCTACACTTGCATGTATGGCACTGAATATTACTAATGCGAGTGGCAGGAGTATTGGAAGATTCAACCTTTGATGCATTAGCTTCTTTTGTAGTCATCTTGTTGTGTGAGCGAAAATCTGCAGCAACACTTCCATCTACTTCTCGCTGAACTGAACCTCTCCAAGTGCTTGATGTATAGGTTTGGCTGCGATTTTGGTGACGCTTCAGCTACTTCTCTACACGAATAGCTTGATGCACAAGTTCTTGCAAATCTTGATATGTAACCATCTCTATCCTTTCTTGCACATCTTCATTCAGTCCATGAAAGAATCTTGACATTGTGGCCTCCTCTGGCTCATTCACCGTTGTCCTAATCATCAAAATCTCCATCTCTTTATAGTACTCATCAACACTAGAATTACCTTGGCACAACCGTTGGAGTCGATTGTACAAGGTTCTTGTGAAATGTTCAGGAACAAACCGTCTCCGCAATAGATTTTTCATTTGCACCCATGTCTCCGGACGACCTCCAGCACGACACAATTGGTTCCACCAAATCAAAGCATATCCAGTAAACTCAATGGATGCATATTGTACCTTCTTCTCCTCCGTATAGCGGTGGCTGTCAAAAATCGCCACACGTATCTCCCACTCCAAATAATCATCGGGCTCGGTTTTCCCATTGAACGATGGTATGGTAAGTTTGAATTTACCAATCCCATCATCTTCATGGTCATGATGAGCATGCCCATGACCTTTTCCTCCCATGGCAAAGCCTTCTTGGCCTTCTCCGCGACGACCGTGATGAACACATCGTGGTCGAGGCTCGTAGTAGTTTCAAGCATCATCGGAGTGGTCGCTCCAATGCTCTCCATGGTGGTCCTGCTGTATGGGGAGTTGTCGATGTTGACCCCATGCAGCAAGCCCATCTCATGGTGGCGACGGTGGCGCCCAAGTAGCACCTCACTGGTCGTAGCGAGCACGCTGAGGTGGTGCAGCGTAGTAGCTATGAGCATCACCCGAGTAGATGTGGTTGTGCTCTCCATGCCCCTCCTCAAGGTGGCGTTGGCCCTGCTGTTTGGGGATTTGTCGATGTCGACCCCATGCAACAAGCCTATCTCAACGGAGTTCCTCGGTGAGGGAGTCGATTCTCCGGCTGAGGTTGGTCTCCACGGCCGATATGCGCCTCTCCACCTTGTTCAACACATACTCTCGTGTATCCTCCAATGCCAACACATAGGCGGGCTGCAAGCTTGGATCGTACATGGGAAGTTGCAGCTCCTTCTCCATGAGGTGCCTACCTCCATGCACACCATCAACACTGCTGGATCTCCTCGAACCCATGGAAGCTTCTCAAGAACAAAATCAGCAAGAGAGAAAATAACACCGTGAACGACCTAAAGCTCTGATACCAAGATGATATGGGACGCCTCGGAAATTACCTTTCACGGTGCCAAAGAACTCACAAGGAGCAGCAACAAACTCACTCGAAACTTGTTTCAACAAACTTTGTTTCTCTCAAGTGGCAAGAACAAGAGGAAACACTCTCAGATAAATTGCAGCAGATAACTAGCTTGGTTTACAAGGATGCAACCCAAACCATGAAGCTTGTGAACCTATGAAGAATCACAAGAGGGAACCACAATGATCTTATATGAATTGAGGACAGGCCCTCCAATCCACACACACGAGCTAACACTCAACGATACTAGTGCTCACAGCACAACACAACCTCACCGGCTGTCTACAAACATAAACTCGGAAATCTCATCCCCCCTTCACATGGAACAGCTGGGAGTATTTATACTAGAAGCACCCACTAGTTAGGTGTGAAAACAACTCAAAATGAAGGGTAAATTCATGAGCCCCAAGCTGTAGCAGGAGCAAACTTGTTGAGCCTCGCAATGTAATAAATTCCTGGACAGCTTGCATGGAAACTTGCACAACTTTTGACTCAAGACCTCAAATGATGCACCATTTTTTTTGAATAAAATCTAACTTCAAAGACCATCTTTTCCAGCCTCTATAAAGTGCTAGAGACTTCCAGAATTAATTAGGTTTAGGTGGGAAGTTGCAGCTGGAAATCTGATGTGTCATTTCTCCCAAAATAGGCACCGGAAGCTTCCCAACTAAGATAATGGTTTTGCCCTTGTCTTCCTTTGGATGATCTAATGGTTCCGCATTTTTGCTAGCATTAACCTCACTCTTGGATGCCTTGGTCATGATCTGGTCCACATCAGTCATAGGCCTCTGCTGAAAGAACATGCGGTCCCCCCATGTTTAGTTTTGGTAATTGATGACAATTTCTATGGACCAATGGTTGCCTTGAGTTATATTAGTAGGTATTATTAGTAGGTTTTGTCCATAGGCTTCTCTTGAAGTCCATTTGTTGGTTTCAAGGAGTTTATGTGTTGGCCAAGGTGATATTCAAGGAATTATCCAAAGATTGGTCATGTGAGAGTTGAGCTTATTGCAAGCATGTCTTGAAGAAGAAGATTGTGTGATCATTCATGTTTACCTTCAAGGCATCATCCAAATGAAGAGAGTTCAAAATATTCAAGGTTGATCAAGACTAAGTCAAGAGTGAATCGAGTTGATCAACTCACAAAGCATAGAAGATGTACCGAGAGGGATCAAGTGATCCCATGGTATTGTAAGCATTGTCCATTGCGCTTTGTGTACTAACCCATGGTCTATGTGAGAGTTCTACATGGGGTTAGGTGTGTTTCCATGGGCTTGCATCAAGATGAAGATATCATACGACCCATGGAGGATGACATCAAGTGGTGATCGTCATCAAGATTGCAGTGTGCAAGTGGAGCATCACGAAGAGATCAAGTGCTTGATGCTAGCCATCCATTGTGGTGTCAATGGACTTGTGAAGAGGTGCCGAAGAGTGGCTCGCCCACAGTGGAGTATGGGGAGCAATCAACTAGTCTTCATTGATCCAACACAATCAAGAAAGGTGGTCCAACTTGAGGGAGTCAAGATCATCATCATCTAGCTCAAGTGGACGATGTGCGAGGCAAAGGCTTGCCCTTGATAGGTGAAATAACATGCGGTGCCCCCATGTTTGGTTTTGGTAATTAATGGCAATCTCTATGGACTAATGTTTGCCTTGAGTTATATTTGAAGGATTTGTCCATAGGCTTTTCTTGGAGTTCATTTGTTGGTTTCAAGGAGAGTTTGTGATGACCAAGGTGCTATTCAAGGAATTACCTAAATATTGTTCATGCGAGAGGTTGATCAAGACTAAGTCAAAGAGTGAATCAAGTTGATAAACACAAAAAGCATAGAATATGTACCGAGAGGGATCAAGTGATCCCATGGTATGGTAAGCATTGTCAATTACGCTTTATGTACTAACCCATGGTATTCATGAGAATTCTTTGTGGGTTAGGTTGCGGTGTGCACATTCAAGTGATGCATCACTAAGAGATTAAGTGCTTGAAGATTGTCGTCCATTGTGGTGACAATGGACTTGTGAAGATGTGCTGAAGAGTGGCTCACCCATAGTGGAGTATGGGGAGCAATCTACTAGTCTTCACCGAGCCAACGCAATCAAGAAAGGTGGTCCTACTTGAGGAAGTCAAGATCGTATACATCTAGCTCAAGTGGACTTTGTGCAAGGCAAAGGTTTGGTCATGATAGGTTCTCTATTTTACCGGTCTCATGGGGGTAGTTTGGAGACAGGGTTATAGGATCGATTGTCGTACTACCAATGGGGGCTCTCAAGTGAGTAGCTTGATCGTATCGTTCGTAGAGAGCTCAAACCATTGCATTCTTGCGTAACTTCTTGTTTATTGTTTGGATTTATCCTTGTGATATTTGGAGCTAATGGTCATCCTCTTGACAAGCTCGAGTTCTTCGAAAACGGAGTTCACATGCTTCTTCTATTGCGTTTTCGGTGTTGGAGGTTTTACCGGTCTTACTCGAGGAAGGGTTCTCTCCATTTTATTATGGGCCTTTTCTAATTTCCTTCTTATTGTTATTTCTATCAAGATTGTGTTAGCCCTTGTCGCTAGCTTTCCAACAAAATTGGTTTCGTTGAATAGAGTCTGTTTGCACAAGTTATGTGAGTTTTGGTGTCCTTAAAAAGGCTGCAGCGGTACTACCGCTTGGAGGGGATGTAATTTTTTACTACCGCTCTTGGGAGCAGTACTACCGCGGCTACTTTCGTGGCTACTTCCGCTCCGGAGCAAAAACTCGTCTTAAGTCCAGCGGTGGTAGGCACGGATGTATTTTTTTAGTACTGCTCGCAAGCAGTAGTACCGCTACCCTTAGCGGTAGTACCATGAGGACAAGCGATAGTACCGCTCCGGCGGTTTATCGTCCTTTTGCCTCCTTGCTGTTGTTTTTCAAAGGGCTTCCACCACCCTAGCGGTAGTACCGCTCTGTGCAGGCTGTGAGCATAACCGTTGGATTTTTCCCACCTATAAAAGGGGGTCTTCTTCCCCAATGAACCTTATCCTTTGAGCTCATGTTGTTCCCCCATTGTTGACCTTCTTCGATCTTGCTATCTCTCAATCCGTCCATGGATTCTTGCTAGTTTTGGGGGGGAAGAGAGAGGAGATCTAGATCCACATTTCCACCAATCACTTTCTCCTCTATGTGAGAGGAACCCATTGGATCTAGATCTTGGAGTTCTTGGTGTTATCCTTCTTGTTCTTCCTCTCATTTTCCTCCCTAGCATTAGTTGCTTTGGTGGGATTTGGGAGAGAAGGACTTGGGCACTCTGCGTGCCCTTGCCATTGCATTTGGTGCATCGGTTTGAGTTCTCCACGGTGATATGTGGAAGTTTCAAGTTGAGAAGCTTATTACTCTTGGGTGCTTGGTACCCTTGAGCTTGATCCTCTTGGGTACCGCGGTGCCCTAGACGGTTGCTGGTGTTCGGGGCTCAATCGTTGTGGTGTAAAACTCCGGGCAAGCGTCGGGATCTCCAATTAGGTTGTGGAAATCACCTCGAGCAATTTGACGGGTTCCAGTGACCGCCCCCAAGGGTTGCCATATGTACGGGTTCGGTGACTGCCCTCAAGGGTCCCTTAGTGGAATCACGGCATCTTGCATTGTGCGAGGGCATGAGGAGATTACGGTGGCCCTAGTGGCTTCTTGGGGAGCATTGTGCCTCCACACTGCTCCAAACGGAAATTAGCATCCGCAAAGGTGTGAACTTCGGGATACATTGATACGTCTCCAACGTATCTATAATTTATGAAGTATTCATGCTATTATATTATCCATCTTAGATGTTTTATATGCTATTTTATATGATTTTTGGGACTAACCTATTAACCTAGAGCCCAGTGCCAGTTTCTGTTTTTCCCTTGTTTTTGAGTATTGCAAAAAAGGAATACCAAATGGAGTCCAATTGACGTGCCAATTTTTGATGATTTTTTATGGACCAAAAGAAGCCCCCGGAGTAAAAGAGTTGGGCCAGAAGATTCCCGAGCCTTCCACAAGGGTGGGGGCGCGCCCCACCCCCTGGGCATGGGCCCCTATCTTGTGGACGACTCGGAGACCCCCCTGGCGTGAAACTGATGCCAAAAATTCCTATAAATACAGAAACCCCCAGAAAATAACCTAGATCGGAAGTTCCACCGCTGCAAGCCCCTGTAGCCACGAGAAATCAATCTAGGCCCTCTCTGGCACCCTTCCGGAGGGGGCCATCATCACCGGAGGGCATGGAGGAGGATCCCGGAGGGGCCATCATCACCATGAAGGACAAGGACCAGAGGGGGAACCTCTCCCCATCCAGGGGGAGGCCATGGAGGAGGAAGCACAAGGGGGAGAACCTCTCCTCCTCTCTCTCGGTGGCGTCGGAGTGCCATCGGGAGGGGAATCATCGCCGCGGTGATCGTCTTCATCAACATCACCATTATCATCACCATTCTCACTCTTTTACGCGGTCCACTCTCTCGCACCCCGCTGTAATCCCTACTTGAACATGGTGCTTTATGCCACATATTATGATCCAATGATGTGTTGCCATCCTATGATGTTTTGAGTAGATATCCTTTGTCTTTGGGTTGATTGATGATCTAGATTGGTATGAGTTGTATGTTTTATTTTGGTGTTGTCCTATTGTGCCCTCCGTGTCGCGCAAGCATGAGGGATTCCTGCTGTAGGGTGTTGCAATACGTTCATGATTCGCTTATAGTGGGTTGCTTGAGTGACAGAAGCATAAACCCGAGTAAGGGGGTTGTTGCGTATGGGATAAAGGGGACCTGATGCTTTAATGCTATGGTTGAGTTTTAACTTAATGATCTTTAGTAGTTGCGGATGCTTGCTAGAGTTCCAATCGTAAGTGCATATGATCCAAGAAGAGAAAGTATGTTAGCTTATGCCTCTCCCTCATATGAAATTGCAATGACGACTATCGGTCTTGTTAACAATTGCCTAGGACAATTCCGCACACCGATCCATCATTATTCCACACTCGCTATTTATAATATTTAGTAATATATTCTAACTTTATGATAACAACGCCTACTTTTATGTTTTAGCTCTTCGATATCATGCAAAGTTATCCTCTTCATAGCCACAACGTAGTTTTATTTCTCGTTTCTAGTTGGAAGCAAACATTTAGTGCACGTAGAGTCGTATCAGTGGCAGATAGGACTTGAGAGAATATTGATCTTACCTTTAGCTCCTTGTGGGTTCGACACTCCATACTTATCACTTCCACCATTGGGAACTGCTACGATGATTCCCTGCACTTGGGGATTATCAAGCTCTTTTACGGCGCCATTGCCGGGGAGCAATAGCGTGGGGTTGATATTCTTGTGTATGCTTGTTTGCTTTCTTCACTAAGTAGATTTTGTTTTTCCTTTTTTGTTTATGTTTAGTTGTGGGTGAAACATACAGTTTTTTAAAAAAAGAATCAAAATACAAAAAAAATTACTTGCCTCTCATACCTAAAAAGTTTTTCAATGAGAGAAGTGATTGGAAGGTTATGCATTGGAGAAATGAGGGTTGACCTTGAACACTTGTGTTCATGCTCATGGAAACAATGTAAAAAAATCATGGAAGCTTCTCTGAAAATAATTATCCCCTTGTATATATCCATTGTGTTATAAAAATATTGTACCAAGCCTTGGTTTTAGGATGATTAGATTGCTTGTTTACTTTGTGCAGTACAAAAACAGAAACTTTGGCTGTAGCGCATGATTTTACAAATTTTTTTCTGGAAAGTAAAATGGGTCTGAAACTTTTTTCACATTACTTATGTACAAATTTTTCAAATTTTCATATTTTTTAGAAGTTTTTGGAGTTACATAAGTTTAATAAACTTCCAGATTACTACAGACTATCCTGTTTTTGACAGATTCTGTTTTCTATGAGTTGTTCGCTTATTTTGATGAATCTATGGGTAGTATTGGGGGGTATGAACCATGGTGAAGTTGGAATATAGTAGATATAGTTCTAATATGAAATTGGAATAAGTTTTCAACAGTACCTAAAGGTAGTGATTTGCTTTATTTACACTAATGGATCTCACAAAGTTTTTGTTAAAGTTTTGTGTGGATGAAGTATTCGAAGATCGAGGAGCTATCAATATGAGAAGAATAATGAGAGGCAAGATCTCAAGATTGGGGATGCCCATGGCACCCCAAGTAAATATTTCAATGATACTCAAGCATCTAAGCTTGGGGATGCCCCGGTTGGCATCCCATCTTTCTTCTTCAATAATTATCGGTATACCTTGGTTTTTGTTTTGTTCACATAATTTGTGTCCTTTATGTTTTTGTTTTTCCTTTAAGAACTATGCTAGTATGAGATAGCCCTTTATTGATTTATAGAACACTTCATGTGCTTCACTTATATCTTTTAAGTATGATCTTATAGAATTGCTCTTTGTGCTTCACTTACATCTTTTGAGTATGGTTTTATAGAATGCTTCGTGTGCTTCCCTTATATATTTTGAGATTGGATATTGGTTAGTCTATATTAATTTTATAATTCTCCATGAACTTCACTTATATCTTTTGGAGTATGAATAATACTATCATCTAAAGTAGATTTAGAAGAGGTTTGCTCCCGCTATTCCGAATGAGGCGAATTTTGCTTATGTGGAGACTAGTGAAATTTCTATGCTTGTAGATCATGAACAGAATGCTTTATGTGCTGGTTATATTGTTGAACTAATTCATGATGCTACTGAAAATTATTATGAGGGAGGAATACATGCTTGTAGGAGTTGCAATAATATCAAGTTTCCTCTCTATGTGCTTAAAGTTCTGAAGTTATACTTGTTTTGCCTTCCTATGCTAGTTGATTCTTGTTCCCATAAATTGTGTGCTCACAAAATCCCTAGGCATAGGAAGTGGGTTAGGTTTAAATGTGCTAGTCATATTCTTCATGATGCTCTCTTTATGTTTCAATTCTTATCTTTTATGTGAGCATCATTGAAATCACCATGCCTAGCTAAAAGGCATTAAAGAAAAGCGCTTGTTGGGAGACAACCCAATATTTACCCTTACTGTTTTTGTGTGTTCTCATGATTAAGATACTGTAGTAATCATGTATTATAGCTTTTGCTTCAATAAAGTGCCAAGTAAGACCTTTGGGAAGACTTGGGTGAAAGTTAATGTGATCTTGCTGTAAAAAACAGAAACTTTGCGCTCACGAGATTAGCTGCCATTTTTTACAGAAGAGTGCGATTGATTTGATTCTTTTTTTCAGAATATTAATAGACAAATTCCTCAAGTCCAGAAATTTATTTCATAATTTTTGGAGTGGCAGAAGTATGGCTGGTGTTCAGATCATTACAGACTGTTCTGTTTCTGATAGATTCTGTTTTCATTGCATAGTTTGCTTGTTTTCTAGTTCCTATGGCTTATATTTCTCAATATAAATTGTAGAAATGATATGGTACAGTAGGAATTGTGTGATAACAATTATGAACCTTGTCTTTGACAGTACCGAAGTGAATGGTTTACTCTTTATCATACTAACCTATCTCACGAAGTTCCGTTAAGTTTTGTGTGATTGAAGTTTTCTAGCTTTGGGTGAGATATCAATATGAGGAGAATAAGGAGTGGAAAGACCCTAATCTTGGGGATGCCCAAGGCACCCCAAGGTAATATTCAAGGAAGACTCAAGTGCCTAAGCTTGGGGATGCCCCGGAAGGCATCCCCTCTTTCGTCTTCAAAACTATCGGTATACCTTACTCGGAGCTATATTTTTATTCGTCACATGATATGTGTCTTGCTTGGAGCATATTTTCAATTTTATTTGCTGTTTTAATAAAACCATTGGATCTTAAATCTTGAATGAAAAATAATCCTCCCATGGCTATTTAATTATTTGACTACTCAGTATTCTTCACTTATATCTTTTTGGAGTAGTTTGTCATTTACTCACGTGCCTCACACATATCCTATGAGTAAATGGTTGAATGAATTTAATATCATAAATTTGAATTCATATACGTTGCATATGCTTACAACATGGGGAGTAATGACTTCACACATAATAAGTATAGGTAGTAAACCTATTGGAAGTTAGCAAACGCAGAATTGGTCACTTGAACAATTCATGAAAGAATATTGAAGGAAGAGAGATTTCACATATAAATATACTATCTTGGACATCTTTTGTAATTGTGAGCACTCATTAAAATTTGACATGCTGAAAATTTGATGTTGGACAAGGAAGACAACTTAATGGGTTATTGCTACCTCTTGAGCACTGTGTTGGTTTTCCCCGAAGAGGAAGGGATGATGCAGCAAAGTAGCGTAAGTATTTCCCTCAGTTTTTGAGAACCAAGGTATCAATCCAGTAGGAGGCTACGCGCGAGCCCCTCGCACCTGCACAAAACAAATAAATCCTCGCAACCAAAGCGATAAGGGGTTGTCAATCCCTACAGGGCCACTTACGAGAGTGAGATCTGATAGATATGATAAGATAAGATTTTTGTTATTTTTATGATAAAGATGCAAAGTAAAATAAAAGCAAAGGAAATTACTAAGTATTGGAAGATTAATATGACGAAGATAGACCCGGGGGCCAAAGCTTTCACTAGTGGCTTCTCTCAAGAGCATAGGTATTCTACGGTGGGTGAACAAATTACTGTTGAGCAATTGACAGAATTGAGCATAGTTATGAGAATATCTAGGTATGATCATGTATATAGGCATCATGTCCAAGACAAGTAGACCGACTCCTGCCTGCATCTACTACTATTACTCCACACATCGACCGCTATCCAGCATGCATCTAGAGTATTAAGTTCATAAGAACAGAGTAACGCCTTAATAAAGATGACATGATGTAGAGGGATAAACTCATGCAATATGATGAAAACCCCATCTTGTTATCCTCGATGGCAACAATACAATATGTGCCTTGCTGCCCCTACTGTCACTGGGAAAGGACACCGCAAGATTGAACCCAATGCTAAGCACTTCTCCCATTGCAAGAAAGATCAATCTAGTAGGCCAAACCAAACTGATAATTCGAAGAGACTTGCAAAGATAACCAATCATACATAAAAGAATTCAGAGAAGATTCAAATATTGTTCATAGATAGACTTGATCATAAACCCACAATTCATCGGTCTCAACAAACACACCGCAAAAAGAAGATTACATCGAATAGATCTCCACAAGAGAGGGGGAGAACATTGTATTGAGATCCAAAAAAGAGAGAAGAAACCATCTAGCTAATAACTATGGACCCGAAGGTCTGAGGTAAACTACTCACACTTCATCGGAGGGGCTATGGTGATGATGTAGAAGCCCTCCGTGATCGATGCCCCCTCCGGCGGAGCTCCGGAACAGGCCCCAAGATGGGATCCCATGGATACAGAGAGTTGCGGCGGTGCAATTAGGGTTTTGGCTCCGTATCTGATCATTTGGGGGTACGTAGGTGATGCGTCTCCATCATATCTACTTTTCCAAACACTTTTGCCCTTGTTTTGGACTCTAACTTGCATGATTTGAATGGAACTAACCCGGACTAACGCTGTTTTTAGTAGAATTACCATGGTGTTATTTATGTGCATAAACAAACGTTCTCGGAATGACCTGAAACTTCACGGAGCAACTTTTTGGAAAATATAAAAACTACCTGCAAAAGATGAAGGCCAGGGGGCCCACCACCTGTCCCCGAGGGTGGGGGCGCGCCCCCCTACCTCGTGGGCCCCCTGGAGCTCCTCCGACTCCAACCCCAACTCTATATATTGTGTTTTGGGGAGAGAAAAATCAGAGAGAAGAATTCATCGTGTTTTACAATACGGAGCCGCCGCCAAGCCCTAAAACCTCTCGGGAGGGCTGATCTGGAGTCCGTTCGGGGCTCCGGAGAGGGGAATCCATCGCCATCGTCATCATCAACCATCCTCCATCACCAATTTCATGATGCTCACCGCCGTGCATGAGTAATTCCATCGTAGGCTTGCTGGACGGTGATGGGTTGGATGAGATCTATCATGTAATCGAGTTAGTTTTGTTAGGGTTTGATCCATAGTATCCACTATGTTCTGAGATTGATGTTGCTATGACTTTGCTATGCTTAATGCTTGTCACTAGGGCCCGAGTGCCATGATTTCAGATCTAAACCTATTATGTTTTCATCAATATACGAGAGTTCTTTATCCTATGTTGCAAGTCTATAGTCACCTATTATGTGTTATGATCCGTTAACCCCGAAGTGACAATAATCGGGATACTTACTGGTGATGACCATAGTTTGAGGAGTTCATGTATTCACTATGTGTTAATGCTTTGTTCCGGTACTCTATTAAAAGGAGGCCTTAATATCCCTTAGTTTCCATAAGGACCCCGCTGCCACAGGAGGGTAGGACAAAAGATGCCATGCAAGTTCTTTTCCATAAGCATGTATGACTATATTCGGAATACATGCCTACATTACATTGATGAACTGGAGCTAGTTCTGTGTCACCCTAGGTTATGACTGTTACATGATGAACTGCATCCGGCATAATTCTCCATCACTGATCCATTGCCTATGAGCTTTCCATATATTGTTCTTCGCTTATTTACTTTTCCGTTGCTATTGCTATCATCACTACAAAATACCAAAAACATTACTTTTACTACTGTTACATTTTGCTACCGTTACTACTACTATCATATTACTTTGCTACTAAATACTTTGCTGCAGATACTAAGTTTCCAGGTGTGGTTGAATTGACAACTCAACTGCTAATACTTGAGAATATTCTTTGGCTCCCCTTGTGTCGAATCAATAAATTTGGGTTGAATACTTTACCCTCGAAAACTGTTGTGATCCCCTATACTTGTGGGTTATCAGTAGGTATATATAGGAGGAAGGAGTATGTCAGTGGAGCAACAGGGGGCCCACGAGGGTGGAGGGCGCGCCCCCCTACCTCGTGGCCTCCTCCTTTGTTTCTTGACGTAGGGTCCTAGTCTCCTGGTTCTTGTTCATTGAGAAAATCACGTTCCCAAAGGTTTCATTCCGTTTGGACTCCGTTTGATATTCCTTTTCTTCGAAACCCTAAAATAGGCACACACAAAAATAGCAATTCTGGGCTGGGCCTCCGGTTAATAGGTTAGTCCCAAAAATAATATAAAAGTGGATAATAAAGCCCAATAATGTCCAAAACAGTAGATAATATAGCATGGAGCAATCAAAAATTATAGATACGTTGGAGACGTATCAAGCATCCCCAAGCTTAATTCCTGCTCGTCCTCGAGTAGGTAAATGATAAAAACAGAATTTTTTATGCGGAGTGCTACTTGGCATAATTTTAATGTAATTCTTCTTAATTGTGGTATGAATATACATATCTGAAAGATTCAAGATAAAATTTTAAAATTGACATAAAATAATAATACTTCAAGCATACTAACAAAGCAATCATGTCTTCTCAAAATAACATGGCCAAAGAAAGTTATCCCTACAAAATCATATAGTCTGGCTATGCTCTATCCTCATCACACAAAGTATTTAAATCATGCACAACCCCTATGACAAGCCAAGTAATTGTTTTATACTTTTGACATTCCCAAACTTTTTCAATCTTCACACAATACATGAGCGTGAGCCATGGATATAGCATTATAAGTGGAATAGAATGGTGGTTGTGGAGAAGACAAAAAGGGAGAAGATAGTCTCACATCAACTAGGCATATAAACGGGCTATGGAGATGCCCATCAATAGATATCAATGTGAGTGAGTAGGGATTGCCATGCAACGGATGCATAAGTATATGAAAGCTCAACAAAAGAAACTAAGTGGGTGTGCATCCAACTTGCTTGCTCATGAAGACCTAGGGCATTATGAGGAAGCCCATCATTGGAATATACAAGCCAAGTTCTATAATGAAAAATTCCCACTAGTATATGAAAGTGATAACATAGGAGACTCTCTATCATGAATATCATGGTGCTACTTTGAAGCACAAGTGTGGTAAAAGGATAGTAACATTGTCCCTTCTCTCTTTTTATCTCATTTTTTTATTTGGGCCTTTTCTATTTTCTTTCTTTATGGCCTCTTTTCTTTAATTTTTTTATTTTTCGTCCGGAGTCCCATCCCGACTTGTGGGGGAATCATAGTCTCCATCATCCTTTCCTCACTGGGACAATGCTCTAATAATGATGATCATCACACTTTTATTTTCTTACAACTCAACAATTACAACTAGATACTTAGAACAAATTATGACTCTATATGAATGCCTCTGGAGGTGTACCGGGATATGCAATGAATCAAGAGTGACATGTATGAAAGAATTATGAATGGTGGCTTTGCCACAAATACGATGTCAACTACATGATCATGCTAAGCAATATGACAATGATGGAGTGTGTCATAATAAATGGAACGGTGGAAAGTTGCATGGCAATATATCTCGGAATGTCTATGGAAATGCCATAATAGGTAGGTATGGTGGCTGTTTTGAGGAAGGTGTATGGTGGGTGTATGATACCGGCGAAAGGTGCGCGGTATTAGAGAGGCTAGCAATGGTGGAAGGAAGAAAAGTGTGTATAATCCATGGACTCAACATTAGTCATAAAGATCCTCAAAAAAAACATTAGTCATAAAGAACTCATATACTTATTGCAAAAATCTACAAGTTATCAAAGCAAAGTATTACGAGCATGTTCCTAGGGGGATAGATTGGTAGGAAAAGACCATCGCTCGTCCCCGACCGCCACTCATAAGGAAGACAATCAAAAAATAAATCATGCTCCGACTTCATCACATAACGGTTCACCATACGTGCATGCTACAGGAATCACAAACTTTAACACAAGTATTTCTCAAATTCACAACTACGCAACTAGCATAACTTTAATATCACCATCTTCATATCTCAAAACAATTACCAAGCATCAAATTTCTCATAGCATTCAACACACTCATAAGAAAGTTTTTACTATTCTTGAATACCAAGCATATTAGGATTATTTAAGTAAATTACCATGCTATTTAAGACTCTCAAAATAATATAAGCGAAGCATGAGAGATCAATAGTTTCTATAAAACAAATCCACCACCGTGCTCTAAAAGATATAAGTGAAGTACTAGAGCAAAACTATATAACTCAAATGATATAAGCGAAGCACATAGAGTATTCTAACAAATTCCAAATCATGTATGGCTCTCTCAAAAGGTGTGTACAGCAAGGATGATTGTGGTAAACTAAAAAGCAAAGACTCAAATCATACAAGACGCTCCAAGCAAAACACATATGTGGTGAATAAAAATATAGCTCCAAGTAAAGTTACCGATAGAAGTAGACGAAAAGAGGGGATGCCTTCCGGGGCATCCCCAAGCTTTGGCTTTTAGGTGTCCTTAGATTATATTGGGGGTGCCATGGGCATCCCCAAGCTTAGGCTCTTGCCACTCCTTGTTCCATAATCCATCAAATCTTTACCCAAAACATGAAATCTTCACAACACAAAACTTAAAATAGAAAATCTCATGAGCTCCGTTAGCGAAAGAAAACAAAAGAACACTTCAAGGTACTGTAATGAACTCATTATTTATTTATATTGGTGTTAAACCTACTGTATTCCAACTTCTCTATGGTTTATAAACTATTTTACTAGCCATAGATTCATCAAAATAAGCAAACAACACACGAAAAACAGAATACGTCAGAAACAGAATAGTCTGTAGTAATCTATAGCTAACGCAAGATCTGGAATCCCAAAAATTCTAAAATAAATTGCTAGACGTGATGAATTTATTTATTAATCATCTGAAAAAATAATTAACTAAATATAACTTTCCAAATAAAAATGGCAGAGTTCTCGTGAGCGCTAAAGTTTATGTTTTTTACAGCAAGATATCAAGACTTTCCCCAAGTCTTCCCAATGGTTCTACTTGGCACAAACACTAATTAAACACAAAAAACACAACCAAAACATAGGCTAGAAAATTATTTATTACTAAACAGAATCAAAAACCAAGCAATAAAAATAAAATTGGGTTGCCTCCCAACAAGCGCTATCGTTTAACGCCCCTAGCTAGGCATAAAAAGCAAGGATTGATCTAGGTATTGCCATCTTTGGTAGGCAATCCATAAGTGGCTCTCATAATAGATTCATAAGGTAATTTAATTTTCTTTCTAGGAAAGTGTTCCATGCTTTTCCTTAACGGAAATTGGAATCTAATATTTCCTTCCTTCATATCAATAATTGCACCAATCATTCTAAGGAAAGGTCTACCAAGAATAATAGGACATGAAGGATTGCAATATATGCCAAGAACAATAAAATCTACGGGTACATAATTCCTATTTGCAACAGTAAGAACATCATTAATTCTTCCCATAGGTTTCTTAATAGTGGAATCCGCAAGGTGCAAGTTTAGAGAGCAATCATCAAAATCACGAAAACCTAACAAATCACACAAAGTCTTTGGGATCATGGAAACACTAGCACCCAAATCACATAAAGCATAGAACTCATGTTCTTTAATCTTAATTTTAATAGTTGGTTCCCACTCATAATAAAGTTTTCTAGGGATAGAAACTTCCAATTCAAGTTTTTCTTCATAAGATTGCATCAAGGCATCAACGATATGTTTAGTGAATGCTTTATTTTGACTATAAGTGTGAGGAGAATTTAGCACGGATTGCAACAAGGAAATACAATCAATCAAAGAGAAATTTTCATAATAAATTCCTTGAAATCCAAAATAGTGGGTTTAGCAACATCTAGGGTTTTAATTTCTTCGATCCCACTTTTATCAATTTTAGCATCAAGATCTAAAAACTCAGAATTCTTGGAGCGTCTTCTAGGTAAAGGTGGATCATACTCAGTCCCATCATTATTAAGTTTCATATTGCAAAACAAATATTTAATAGAGGACACATCAATAACTTTTAGATCTTCATCTTTATTTTCATAGGAACTAGAAGAACACACTCTTATAAAGGCATCTTTCTTAGCACGCATCCTAGCGGTTCTTTCTTTGCACTCATCAATGGAAATTCACATGGCTTTGAGAGACTCATTGATATCATGCTTAGGTGGAATAGATCTAAGTTTCGAAGAATCAACATCAAGAGAAATTCTATCAACGTTCCTAGCCAACTCATCAATCTTAAGCAATTTTTCTTCAATCAAAGCATTGAAATTCTTTTGCAAAGTAATAAATTCTTTAATATTATATTCAAAATCAGAGAGCATCTTATCATAATTTCCATAAGAATTTTTGTAGGAATTACCATAGTTATTAGAGGGATTACCAGGATAAGGCCTAGGATTAAAATTTCCTCTATACGTGTTGTTACCAAAATTATTCCTACCAACAAAATTCACATCCATAGATTCATTATTATTCTCAATCAAAGTAGACAAGGGAATATCATTAGGATCAGAAGAAACACTTTTACTAGCAAATAATTTCATAAGTTCATCCATCTTTCCACTCAAAACAGTAATTTCTTCTATCGCATGCACCTTTTTATTAGTAGATCTTTCAATATGCCATTGAGAATAGTTAACCATAATATTATCTAGGAGTTTAGTAGCTTCTACTAAAGTGATTTCCATAAAAGTGCCTCCCGCGGCCGAATCTAAAAGATTTCTAGAAGCAAAAACCAATCCGGCATAAAAATTTTGTATAATCATCCACAAATTCAAACCATGAGTAGGGCAATTGCGTATCATTAATTTCATCCTCTCCCAAGCTTGTGCAACATGTTCATGATCAAGTTGCTTAAAATTCATAATATCGTTTCTAAGGGAGATGATCTTAGCGGGAGGAAAATACTTAGAGATAAAAGCATCTTTGCACTTATTCCATGAATCAATACTATTTTTAGGCAAAGACGAAAAGCTTTAGCACGTTCTCTAAGCAAAAAAGGAAATAGCTTCAATTTAACATTATCATTATCCACATATTTCTTCTTTTGCATATCACACAAATCAACGAAGCTATTTAGATGGGTAGCGGCATCTTCACTAAGAATGCCGGAAAACGGATCTTTCATGACAAGATTCAGCAAAGTAGTATTAATTTCACAAGATTCAGCATCGGTAAGAGGAGCAATCGGAGTGTTAATAAAATCATTGTTTTTGGTATTGGTAAAGTCACACAATTTAGTGTTATCTTGAGCCATCGTGGCAAGCAAGCAATCCAACACACAAGCAAACAAAAAGCAAGCGGGCAAAAAGAGGCAAATAGAGAAAGAGAGGGAGGATAGAGAGAGAGGGTGAATAAAATGGCAAGAGTGAAGTGGGGGAGAGGAAAATGAGAGACAAATGGCAAATAATATAATGCGGGAGATAAGGATTGTGATGGGTACTTGGTATAATGACTTTTGCGTAGACTACCCAGCAACGGCGCCAGAAATGGCTCCTTGTCGGGAGTCAAATCTTGACTTGAGCGAACCTCCCCGGCAACGGCGCCAGAAATCCTTCTTGCTACCTCTTGAGCACTGCGTTGGTTTTCCCCGAAGAGGAAGGGATGATGCAGCAAAGTAGCGTAAGTATTTCCCTCAATTTTTGAGAACCAAGGTATCAATCCAGTAGGAGGCTACGCATGAGTCCCTCGCACCTGCACAAAACAAATAAATCCTCGCAACCAACGCGATAAGGGGTTGTCAATCCCTACACGGCCACTTACGAGGTGAGATCTGATAGATATGATAAGATAATATTTTTGGTATTTTTATGATAAAGATGCAAAGTAAAATAAAAGCAAAGGAAATTACTAACTATTGGAAGATTAATATGATGAAGATAGACCCGGGGGCCATAGGTTTCACTAGTGGCTTCTCTCAAGAGCATGGGTATTCTACGGTGGGTGAACGAATTACTGTTGAGAAATTTACAGAATTGAGCATAGTTATGAGAATATCTAGGTATGATCATGTATATAGGCATCACGTCCGAGACAAGTAGACCGACTCCTGCCTGCATCTACTACTATTACTCCACTCATCGACCGCTATCCAGCATGCATCTAGAGTATTAAGTTCATGAAAACAGAGTAACGCTTTAAGCAAGATGACATGATGTAGAGGGATAAACTCATGCAATATGATGAGAACCCCATCGTGTTATCCTCCATGGCAATAATACAATACATGCCTTGCTGCCCCTACTATCACTGGGAAAGGACACCGCAAGATTGAACCCAAAGCTAAGCACTTCTCCAATTGCAAGAAAGATCAATCTAGTAGGCCAAACCAAACTGATAATTCGAAGAGACTTGCAAAGATAACCAATCATACATAAAAGAATTCAGAGAAGATTCAAATATTGTTCATAGATAGAGTTGATCATAAACCCACAATTCATCGGTCTCAACAAACACACCGCAAAAAGAAGATTACATCGAATAGATCTCCACAAGAGAGGGGGAGAACATTGTATTGAGATCCAAAAAGAGAGAAGATGCCATCTAGCTAATAACTATGGACCCGAAGGTCTGAGGTAAAGTACTTGTTGGGGATATCACTACTGGGCATAAACCGGCCTATCTGGGCCGGGTTAACTTCATCAGTAGTTAACTATGTTAAAACCCAAGAAGGCAGATGAGGGCTCAAGGCCCATAGTCGGTTCAAGGCCTGTAGCCGTAAACCGGCGTTGGTATGTAACTTGTATTGTAAGTTAGGAATAAGTAGAGACCAAACCGGACACATCTATGAGCCAGTATTGGGACTCTGTGAACCGACGGGCATCACCCGTGTATATAAGGGGACGACCCGGCGGCGGTTCAAGGACAAGAGACAACAACTCGAGACTTAGGCGAAGCTTATTTGCTCCCTAGTCATCGAAACCCCATCAATTCCATCACAACTAGACGTAGGCTTTTACCTTCACCAAAGGGGCCGAACTAGTATAAACTCTCTTGCGTCCCTGTGTTTGCTTTAACCCCTTCAAGCTAACCCGTTGCGATGGCTCCACGACTAAGTCCTTTCACGAGGACATCTGCCATGACAAAACCACAACAGTTGGCGCCCACCATGGGGCTATTGCACGATGGTTTCAGGTTCTTGGAGGGCCGCTTTGAAGGACTCGAGGGCTATGCTGTGGGCCGGATGACTAAGAGTCATCGCGGCAAGCTCTACATCGACGATGCAGGCTGGGGCCCCGAGGCCGGCTCAGTTGAGTACGGGTACCAGGTCCCCTTTGGTGGCATACACATTTTCATCGGCAAGATCAGTGAACCGGGCCCTGAGCCGGACATCTACACCGACCTCGTCGAAACGGCTCAGCGTGCGCGATCCGCCTGGGTTAAACCAGCCGTGAGGCATGCCTTCGTGGGATTCATCCATGGAGGAAGTTATGAGGATGGATCGGAATCCCGCAGCGAGACCATCGTTTGTTCCGACGACGAGTCATCAACCGGAGAAACCGAATCTCTATATCAACTACAAGACGGCCGGATTGGGGGCTGTTCCGATGGCGACAGTATTCTGGACCCCTCTGATCTACCCAACCGAGTTGGAATATTCATGGCTGGCACACAAGCAGCACTCCATTCTTCAACCGCTGCACCAATGACCTCCGGTTCAGTAGCAGTGACGGCTGCTGGGGCAGGAGGCTCTGTACGCCCGTCGGCTCAAGTTCTATCAGATCTATTTGATGCATTGGCTGTGCTCATGGCAGAAGCTAACCCGGTGGATCAGGACGCCCACAGCGCGGAGATAGCAAAGGTGAAGGAACAGATCACCCAGGCCAAGGCGGACCTGGCAGCTGAGGATGCCAGGATGACCGCAGAGCGGGCCGCTCTAGACGCACAAGCCTACAGGCTCATGTTGGACCAGAACGCGTCGCATGAAGTCATGAAGAGGAAGTACCGATCCCATTTGCCTTCGGTATTCGAGGCCAGAGACCTTTTCAACACCCCAGGAGCAGGAACCAGTAATCCGCTGGAGGTAAACCGGGCGGAGGCTCCCGCAACCGGCGCGCCGGTTCAGCCCCGTCGGATGGATCTGCCTCGTCAAAACACTGTTATACCTCAGGCTGTTTCGACACCTCTGGGTCACTACTCCAACCCGATGGACAATCTCGTTGCCGCTGCTGCACGGCTGGAGGCCATTCCAATTGAAGGTGACTTGCCGCAGGCAGTAGAGACGCGACGGGTCAAGGAGCTTCTGAGGACAGCTTTGGTCCAACAGGAAGCATACTCATACAGCCGCGACCGGATTCACTCGACCCCTCGTCCAAGCCGGAGCTATAGCAGGCATATGGATGAACCGGCAGTGTCAAGTAATGAACGACATGGAGCACCCCGTGGCAACACCCCGGTGGGTGGTGCCGATAACGCTCAGGAAGTGGTGGACCGGGCCCGAGCGCGCAGGGAGGCCGAGTTAGCCGCACAGTATCAGGCTCGGCAGCTTACGTCGGTTCGTCCAACTATCTTGATCGAACCTGGTGTTACTTCTAGTTCTTTGGGGGTGCCTTGCCTTGTCCCCGCTTTACGCAATGTGCGCCTGCCCAAGGATTTCAAAGGCCCGCGCAAGGTACCAAATTACACGGTGGATCAACCACCAGAGACATGGGTGGATAGCTATGAGATGGCCATGGAGATGCTTGATGTGGATGACGCGGCGTGTGCGAAGTACTTCACCATGATGCTTGAAGGAACGGCCCGCACTTGGTTAAAAAGCTTACCGGCCAATTCTATCAGTTCATGGGCCCAATTACGAGCCCGGTTTATCAGTAATTTCAAGGATACATGTAAGCAGCCCATGTCGATAGTAGACTTAGCTGCCTGTGTCCATGAGGAAGGAGAATCAGCGACTCATTGGGTGCGCCGGGTCTCACAAGTGTTGCATTCATCAGACCGCATCAACGCTAACACCGCAGTCTTAACCCTAGAAGGCAACTACCGGTTTGGGCCCCTGAAGCTGAAGTTGGGACGGATGAAGCGCCATTGCACTGACATGGGAACCCTCATGGCTGCTTTGGTAAAGTATGCTGATTCTGATAGTACCAAGGATCCAGAATCTGATGATGAAAAGGCAGGGAAGGGAAAGAGGAACAGCAGCTCCAAAGGTCAGCAGCATCACTTGGCAGGCAATGGTGGCGGAGGCAAGCGTAAAGCAGATGGTAACATGGACTTTGTGGCTAATACCAACACACAGGACAAGGGCCAGCGACGTAGGGGTAAACCGCCAAATCACAATGGGGCACCCAACCCTAACCCGGACCGCCTAAATTATCTACTGAGCCAGCCTTGTCCAAGACATGGGACAAAGGAGGTGCCAGCAAACCACCTTTGGAAGGATTGCTTCATTATGCAGGAGTTCAAGAATTCTAATGCCTTCCGGTATGATCACAGCTCCGGCGGTGGCTCAGGATCCGGGCCGGGTTACGGTGGAGGAAATTCCGGTTCAGGATTTAATGGTAATCCGGGCGAACATAATAATCAAAATAATCAGAACAACCAGGGTGGTTACAACCAGCAGCAGCAACAGTCAGGCTACCAAAGCAACCCAAAGCAGTTGAATAGTGGGCAGTACCATGTCTTCACCACTAGCTTGGACAAGCGAGACCGAAAGGTTCAGAGGCGGGCAGTCAACTCTGTTGAACCGGCCGTGCCCCGTTATTTACGCTGGTTTGAACAGCCAATCATATGGAGCAGAGAGGATCACCCTCCCCAGGTTGATAATCCAGGTCAGTTGGCTCTGGTGGTGGCGCCTCAGGTGGGAGGTTACAAGTTCACCAAGGTGCTCATGGATGGAGGGAGCAGCATTAATATCTTGTACTATGAGACCTTCCGTCTTATGGGACTAACAGATAAAAATCTCAAACCGTCTAATACGGTGTTCCATGGTGTGGTACCCAGCAAGTCAGCATATCCTGTTGGTAAGATAGCTCTGGAAGTGGCCTTTGGAGATGATCATGATTCCAGGTCAGAGACATTGACGTTTGAAGTGGTGAAAATCCAAAGTCCATATCACGCCCTGTTAGGGTGACCGGCCTACGCCAAGTTTATGGCACGGCCCTGTTATGTGTATTTGCAGCTCAAGATGCTGGGTCACAAGGGGACAATAACGGTTCACGGAAGCCGTAAAATCGCTTTGGAGTGCGAGGAAGGAGATGCGGCCTACGCAGAGTCGGTTTGTGCCACCGAGGAGCTGAAGTATTATAGGGACAATGTTGATCCGGCGGATATGACTCCATTAAAGAAGCCAACTACGGAGCATGATCCGGCCCTGAAGTTCAAATCGGCAGCAGAAACTAAGCTTGTTGACTTCGTACCTGGCGATTCGTCCAAGCAATTCAGCATCAGTGCCAACTGAAGGAAATATGCCCTAGAGGCAATAATATAGTTATTATTTATTTCCTTATATCATGATAAATGTTTATTATTCATGCTAGAATTGTATTAACCGGAAACATAATACATGTGTGAATACATAGACAACTTAGTGTCACTAGTATGCCTCTACTTGACTAGCTCGTTAATCAAAGATGGTTATGTTTCCTAACCATAAACAAAGTGTTGTTATTTGACTAACGAGGTCATATCATTAGTTGAATGATCTGATTGACATGACCCATTCCATTAGCTTAGCACCCGATCGTTTAGTATGGTGCTATTGCTTTCTTCATGACTTATACATGTTCCTATGACTATGAGATTATGCAACTCCCGTTTACCAGAGGAACACTTTGTGTGCTACCAAATGTCACAACGTAACTGGGAGATTATAAAGGAGCTCTACAGGTGTCTCCAAAGGTAGATGTTGGGTTGGCGTATTTCGAGATTAGGATTTGTCACTCCGATTGTCGGAGAGGTATCTCTGGGCCCTCTCGGTAATGCACATCACTTAAGCCTTGCAAGCAATGCAACTAATGAGTTAGTTGCGAGATTATGTATTACAGAACGAGTAAAGAGACTTGCCGGTAACGAGATTGAACTAGGTATTGGATACCGACGATCGAATCTCGGGCAAGTAACATACCGATGACAAAGGGAATAACGTATGTTGTTATGCGGTCTGACCGATAAAGATCTTCGTAGAATATGTAGGAGCCAATATGGGCATCCAGGTCCCGCTATTGGTTATTGACCGGAGACGTGTCTCGGTCATGTCTACATTGTTCTCGTCCCGTAGGGTCCGCACGCTTAAGGTTTCGATGACAGTTATATTATGAGTTTTGATGTACCGAAGGAGTTCAGTGTCCCAGATAAGATCGGGAACATGACGAGGAGTCTCGAAATGGTCGAAACGTAAAGATCAATATATTGGACGACTATATTCGGACATCGGAAAGGTTCCGAGTGATTCGGGTATTTTTCGGAGTACCAGAGAGTTACGGGAATTCGCCGGGAGAAGTATTGGGCCTTGATGGGCTTTAGTGGGAAGAGGAGAAAGGGCCTGCTGCGCCCCCCCTCCCCTCTAGTCCGAATAGGACTAGGGAAAAGGGGGCCGGCCACCTTTCCTTCTCCTCCACTTCCTTCTCCCTTCCTCCCCTCTTGGTGGACTCCTACTAGGACTTGGAGTCCTAGTAGGACTCCACATCCTAGCCGCACCTAGCCTTGGTCGGCCTCCTCCTCCTCCATCCTTTATATACAGGGGCAGGGGGCACCCATAGACACACAAGTTGATCTTTGAGATCGTTCCTTAGCCGTGTGCGGTGCCCCCTGCCATCATATTCCACCTCGATCATATCGTTGTAGTGCTTAGGCGAAGCCCTGCGTCGGTAGAACATCAAGATCGTCACCACGCCGTCGTGCTGACGGAACTCCTCCCCGAAGCTTTGCTGGATCGGAGCCCGGGGATCGTCATCGAGCTGTACGTGTGCTAAGAACTCGGAGGTGCCGGAGTAACAGTGCTTGGATCGGTCGGATCGGGAAGAATACATACGACTACTTCCTCTACGTTGTGTCAACGCTTCCGTTGCGATCTACAAGGGTACATAGATCATGCTCTCCCCCTCGTTGCTATGCATCACCATGATCTTGCGTGTGCGTAGGAAATTTTTTGAAATTACTATGTTCCCCAACAGTGGCATCCGAGCCAGGTTTTATGGTTTGATGTTATTTGCACGAGTAGAACACAAGTGAGTTGTGGGTGATATAAGTCATACTGCCTACCAGCATGCCATACTTTGGTTCGGCGGTATTGTTGGATGAAGCGGCCCGGACCGACATTACGCGTACGCTTACGCGAGACTGGTTCTACCGCCGTGCTTTGCACACAGGTGGCTGGCGGGTGTCAGTTTCTCCAACTTTAGTTGAATGGAGTGTGGCTACGCCCGGTCCTTGCGAAGGTTAAAACGGAGTCTATTTGACGAACTATCGTTGTGGTTTTTATGCGTAGGTGAGATTGGTTCTTACTTAAGCCCGTAGCAGCCACGTAAAACTTGCAACAACAAAGTAGAGGACGTCTAACTTGTTTTTGTAGGGCATGTTGTGATGTGATATGGCCAAGACATGATGCTAAATTTTATTGTATGAGATGATCATGTTTTGTAACCGAGTTATTGGCAACTGGCAGGAGCCATATGGTTGTCGCTTTATTGTATGCAATGCAATCGCGATGTAATGCTTTACTTTATCACTAAGCGGTAGCGATAGTCGTGGAAGCATAAGATTGGCGAGACGACAACGATGCTACGATGGAGATCAAGGTTTCATGCCGGTGACGATGGTGATCATGACGGTGCTTCGGAGATGGAGATCACATGCACAAGATGATGATGGCCATATCATATCACTTATATTGATTGCATGTGATGTTTATCTTTTTATGCATCTTATATTGCTTTGATTGACGGTAGCATTATAAGATGATCTCTCACTAAATTATCAAGAAGTGTTCTCCCTGAGTATGCACCATTGCCAAAGTTCGTCGTGCCCAGACACCACGTGATGATCGGGTGTGATAAGCTCTACGTCCATCTACAACGGGTGCAAGCCAGTTTTTGCACACGCAGAATACTCATGTTAAACTTGACGAGCCTAGCATATGCAGATATGGCCTCGGAACACGGAGACCGAAAGGTCGAGCGTGAATCATATAGTAGATATGATCAACATAGCGATGTTCACCATTGAAAACTACTCCATCTCACGTGATGATCGGTTATGGTTTAGTTGATTTGGATCACGTGATCACTTAGAGGATTAGAGGGATGTCTATCTAAGTGGGAGTTCTTAAGTAATTTGATTAATTGAACTTAAACTTATCATGAACTTAGTACCTGATAGTATCTTGCATGTTTATGTTGATTGTAGATAGATGGCTCGTGCTGTTGTTCCGTTGAATTTTAATGCGTCCCTTGAGAAAGCAAAGTTGAAAGATGATGGTAGCAATTACACGGACTGGGTCCGTGACTTGAGGATTATCCTCATTGCTGCTCAGAAGAATTACATCCTGGAAGCACCGCTGGGTGCCAGGCCTGCTGCTGGAGCAACACCAGATGTTATGAACGTCTGGCAGAGCAAAGCTGATGACTACTCGATAGTTCAGTGTGCCATGCTTTACGGCTTAGAATCGGGACTTCAACGACGTTTTGAACGTCATGGAGCATATGAGATGTTCTAGGAGTTGAAGTTAATATTTCAAGCAAATGCCCGAATTGAGAGATATGAAGTCTCCAATAAATTCTATAGCTGCAAGATGGAGGAGAACAGTTCTGTCAGTGAGCATATACTCAAAATGTCTGGGTATAATAATCACTTGATTCAGATGGGAGTTAATCTTCTAGATGATTGCATCATTGACAGAATTCTCCAATCACTGCCACCAAGCTACAAGAGCTTCGTGATGAACTATAATATGCAAAGGATGAACAAGACTATTCCCGAGCTCTTTGCAATGCTGAAAGCTGCGAAGGTAGAAATCAAAAAGGAGCATCAAGTGTTGATGGTCCGCAAGACCACTAGTTTCAAGAAAAAGGGAAAAGGGAAGAAGAAGGGGAACTTCAAGAAGAACGGCAAGCAAGTTGCTGCTCAAGAGAAGAAACCCAAGTCTGGACCTAAGCCTGAAACTGAGTGCTTCTACTACAAGCAGACTGGTCACTGGAAGCGGAACTGCCCCAAGTATTCGGCGGATAAGAAGGATGGAAGGTGAACAAAGGTATATGCGATATACATGTTATTGATGTGTACCTTACTAATGCTCGCAGTAGCACCGTGGTATTTGATACTGGTTTTGTTGCTAATATTTGCAACTCGAAACAGGGACTACGGATTAAGTGAAGATTGGCTAAGGACGAGGTGACGATGCGCGTGGGAAATGGTTCCAAAGTCGATGTGATCGCGGTCGGCATGCTACCTCTACATCTACCTTCGGGATTAGTATTAGACCTAAATAATTGTTAATTGGTGCCAGCGTTGAGCATGAACATTATATCTGGATCTTGTTTAATGCGAGACGGTTATTCATTTAAATCAGAAAATAATGGTTGTTCTATTTATATGAGTAATATCTTTTATGGTCATGCACCCTTGAAGAGTGGTCTATTCTTATTGAATCTCGATAGTAGTGACACTTATATTCATAATGTTGAAGCCAAAAGATGCAGAGTTGATAATGATGGTGCAACTTATTTGTGGCACTGTCGTTTAGGTCATATCGGTGTAAAGCGCATGAAGAAACTCCATACTGATGGACTTTTGGAACCACTTGATTATGAATCACTTGGTACTTGCGAACCGTGCCTCATGGGCAAGATGACTAAAACACCGTTCTCTGGTACTATGGAGAGAGCAACAGATTTATTGGAAATCATACATACCGATGTATGTGGTCCGATGAATATTGAGGCTCGTGGCGGATATCGTTATTTTCTCACCTTCACAGATGACTTAAGCAGATATGGGTATATCTACTTAATGAAACATAAGTCTGAAACATTTGAAAAGTTCAAAGAATTTCAGAGTGAAGTTGAAAATCATCGTAACAAGAAAATAAAGTTTCTACGATCTGATCGTGGAGGAGAATATTTGAGTTACGAGTTTGGTGTACATTTAAAAAATTGTGGAATAGTTTCGAACTCACGCCACCCGGAACACCACAGCGTAATGGTGTGTCCGAACGTCGTAATCGTACTTTACTAGATATGGTACAATCTATGATGTCTCTTACTGATTTACCGCTATCGTTTTGGGGTTATGCTTTAGAGACGGCCGCATTCACGTTAAATAGGGCACCATCAAAATCCGTTGAGACGACGCCTTATGAACTATGGTTTGGCAAGAAACCAAAGTTGTCGTTTCTTAAAATTTGGGGCTGCGATGCTTATGTGAAAAAGCTTCAACCTGATAAGCTTGAACCCAAATCGGAGAAATGTGTCTTCATAGGATACCCAAAGGAGACTGTTGGGTACACCTTCTATCACAGATCCGAAGGCAAGATATTTGTTGCTAAGAATGGATCCTTTCTAGAGAAGGAGTTTCTCTCGAAAGAAGTGAGTGGGAGGAAAGTAGAACTTGACGAGGTAACTGTACCTGCTCCCTTATTGGAAAATAGTACATCACAGAAAACTATTTCTGCGACATCTATACCAATTAGTGAGGAAGCTAATGATGATGATCATGAAACTTCAGGACAGGATACTACTGAACCTCGTAGATCGACCAGAGTGAGATCCGCACCAGAGTGGTACGGTAATCCAGTTCTGGAAATCATGCTACTAGATCATGATGAACCTACGAACTATGAAGAAGCGATGGTGAGCCCAGATTCCGCAAAGTGGCTTGAAGCCATGAAATCTGAGATGGGATCCATGTATGAGAACAAAGTATGGACTTTGGTTGACTTGCCCGATGATCGGCAAGCAATTGAGAATAAATGGATCTTCAAGAAGAAGACTGACGCTAACGGTAATGTTACTGTCTACAAAGCTCGACTTGTCGCAAAAGGTTTTCGACAAGTTCAAGGGGTTGACTACGATGAGACCTTCTCACCCGTAGTGATGCTTAAGTCTGTCCGAATCATGTTAGCAATTGCCGCGTTTTATGATTATGAAATTTGGCAAATGGATGTCAAAACTGCATTCCTGAATGGATTTCTGGAAGAAGAGTTGTATATGATGCAACCAGAAGGTTTTGTCGATCCAAAGGGAGCTAACAAAGTGTGCAAGCTCCAGCGATCCATTTATGGACTGGTGCAAGCCTCTCGGAGTTGGAATAAACGCTTTGATCGTGTGATTAAAGCATTTGGTTTTATACAGACTTTTGGAGAAGCATGTATTTACAAGAAAGTGAGTGGGAGCTCTGTAGCATTTCTGATATTATATGTGGATGACATATTACTGATTGGAAATGACATAGAATTTCTGGATAGCATAAAGGGATACTTGAATAAGAGTTTTTCAATGAAAGACCTCGGTGAAGCTGCTTACATATTAGGCATAAAGATCTATAGAGATAGATCAAGACGCTTAATTGGACTTTCACAAAGCACATACCTTGACAAGATTTTGAAGAAGTTCAAAATGGATCAAGCAAAGAAAGGGTTCTTGCCTGTGTTACAAGGTGTGAAGTTGAGTCAGACTCAATGCCCGACCACTGCAGAAGATAGAGAGAAAATGAAAGATGTTCCCTATGCTTCAGCCATAGGCTCTATCATGTATGCAATGCTGTGTACCAGACCTGATGTATGCCTTGCTATAAGTTTAGCAGGGAGGTACCAAAGTAATTCAGGAGTGGATCACTGGACAGCGGTCAAGAACATCCTGAAATACCTGAAAAGGACTAAGGATATGTTTCTCGTATATGGAGGTGACAAAGAGCTCACCGTAAGGAGGTTACGTTGATGCAAGCTTTGACACTGATCCGGACGATTCTAAATCGCAAACCGGATACGTGTTTATATTAAATGGTGGAGCTGTCAGTTGGTGCGGTTCTAAACAAAGCGTCGTAGCGAGATCTACATGTGAAGCGGAGTACATAGCTGCTTCGGAAGCAGCGAACGAAGGAGTCTGGATGAAGGAGTTCATATCCGATCTAGGTGTTATACCTAGTGCATCGGGTCCACTGAAAATCTTTTGTGACAATACTGGTGCAATTGCCTTGGCAAAGGAATCCAGATTTCACAAGAGGACCAAGCACATCAAGAGACGCTTCAATTCCATCCGGGATCTAGTCCAGGTGGGAGACATAGAGATTTGCAAGATACATACGGATCTGAATGTTGCAGACCCGTTGACTAAGCCTCTTCCACGAGCAAAACATGATCAGCACCAAGGCTCCATGGCTGTTAGAATCATTGCTGTGTAATCTAGATTATTGACTCTAGTGCAAGTGGGAGACTGAAGGAAATATGCCCTAGAGGCAATAATATAGTTATTATTTATTTCCTTATATCATGATAAATGTTTATTATTCATGCTAGAATTGTATTAACCGGAAACATAATACATGTGTGAATACATAGACGAACTTAGTGTCACTAGTATGCCTCTACTTGACTAGCTCGTTAATCAAAGATGGTTATGTTTCCTAACCATAAACAAAGTGTTGTTATTTGATTAACGAGGTCACATCATTAGTTGAATGATCTGATTGACATGACCCATTCCATTAGCTTAGCACCCGATCGTTTAGTATGTTGCTATTGCTTTCTTCATGACTTATACATGTTCCTATGACTATGAGATTATGCAACTCCCGTTTACCAGAGGAACACTTTGTGTGCTACCAAACGTCACAACATAACTGGGTGATTATAAAGGAGCTCTACAGGTGTCTCCAAAGGTAGATGTTGGGTTGGCGTATTTCAAGATTAGGATTTGTCACTCTGATTGTCCGAGAGGTATCTCTGGGCCCTCTCGGTAATGCACATCACTTAAGCCTTGCAAGCAATGCAACTAATGAGTTAGTTGCGAGATGATGTATTACAGAACGAGTAAAGAGACTTGCCGGTAACGAGATTGAACTAGGTATTGGATACCGACGATCGAATCTCGGGCAAGTAATATACCGTTGACAAAGGGAACAACGTATGTTGTTATGCGGTCTGACCGATAAAGATCTTCGTAGAATATGTAGGAGCCAATATGGGCATCTAGGTCCCGCTATTGGTTATTGACCGGAGACGTGTCTCGGTCATGTCTACATTGTTCTCGTCCCGTAGGGTCCACATGCTTAAGGTTTCGATGACAGTTATATTATGAGTTTTGATGTACCGAAGGAGTTCGGAGTCCCGGATGAGATTGGGGACATGACGAGGAGTCTCGAAATGGTCGAGACGTAAAGATCGATATATTGGACGACTATATTCGGACATCGGAAAGGTTCCGAGTGATTCGGGTATTTTTCGGAGTACCGGAGAGTTACGGGAATTCGTCTGGAGAAGTATTGGGCCTTGATGGGCTTTAGTGGGAAGAGGAGAAAGGGCATGCTGCGCCCCCCCCCCTCCCCTCTAGTCCGAATAGGACTCGGGAAAAGGGGGCCGGCCACCTTTCCTTCTCCTCCACTTCCTTCTCCCTTCATCCCCTCTTGGTGGACTCCTACTAGGACTTGGAGTCCTAGTAGGACTCCACATCCTGGCCGCACCTAGCCTTGGCCGGCCTCCTCCTCCTCCATCCTTTATATACAGGGGCAGGGGGCACCCCATAGACACACAAGTTGATCTTTGAGATCGTTCCTTAGCCATGTGCGGTGCCCCCTGCCACCATATTTCACCTCGATCATATCGTTGTAGTGCTTAGGTGAAGCCCTGCGTCGGTAGAACATCAAGATCGTCACCACGCCGTCATGCTGACGGAACTCCTCCCTGAAGCTTTGCTGGATCGAAGCCCGGGGATCGTCATCGAGCGGTACGTGTGCTAAGAACTCGGAGGTGTCGGAGTAATGGTGCTTGGATCGGTCGGATCGGGAAGAAGACGTATGACTACTTCCTCTACGTTGTGTCAACGCTTCCGTTGCGATCTACAAAGGTACGTAGATCATGCTCTCCCCCTCGTTGCTATGCATCACCATGATCTTGCATGTGCGTAGGAAATTTTTTGAAATTACTACGTTCCCCAACACCAACTTGGATCCGAAATAGGAAAGCGCGCTCATCAAGTTCATCCGTGAGAATTGGGACATTTTTGCATGGAAGCCCTCTGACATGCCAGGTGTACCGAGGCAACTCGCTGACCACACCCTTAATATGGATCCTAAATACAAACCGGTGAAACAGTTCCTCCGCCGGTTTAACGAAGAAAGACGCAAGGCAATTGGAGAAGAGGTAGCCAGGCTCTTAGCAGCTGGCTTTATTATTGAAGTTTTTCACCCTGAGTGGCTTGCCAATCCGGTGCTAGTCCTTAAGAAAAACGGCACCTGGCGCATGTGTGTGGATTACACAGATCTTAATAAGGCTTGTCCAGCAGATCCTTTTGCCCTCCCCCATATTGATCAAATTATTGATGCTACAGCGGGTTGCGAGCGTTTAAGTTTTTTGGATGCATATTCTGGCTATCATCAGATCAAAATGGCAGTTAAGGACCAGGAGAAGACGGCATTCATAACTCCCTTTGGAGCCTTCTGCTATGTGTCTATGCCCTTTGGGCTCAAGAGTGCCCAGGAAACTTATCAACGGTGTGTACAAAATTGTCTTCACAAGAAGATTGGCCGTAATGTACATGCTTACGTGGATGATATTGTGGTTAAGTCCAGGGAGAAGGAAACTCTAGTTGGCGATTTAAAGGAAACCTTTGATAACCTGCGGATGTACAAGATGATGCTTAATCCGGCCAAGTGTGTCTTTGGTGTACCGGCAGGCAAATTATTGGGTTTTCTGGTGTCCAACAGGGGAATTGAGGCTAATCCGAAGAAGATCACAGCCATCACCTCCCTGGCTAAATCGAAGTGTATCAATGATGTTCAACGCCTGGCAGGCTGGATTGCCGCGTTGAGCCGGTTTATCAACCGCCTTGGTGAGAAGGCAATCCCTTTGTATCAGATGTTGAAGAATACGGATCAGTTCGTCTGGAGTTCCGCTGCTGATGAAGCATTTGAGGACTTAAAGCGGCAATTGGCCAATCTGCTTGTGCTCACCGCTCCCATTGACAAGGAAGCGTTACTACTATATGTTGCTGCTAATGCTCGTGCGGTCCGCGTGGCTATTGTGGTGGAGCGAAAGGAGGCAGGTAAGGAGCATCCGGTTCAACGTCCGGTCTATTATATCAGCGAGGTACTCATTGAGTCCAAGCAAAGGTATCCGCATTGGCAGACGCTACGGAGTTTTTATGGCAAGCCGGAAGCTTAAGCAATACTTCCAAGGGCACCCAATTACGGTGGTCAGTTCTGCTCCTTTGGGGGATATCATCCAGAACCGGGAAGCGACTGGCCGGATTGTCAAGTAGGCTATAGAGCTTGGGCCGCACGGATTGAAGTATGTGCCTCGGACGGCGGTTAAGTCTCAAGCACTTGTTCATTTCATCAATGATTGGACGGAAATGCAAGCACCTGAAGAAAAGTAGGATCACACATATTGGACCATCCATTTTGACGGATACAGGCAATTGGAAGGCTCGGGGGCTGGAGTCATATTAACTTCCCCACGAGGTGATAAGTTTTGTTACGTTCTCCGCTTAATGTTCCCTTGTACTAACAATGCAGCTGAGTATGAAGCCTTGCTCCATGGTCTCCGGATGGCTAAGGAGATGAACCTAAGTCGAGTTAAGCGCTTCGGTGACTCGGACCTCGTGGCTCAACAAGTATCTGGCACTTGGGACTCCAAGGACCCACTCATGGCAGCATATCGTCGTGAGGTGGATATTGTTACAGGTCACTTTAAAGGCTATCAGGTGGACCACGTGGACCGACGGAAGAATGAAGCGGCGGACGCATTAAGCCGGCTGGGCTCTCAGCGCAAACCGGTCCCGCCCAATGTTTTTCTGAATGAGCTGCACAACCCGTCGGTCAAACTCCCTGGTGAAGCGGATTTGGATATTCCTGATCCGGAGGCTCAATTGGTGGCAGCTCTTCATATCATTCCGGATTGGACACTTCCTTACCTGGCGTACATGAATCGGGGCGAGTTACCAGAGGATGAGATTCTGGCCCGACAGATAATCCGGCGGTCCAAGTCCATGACTATTGTCAATGGCGAGTTGCATCATTACAGTGTATGAGGGGCGCTTCAACGCTGTGTGTCTCCTGAAGAAGGCTGTGAAATTTTGCGTGAGATCCACGAAGGAGATTGTGGTCACCATGTCGGTTCAAAATCTTTGGTGGCTAAAGCGTTCTGCCATGGCTTCTATTGGTTAACTGCTCATGCTGATGCGGAGGATCTGGTCAGACGATGTGATGGTTGCCAGAAGTTTTCAAGACGTGCTCATGTACCGGCTCAAGAGTTGAGAATGATTCCAATTACTTGTCCGTTTGTGACTTGGGGGTTGGATATGGTTGGGCCTTTCAAAAGGTCCAAAGATAAGAAGACCCACCTCCTGGTGGCGGTTGACAAGTTTACAAAGTGGGTGGAGGCAGAACCTGTTAGCAAGTGTGATGCGGCCACGGAGGTTTAGTTCATCAAAAAAGTGATTTTTTGGTTTGGCTTTCCACACAGTATCATCACAGATAATGGTACCAATTTGTCCAAAGGTGCCACGAAGGAGTTCTGCGAACGGGAGCACATCCGGCTTGACGTTTCATCGGTGGCACACCCACAGTCCAATGGTCAAGTAGAAAGGGCTAATCAAGAGATCTTGAGAGGCATCAAGCCCCGGCTTATGGTTCCTTTGCAGAGAACACCGGGTTGTTGGGTAGAAGGGTTACCATCTGTGTTATGGAGCATCAATACTACACCCAACAGATCAACAGGATACACACCGTTCTTCATGGTTTACGGAGCGGAGGCGGTTCTCCCCAGTGATATCCGTGATGACTCACCTCGTGTGGCGGCTTATGTTGAAGCGGAAAATGAGACAGCACAGCAAGACGCTTTGGACCTGTTGGATGAAGAACGTGACATAGCAGCCGCCCGCTCGGCGATTTACCAACAGGATCTTTGTCATTATCACAGTCGCTGAGTCAGAACCAGAACCTTTCAGGAAGGAGATTTGGTGCTTCGGCTCATCCAAGATCACACTGATATGCATAAGCTATCCCCACCTTGGGAGGGACCTTTCGTGGTCAGCAAGAATCTGCACAACGGGTCATACTATCTGATCGATATTCGAGAGCATAAAGACTCACGTACATCAGAGGAGGAGACCAACAGGCCGTGGAACATAGCTCATCTTCGGCCTTACTATACCTGAGCCATTGGCTCTATTTATGTACATATTACGATGATGTATATATTATGATTAAATATAATAAACCGGAACCTCAGCTAAAGCAGGGTATCTGTTCTTGTACATCATGTGTGGTTACACGGAGTTGTTCTAAAGCGGCCTCCGGTTTACCCCTTGCATTAGCTTTTCAAAAGCATCATGTTATATCACTTGGGGGCTTGGTCGTTTCCGAACCAATGCAACACCTCTTGATAGGCGAGAGCCACCAGATCACTTGGGGACTTGGTCACGTCTGAACCAGTCACACCTCTTGATCGGCCTAAGGCCACAGAATCACTTGGGGGCTTGGTCGAACCCGAACCATTGCCACGCCTCTTGATCGGCATAAATGCCACGGTTTCATTTGGGAACCTGGCTGACTTGAACCATAGCTACACCTATTGGGAGCTTGGTCATGTCCGACCATGGTAACGCCATCTAATCAGCTCAAATAAGCCTATTTTTGCAAATGGTTTTATCATTGCCTTTGCTTCACAATTTTCTTTGATAGATATTTTCTTTCTTTTTGTTGCGTTTTTTAAACCGACGAAGTTTTAAACCGGTTCACACTGTCAATTGACAGAACACAGTCCATTTTTAATCCGGAGACTATTTGCTCGGTTTGATTTTTTTGTTAACATCCTATTACGGAGTAACACGGTGTTTTCTTATAACCCGGCATGGTTTACATGGTAAACCGGCATTATATACGGGAGCTGCTATCTCCTCCAACAGTGGGGGTTTATAAACCTCTGCTTCAAGATTGGCTAAGCCAACTTCACGCCCAACGATGGCAGGTATTATGTATCTCAAAGATTTGATCATATGCTTAAATTTAAGATATTTTGATATGCAGACATCATGCTCCGCCTGACGGTACAACCGCGGTGGCACTTTAAGATTTTTTATGTTGCAGAAAATAATTTGGAAAGTTCATCACCCAAAGGAAGCACAAGTTGCAGTGGTTATGCACGAAGGCATATTAAGATCAAGAGTGTCAGCTAGCCTATTACAAGGCAACACGGTGCCCAAAATAAGATCATTGTTTTTTCAAAGGAGAAGCAGTTTAAACCGGCTTCCGGTTTAAGCTTGGTCACCAGCCTGGCCTGATGGTTGTGGATCATCCCGCGCCGCTTCAGCTTCAGTTTCTCTACCCAGCGGCTGGAAATCAACAGTTGTCCAGTCGATTCCCATTAATGCTCGAAAGACAGCTTCATCATGGATCAGCAACGACGGTTCAATATCGGGAGCATAAGTATGCTTACGGATTGGAGGGATAAGATTTTCCGCTTCATGAATTGGTGCAGCTACTCGCTTGTTTTGATTGTCATAATGGGCTTGATAGTGAGACAAGTCTGCTTCTTCAGCCAATTGACAAGCTAGCGGACGCACCTCCCGGTTTATTGCTCGCAGATCCGCTTCACTAAAATCTGACCCATCTTCCTACAAGCTGGGATAGCCCTGAGCTGCTTCAATACAATCAAAATCTGGCACCCAAGCTTTTGCCAGGATTAAGGCATTGATCGCACTGGTTCGAGCAGTAGATTTCTTCAGCTCTTCAACCTGGGTAGGAAGCACCGATAGTTTCTGCAGAGTGTCCTGAATCAAAGTGGGCGCCAGCTTGTTGTGGGATGCAGTATAGATGATCCGCTGTGCACTAGTGTATAGTTGTTGGATCAACGTATAGGCGGCTTTCAATTTCTTCCGCACATCTGACCCCAAATGACCAATGCGTGTCCCTGAAATATCACAAAGGGTTAACAAACCGACAGCTCTGTAAGACGGCAGAATCAATTCAGAAATCAAACCGGCTTACCAAAGATAGCAGCGGTCATGGCATGCACGTGCCGCTTTATGCTGGTCAGTTCATCCACCACGGGTTTTAGTGCAGCCTCGGCGTCTTCTGCTCATTTGGTTAAAGCGGATTTTTCAGTAGCCCAATCCGCCCGCTCCTTCTTGAAATCCTTCTTAAGTTGTTCCATGACGCTTAAGGCGCTAGTCAACTCCTCTTTTGCTTTTGAGGTTTCGGTCTATTGGGACTTCAGATTTTCTTGGAGATCAGTGATTTGGGTCTCTTTTGTCTATAGCTCAGCCTGCATACAGACAGTTATATGATTCAGCAAGCAGTGCAAGAATTGAAGCACCAACCACATAAGAAGTTATGCACTTGGCGCTTGGGGGCTAATGCCTATTTGATCTTCATATTTCACTTGATTATAAAGTCCCAAGCTCAATACAAGTATTCAACTTGGCACTTGGGGGCTAATGGCTATTTGTTCAAATAAGTTCTGATGCGGCGATATTAATTACTTAAGTCCCGGTTTAACTACACTAAGTTGAACCGGCCCTTGGGGGCTACATCAGCGAATTTCGAGGCTTTAAGATTTATATTAGTAAGTCCCGGTTTGAAAGAAGATTACAAACCGGTCCTTGGGGGCTAGGCGAATCAGTAAGAATTGAAGCATACAAGTAGGAAAGAGCATATCGAAGTTACCTCATATTTATCTTTCATCATGTTAACCAGACCGACTTCATAGTCACGACTGGTATATAGCCGGTTCAGATAGCCGGAATGGATGTCTTGGGCGTTTAGAGCAGTGTAAGTCGCCAGATCAACATTCCACTTGCCCTTGCCAAAGGCAGCAAATTCTTCCTTGGCAGTATGTTTAGACAAAGCGACAGGATTGCTTGGCTCTGTATGGCCAATGCCAGTAATAACAACTTCATCATCCTTGACATCGCCGGTTTGCATTGGGGCCGTCAGTTTATCAGTAGACTTGGATGGACTGGTGGATTTCTCAATCCGGATGGGGCTTCTGGGCTGGTCAACAGGACCGGAGGTATCAACATGTCTCTCTTCAGTAATAAAATCATCATCTTGTGGTGGTGGATCGTTTTGCACATCCTCATGGATGGCCGCTTCAGGGTTGAGTACTCTATCCGGTTCAGGAATAGCATCTTCTTCAGCCGCTTTATCTAGGCGAGCCTTCTTGCTTGGCTTAGGCTTGGCCCTGAAAGGAGTAACAAAGGTCAGTACAGTATATGCTACAAAGTAATACACCAGAAGCATTATGATAAGTATGGCTTACCCAAGCACCGTTTTGAGCGGCGGCAGCTTAGTAGCTGATGACTCGCCAGATGATGAATGGGAAATGACCTGATAATCGGAGTTAGACGGATTAAGAGGTTGACGAAAACAGCCCATTTTAGGACAAGCACTGACAGGCAAATTAGAGACCTCTGAATGGCGTTTCCGAACCAGACTATTCGGTAAACCGGCGGAGGTAAGCACCTGGCCACTATGCCGGGTCGTGCGGCGAGCTTCGTGCTGTTGGGTCTTCATAAGAAATTTGGGATCCAAGTAAGCAAGAGGATGAGAAAATTTAACCTTCCGATTTGCCTGACGGATTTTTAGTGAAGGCAAAGGATCTGAATCGGAGGAAAGAATAATTACCTCTGCAACATCAGCATGACTGGCTTCGGCATCATCCTGACAAATATCATCATCAATAAGGCGCGTGAAAAATAAGCCAAGTGAATCAAGTTCTACCTCAAGGTCCGGGTTACCCACATCGTCATCAGCGGCCAGATCAGAGGATGTAGTGGTTCTTTTCCTGTGAGTAGTCTTCTTCACAGCTTTAGTCTTTTGCCGGAATGATCTTTCCGGTTTGTCTGGTTTTTCAGGTTTCTCCTGCGGCAGTTTCTTGCTCCAAAATGGATCATTGCCCTGTTTAAACAGGCATTGATATTAAACAATGGCTAGATATATCAATAACATGTTCAGAAAAAAGAACAATCAAACTCTTACAGCTAGCGGTTTGTTGGTGGCACAGAAGGGAAGCAGGCTGGTTCAAGCACAGACGTGTTCCGGTTCATTCAGCATTTTATTCACAGCCTCTGTGATTTCTTCATCGGTAAGCTGGATGTTAGCATGTCGCAGTGGGTCATCAACACTGCCAGTATACTCGCACATCAAACCGGAGCGCTGACTAAGGGGCAGTATGCTCCATGATATCCAGCAGCGAGCAAGATCAACTCCTGTTAAACCATTGGCCATAAAGGCTCTGAGCTTGGACAGTTGAGGAGCGTATTTGCTTCTCTCTTTAGCAGTCAACCTTTGCGGAAAGGGGTGTGTATTGCTAAGCCGCTCCGGACGAAAGCCAGGCAAAGGATTTTCACCAGCAGGGGAAGTGTCTTTGCAATAGAACCATGTTTGATTCCACTCTTTGGGGTGGCTGTGAAGTTTGGCGTGAGGGTATGTGACCTCTTTTCTTTTCTGAATCGCCACACCACCCAATTCTATGTTGGAACCGTCAGTAAACTCAGTGCGGCGGTTTAGATGGAAGCAGTCTCTGAACAGTTCAACGGTGGGCTCCTCTTGAAAGAACACCTCACATAGTACTTGGAAGTGACACGTGTTCGTAACAGAGTTGGGGCCAATGTCTTGTGGGTGGAGTTAAAAATTGGCCAAAACGTCCCGGTAAAATTTAGAACCAGGCGGCTTAAAGCCCCGGGCTAAGTGATCTACGAAAATGACGACTTCTCCTTTTTGAGGTGTGGGAGGGCATTCTTCGCCAAGGACCCTCCAATGGATGGTATTTTTGCTGCCTAAAGTGCCGATCAGGACTAAGTTGTTCAGTTCAGTCTCTGTGACGCGGGAAGGGACCCAGTTGCACTCATATACTTGCTTGGCCATGATGAAATCTACAAAATAGGTGATTCCGGTTCAAGAATGCATTGATTAAAGTACACTGGCATGTCCAATATTAAACCGGAGCCAGTTCTATCTAAACCGGAGTGTTATGAAGAACAGCATCTGGCGGTTCAACAAGGGGACTAATGGTATATACTGGGTTGTTAATTTTTCTACACCAAGCTAAACCGCCGGATCTAGGCATTTAAATAGTTGAGATTGCTGATGGGTAAGTGTACAGAAACAGATTTCACAAGTTTTCTCTACGGCGACGGATCTGAAGCAAGTTCAGAAAAGAAGGAAAATATTCAAGGTTCAAAAAAGAGCAGTACCGAATCAATGGGCAGAGGTACAGGTAGATCTATGATCTGGAGGGATGTAAGTGAAGGCGGATGCTAAAAACTACCGCTACATAGAGCAAAGGTTCACAGGTTCATCTAAGCTCTATGATATGAGTACGAAGCAGACGATGAACACTGAAGAACGTGGAAACCCTAGAACGGATCTACGGAGGAAAAGGTGAAGAACTCACCAGAGCCAAGGAGGAAACAGAAGGTCGCCGCGATGCTCTGGTACGATCAGGGTGATGCAGCGGCCAAGGTTGGAGCAGAGGTCGTCAACGGCGGCGGAGCTCCGAAGCTGGACGACGCGGGGAAGACAAAGCAGAAGGGCGCGAAGGGGAAAAAGAAATGACCCCTCGGTCCTATTTATAAGGCAAAGGACATGTGCTAGGCGCGAAGATCAAGGGACCGTGGGTTTGGAAACGAAGTTGTCGCCTCAATTGTCGCAAACCTATTAAACAAAAAAGGTATCATGGATAAGTTTCTTTATAACAGGTGACATCACGCTGGTTTACAACAACCAGAGAAGATGACGTCACGGCGGTTCAACAAACCACACGAAGATGTTGAAGATGAAGATTTTTGCTAAGGATTGACATGAACCTGTTCAAATCAATCTGGGGCCTAATGTTGGGGATATCACTACTAGGCGTAAACCGGCCTATCTGGGCTGGGTTAACTTCATCAGTAGTTAACTATGTTAAAACCCAAGAAGGCAGATGAGGGCTCAAGGCCCATAGTCGGTTCAAGGCCTGTAGCCGTAAACCGGCGTTGGTATGTAACTTGTATTGTAAGTTAGGAATAAGTAGAGACCAAATCGGACACATCTATGAACCGGTATTGGGACTCTGTGAACTGACGGGCGTCACCCGTGTATATAAGGGGACGACCCGGCGGCGGTTCAAGGACAAGAGACAACAACTCGAGACTTAGGCGAAGCTTATTTGCTCCCTAGTCATCGAAACCCCATCAATTCCATCACAACTAGACGTAGGCTTTTACCTTCACCGAAGGGGCCTAACTAGTATAAACTCTCTTGCGTCCCTATGTCTGCTTTAACCCCTTCAAGCTAACCCGTTGCGATGGCTCCACGACTAAGTCCTTTCACGAGGACATCTGCCGTGACAAAACCACGACAGTACTCACACTTCATCGGAGGGGCTATGGTGATGATGTATAAGCCCTCCGTGATCGATGCCCCCTCCTGCGGAGCTCCGGAACAGGCCCCAAGATGGGATCTCGTGGATACAGAGAGTTGCGGCGGTGGAATTAGGGTTTTGGCTCCGTATCTGATCATTTGGGGGTACGTAGGTATATATAGGAGGAAGGAGTACGTCGGTGGAGCAACAGGGGGCCCATGAGGGTGGAGGGCGCGCTTGGGGGGGTAGGCGTGCCCCCTACCTCGTGGCCTCCTCCTTTGTTTCTTGACGTAGGGTCCAAGTCTCCTAGGTCTTGTTCGTTGAGAAAATCACGTTCCTGAAGGTTTCATTCCGTTTGGACTATATTTGATATTCCTTTTCTTCAAAACCCTAAAATAGGAAGAAAAAACAACAATTCTGGGCTGGGCCTCCGGTTAATAGGTTAGTCCCAAAAATAATATAAAAGTGGATAGTAAAGCCCAATAATGTCCAAAATAGTAGATAATATAGCATGGAGCAATCAAAAATTATAGATACGTTGGAGACATATCAGTTATGTTTTCCTATATTCGAAACGTTACATTGTCTTGGATCATCCAACATGTTGAGCTTGCCTTTCCCCCTCATGCTAGCCAAATTCTTTGCACCAAGTAGAGATACTACTTGTGCTTTCGAATATCCTTAAACCCAGTTTTGCCATGAGAGTCCACCATATCTACCTATGGATTGAGTAAGATCCTTCAAGTAAGTTGTCATTGTTGCAAGCAATAAAAATTTCTCTCTAAATATGTATGATCTATTAGTATGGAGAAAATAAGCTTTATACGATCTTGTGATGTGGAAGAAATAAAAGCGACAGACTGCATAATAAAGGTCCATATCACAAGTGGCAATATAAAGTGACGTTCTTTTGCACTAAGATTTTGTGCATCCAACCATAAAAGCGCATGACAACCTCTGCTTCCCTCTGTGAAGGGCCTATCTTTTACTTTTATCTTCTACCCTTATACAAGAGTCATGGTGATCATCACCTTTCCCTTTTTTACATTTTTTCCTTTGGCAAGCACTTTGTGTTGGAGCGATCCGGATATATATATCACTTGGATGTAGGTTTTCATAAATTATTATTGTTGACATTACCCTTGAGGTAAAAGGTTGGGAGGCGAAACTATAAGCCCCTATCTTTCTCCGTGTCCGATTAAAACTTTGAACCAATAAATATCACGTGAGTGTTAGCAATTGTGAAAGATTAAATGATAGTTGAGTATGTGAAGTTTGCTGAACCAAAGCTCTTACATGGACCCTTCCCGAAAATAAGATGAATTGCAATTGTTCGATGACTAAGAGCATGGTTTGTTAGTTTTCAAGAAAGTTTATGATCTATACTTTAACATGTGAATAGCTTGTTACTTGATCATGAGAAGTTTCATGAGTTGAGCTACTGTTATGACATATAATGATGCTATAAAAAGTTATTCGAACTATCATTGATGAAACTTATGCACTTGCTAGCATTCACACTTCATAAATTATTTCTTTTATCATTTACCTACTCGAGTACGAGCAGGAATTAAGCTTGGGGATGCTGATACGTCTCCAACGATCTATAATTTATGAAGTATTCATGCTATTATATTATCCATCTTAGATGTTTTGTATGCATTTATATGCTATTTTTTATTTTTTTCGACTAACCTATTAACCTAGATCCCAGTGCCAGTTTCTGTTTTTCCCTTGTTTTTGAGTATTGCAGAAAAGGAATACCAAACGGAGTCCAATTGACGTGCCAATTTTTGATGATTTTTTATGGACCAAAAGAAGCCCCGGAGTAAAAGAGTTGGGCTAGAAGAGTCCCAAGCCGTCCACGAGGGTGGGGGCGCGCCCCACCCCCTGGGTGTGGGCCCCTATCTCGTGGACGACTCAGAGACCCCCCCTGACATGAAACCGATGCCAAAAATTCCTATAAATACATAAACCCCTAGAAAATAACCTAGATCGGAAGTTCCGCCGCCGCAAGCCTATGTAGCCACGAGAAATCAATCTAGGCCCTCTCTGGCACCCTGCCGGAGGGGGCCATCATCACCAGAGGGCATGGAGGAGGATCCCGGAGGGGCCATCATCACCATGAAGGCCAAGGACCAGAGGGGGAACCTCTCCCCATCTAGGGGGAGGCCATGGAGGAGGAAGCACAAGGGGGAGAACCTCTCCTCCTCTCTCTCGGTGGCGCCGGAGTGCCATCGGGAGGGGAATCATCGCCGCGGTGATCGTCTTCATCAACATCACCATCATCATCACCATTCTCATCTCTTTTACGCGGTCCACTCTCCCGCACCCCGTTGTAATCCCTACTTGAACATGGTGCTTTATGCCACATCTTATGATCCAATGATGTGTTGCCATCCTATGATGTTTTGAGTAGATATCCTTTGTCTTTGGGTTGATTGATGATCTATATTGGTACGAGTTGTATGTTTTATTTTGGTGATGTCCTATTGTGCCCTCCGTGTCGCGCAAGCGTGAGGGATTCCCGCTGTAGGGTGTTGATACACGTTCATGATTCACTTATGGTGGGTTGCTTGAGTGACAGAAGCATAAACCCGAGTAAGGGGGTTGTTGCGTATGGGATAAAGGGGACTTGATGCTTTAATGTTATGGTTGGGTTTTACCTTAATGATCTTTAGTAGTTGCGGATGCTTGCTAGAGTTCCAATCATAAGTGCATATGATCCAAGAAGAGAAAGTATGTTAGCTTATGCCTCTCCCTCATATGAAATTGCAATGACGACTATCGGTCTTGTTAACAATTGCCTAGGACAATTTCGCACACCGATCCATCATTATTCCACACTCGCTATTTATAATATTTAGTAATATATTCTAACTTTATGATAACAGCACCTACTTTTATGTTTTAGCTCTCCGATATCATGCAAAGTTATCCTCTTCATACACACAACGTAGTTTTATTTCTCGTTTCTAGTTGGAAGCAAACGTTCGGTGTACGTAGAGTCGTATCATTGGCAGATAGGACTTGAGAGAATATTGATCTTACCTTTAGCTCCTTGTGGGTTCGACACTCCATACTCATCACTTCCACCATAGGGAATTGCTATGATGATTCCCTGCACTTGGGGATTATCATACATCATCGTCTCCGCATGCCTCGGTTATCTCTTACCCGAGCCCTTTACTTATGAACTTTACTTTGTGATAGCCATATTGTTTCTTGTCATATATCTTGCTATCACCTAGTAGTTTTCTTGCTTAGCATAAGTTGTTGGTGCACATAGGTGAGCCTAGTTGTTGTAGGTTCTGTGCTTGACAAATTAACCGCTAGGTTTATTCCGCATTTGTTCAAGCCTAAACCATAATTATTTTAAGGCGCCTATTCACCCCCTAGGCGACATCCACGATCTTTCAATTGGTATCAGAGCCTCGTCTCTCTTTATAAAGCTTAACCGCCTAGAGAGTGAGGATGTCGACTAGGGTTTTAGGATTCTCTCACACTCTTAGTCTTGATGGCACAAATTTCGATGTTTGGGTAATTCACATGCATAATCTCTTTAGGGTCATGGACCCAAATTTAGAGTGAATTGTAGATATGGATTTTTATCCTCCAAAGGATCCCCAAAGATTATCTTTAGAGGATGATAAAAACTCTTATATCAATGCTCTAGCTTCTAATGTGCTTTTCGATGCTTTGAGCAATGTAGTTGTATTTCAACTCATGCCGCTCTGGGATGCTCATGAGTTGTGGACAAAGCTTCAACATAAATATGGCGTGTCCAAGTTTGGAGGGGATGATTGTCCTCCCTCCACCTCCGGTCATATAGTATTCTCAACTTCTTCTACTTCACTTACATGTGGTTTGCCACAAGGTAATGATATGGTGAGTAGTTGTGTTAATTGAAATAATGATAGTGGACTTATTGGTGATGATCCTTCATCACTATCTTATTGCACTGTTTCATCTTTGGACCTTAACACTTTGAGCACTCTAGATGTTTCACATGCTTGCGTTGATAGTCCTTGCATATCATTTAGAAATTGTGTGATTAAATCTCATGATGATATGCTTGCTATATCTTGTTTCCATGATAAAAAATGCATCTATTTCCTCGAATTGTTGTGCTAACAGTGTAGAGGAGACCCAACACCCCATGGAACAAGATGTGGTCTTGAATGGTGCTTCAAGGGATCCTACATCATCATCTATTGTGTTTTGCCTTATGGCTAATGCTTCAAAGGTATCTCCCACTTTGAATCCCAATATATCTTGTGATGATGATAAGAATGATGATGGTGTTGATAATGATGAAGAGAATCATAATGTTGCCTCCTTAAAAATTAAGGGGGAAATGATTTTTAAATCTCTTCATAAGAATAAAATTGCTCGTTCCAATTTCATGTAAATCATGTCTATTGCCATTGAGGGCAAGAAATACATTGAGGAGTTGGATTCTCATCTAGAGGAGCATGAGGTCACCATTGATAAAATGGAAGGTCATGAGTGTGATTACGCTAATGAGATCACGGGCCTCTCTCAAGCTCTTAAACTTGAACAAACCACCAAGGAATCTCTTGAGGAGACTTTTGCTCTAGAATTATCTAGAGTGAGGGAATCTCATGATAGAGCTCTTGAGGTGGCCAATTATTTTGAAACTAAAAATGAGAAGCTTGAATTTGCACATGCTAAACTCCTTGAGGACTTTGAGCACATCAAAAATGGCTCAAGGGTCATTAAGAGTGAGCTCATCAAACTCACCGAGTCTCATGCTCAACTTAAAGCTTCATATTCAAAAGAGCTCGCCAAGTTGTCTTCTTCGCTTGTTGTTAATGATGATGCTTGTGTTACTAACTTTACATCTTGTGAAGCATCCATTTTGAAGGGGAATGTTGAGCTAAGGGCTCAACTTGAGTTGTTATCTAGCAATTATAGGAAATTGGGAGAAAGTCATGTAAAGCTCACAAGCTCTCATGATGATCTTCTAGTATCCCAGAATGTGCTAAAGATAGCTCATGAGGCTATGATTATCAAGGTAACATCTAGTGAGTCTCATGTGGATACTAGCACTAATTCAAGTCAAAATGCTATCTTGCCATGTGCTATTCCTTGTAATTCATCTATGCATAATATTGGCACATCTTGTGATGAATTGCTTTCCTTGCCTTGTTACTCTAACGATGAAGCTTATAATTCTTGTAGCACTTGTGTTGATACTAACCATCTAGAGGAAATTAGAGAGCTCAAGGACCAAGTCACTTCTTTGAAGAAAGACTTGGAAAAGTTTCATGAAGGGAAGTCCACACTCAACAATACCTTGAGTGTGCAAAAATTCCCCAATGACAAAGGTGGACTTGGATTCAACTCCAATAAGAAGAAGAAGTCCAAGAGAAACAAGAAGAAGGGCCAAGAACAACTCAAGAATTTGGCCAGGAATATTTGCTTCAAGTGCAAAATTGAAGGGCATCATGTTAGATCTTGCCCAGTGAAGAAGAAGGCCATTAGTGACAAGCAACAAGGGAACAGGCCACACGTTCAATCTCATGCTCAACCTCAAGTTGAAGAAAGGCCACTTCCCAAGAAGACTCAAGTTAATGCTTCTCTTGTTGAGAAATCAAGTGAGAATAAAATTAAGAGTAGACGTTGCTACTTATTAGTGAGAAAGGTCGCGTTGCTTCTTCATGCACTAGTGGTAACTTATCCAACCCAATTATTATTGATAATATCTATTCTCTTGGGAAGGATAAGGTTGGCAATGTGTTTGCCAAGTTTGTTGGTACTCAAAGTTGTGTCAAGAAAAGAACCATTTGGGTTGCCAAGCCTATTGTGACTAACCTCTTAGGACCCAACTTGGTTTGGGACCAACAAGCTCAAACTTGATCAATAGGTGTTGTTGGAGGGCATTGGAGACTTGGCTGCATTGTGAAGAATTAAGGGGTCTTCATCATTCATATTGTCTCAAGCCAAGTCATTCGGATTACCAAGTTTCTATCTTATATCCAATGTTCCTCCTTGCGGTAACTCGTGCTTAAATTGCTTACATTGAAAGTTACTTGCTCCTTTGCATGTTTTGGTTTTGTTCCTTGCATGTGTTTGTATATGGTGTGCTTCCACTTTGCTTAACTTGAGTAATCAAGTTTGTGCAAGATGGTTTGCACATCATGTACGTGTGAGTGTTTTGTTGAGCCTTTTTGCATCTTGTTTGTATCTTAGTTGGCTCTTGTGAGAGATTAATGGAACATCCCATTTTGGGGGAGTGGGGTGCTTTGTGCACCCACAATCCTATAAATGTGTGTGCATGAGGAATACCATCTAGTATTGATATTACAAGATTATCTAGTCTCTATGTGGTATGTCTTCTCATGAGAAATTCAAATTCTATTTGGTCCATTAATTATATATTGTTGGTCCTCTTTTGCATCTTGTTAAGTTTTTCATTGGTATCACATTATGGAGGAGTAATATTTTGTGTGCATATTACAAGCCTATAAAATGTGTATATTTGAGATATTTTCACTTAGAATTGATATTGTAAATTATCTTGTTCCTAGATTGCATGTTAGCTCTACAAATTGAAATTTGATTGTGTGTTTGGTGTGAAGATGATGTCGGATATCTTTGCATTCTACCACCAGGAATTATTTCCAAATACTTCTTGTCTCTTGACAATTGGTAATCATATATGTGGTAGATATTGTTGATCATATTTACATTGTCTTTTGTTCTTTTTTGTCTTATTTCCTGCCAAGATTGTGTCAACTCCCATTGACTTATGTGTCACTTGTGGATCTTGTTGTTTTCTTGATCTTGTCTAGTGTTTTCTAGATATAGTGAAAGTGGTGATCCCACCTTGTGCATTTTGTATTCAAATGCAAATTCTCTATAATGCACTACTCTTGGGGGAGCTATCCTATTTTCTATAAAACTCTCATCTTGTGATCCTTACCAAGTGTGTGTTGGTGGAAGGCAAGCCATTTATTTTTGGTACTTTGTGCCATCATGAAACTTTGTAGAGGGCTTGGTTTGTTTGGAACCATCCTCTATGTTGGGAGTTTGATTTCTTTCATTTTGAGTGTGCCAATGTGAAGGAAATATGCCCTAGAGGCAATAATAAAGTTATTATTTATTTCCTTATTTCATGATAAATGTTTATTATTCATGCTAGAATTGTATTAACCAGAAACATAATACATGTGTGAATACATAGACAAACATAGTGTCACTAGTATGCCTCTACTTGACTAGCTCATTGGTCAAAGATGGTTAAGTTTCCTAGCCATTGCTACCTCTTGAGCACTGCGTTGGATTTCCCCCAAGAGGAGAGGATGATGCAGCAAAGTAGCGTAAGTATTTCCCTCAGTTTTTGAGAACCAAGGTATCAATCTAGTAGGAGACTACGTGTGAGTCCCTCGTACCTACACAAAAACAATAGCTCAACGCAACCAACGCGCTTAGGGGTTGTCAATCCCTTCATAGTCACTTACGAAAGTGAGATATGATAGAGATGATAAATAATATTTTTCGTATTTTTGGTATAGAGATGCAAAGTGAAAAGTAAAAGGCAAAGTAAAAAAGCAAAGCAATAATAAAGTGATGGAGATTGATATGATGAGAAAGAGACCCAGGGGCCATAGGTTTCACTAGTGGCTTCTCTCAAGAGCATAAGTATTCTATGGTGGGTGAACAAATTACTGTTGAGCAATTTACAGAATTGAGTATAGTTATGAGAATATCTAGGTATGATCATGTATATAGGCATCACGTCCGAGACAAGTAGACCGACTCCTGCCTGCATCTACTACTATTACTCCACTCATCGACCGCTATCCAGCATGTCTAGAGTATTAAGTAAGAAACAGAGTAACGCCTTAAGCAAGATGACATGATGTAGAGGGATAGTTTCATGCAATATGAAAAAAAACCATCTTGTTATCCTTGATGGAAACAATACAATACGTGCCTTGCTGCCCCTTCTGTCACTGGGAAAGGACACTGCAAGATTGAACCCAAAGCTAAGCACTTCTCCCATGGCAAGAACAACCGATCTAGTAGGCCAAACCAAACTAATAATTCGAAGAGACTTGCAAAGATAACCAATCATACATAAAAGAATTCAGAGAAGATTCAAATATTATTCATAGATAGACTTGATCATAAACCCACAATTCATCGGTCTCAACAAACACACCCCAAAAAGAAGATTACATCGAATAGATCTCCACGGGAGAGGGGGAGAACATTGTATTGAGATCCAAAAGGAGAGAAGAAGCCATCTAGCTACTAACTATGGACCCGTAGGTCTGAAGTAAACTACTCACACTTCATTGGAGGGGCTTGGATGATGATGTAGAAGCCCTCCGTGATCGATTCCTCTTCCGGCGGAGCTCCGGAACAGGCCCCAAGATGGGATCTCATGGATACAGAAAGTTGCGGCGGTGGAATTAGGTTTTTGGCTCCGTCCCCGATCGTTTGGGGGTACGTAGGTATATATAGGAGGAAGGAGTACTTCGGTGGAGCTTCGAGGGGCCCACGAGGCAGGGGGCGCACCCTCCACCCTCGTGACCACCTCGTGGCTTTCTTGACGGAGGGTCCAAGTCTACTGGGTCTTATCTAGTGAGAAAATCATGTTCCCAAAGGTTTCATTCCGTTTGGACTCCGTTTGATATTCTGTTTCTCTGAAACACTGAAATAGGCCAAAAAAACAGCAATTCTGGGCTGGGCCTCCGGTTAATAGGTTAGTCCCAAAAATAATATAAAAGTGGAAAATAAAGCCCAATATGGTCCAAAACAGTAGATAATATAGCATGGAGCAATCAAAAATTATAGATATGTTGGAGACGTATCAAGCATCCCCAAGCTTAATTCCTGCTCGTCCTCGAGTAGGTAAATGATAAAAAGAGAATTTTTGATGCGGAGTGCTACTTGGCATAATTTTAATATAATTCTTCTTAATTGTGTATGAATATTCAGATCCGAAAGATTCAAGACAAAAGTTCATATTGACATAAAAATACTAATATTTCAAGCATACTAACTAAGCAATTATGTCTTCTCAAAATAACATGGCCAAAGAAAGTTCATCCCTACAAAATCATATAGTTTAGTCATGTTTCATTTTTGTCACACAAGAATGCTCTCATCATGCACAACCCCGATGATAAGCCAAGCAATTGTTTCATACTTTAGTAATCTCAAACCTATAAACTTCCACGCAATATATGAGCGCGAGCCATGGACATAGCACTATAGGTGGAATAGAATATAGTGAGGGGGTTATGTGGAGAAGACAAAAAGGAGGAAGTCTCACATCAACTAGGCTAATCAATGGGCTATGGAGATGCCCACCGATTGATGTTAATGCAAGGAGTAGGGATTGCCATGCAACGGATGCACTAGAGCTATAAATGTATGAAAGCTAAACAAAAGAAACTAGTGGGTGTGCATCCAACTTGCTTGTTCACGAAGACCTAGGGCACTTGAGGAGGCCCATTGTTGGAATATACAAGCCAAGTTCTAATATGAAAAATTCCCACTAGTATATGAAAGTGATAACATGAGAGACTCTCTACTATGAAGATCATGGTGCTACTTTGAAGCACAAGTGTGGCAAAGGATAGTAACATTGTCCCTTCTCTCTTTTTCTCTCATTTTTTTGGCCTTTTTCTTTTTTATGGCCTTTCTCTTATATATATATATATATATATATTCCTCACTTGGGACAATGCTCTAGAAAATGATGATCATCACACTTCTATTTATTTACAACTCAATTATTACAACTCGATACTAGAACAAAGATGACTCTATATGAATGCCTCCAGTGGTGTACCGGGATAAGCAATGAACCAAGAGTGACATGTATGAAAGAATTATGAACGGTGGCTTTGCCACAAATACTATGTCAACTACATGATCATGCTAAGCAATATGACAGTGATGAATGTGTCATGATGAACGGAATGATGGAAAGTTGCATGGCAATATATCTCGGAATGGCTATGGAAATGCCATAATAGGTAGGTATGGTGGCTATTTTGAGGAAGATATAAGGAGTTTTATGTGTGAAAGAGCGTATCATATCACAATGTTTGGATGCACCGGCGAAGTTTGCGCCAACTCTCAATGTGAGAAAGGGCAATGCACGGTACCAAAGAGGCTAGCAAGGATGGAAGGGTGAGAGTGCGTATAATCCATGGACTCAACATTAGTCACAAAGAACTCACATAATTATTTCAAAAATCTACAAGTCATCAAAAACCTCGGCACTATGCGCATGCTCCTAGGGGGATAGATTGGTAGGAAAAGATCATCGCTCGTCCCCGACCGCCACTCATAAGGAAGACAATCAAATAACACCTCATGTTTCAAATTTGTTGCATAACATTTACCATACGTGCATGCTACGGGACTTGCAAACTTCAACACAAGTATTTCTCAATTTCACAACTACTCAACTAGCATGACTTTGATATTATTACCTCCATATCTCAAAACAATCATCAAGCATCAGACTTTTCTTAGTATTCAACACACTCATAAGAAAGTTTTATTATTAATCTTGCATACCAAGCATATTAGGATTTTAAGAAAACTACCATGCTATTAAGACTCTCAAAATAATCTAAGTGAAGCATGATAAATCAATAGTTTCTATAAAACGAATCCACCACCGTGCTCTAAAAGATATAAGTGAAGCACTAGAGCAAAACTATAAAGCTCAAAAGATATAAGTGAAGCACATAGAGTATTCTATCAAAATCCAAATTATGTATGGCTCTCTCAAAAGGTGTGTACAGCAAGGAGGATTGTGGTAGACTAACAAGCAAAGACTCAAATCATAAAATACGCTCCAAGCAAAACACATATCATGTGGTGAATAAAAATATAGCTCCAAGTAAAGTTACCGATCGAAGTAGACGAAAGAGGGGATCCCTTCCGGGGCATCCCCAAGCTTTGGCTTTTAGGTGTCCTTAGATTATCTTGGGGGTGCCATGGGCGTCCCCAATCTTAGTCTCTTGCCACTCCTTGTTCCATAATCCATCAAATCTTTACCCAAAACTTGAAAACTTCACAACACAAAACTTAAAGTAGAAAATCTCGTGAGCACCGTTAGCAAAAGAAAACAAAAGACCACTTCAAGGTACTGTACTGAACTCATTCTTTATTTATATGGGTGTTATACCTACTGTATTCCAACTTCTCTATGGTTCATAACTATTTTACTTGCCATAGATTCATCAAAATAAGCAAACAACACACGAAAAACAGAATCTGTCAAAAACAGAACAGTCTATAGTAATCTGTAGTTAGCGCAAGATCTGGAACCCCAAAAATTCTAAAATAAATTTCTGGACGTGAGGAATTTATATATTAATCATCTTCAAAAATAATTAACTAAATATCACTTTCCAAATAAAAATGACACCAGTTCTCGTGAGCACTAAAGTTTCTGTTTTTTACAGCAAGTTCAACAAGACTTTCCCCAAGTCTTCCCAACGGTTCTACCTGGCACAAACACTAATTAAACACAAAAAACACAACCAAAACAGAGGCTAGATAAATTATTTATAACTAAACAGGAGCAAAAGGCAAGGAATAAAAATAAAATTGGGTTGCCTCCCAACAAGCGCTATCATTTAACGCCCCTAGCTAGGCATAACAAGCAAGGATAGATCTAGGTATTGCCATCTTTGGTAGGCAATTCATAAGTGGCTCTCATGATAGATTCATATGGTAATTTTATTTTATTTCTAGGGAAGTGTTCCATGCCCTTTTTTAATGGAAATTGAAATCTAATATTCCCTTCCTTCATATCAATAATTGCACCAACCGTTCTAAGGAAAGATCTACCGAGAATAATAGGGCAAGAAGGATTGCAATCTATATCAAGAACGATAAAATCTACGGGCACATAATTCCTATTTGTAACAATAAGAACATCATTAATTATTCCCATAGGTTTCTTAATAGTGGAATCCGCAAGATGCAAGTTTAGAGAGCAATCATCAAAATCATGGAAATCTAGCAAATCACACAAAGGTTTGGGAATAGTAGAGACACTAGCACCCAAATCACACAAAGCATAAAACTCATAATCTTTAATTTTAATTTTAATAGTAGGTTCCCACTCATCATAAAGTTTTCTAGGGATAGAAACTTTCAACTCAAGTTTTTCTTCATAAGTTTGCATCAAGGCATCAACGATATGTTCGGTAAAGGCTTTATTTTGACTATAAGCATGAGGAGAATTTAGCAAGGATTGCAACAAGGAAATACAATCAATTAAAGAGCAATTTTAATAATTAAATTCCTTGAAATCCAATATAGTGGGTTTAGCAACATCTAGGGTTTTATTTCTTTTAATCCCACTTTTATCAATTTCATCATCAAGATCTAAATACTTTGAATGTTTAGAACACCTTCTAGGTAAAGGTGGATCATATTCAGTCCCATCATTATCAAGATTAATATTGCAAAACAAAGATTTAATAGGGGACACATCAATAACTTTTAGATCTTCATCTTTATTTTCATAGGAATTGGAAGAACACGCTTTAATAAAGGCATCTTTCATAGCATGCGTCCTAGCGGTTCTTTCCTTTCACTCATCAATGGAAATTCTCATGGATTTGAGAGACTCATTGATATCATGCTTAGGAGGAATAGATCTAAGCTTTAAAGAATCAACCTCAAGAGAAATTCTATCAACATTCCTAGCCAAATCATCAACTTTAAGCAATTTCTCTTCAAGCAAAGTATTAAAATTCTTTTGCAAATTCATAAACTCTTTAACACTACTCTCAATTCAGAGGGCATCTTATTAAAATTTCCATAAGAGTTGTTGTAGGAATTTCCATAATTTTTAGAAGCATTACTAGGATAAGGCCTAGGATTAAAATTTCCTCTATACGCGTTGTTACCAAAATTATTCCTACCAACAAAATTCACATCCATAGATTCATTATTATTCTCAATCAAAGTAGATAAAGGCATATTATTAGGATCAGAAGAAACACTCTTAGTAGCAAATAATTTCATAAGTTCATCCATCTTTCCACTCAAAACATTAATTTCTTCTATCGCATGCACTTTTTTATTAGTGGATCTTTCAGTGTGCCATTGAGAATAATTAACCATAATATTATCTAGGAGTTTAGTAGCATCTCCTAAAGTGATTTCCATAAAAGTGCCTCCCGCGGCCGAATCTAAAAGATTTCTAGAAGCAAAATTCAATCCGGCATAAAAATTTTGTATAATCATCCACAAATTCAAACCATGAGTAGGGCAATTACGTATCATTAATTTCATTCTCTCCCAAGCTTGTGCAACATGTTCATGATCAAGTTGCTTAAAATTCATAATATTGTTTCTAAGAGAGATGATCTTAGTGGGAGGAAAATACTTAGAGATAAAAGCATATTTGCACTTGTTCCATGAATCAATACTATTTTTAGGCAAAGATGAAAACCAAGCTTTAGTACGATCTCTAAGCGAAAAAGGAAATAGCTTCAATTTAACAATATCATTATCGACATCTTTCTTCTTTTGCATGTCACACAAATCAATGAAGCTATTAAGATGGGTAGCGGCATCTTCACTAGGAAGGCTGGAAACGGATCTTTCATGGCAAGATTCAGCAAAGCAGCATTAATTTCACAAGATTCAGCATCGGTAAGAGGAGCAGTCGGAGTGCTAAGGAAATCATTATTGTTGGTATTGGTGAAGTCACACAATTTAGTATTATCTTGAGCCATCGCGACAAACAAGCAATCCAACACACGAGCAAACAAAAAAGCAAACGGGTAAAAAGAGTCAAATAGAGAAAGAGAGGGAGGATAGAGAGAGAGAGGGCGAATAAAACGGCAAGGGTGAAGTGGGGGAGAGGAAAACGAGAGGCAAATGGCAAATAATGTAATGCGGGAGATAGGGATTGTGATGGGTACTTGGTATGTTGACTTTTGCGTAGACTCCCCGGCAACGGCACCAGAAATTCTTCTTGCTACCTCTTGAGCACTGCGTTGGATTTCCCCGAAGAGGAGAGGATGATGCAACAAAGTAGCATAAGTATTTCCCTCAGTTTTTGAGAACCAAGGTATCAATCCAATAGGAGGCTACGCGCGAGTCCCTCGTACCTACACAAAAACAATAGCTCAATGCAACCAACGCGCTTAGGGGTTGTCAATCCCTTCACGGTCACTTACGAAAGTGAGATCTGATAGAGATGATAAATAATTTATTTTTGGTATTTTTGGTATAGAGATGCAAAGTGAAAAGTAAAAGGCAATGTAAAAAAGCAAAGCAATAATAAAGTGATGGAGATTGATATGATGAGAAAGAGACCCGGGGGGCATAGGTTTCACTAGTGGCTTCTCTCAAGAGCATAAGTATTCTACGGTGGGTGAACAAATTACTGTTGAGCAATTGACAGAATTGAGCATAGTTATGAGAATATCTAGGTATGATCATGTATATGGGCATCACGTCTGAGACAAGTAGACCGACTCCTACCTGCATCTACTACTATTACTCCACTCATCGACCGCTATCCAGCATGCATCTAGAGTATTAAGTAAGAAACATAGTAACGCCTTAAGCAAGATGACATGATGTAGAGGGATAGTTTCATGCAATATGATAAAAAACCCATCTTGTTATCCTCGATGGCAACAATACAATACGTGCCTTGCTGCCCCTTCTGTCACTGGGAAAGGACACCGCAAGATTGAACCCAAAGCTAAGCACTTCTCCCATGGCAAGAACAACCAATATAGTAGGCCAAACCAAACTGATAATTCGAAGAGACTTGCAAAGATAACCAATCATACATAAAAGAATTCAGAGAAGATTCAAATATTATTCATATATAGACTTGATCATAAACCCACAATTCATCGGTCTCAACAAACACACCGCAAAAGGAAGATTACATCGAATAGACCTCCATGAGAGAGGGGGAGAACATTGTATTGAGACCCAAAAAGAGAGAAGAAGCCATCTAGCTACTAACTATGGACCCGTAGGTCTGAAGTAAACTACTCACACTTCATCGGAGGGGCTTGGATGGTGATGTAGAAGCCCTCCGTGATTGATTCCCCTTCCGGCGGAGCTCCGGAACAGGCCCCAAGATGGGATCTCGCGGATACAGAAAGTTGCGGCGGTGGAATTAGGTTTTTGGCTCCGTCCCCGATCGTTTGGGGGTACATAGGTATATATAGGAGGAAGGAGTACGTCGGTGGAGCTTCGAGGGGCCCACGAGGTAGGGGGGCACGCCCTCCACCCTCGTGACCACCTCATGGCTTTCTTGACGGAGGGTCCAAGTCTCCTGGGTCTTATCTGATGAGAAAATCACGTTCCCGAAGGTTTCAGTCCGTTTGGACTCCGGTTGATATTCTGTTTCTCCGAAACACTGAAATAGGCACAAAAAATAGCAATTCTGGGTTGGGCCTCCGGTTAATAGGTTAGTCCCAAAAATAATATAAAAGTGGAAAATAAAGCCCAATATGGTCCAAAACAGTAGATAATATAGCATGGAGCAATCAAGAATTATAGATACGTTGGAGACGTATCAGCCATATACATGAGCTATTATTTGATCAACGGGATCACATCATTAGGAGAATGATGTGATTGACTTGACCCATTTCGTTATCTTAGCACTTGATCGTTTAAGTTTACTGTTATTGCTTTCTTCATGACTTATACATGTTCCTATGACTATGAGATTATGCAACTCCCAAATACCGGAGGAACACTTTGTGTGCTACCAAACGTCACAACGTAACTGGGTGATTATAAAGGTGCTCTAAAGGTGTCTCCTATGGTGTTCGTGGAGTTGTCATAGATCAAGAATAGGATTTGTCACTCCGATTGTCGGAGAGGTATCTCTGGGCCCTCTCGGTAATGCACATCACTATAAGCCTTGCAAGCAATGTGACTAATGAGTTAGTTGCAGGATGTTTCATTACAGAATGAGTAAAGAGACTTACCGGTAACGAGATTGAACTAGGTATTGAGATACCGACGATCGAATCTCGGGCAAGTAACATACCGATGACAAAGGGAACACCGTATGTTGTTATGCGGTTTGACCAATAAAGATCTTCGTAGAATATGTAGGAACCAATATGAGCATCCAGGTTCCGCTATTGGTTATTGACCAGAGACGTGTCTCAGTCATGTCTACATAGTTCTTGAACTCATAGGATCCGCACGCTTAAAGTTCTGTGACGATCGGTATTATGAGTTTTTGTGTTTTGATGTACCGAAGGTAGTTCGGAGTCCCGGATATGATCATGGACATGACGAGGAGTCTTGAAATGGTTGATACATAAAGATCGATATATTGGATGACTATGTTCGGATACCGGAAAGGTTCCGGCAGGTTTCGGACATTTACCGGAGTACCGGGGGGTTACCGGAACCCCCCGGGGAGTATATTGGGCCTAATGGGCCTTAGTGGGAGAAGAGGAGGGGCGGCCAAGGGCAGCCGTGCGCCCCCTCCCCCTCTAGTCCGAATTGGACAAGGAGGGGGGGCGGCACCCCCCTTTCCTTCTCTCTTCTCTCCCTTCCTTCTCCTCTCCTACTCCAACTAGGAAAAGAGGGAGTCCTACTCCCGGTGGGAGTAGGACTCCCCCCTTGGCGTGCCCTCCTCCTTGGCCGGCTGCCTCCCCCCTAGCTCCTTTATATATGGGGGCAGGGGCACCCCATAGGGACAACAATTGATCTGTTGATCTCTTAGCCGTGTGCGGTGCCCCCCCTCCACCATAATCCACCTCGGTTATATCGTAGTGGTGCTTAGGCAAAGCCATGCGACGGTAGCTTCATCAACATCGTCACCATGTCGTCATGCTGACGAAACTCTTCCCCGAGCTCTACTGGATCGTGAGTTCGCGGGACGTCACCGAGCTGAATGTGTGCTGAATGCGGAGGTGCCGTACGTTCGGTGCTGAGGAACGGTCGATCGTGAAGACGTACGACTACATCAACCGCGTTGTTATAACGCTTCCGCTTAACGGAGTACGAGGGTACATGGACGACACTCTCCCCTCTCATTGCTATGCATCACCATGATCTTGCGTGTGCGTAGGATTTTTTTTTTGAAATTACTACATTCCTCAACACAATGGATATCACATTCCTTGATGTATCGTTAATGACATCTTCCAAGTGATGATTTCTCCATTTGGTAATCTATTTTCTCTTGGTATTTATTTCTCATTTGGTATCGCTTCTTGAAAGTCTTGAGCATGCATAGTCACTTCGTGTATTTTATTTGGCATATTTTCTTTCTTTGATCCAATATATAGGGGAAACTCCACCAAGTCTCAATTTGGATGAGATGTGCATGAAATTTATTTCCATTTCTATATGCACATATGTTTGTGGAGTTTGTCCTATGTATTGGTGTTTCTAACTCTTTGGTCCCGATGAGTTTGGGTAACATTTAGTTTGTGTTGTTGTTCTAGGAACAATTGGAGATGCATTGGATGCTTGGCTCACTCACAAGGAAGGTGTTGTCACCATGTGCTTATTGGAGTCAAGCTAATATACTACATCCTTCCAATGTTAACTCAGTAACAAGTATCTTCATATACTTCATGCACACATTTCTTGCATCAACCTTGTGTAGGTTGTATCATGGCACGTTATTCATTCTTTCTTGTGATACTTTTTTCCTTTCTCAAAGCATCCCAACAATGATCTCTTGTTGCTAGTTGTGATGTCTTTGATGTTCGTGTGGTTGGAATTCATTTATATACAATAAGACCATATCTAGCCATGTGTTATGATCTCAAGCAAATTTCTTAAGGGTATATTTATGACTTCCTTGTGGATATCTTGTTCTTTTCTTTTTGTAACTATTTCGTGTGTATATCTCTCTTTGTGGATTGATATCATCATGATTTTCATCTACCTAGAACCTTATACACTGGAGAGAAGTTACATCTGTAGTTGATATCCTTATTCTTTCACGTCCACCTTTCCTTGGTGGTTATGTGAAAGGATTTATCTTGAATGTGGATCTTATATCGTTGCATCTTGATGCACTCTATTGTGGTGAAGATATTTTTTCTCTTGATTGTCTTGATGAGGCTTTTGCCATTTTGATTGGTATCCCTCCTCTTGACAAAGCTATCATTTTCTTTCTTCACCATGGGTTGTCACAAGTATTGGTTATTCATTTTGCATATTTAGTGTGCTTGTGAACCCATTTGCTTGGTGTGTGTGGGAAGGACATGTCATGCACTTTGTATCTCCACTATTCAAGACTATGATTATGCTTAATGCTCACCCTTACATTAGTCTTCTCAAGTGCTTTGCCATGACTCACACACATCATTTTGGTTGAGCCTACTCTCAAGTTGTCTCTTTTATATGTTGCTCAACCATTTGTTTGTTGCAAGTGCTAGGCTTTGTTTCCTACATGATCACTTGCACTTGTTGTGAGTTTCTATTGATTTTCGGGGAGTGATGATCCTATTTTGTGCACTTGGTATCTGATACGTCTTCAATGTATCTATAATTTTTTTATTGTTCCATGTTGTTATATTATCAATCTTGGATGTTTTATAATCATTTTATAGTCATTTTATATCATTTTTTGGTACTAACCAATTGACATAGTGCCAAGTGCCAGTTCCTGTTTTTTCCGTGTTTTTACATCACAGAAAATCAATATCAGACAGAGTCCAAATGCCATGAAACTTTACGGAGATTTTTTATGGACCAGAAGGAACATGTTGGGCCCTGGTTACACCTGGGGGGAGTCTCGAGGAGGGGACAACCCACCAGGGCGTGCCAGGAGGCCCAGGCGCGCCCTGGTGGGTTGTGCCCACCTCGGGTGCCCCCCAGACCGCCTCTTTGCTCTATAAATACCCCAAAAATCCCATAACCCTAGGGGAGTCGACGAAATATTCATCCAGCCGCCGCAGAGTCCAAAACCACCAGATCCAATCTAGACACCATCTTGGATGGGGTTCACCACCTCCATTGGTGCCTCTCCGATGATGCGTGAGTAGTTCTTTGTAGACCTTCCGGTCCATAGTTAGTATCTAGATGCTTCATCTCTCTCTCTCTCTCTCTCTCTCTCTCTCTCTCTCTCTCTCTCTCTTGATTCTCAATACAATGGTCTCTTGGAGATCCATATGATGTAAATCTTTTTGCGGTGTGTTTGTTGGGATCTGATGAACTTTGAGTTTATGATCAGTCATATCTTTTTATATCCATGAAAGTTATTTGAGTTTCTTTGATCTCTTATATGCAGGATCTCTTATAGCCTCGTATTTATTCTCCGATATTTGGGTTTTGTTTGGCCAACTTGATCTATTTATCTTGCAATGGGAAGAGGTGCTCGGTAGTGGGTTCGATCTTATGGTGCTTGATCCCAGTGACAGAAAGGGAACCAACACGTATGTATCGTTGCTACTAAGGATAAAAAGATGGGATCTATATCTATGCAATAGATAAACGGATCTTGTCTACATCATGTCATCGTTCTTATTGTTTTTCCATGAACTTAATACACTAGATGCATGCTGGATAGCGGTCGATGTGTGAAGTAATAGTAGAAGATGCAGGCAGGAGTCGGTCTACTAATCTTGGACGTGATGCCTATGTAATTATCATTGCCTGGATATCGTCATAATTATTTGAGGTTCTATCAATTGCCCAACAGTAATTTGTTTACCCATCGTTTGAAACCTTTCTCGAGAGAAGCCCCTAGTGAACCTACGGCCCCCAGGTCTTCTTCCTCATATATTTGCTTGCAATCTACTTTTGCTTTGCATTTTTATTCACATCTATTAAACCAAAAATACAAAAAAATACTTTGCTGCACTTTATTTTATTTGCGATCTATTATTTCAATCTACTACAATTTTCTGGCATCGTTGCCCGAAAGGGATTGACAACCCCTTTTACACATCGGGTTGCGAGGTGTTGTTTTTGTGTGCAGGTGTTATTTACGTTGTGTTTCTTGGTTCTCCTACTAGTTCGATAACCTTGGTTTCTTCACTGAGGGAAATACCTACCGTCGATGTGCTGCATCATCCCTTCCTATTTGGGGAAATACCAACGTAGTCCTAGCAGACAGGAGCTTTTCTGGCGCTATAGTCAGAGAGCAATCAAAAGGAATATCTGGCGCCGTTGCCGGGGAGGATCTTCTTCATAACCAGGTTCCTAATCACAAATCTCATCTCCTCGCAAATTACATTATTTGCCATTTTCCTCTCGTTTTCCTCTCCCCCACTTCACAAAAATTTGTCATTTTATTCGCATCTCTTTCTTGTTCGTCGTTTTCTTGCCGGATCTGTTTTTGTGTGCACTCTTATTTGCGTAGTCATGATGCCTCAAAGAAAATATTATGATGTTCCTTACCCAAATATTTTGCTTGAAATTTAGAAAAGTACTAAGGAATATATGACTACACAATTTGAGCATAATAAGTATTTTACTGAAGAACTTAAGGAGCACTCCGTTGTGCTTGATGCTATTACAAAACAACTTGATGATATCAGTAGAGAAGTTTGCAATATCCAACCTCAGTATGCTTTTGCTGAAAGTTTGCTAGGAAAAATGTCCGATGCACAAGCTACCTTAGTAAATCAAATGGCCGCTAAACCAATCTCACTAGAGGATAAAAGGGATGAAGATCTTAAAATGCTTGGTGTTTCTTCTATTGATTCCTTGTTTAGTAAAGTTAATATTGATGAAAAAGGGACTGGAGAAGAGTCAACTTTAGGTAGAAGGCGTCCCAATATTTCGGAGGGTGAAAATCTTGTTGAAAAAATTGATGAAAGTGGGTTTGAAGAGGTCAAAACTTTAGCTAGTGATGTACCCACTCTTTTGGATTACAAAGACTTTAATTATGATAGTTGCTATTTGATTGATTGTATTTCTTTGTTGCAATCCATGATAAATCCACCCCATGCCTATGAACAAAATAAAGCTTTTACTAAACATATTGTTGATGCTATGATGAAAGCTCTTGAAGAAAAATTGGAATTAGAAGTTTCAATTCCTAGAATATTGCATGATGAATGGGAACCTACTATCAAAGTCAAGATTAAAAATTATGAGTGTTTTGCTTTGTGTGACTTGGGTGCTAGTGTTTCTACAATTCCGGAATCTTTATGTGATGTGCTTGGTCTTACCGATCTTAAATCATGCTCTTTAAATTTGCACTTGGCAGATTCTACTATTAAAAAGCCTATGGGAAGAATTAATGATGTTCTTATTCTTGAAAATAGGAATTATGTGCCCATATATTTTATTGTTCTTGATATTGATTGCAATCCGTCTTGTCCAATTATTCTTGGTAGACCGTTTTTACGCACTACCGGTGCCATGATTGATATGAAAGAAGGCAATATTAAGTTCCAATTTCCTTTGAGGACGGGTATGGAACACTTTCCTAGAACTAGAACTAAGCCACCTTATGAATAAATCATGAGGGCATCTTATGTATCTCAAACCAAAGATGACAAAACATAGATCCTTGCTTTATGCCTAGCCAAGGGCGTAAAACTATAGCGCTTGTTGGGAGGCAACCCAATGAATAAAATTTTATTTTTTCTTTTTGCTTCCTGTTCTTGTGTGTTAGCACAATTATGCTACTGTTATGATTGTGTTTTTTATGTTTTAATTAGTTTTTGTGGCAAGTAAAGCCTTTAGGATCTTCTTGGGTGATAGTTGTTTAATCTTGCTGAAAAAACAGAAACTTTTACGCTCACAAAATTAATTTTGTTTTTTACCAGAGAGCGATAAAATACCCATTCCACTTGAAGTAGATCAATATAAAAATTTCTCAGGTCTTCCTAATTTTTCAGAATTTTTGGAGTTACACAAGTATTTGAAATAGTCAGATTGCTACAGACTGTTCTATTTTGACAGATTCTGTTTTCTTTGTGTTGTGTGCTTATTTTGATGGCTCTATGGTTTTCTTTGATTAGTTTTTGCCATATAAAAGTTGGAATACAGTAGATAAAATACAAAAACAAAATTTGAATTGGTTTTATACAACACATATAGTAGTGGTTTATTATTCTTATACTAACGGATCTCACGAAGGTTTTGTTGAGTTTTGTGTGATTGAAGTTTTCAAGTTTTGGGTTATCTTATGATGGATGAAGGAAGGATAGAAGAGCCTAAGATTAGGGATGCCCCGGCATCCCAAGCTATTATCCAAAAATGATCAACCAACTAAGCTTGGGGATGCCCCCGAGTGGCATCCCCGCTTTCTTCCAACAACTATCGGTATTTTACTTGAGACTATATTTTTATTCGTCACATGATATGTGTTTTGCTTGGAGCATCTTGTATGATATGTGTCTTTGCTTTTTTTATTTTGTGTTTTAAGTCATCAATCCTTGCTGGACACACCTATTTGAGAGAGCCAAAATTATGTCATGACTTGTTAGAATTGCTCTCTATGCTTCACTTAAATCTTTTATGAGCTAGGACTTGCTCTAGTGCTTCACTTATATCTTTTTGAGCATGGTGTGCTTAGTAATTTTGAAGAAATGCTCTCTCTCTTAACTTAGATTTATTTGATAGTTAGTAAAATTTTGAAGAAAATCTCTCTTGCTTCACTTAAATTATTTTGAGAGGAAGAAATATTATGCTCATGATCTTCACTTATATTTGTTTGAGCTTATGAAAAGCAACACATGAAAATTAGTCCCAAAGTGATAGATATCCAAGAAGGATAAAGAAAAGAAAAATGTCATGAAGATCATTGGACAAAATAAACTTGATTCTTAGTACTAGTTTTGAGATATGATGATGTGATATGTGAGTTATGTTGATGAGTAATTATGCTCTATTAGGAATATTGGTGTTAAGGTTTGTGATTCCCGAAGCATGCACGTATAGTATCTCGTTATGCTATGATGTTGGAGCATGATTTATTTTTGATTGTCTTCCTTATGAGTGGCGGTCGGGGACGAGCGATGGTCTTTTCCTACCAATCTATCCCCCTAGGGGCATGCGTAGTAGTACTTTGCTTCGAGGGCTAATAAACTTTTGCAATAAGTATATGAGTTCTTTATGACTAATGTGAGTCCATGGATTATACACACTCTTACCCTTTCGCAATTTGCTAGCCTCTACGGTACTGTGCATTGCCCTTTCTCACATTGAGACGTGGTGCAAACTTCGCAGGTGCATCCAAACCCCATGATATGATATGCTCTATCACACATAAGCCTCATTATATCTTCCTCAAAACAGCCACCATACCTACCCATTATGGCTTTTCCATGGCCATTCCGAGATATATTGCCATGCAACTTCCACCGCTTCCGTTTTACTACTTGAGCATTCACTATCATATTGCTTTGCATGATCATATAGCTGGCATGGTGTTTGTGGCTCAGCCACCGTTCATCATTTTTCATACATGTTACGCTAGATCATTGCACATCCTCGTACATGCCAAAGGCATTTATAGAGTCATATTTTGTCATAGGTATCGAGTTGTAATTTTTATTTCTTTTGAGTTATAAGTAAATAGAAGTGTGATGATCATCATTATTCATTTTTAGAGCAGTGCCCCAGTGAGGAAAGGATGATGGAGACTATGATTCCCCCACAAGTCGGGATGAGACTCCAGACAATGAGAGAAAAGAAAAAAGAAAAAAGAAAAAAAGAAAAAAGAAAAAAATAAACAAAGAGAGAAGGGGCATTGCTAGTATCCTTTACCACACTTCTGCTTCAAAGTAGCACCATGTTTTTCATATGGAGAGTCTCCTATGTTGTCACTTTCATATACTAGTGGGAATTTTTCATTATAGGATTAGATGCACACCCACTTAGTTTTCATATTGAGCTTTCATACACTTATAGCTCTTAGTGCATTCGTTGCATGGCAATCCCTACTCCTCACGTTGATATCGATTGATGGGCATCTCCATAGCCCGTTGGTTAGCCGCATTGATGTGAGATTTTCTTACTTTTTTGTTTTCTCTATGTTTACCCCTATCATCATACTCTATTCCACCCTAGTGCTATATCCATGGCTTGCACTCATGTATTGCATAAGAGTTGAAAAAGCTAAAGCGCGTTAAAAAGTATGAACCAATTGCTCGGCTCGTCATCGGGGTTGTGCATGATAAATACTTTGTGTTAGAAGACAGAGCATGACAAGACTATATGATTTTGTAGGGATAACTTATTTTAGCATTGATATTTTGAAAGACACGGTTGCTTGTTGCTATGTCTTGAGCTTGCGTTGGTTTTCCTTGAAGAGGAAGGGATGATGCAGCAGAGTAGCGTAAGTATTTCCGTCAGTTTTTGAGAACCAAGGTATCAATCCAGTAGGAGGCCACGCTCAAGTCCCCCGTACCTACACAAAAAGATAGCTACCCGCAACCAACGCGATTAGGGGTTGTCAAGCCCTTCATGGTCACTTACGAGAGTGAGATCTGATAGATAGAATATTTTTGGTATTTTTGATATAAAGATGCAAAGTAAAAAAGTAAAGGCAAAGTAAATAGCAAAACAATATTAAAGTGATGGAGATTGATATGATGAGAATAGACCCGGGGGCCATAGGTTTCACTAGTGGCTTCTCTCAAGAGCATAAGTATTCTACGGTGGGTGAACAAATTATTGTTGAGCAATTGACAGAATTGAGCATAATTATGAGAATATCTAGGCATGATCATGTATATAGGCATCACGTCCATGACAAGTAGACCGAAACGATTCTGCATCTACTACTATTACTCCACTCATCGACCGCTATCCAGCATGCATCTAGAGTATTAAGTTAAAAATAGAGTAACGCCTTAAGCAAGATGGCATGATGTAGAGAGATAAATTCATGCAATACGAAATAAACCCCATATTGTTATCCTCGATGGCAACAATACAATACATGCCTTGCTGCCCCTTCTGTCACTGGGAAAGGACACCGCAAGATCAAACCCAAAGCTAAGCACTTCTCCCATGGCAAGAACTACCAATCTAGTTGGCCAAACCAAACGGATAATTCGAAGAGACTTGCAAAGATAACCAATCATACATAAAAGAATTCAGAGAAGATTCAAATGTTATTCATAGATAGACTTGATCATAACCCCACAATTCATCGATCTCAACAAACACACCGCAAAAAGAAGATTACATCGAATAGATCTCCACAAGAGAGGGGGAGAACTTTGTATTGGGATTCAAAGAGAGAGAAGAAGACATCTAGCTACTAACTATGGACCCGAAGGTCTGAGGTAAACTACTCACACTTCATCGGAGGGGCTATGATGATGTAGAAGCCCTCCGTGATGATGGCCTTCTTCCGGCGGAGCTCCGGAACAGGCCCCAAGATGGGATCTCGTGGATACAGAAAGTTGCGGTGGTGGAATTAGGTTTTTGGCTCTTGTTCTGATCGTTTGGGGGTATGTAGGTACATATAGGAGGAAGGAGTACGTCGGTGGAGCACCGAGGGGCCCACGTGTCGGTGTTCTAAAGTAGGGGTACCTTAGTATCCCGAACTTGTGCACGGGTAGTCGCAGCGTCCCGCGGCAAGGCTTGCCGGGTGACCGCCAAGGTCCTCCGTGGTTCCTTTGGAGCCATTCAAGAACAAAGTATTCGAGCCAAGGTGCAAGGCCCCGGCAAGAGGAGCTTGCCGGGAAGGCCACTCGAAGCACAAAGACCCCGGCAAGAGGAGCTTGCCGGGAAGACCAACCAAGGCATCCCGAGAAGCCTGCTGCGACGCGCTGCGCGTCCCAGCAAGACCCGGTGAGCGACAAGCTCCCGGACGCGACAAGACGCGGTGAGCGACAAGCTCCCGGACACGACAAGACAACATCCGCAGCAAGGCGCTTGCCGCGGCAAGCTACTACTCCGCAGCCCGCGCTCCAGCTCACCCACCAACATGTCGCTTTGGGACCGTTCCTGGCGTACGTGGCGGGAGGCTGTGCAGCCAGGGGCATGCGGTGGCAAGCAGGCGCTGACAAGATAGCCATCGTGGCAAACGGTGGCGCCCCTGATGGTCCCTTTCCGCCCCGTCTAGGCGACACAGACAGGCATTTAATGCCTTTGTCCCCTGCCGTCAGGGTTAGGTATGATACAACTGTAGAAAGCGGTGGCGCCAACCACCACCTCTTTTACCTTTTTACCCTCATCTCTGTTGCCACCTGTCGGTGACCCCTTTGACATATAAAAGGAGGCCCATGCGCAACAGAGAAGAGGAGGACAATCATTCCCACGCTCGGTCTGGCTAGCCATCCAAGTGTACTGTAGCATTCATCGCTCCCGAGCAAGAACACAATACAAACCAAAGCAGGAGTAGGGTTTTACGCATCCGTGCATCCCGAACCTGGGTAAACCGACCGCATCGCTCGTGCGTTCGCCTCGATCTGCTCTTCGTGCACTCTCCGCCCCCCTGCCGAATCGAAAGGGGCCCCGGTCCGCCGTGGTCCCATAGGTGTCCGTGGGATCAGCACCCCCGACATCTTTGGCGCGCCAGGTAGGGGAAGCGTCGAGGCTGTGTGAACCTGATCCGACATTCGCACACGCCGAATCTTTGCCATCTTCATCAACATGCCACCGAAGAAGAAGATTTCGGAGGCGGCTGCCCCGTCTGCGCCGAGCCCACCATCGCCAGAGCAAACGGCTGGTGGAGTGGGCGCCGGCGGAAGAATGGGCGCCGACGAGGAGGCTCATGGTGCTGCCAGGTCCAAGGACAGGACTGCGCTGCACATCGGCGGCGCGGTCGGCTCCCACAACGACCGAGCGCACTCCAAGACCTCGGCGTCCGTACACGCACCGCGCCCATCTCAGGAGGCGCGGGACCAGCGGCGTCATGGTACTCACGGTACCATACGTTTTGCTGGGCCAAGACCAGAACTTTCAATAGGCTGCACAAGTGCGGAAGAAACTGGATCGAGGAGCTGCCGGTGGTTCTTTGGTCGATCAGGACGACGCCAAATCGAGCCACTGGCCAGACACCCTTCGCTCTAGTCTATGGAGCGGAGGCAGTTCTCCCCACGGAACTCGTATACGGGTCGCCTCGAGTGCTCGCTTACGATGAGCTTAAGCAAGAGCAGCTGCGACAAGACGACGCGCTGCTCCTCGAGGAAGACCGTCTTCAGGCTGTTGTGCGAGCCGCTCGCTACCAGCAAGCTTTGCGTCGCTATCATAGCCGCAAAGCTAACGCCAGAAGACTCGAGGAAGGCGACCTTGTTCTTCGGCGCATTCAGTCTGCCAAGAATTCCAACAAGTTGACGCCAAAGTGGGAAGGCCCTTACCGGGTGAAATGAGTCACCAGGCCTGGCGCTGTCCGCCTGGAGACCGAAGATGGCATACCAGTGAGCAACTCCTGGAATATTGAGCATCTTCGTAAGTTTTACCCGTAAGGCGCGGTTGTCGGACCCTGTCCGGCAACCACCCTTTTGTACAAGTCTTGCCGCTGTTGCATGTAATCCTTCGTACAAAGCCGGGCGCAGATCCCGTGCATAAAGATTATGTGCTCAGCACACTTTGTCGATTTCATACTTTTTAAATTTTGCATGTATTATCTGACATTTTGTGCAGCACTTACCCCCGGTAAGCAATAACGAGCCTTAAAGCTCCATATTGTTATTTCGCCCTCTTTCTTTTTCACAAGGAAAAGAAGGTTCCCTTGCGCACAAGTTTGCCGGGGGGAAGGGAGAAGATACGGTATGGACCAGGCGTCGTTCAAGAAGTTTTCGCCTTGCCAGGGAGCAAGTAACAAGAAAGATAAGTTGCCAAAGTCTGAGCAATCAAATTTCCTTTAAATTTATAGAGTTATCTTCCTTGAACGACCGTCCCTTGTATGGAAAACCTGTGCGTGGAGGAACCAACTCGTAGCTAGTTGCGCCCTTACTGTTGTTTCGAGTCCGCTCAACAACTTAAGTGAGCTGCGACTAGCTCTGCGACAAGGTTTCTTGTCGGCTGCAGCACCGCCAGCAGGGAACCAACTCGTAGCTAGTTGCGCCCTTACTGTTGTTTCGAGTCTGCTCAACAACTTAAGTGAGTTGCGACTAGCCGCGACAAGGTTTCTTGTCGGCTGCAGCACCGCCAGCAGGCTGCTGATGTTCCGCACTCAGCGCTCGCGGCAAAGGTGCCCGCACCGGCAAATTCCCTAAAAGCGTAGGGTAAAAACATACAAGGGAAGGAATCAAGTAAAGGAAATAACATAGCAATTACTACCCAAGATAGAATATATTACAAAATAACTTGTCGCAGCTCTGACAGACTGTTTTTCATGACATAGTTAACAGCAACAAGGGAAGAAGAAGATGGATGGCCTAGTCTACATGGTCACCTTCGACCCTCCTAATTCCGCTCACCCTGTCCATGATAGGTGCGACAAGGGCCTTGAGCTCCTCCAGATCAGCATCTGGCAGCAAGCTTCGGAGGACGTTGGTGAGGCGGAGACCCGGGTTGCGGAAGGCCACCTTCATCAGCACCTTCTCGAGAGCTCCCGTGCAAATCTTGCGCGACTCGTCGGCAAGCTGCTTTGGGATCTTCTCCCGGAGTCGCTGGAGCGCCGTCGCCACGCCCTTGAAGAACAGAGTCAGCTTGGCGCTGGGTTGGAGATTCTCGTCGGAGGAGTACTCGAGATCTACCATCCCCAATTGCGCCAGCTCCCTGTCGATGTCCGCGGCGACGTTCACCAGACCCTCCGTCCAGTGCTCCACATTCTCTGACAAAGTCTTCCGGGCGGCAGCAGCCTTCGCCAGCAGCACCTTGCCGGCCTTGACCTCCTCCTTCAGGGCCGTCTCCTGCTCCTTGGCGCCGTCCAGAGATTTGGTCAGGGCCGCCAGCTTCACTTCGAGATCGGCGTTGGAGTTCTTGGCGGCGTCCAGTTCCTTGCCCTTCTCGGCGAAAAGGGCCTGCAGCTCCGAGTAGCTGTTGGCGTCCTTCTCATGCTCGAGCTCGAGCGCGGCAAGCTCGTCGCCGCTCGCCTTGAGGCCCGCCTCCAGCTGCATCACCTTCAGCTCCAGCTCAGCCTTAGCGGCCTCGGCAGCTGCGGTGGCGTCTTCGGCCTACTTGACGGCTCCGCCAACTGCCCGCTCGCGCGCGGCAAGTTCCTCCTCGTGGCTGTCGAGGTGGAACTTCCGCTGTGCCAAGTCACCCTCCCGCGAAGACAACTTCTCCGCGGCAAGGCGTTGGCGCTCTTCGACGTCGGCCTTCGTGAGGAGGAAGGCCTGCTGCGCCTCGGCAAGATCTTCCCGCTCCTTTGCCAGGGAGTGGAGAGCTTCCTGGTTGGCGCCTCGGAGCTCTTCTGCGCGCTTCTCGATATCCGCGCCAGCCTTCGCGACGAGTGCTTCGCGGGACTCCAGCTTGGCCTGCCGGGCGCGGTAGAGCGCCACTAGCTTCCGTAGCAGGCGCTCCTCTTCAGGTTCGCCGCTGCTGCTGCTTGGCGCATCGACCAGTTTCAGCCCGGCGGAGGCAAGCACCTCTCCATCCAGCATCTCCCCCTCGATCAGTGCCCTGGAGCTTGATGCCCAAGGAAGGTTGATGAAGATGTCCTCACCGGCCTTCAGGTAGACGACAGGCTGGGGCTCATCGGAGCCTGGCACGGTGGCTGCGGCGGGGGAGTCGGTAGTCGGAGCAGCGCCTGGCGCTCCTGCGGCCTCCGGGTCGTCAGTACGACCGCCAGACTCCCCGCCCGCTTCTGCGGCGGCAGCCCTGGCGGCCTCCCCGCCGGCGCCGGCTGCTTCCTCGGCGGCGACCTCCGTCTCCATCGGCTCTGCAGCAGATGGATCTGACGGCCGGAAGAGGGGAAAAGATTCAAGCAAAACTCGAGCAAAATCCAAGAGAAAGATCAAGAAGAAAAAGAGCCAAGGGGAGTTTGAAGCAAGTACATTACCTGTGCCAGGGTCTGCTGCTGCGGTCTCCGTCGCCGGGGGATCACCGACGCAGTCCCTTGCCGGAGATCCCTCCCTTGCCGGGGGCTCCTCCCTTGCCGGAGCCTCCTCCCTTGCCGGGGGCTCCTCTCTAACCGGAGTCTCCTCCCTCGCCGGAGAGCTCTCCCTTGCCGGAGATCTCTCCCTCGCCGGAGGACTTTCCCTTGGCGCTTCAGGGGCAGCCTCCGGGTTCTCCTGGTGTGGCTGCTCTGCTCCTGCACAAGTCAAACAAACAAGTATCAGCACAGCAAGGATCTTCGTGTGCACCCGACAGCGGGAAGTAAGCAAGACACTTACGCTAGGGGCTGCTCTGAAGATCAGCCGCCGGGTCCGGCAAGTTCGTCTCAGGCACGTCCCCTGTTGACGCAGTGGGTTCGTCCTTGATGACGATCACCGGCGCCTCGGCTCTCTTTGCCGCTCTCTGCGCCAGAGTCCTAAAAAGGAACAGATACAGGGAAAGGCAAGTGAGAAACAAGATGAGACAAAAACAGCATAAATCAAAGAACTGCAAGTACAATAAGAAGAACGTACTCCTCTTCTTCTTCCTCGTCGGAGCTAAACGCGGAGAAGTCAAAATCCGGCCCGCGTCCGGCGCGGGAAGGTGGAGGAGTAGGCTCCCTTGGTCGCTTGGCGGGAGCAGAAGCGGTGGTCCGGGAAGACCCCGCTCCAGTCGAAGCAGCAGCATGGGGCGCTCCCGCGGCACCGGTGCTTGCCGCGGTGGAGCGCGTCGTGCGGTGCGGCGACTGCTGGCCCACCTGCCGCCTTGCTACATTTCCGGCCTTGCAGAGACGCCTTCTTGGTGGAGACGGAGACGCTGCTGGCGGCGTGCTGTCGGAGGACGAAGTGGAGGAGGAATCGATCTCCAAAGAGCCGCTCGCATCATCGGCAGGCTCGCTCGGTTCGGCGTCATGCCCGGCAACCTGGCTCGGTTCGGCATCGCGCCCGGCGACCTCCTTCTTGCCGGCAAGATCTTCCCGCTTGGCACGGTTTGCCGCCTCTGCCGCCGCTGCCTCCTCCAAGGTGAAGCCAAACTCGCCCGCCGCGGCAGCTGCCGCCGCCTCTTCCAACCTGGTGGCGATGTACGCCAACTCCGCCTCGGTGGTGTCGCGGGTGAGGCCGTCCTTCTCGTCGGTGCGGATTGGCACTTCCACCAAGTCGTCGAAGAATTGCTGCACAACCTCATCCTCTGGCTCTTGCCAAGTCGGCACGATTCCGTGCGAATCGCACAGTGGCATCATCGCCCTGATGCGGTCAAGCGCCGAATTGTTGCACAAAGGGACGACGCCCTGCGGCAACCTGAAGACCTCGGGGTGGTCTGGATCATACTTGAAGAGCTCCTGCGGTATTCCGTTGAGCTCAAGGACGGTGAAATTGTAGTTGAGGCCTGGGCGCAGCCTCATGACGTCTGCCGCGTTCTTGAACTCCCAAGCAGGCCTCCCCCGTTCCTGCAGGGGAGCGATGCAGCGACGAAGAAAGTCTGCGCCGACGGCCCCTACAGTGAGTCCGGCAAGCCTGAGACGCTGGATCCTGGTGACGGCAATCTTCAGCCTGCTGTCCTCCGGGGCCACGCCGCTCCAGTCACTGCCGCGCACTGCTGCTGCTTGGTGCCGGGCGGTAAATGGCTGCGGGCTCTCCTCGACAATCCAACACCAATCCGCTCTCCACTCCTCCCACTTGCCGCGGAACTCCCCCTCCAAATAAGATTCCTTCTTGCCGGACCTTGAGATCCAGGCGATTCCGCCGGATAGAGGCTCTCCTCTCTCTACCCGAGGAATGAAAAAGTGGCGAAAAAGGGCTACGCTAGGGTGGACTCTGACAAAGTTCTCGCAAAGGTGTGCGAAAACGGCCATGGTGAGGACGACGTTGGGAGTGAAGTCAAGGAGGCAGAGATTGTATGTGTTCATGATATCACAGAAGAACTCGGAAAAAGGCGGGCAGAGCCCGCAGTAGAAGAAGGCGGCAAAGAAAGGGTACCCGTCCGGAGCCGTCGCGTGAGCAGCGGCCGGGAGCACCTTGGTCCGCGGGTGAGCTCGCGTCTCCGTCACCCAAAAGAGATAATAGTACTCCTGCAGCTCCTTCGCGTCGAGCTTGGGGGGAAATGGCTCGCTCCTTTCGCAGCGCCGCGAGCCGCTGCACCTCGGTCGGCTTCACGGCCTTCCCCTTGTTGCCCTTCGGAGCCATGGCAGAAGCAGTGGAGGAGGTCGACGGCGTGGTGGTGCTGGTGGCAATGCGGGGGGGGCAGGGCGCTGCGCTCTGTGTGCTTTGGGAAGACGGAGGCGGGGCGGAGTTTTTCAAGATTGGAGCGGAATGGGGGCGAGTGGGCGCACTACCCCTGCTTCCCTTTGCTTATAAAGGGGGAGATGGCGGACGTTTCGCCTTTCCTAATAAAGAAACCGTCCCCTCTACCACGACGTGACGCATGCACGCGGGGTTTAGCCCCGCGCATGCCGCCCACGTCACGCACGACGCCGCGTTCGACGCGTGCCGTGCGGAGAGGGCGCGGTGGATGCGGAGTCAGATGCAGCGTGACCCAGGCCGCGCGTGCCCGTGCACTGCTTTGGGCCTGGCCCAACAGCGCTCGGCACCGTGTATGGCCCAGGCCCGAGGGCTCCTGTCGGTGTACTAAAGTAGGGGTACCTTAGTATCCCGAACTTGTGCACGGGCAGTCGCAGCGTCCCGCGGCAAGGCTTGCCGGGTGACCGCCAAGGTCCTCCGTGGTTCCGTTGGAGCCATTCAAGAACAAAGTATTCGAGCCAAGGCGCAAGGCCCCGGCAAGAGGAGCTTGCCGGGAAGGCCACTCGAAGCACAAAGACCCCGGCAAGAGGAGCTTGCCGGGAAGACCAACCAAGGCATCCCGAGAAGCCTGCTGCGACGCGCTGCGCGTCCCGGCAAGACCCGGTGAGCGACAAGCTCCCGGACGCGACAAGACAACATCCGCGGCAAGGCGCTTGCCGCGGCAAGCTACTACTCCGCAGCCCGCGCTCCAGCTCACCCACCAACGTGTCGCTCTGGGACCGTTCCTGGCGTACATGGCGGGAGGCTGTGCAGCCAGGGGCATGCGGTGGCAAGCAGGTGCTGACAAGATAGCCATCGTGGCAAACGGTGGCGCCCCTGACGGTCCCTTTCCGCCCCGTCCAGGCGACACAGACAGGCATTTAATGCCTTTGTCCCCTGCCGTCAGGGTTAGGTATGATACAACTGTAGAAAGCGGTGGCGCCAACCACCACCTCTTTTACCTTTTTACCCTCATCTCTGTTGCCACCTGTCGGTGACCCCTTTGACATATAAAAGGAGGCCCATGCGCAACAGAGAAGAGGAGGACGATCATTCCCACGCTCGGTCTGGCTAGCCATCCAAGTGTACTGTAGCATTCATCGCTCCCGAGCAAGAACACAATACAAACCAAAGCAGGAGTAGGGTTTTACGCATCCGTGCGGCCCGAACCTGGGTAAACCGACCGCGTCGCTCGTGCGTTCGCCTCGATCTGCTCTTCGTGCACTCTCCGCCCCCTGCCGAACCGAAAGGGGCCCCGGTCCGCCATGGTCCCATAGGTGTCCGTGGGATCAGCACCCCCGACACCACGAGACAGGGGGGCATGCCCCCCACCCTCGTGACCACCTCTTTGACTCCTTGGAGTAGGGTCCAAGTCTCCTGGATCTTGTTCGGTGAGAAAATCACGTTCCCGAAGATTTTATTCCGTTTGGACTCCGTTTGATATTCTGTTTCTCCGAAACACTAAAATAGGCAAAAAAACAACAATTCTGGGCTGGGCCTCCGGTTAATAGGTTAGTCCCAAAAATAATATAAAAGTGGAAAATAAAGGCCAATATAGTCAAAACAGTAGATAATATAGATACATTGGAGACGTATCAGGCATCCCCAAGCTTAATTCCTGCTCGTCCTCGAGTAGGTAAATGATAAAAAGAGAATTTTTGATGCGGAGTTCTACTTGGCATAATTTCAATGCAAATCTTCTTAATTGTGATATGAATATTCAGATTAGAAAGATTCAAGACAAAAGTTTATATTGACATAAAAATAATAATACTTCAAGCATACTAACAAAACAATTATGTCTTCTCAAAATAACATGGCCAAAGAAAGTTATCCCTACAAAATCATATAGTCTGGCTATGCTCCATCTTCACCACACAAGGTATTTAAATCATGCACAACCCCGATGACAAGCCAGGCAATTGTTTCATACTCTAACTTTTTCAAAACTTTTTCAATCTTCACGCAATACATGAGCGTGAGCCATGGATATAGCACTATAGGTGGAATAGAATGGTGGTTGTGGAGAAGACAAAAAGGATAAGATAGTCTCACATCAACTAGGCGTATCAACGGGTTATGGAGATGCCCATCAATAGATATCAATGTGAGTGAGTAGGGATTGCCATGCAACGGATGCACTAGAGCTATAAATGTATGAAAGCTCAAAATGAAACTAAGTGGGTGTGCATCCAACTTGCTTGCTCATGAAGACCTAGGGCAATTTGAGGAAGCCCATCATTGGAATATACAAGCCAAGTTCTATAATGTAAAATTCCCACTAGTATATGAAAGTGATAACATGAGAGACTCTCTACTATGAAGATCATGGTGCTACTTTGAAGCACAAGTGTGGTAAAAGGATAGTAGCATTGCCCCTTTTATTTATTTTCTTTTTTTCTTTGGCCTTTCTTTTTTTATTGGGACAATGCTCTATTAAATGATGATCATAACATTTTTATTTATTTACAACTCGATTCTAAAACAAAGTATGACTCTATATGGATGCCTCTGGCGGTGTACCGGGATATGCAACGAATCAAGAGTGACAAGTATTAAAAAATTATGAACGGTGGCTTTGCCACAAATACTATGTCAACTACATGATCATGCTAAGCAATATGAAAATGATGAATGTGTCATGATGAACTAGATGGTGAAAAGTTGCATGGCAATATATCTCGGAATGGCTATGGGAATGCCATAATAGGTAGGTATGGTGGCTGTTTTGAGGAAGGTATATGGTAGGTGTATGATACCGGCGAAAGGTGCGCGGTATTAGAGAGGCTAGCAAAGGTGGAAGGGTGAGAGTGTGTATGATCCATGGACTCAACATTAGTCATAAAGAACTCATATACTTATTGCAAAAATCTAGAAGTTATCAAAGCAAAGTATTACGCGCATGCTCCTAGGGGGATAGATTGGTAGGAAAAGACCATCGCTCGTCCCCGACTGCCACTCATACGGAAGACAATCAATAAATAAATCATGCTCTGACTTCATCACATAACGGTTCACCATACGTGCATGCTACGGGAATCACAAACTTTAACACAAGTATTCTTTAAATTCACAACTACTCAACTAGCATGACTTTAATATTATCACCTCCATATCTCAAAACAATTATCATGCTTCAATCTTTTCTTAGTATTCAACACACTCAAAAGAAAGTTTCACAAATCTTGAATACCAAACATATTATTATTAAGCAAATTACCATGCTATTAAGAGACTCTCAAAATAATTTAAGTGAAGCATGAGAGATCAATAGTTTCTTTAAAACAAATCCACCACCGTGCTCTAAAAGATCTAAGTGAAGCACATAGAGCAAAATTATAATGCTCAAAAGATATAAGTGAAGCACATAGAGCAAAACTACTTAGCTCAAAATATATAAGTGAAGAACATAGAGCAAAACTACTTAGCTCAAAAGATATAAGTGAAGCACATAGAGCAAAACTACTTAGCTCAAAATATATAAGTGAAGCACATAGAGTATTCTATATAATTTTAATTCATGTATGGCCCTCTCAAAAGGTGTGTACAGAAAGGATGATTGTGGCATACTAAGACACAAAGACACAAATAATACAAGACACTCCAAGCAAAACACATATCATGTTGGTGAATAAAAATATAGCTCCAAGTAAGTTACCGATGGAAGTGGACGAAAGAGGGGATGCCTCCCGGGGCATCCCCAAGCTTTGACTTTTTGGTGTCCTTGTATTATCTTGGGGGTGCCATGGGCATCCCCAAGCTTAGGCTCTTGCCACTCCTTGTTCCATAATCCATCAAAATAATTCACCCAAAACTTGAAAACTTCACAACACAAAACTCAAAATAGAAAACTCGTGAGCTCCGTTAGCGAAAGAAAACAAAAGACCACTTCAAGGTACTGTAATGAACTCATTCTTTATTTATATTGGTGTTAAAACTACTGTATTCCAACTTATATATGGATTATAAACTATTTTACTAACCATAGATTCATCAAAATAAGCAAACAACACACGAAAAACAGAATCTGTCAAAAACAGACAGTCTGTAGTGATCTGTAGCTAGCGCAAGATCTGAAACCCCAAAAATTCTAAAATAAATTGCTGGACGTGAGTAATTTATATATTAATCATCTTAAAAAATAATTAAATAAATATCACTCTTCAAATAAAAATGACAGCAGTTCTCGTGAGCGCTAAAGTTTCTGTTTTTTACAGCAAGTTCAACAAGACTTTCCCCAAGTCTTCCCAACGGTTCTACTTGGCACAAACACTAATTAAACACAAAAACACAACCAAAACAGAGGCTAAATAATTTATTTATTACTAATCAGGAGCAAAAAGCAAGGAATAAAAATAAAATTGGGTTGCCTCCCAACAAGCGCTATCGTTTAACGCCCCTAGCTAGGCATAAAATCGAGGATAGATCTAGGTATTGCCATCTTTGGTAGGAAATCCATAAGTGGCTATCATGATAGTTTCATATGGTAATTTTATTTTCTTTCTTGGAAAGTGTTCCATGCCCTTTTTTAATGGAAATTGAAATCTAATATTCCCTTCCTTCATATCAATAATCGCACCAACCGTTCTAAGGAAAGGTCTACCAAGAATAATAGGGCAAGAAGGATTGCAATCTATATCAAGAACAATGAAATCTACGGGCACATAATTCCTATTTGCAACAATAAGAACATCATTAATCCTTTCCATAGGTTTCTTAATAGTGGAATCTGCAAGATGCAAGTTTAGAGAGCAATCATCAAAATGATGGAAATCTAGTAAATCACACAAAGTCTTGGGAATAGTAGAGACACTAGCACCCAAATCACACAAAGCATAAAACTCATGATCTTTAATTTTAATTTTAATAGTTGGTTCCCACTCATCATAGAGTTTTCTAGGGGTAGAAACTTTCAACTCAAGTTTTTCTTCATAAGATTGCATCAAGGCATCAACAATATGTTCGGTGAAGGCTTTATTTTGACTATAAGCATGTGGAGAATTTAGCACGGATTGCAACAAGGAAATACAATCAATTAAAGAGCAACTTTCATAATTAAATTCCTCGAAATCCAATATAGTGGGTTTAGCAACATCTAGATTTTTATTTCTTTTAATCCCACTTTCATCAATTTCATCATTAAGATTTAAATACTCCGAATTTTTGGAATGCCTTCTAGGTAAAGGAAGATCATATTCAGTTTCATCAAGATTCATATTGCAAAACAAAGATTTAATAGGGGACACATCAATAACTTTTAGATCTTCATCTTGATTTTCATAGGAATGGGAAGAACACGCTTTAATAAAGGTATCTTTGGAAGCACGCATCCTAGCGGTTCTTTCCTTGCACTCATCAATGGAAATTCTCATGGCTTTGAGAGACTCATTGATATCATGCTTAGGAGGAATAGATCTAAGCTTTAAAGAATCAACCTCAAGAGAAATTCTATCAACGTTCCTAGCCAAATCATCAACTTTAAGAAATTTCTCTTCAAGCAAAGCATTAAAATTCTTTTGTGAATTCATAAACTCTTTAACATTATTCTCAAATTCAGAGGGCATCTTATTATAATTTCCATAAGAGTTGTTGTAGGAATTCCCATAATTATTAGAAGGATTACTAGGATATGGCCGAGGATTAAAATTCCCTCTATAAGCGTTGTTACCAAAATTATTCCTACCAACAAAATTCACATCCATAGATTCATTGTTATTCTCAAACAAAGAAGACAAAGGCATATCATTAGGATCAGAAGAAACACTCTTAGTAGCAAATAATTTCATAAGTTCATCCATCTTTCCACTCAACACATTGATTTCTTCTATCGCATGCACTTTTTTATTAGAAGATCTTTCAGTATGCCATTGAGAATAATTAACCATAATATTATCTAGGAGTTTAGTAGCATCTCCTAAAGTGATTTCCATAAAAGTGCCTCCCGCGGCCGAATCTAAAAGATTTCTAGAAGCAAAATTCAATCTGACATAAAAATTTTGTATAATCATCCATAAATTTAAGCCATGAGTAGGGCAATTACGTATCATTAATTTCATTCTCTCCCAAGCTTGTGCAACATGTTCATGATCAAGTTGTTTAAAGTTCATAATATCGTTTCTAAGAGAGATGATCTTAGCGGGAGGAAAATACTTAGAGATAAAAGCATCTTTGCACTTGTTCAATGAATCAATACTATTTTTAGGCAAAGACAAAAACCAAGCTTTAGCACGATCTCTAAGCGGAAAAGGAAATAGCTTCAATTTAACGACATCATTATTGACATCTTTTTTCTTTTGCATATCACACAAATCAACGAAGCTATTCAGATGAGTAGCGGCATCTTCACTAGGAAGGCTGGCGAATTGATCTTTCATAACAAGATTCAACATCGGTAAGAGGAGCAATCGGAGTGCTAAGGAAATCATTATTATTGGTATTGGTGAAGTCACACAATTTGGTAGTATCTTGAGCCATCGCGACAAACAAGCAATCTAACACACTAGCAAACAAAAAGCAAGCGGGCAAAAGAGGAAAATAGAGAGGGAGGATAGAGAGAGAGAGGGCGAATAAAACGGCAAGGGTGAATTGGGGGAGAGGAAAACGAGAGGCAAATGGCAAATAATTTAATGCGAGAGATAGAGATTGTGATGGGTACTTGGTATGTTGACTTTTTGCGTAGACTCCCCGGCAACGGCGCCAGAAATCCTTCTTGCTACGTCTTGAGCTTGCATTGGTTTTCCTCGAAGAGGAAGGGATGATGCAGCAGAGTAGCGTAAGTATTTCCCTCAGTTTTTGAGAACCAAGGTATCAATCCAGTAGGAGGCCATGCTCAAGTCCCTCGTACCTGCACAAAACGATAGCTACTCGCAACCAATGCGATTAGGGGTTGTCAATCCCTTCACGGTCACTTATGAGAGTGAGATCTGATAGATATAATATTTTTGGTATTTTTGGTATAAAGATGCAAAGTAAAAAGTAAAAGCAAAGCAAGATTAAAGTAATGGAGATTGATATGATGAGAATAGACCCGGGGGCCATAGGTTTCACTAGTGGCTTCTCTCAAGAGCATAAGTATTCTACGGTGGGTGAACAAATTACTGTTGAGCAATTGACAAAATTGAGCATAGTTATGAGAATATCTAGGCATGATCATGTATATAGGCATCACGTCCGTGACAAGTAGACCGAAACGATTCTGCATCTACTACTATTACTCCACTCATCGACCGCTATCCAGCATGCATCTAGAGTATTAAGTTAAAAACAGAGTAACGCCTTAAGCAAGATGACATGATGTAGAGAGATAAATTCATGCAATATGAAATAAACCCCATCTTGTTATCCTCGATGGCAATGATACAATACGTGCCTTGCTACCCCTTTTGTCACTGGGAAAGGACACCGCAAGATCGAACCCAAAGCTAAGCACTTCTCCCATGGCAATAACTACCAATCTAGTTGGCCAAACCAAATGGATAATTCGAGGAGACTTGCAAAGATAACCAATCATACATAAAAGAATTCAGAGAAGATTCAAATATTATTCATAGATAGACTTGATCATAAACCCACAATTCATCGGTCTCAACAAACACACCGCAAAAACAAGATTACATCGAATAGATCTCCACAAGAGAGGGGGAGAACTTTGTATTGAGATTCAAAGAGAGAGAAGAAGCCATCTAGCTACTAACTATGGACCCGAAGGTCTGAGGTAAACTACTCACACTTCATCGGAGGGGCTATGATGATGTAGAAGCCCTCCGTGATGACGGCCTTCTTCCGGTGGAGCTCCGGAACATAGGTATATATAGGAGGAAGATGGCTTCATCTCTCTCTCTCTCTGATTCTCAATACAATGGTCTCTTGGAAATCCATATGATGTAACTCTTTTTGCGGTGTGTTTATTGGGATCTGATGAACTTTGAGTTTATGATTAGTCATATCTTTTTATATCCATGAAAGTTATTTGAGTTTCTTTAATCTATTATATGCATGATATCTTATAGCCTCGTATTTCTTCTCCGATATTTGGGTTTTGTTTGTCCAACTTGATCTATTTATCTTGCAATGGGAAGAGGTGCCCGGTAGTGGGTTCGATCTTACGGTGCTTGATCCCAGTGACAGAAAGGGAACCTACACATATGTATCGTTGCTACTAAGGATAAAAAGATGGGATCTATATCTATGCAATAGATAAACGGATATTGTCTACATCATGTCATCGTTCTTATTGCATTACTCCGTTTTTCCATGAACTTAATACACTAGATGCATGCTGGATAGCGGTCGATGTGTGGAGTAATAGTAGTAGATGCAGGCAGGAGTCGGTCTACTAATCTTGGACGTGATGCCTATGTAATGATCATTGCCTAGATATCGTCATAATTATTTGAGGTTCTATCAATTGCCCAACAGTAATTTGTTTACCCATCGTTTGCTATCTTTCTCGAGAGAAGCCACTAGTGAAACCTACAGCCCCCGGGTCTTCTTCCTCATATATTTGCTTGCGATCTACTTTTCCTTTGCATTTTTATTCAGATCTATTAAACCACAAATACAAAAATACTTTGTTGCACTTTATTTTATTTGTGATCTATTATTTCAATCTACTAGAATTTTCTGGCATCGTTACCCGAAAGGGATTAACAACCCCTTTTACACGTCGGGTTGCGAGGTGTTGTTATTTGTGTGCATGTGTTGTTTACGTTGTGTTGCTTGGTTCTCCTACTGGTTCGATAACCTTGGTTTCTTCACTGAGGGAAATACCTACCGTCGCTGTGCCGCATGATCCCTTCCTCTTTGGGTAAATACCGACGTAGTCCTAGCTGACAGGAGCTTTTCTGGCGCTATAGTCAGAGAGCAATCACTATCCTAATGTAAATATTGTAAGGAGTGCACAAATCATTGGGAGCTTCACTAGTGTCTTTAGAACACTCCGTTGCTCTCTTGCACTTGTCATGAGGTTCTATTGATATTGGGAGAGTGACGATCCTATTTTGTGCTCATTGTATCCAATTACAAAACTAAATTGTGCACAAATCATGGGGGCCTTCTCTAGAACACTCCTTTGCCCATATCATAATATCTTTTATTCATGTGGCACGTAGGATCATTGGTCTAGTTGGTTCAATTGGTGTCTTTTGATAGCTTGCTTCAATTGGTATCTTTTGATTGCTCGATTGCTTGTTTCTCTCTTTGTTATGTCTTTGTGGCATATCATTCTTTTGCAATCTTTGGGCCTCAATATAGTTTGTCTTCCTCCAAGTATTTACCGTTGGATATGTGTATTGCATTCCACTCTCTTGTTGAGAAATACACAATTTATGGAGGAACACAATTTATATTGGCCTTCTAAGCTTTTCTCCCATTTTGGCAATCGATGCCAATGGGGGAGAAGTTTCAGAGAGTTTAATGGAGAAGATTAGAGAGTTGTTTCTTATGGCTTTGCATTGCATGGTGATGCATATTTCCTTATATAAACTCTCTTGAAAGTGATTGTCATCAATTACCAAGATGGAGGAGATTGAAACAACATGCGGTTCCCCCATGTTTGGTTTTGGTAATTAATGATAATCTCTATGGACTAATGGTTGCCTTGAGTTATATTTGAAGGATTTGTCCATAGGCTTTTCTTGGAGTCCAATTTGTTGGTTTCAAGGAGAGTTTCTGATGACCAAGGTGCTATTCAAGGAATTACCTAAATATTGGTCATGTGAGAGGTTGATCAAGACTAAGTCAAAGAGTGAATTAAGTAGATCAACACACAAAGCGTAGAGGATGTACCGAGAGGGATCAAGTGATCCCATGGTATGGTAAGCATTGTCAATTATGCTTTGTGTACTAACCCATGGTCTTCGTGAGAGTTCTTGGTGGGGTTAGGTTGCGGTGTGCGCGTTCAAGTGATGCATCACGAAGAGATCAAGTGCTTGAAGATTGCCATCCATTGTGGTGACAATGGACTTGTGAAGATGTTTCGAAGAGTGGCTCACCCATAGTGGAGTATGGGGGAGCAATCTACTAGTCTTCACCGAGCCAACGTAATCAAGAAAGGTGGTCCTCCTTGAGGAAGTCAAGATCATCTACATCTAGCTCAAGTGGACTTTGTGCAAGGCAAAGGTTTGGCCTTGATAGGTTCTCTATTTTACCGGTCTCATGGGGGTAGTTTGGAGACTGGGTTATAGGATCGATTGTCGTACTATCAAGGGGGGCTCTCAAGTGAGTAGCTTGATTTTATCATTCATAGAGAGCTCAAACCATTGCATGCTTGCAAAATATTTCTTGGTTCTTGTTTGGTTTTCTCCTTGTGATATTTTGAGCTTATGGTCATCTTCTTGGCAAGCTCGAGTTCTTCGAAAGCGGAGTTCACGTGCTTCTTCTATTGCGTTTTCGGTGTTGGAGGTTTTACCGGTCTTATTCGAGGAAGGGTTCTCACCGTTTCCTTATGGGCCTTTTCTAATTTCCTTCTTATTGTTATTTCTATCAATATTGTGTTATCCCTTATCGCTAGCTTTCCAACAAACTTGGTTTCGTTGAATTCGGAGTCCGTTTGCAGAAGTTGTGTCAGTTTTGGTGTCCTTAAAAAGGCTGCAGCGGTACTAGCGCTCATGGGAGCGGTACTACCGCTTCGAGGGGATGTAATTTTTTACTACCGCTCTTCGGAGCGGTACTTCCATGGCTACTTCCACTCCGGACCAAAAACTCGTCTTAAGTCCATCGGTGGTAGGCACGGATGTATTTTTTTAATATCGCTCGCAAGCAATAGTACCGCTACCCTTAGCGGTAGTACCGCTACCCCTAGCGGTAGTGCCGTGAGGACCAGCGGTAGTACCGCTCCGGTGGTTCTACTGGCCTTTTGCCTCCCTACTGTTGTTTTTCAAAGGGCTTCCACTGCCCTAGCGGTAGTACCACTCCCATGAGCGGTAGTACCGCTCTGTGCAGGCTGTGAGCATAACGGTTGGATTTTTTCCCACCTATAAAAGGGGATCTTCTTCCCCAAAGAACCGTATCCTTTGAGCTTGTGTTCTTCCCCCATTGTTGACCTTCTTCGAGCTTGCTATCTCTCCCTCCATGGATGCTTGCTAGTTTTGGGGGGAAAAGAGAGAGGAGATCAAGATCCACATTTTGACCAATCACTTTCTCCTCTATGTGAGGGGAACCCCTTGGATCTAGATCTTGGAGTTCTTGGTGTTCCCCTTCTTGTTCTTCCTCTAATTTTCCTCCCTAGCATTAGTTTCTTTGGCGGGATTTGGGAGAGAAGGACTTGGGCACTCAGTGTTCCCTTGCCATTGCATTTGGTGCATTGGTTTGAGTTCTCCACGGTGATACGTGGAAGTTTCAAGTTGAGAAGCTTATTACTCTTGGGTGCTTGGTACCCTTGAGCTTCTTCCACTTGGGTGCCTTGATGCCCTAGACGGTTGGTGGTGTTAGGACCTCAATCATTGTGGTGTAAAGCTCCTGGCAAGCGTCGGGGTCTCCAATTAGGTTGTGGAGATCACCCCGAGCAATTTGACGGGTTCCGATGACCACCCCCAAGGGTTGCCATTTGTATGGGTTCGGTGACCTCCCTCAAGGGTCCCTTAGTGGAATCACGGCATCTTGCATTGTGCGAGCGGGTGAGGAGATTACGGTGACCCTAGTGGCTTCTTGGGGAGCATTGTGCCTCCACACTGCTCCAAATGGAGATTAGCACCCGCAAGGGTGTGAACTTCGGGATACATCGTCGTCTCCACGTGCCTCGGTTATCTCTTACCCGAGCCCTTTACTTATGCACTTTATTTTGTGATAGCCATAGTGTTTCATGTTATATCTCTTGTTATCACTTAGTTGTTTATCTTGCTTAGCATAAGTTGTTGGTGCACATATGTGAGCCTAGCTGTTGTAGGTTTTGTGCTTGAGAAATTAACCGCTAGGTTTATTTCGCATTTGTTCAAGCCTAAACCATAATTATTTTAAAGTGCCTATTCACCCCCCCCCCCTCGTAGGCGACATCCACGATCTTTCATCTGCAAAGCCTTTGGAACCCAGGTGATGGTGTTGACTTCTCCATGTTTTCTAGTGTTGCTTGGGGAGTCTCAAGCACTGGTGTAGTGACTTGAGCTGGTGGCGTACGGGGTACCACTTCGTGCAGAGGGATATTGGGGTGTTGCTCTTCCTAGAACTCATCTTGGGCGATTGGCGTCGTGGGACCGCCAATGCTAATGGGTTCACTATGAGAAGGCGCAGGCGATGATACTGGGTTCTCGGTCAGGTGAGGAAGGACTTCATTATCATCTCTTTCAACATTGTCTTCTTGACCAATGTCTTTAGCTGCAGTGGTGTCAACAACTAGAATCTCAACAGTGACATGACCCTCTGTGGGAGCAGGTTCATGCACAACCATTATTCGCTCTTGTTTGGAGGAGGCAGGCAAGGCAACTGATATTGGCTTCACAAGCAACCCCGCTTTAGGAGCAGATGAAGATGTTGGTGCTTGTGCCCTTTGTGAAGCCTTTGAAGGTTTAGTCTTCTGCCTCTTTGGTGAGGAGCGAGCATCAGAAGCTTCATGGTTCTTTCACTTCTTGGCTTCGGCTTCACCTTGCTTGGTTTTCTTCCTTTCGGAAGCAACAGATGGAGCATTAGACTTTGTACCAGCAAAGCCTTTGGGGAAGATAATCTTCGACACTTCTTGTCATGAAGGCTCAGTTCGGGTGCAACTGCCTTCTTCTTCTTCTTTAATGCAAGCTTGGGGTCGATACCAGGATGGCCAAGTGCATTTCTCTTTAGTGCGTCATTGTGATCTTGAACACACTTCTCAGCATATCCCTTCAGACGCTCACGAGATCCTTTGGCTTCATCACGACGCCTCTGGAATTCAGCCTTGAGGTCTGTCATCATCAGCTTGAATTTCTCAATATCAGTGACGCTGAGCTTGGCCACGTGCTTATTTAAGACAGCCTTTCCATGATTAATCTTGCTCTTCTGCTCAATAACTTTCTCAGCAATAGCAAGTTCTTGGTTCACGAAACCTTGGAAGGTAGCGTTGATGCCAATGGGCAGTTGTAGGTCTTCAAGAGAGAGTTCAGGATTGTCAAACCACTCATCACTGAAGTTATTCAAAATGTCAACATCGAACAGAGGGAGGTTCTTGAAGATGTCAGCTTCTTATTGTTTGTTCTTGATCAGCAGCTCCAATGCATCATCATCAAGATCTTCATCACTGGATAGATCAATAATGTCACCATCATCATGCAGAATTCTGGTATGAGGAGGAGCACGCCCAATAGTATCTTTTGTCTTCGGAGAGGTCCGAGACAAGTCTTCTGAGTGCACACTGGATTTAGGAGGTGCAATCTTTAGTTGCTTCACTCTTGAAGCTTTTGGTGCAGATGCAGGCTTTGAAGCCATTGCCTTCTTGGTAGGCTTCAAGGATTCAGGAGCAGGAGTTGGTTGGGCTCCTTCTTGAGCAGCTTCTGCATGACCCCTTTGCTCAGCACAATGCGCCATATACGCATCGAAGTCATTGAAGGGGCCAACAAGATTTGGTTCAGCTTCTCGGGTGCCATCTTGCCTTGGTTATGCTGGACCTGGATTGATAGTTGGCCTCAAATAGATCATCATCTCGACACCACAACAAACTTGACGGATCTGGGTTTTCTAGCATTGGCCGCCTCACCATGCAAGGATAGAATCCTTGTTGAATGGCTTCAGCCTTGGTCTTTGGGTGAAGCTTCTTGTACACAATATCGGCCCACGGTGGCCTCACAGCGTTCTTGGCATCATACTCTGGGGTTACAAAATTGTAAATAAACCATTTCTCAGCCCAGTACCTGTGAATCCATTAAACGCATGATTTGTGTTCCACATACGTTTCTTCTGGGTCAGATTTATACATCTCATATAGATCTGGAGGCAGATCCAGTCCAGTGTTGTCTCGACGCTGTTTACCCCCTTTCTTAGCTGACTTTCCACCTACCATGGCTTCACAGAAGTGATTGGATTCACTTTGCTTGTTAAACAGGAACTGGCTTCAGGGGAGTCAAGGTGATGATGTGAGTAGTCTGCAAATGAATTCAGACTAGGAGAACCAAGAAACTCGCCCACAGACATGTGTACCTATGAAAGAATTAGAGATGCGAGGGAAATAGGAGAGGTCATATGCATTCTCATATGTGCACCCGTGAGTGTAGATGCTTCACGCCCGTGCCTTTCCAGAGCGAGACGGCTTGGCTCTAACCTTGCCTTCTGAAGGACTTGTATAAAGAATTTCTCCTGAGGTGTCATCTTCTTATAGCATCTCATGAACTTCAGGATCCAACCAGATGTGTGAAAAACACGCTACATGACTAAGGGAGTCCTAGATTAGGGGGTGTTCGGGTAGCCAGACTATACCTTCAGCCGGACTCCAGGACTATGAAGATACAAGATTGAAGACTACGTCCCGTGTTCGGATGGGACTTTCCTTGGCGTGGAAGGCAAGCTTGGCGATGCGGATATTCAAGATCTCCTACCATTGTAACCGACTCTATGTAACCCTAACCCTATTCGGTGTCTATATAAACCGGAGGGTTTTAGTCCGTAGGACAACTTCATCAACTCCATAGACAATAATCATACCATAGGCTAGCTCCTAGGGTTTAGCCTCCTTGATCTCGTGGTAGATCTACTCTTGTACTACCCATATCATCAATATTAATCAAGCAGGACATAGGGTTTTACCTCCATCGAGAGGGCCCGAACCTGGGTAAAACATCGTGTTCCCTGCCTCCTGTTACCATCCGACCTAGACGCACAGTTCGGGGCCCCCTACCCGAGATCCGCCGGTTTTGACACCGACATTGGTGCTTTCATTGAGTGTTCCTCTGTGTCATCGCCGTTAGGTCCGATGGCTCCTTTGATCATCAACAACGATGCGGTCCAGGGTGAGACCTTTCTCCCCGGACAGATCTTCGTCTTCGGCGGCTTCGCTCTGCGGGCCAATTCTCTTGGCCACTAGGGTTTAGCCCCTGGCCATCAAGTCAGGTTTGGAAGCTTAAACTACACGGCTGACATCCGCGGAGACTTGATCTTCGACGGGTTCGAGCCACGGCCGAGCGCGCCGCACTATCTCGAGGGGCATGGTCTAGCTCTGCCTCCGGACAGTGTCCTGGAGGCCGCTCACGCATCGGTTCCGACCTCTAACTCGGAGCCTACTGCGCCAAACGAGGACGAGCGGTTGGACGCCACCTCGGGGGCTGCGATCTCAAAGGCGATCGAGCCGAACGCTAGCCCCGCACTCTGCATGACCCATGACTCCGAGGATCCGGACTCCTCCCCGGACTCCGAACCCCCCGCGCCCCTGCCGATCGAATCCGATTGGGCGCCGATAATGGAGTTCACCGCCACAGACATCTTTCAACACTCGCCTTTGGGCGTCATCCTGAATTCTCTTAAGTCTCTCTCTTTATCAGGAGAGCCCTGGCCGGATTACGGTCAGTGAGGAGGGGATGCGGATGATGAAGAAATTCAAAGCCCACCCACCACCCACTTTGTAGCCACTGTCGATGATTTAACCGACATGCTTGACTTCGGCTCCAAAGACATCGATGGTATGGACGACTATGTACAAGACGAACAGGAACCAGCACCTGTAGGGCGCTGGAAGGCCACCTCGTCATATGACATATATATGGTGGACACTCCAAAAGATGGAGATGGCGATGGAACAGTGGGGGGTGACACCCCCAAGAAACAGCCAAAGTGCCGGCGTCAGCGGCGCCGCTCTAAATCCCGCCAAAGCAAAAACGGTGATTCCGGCACGGGAGATAATACTACCCCGGATAGCACCGAAGAACACCCACCTTAGCAAGATTTGGCACAGGAAGATGGAGAAGCCAGCCCTCATGAGAGAGCGACAGACCAAGAGGTTGAGGATGATAACTATATGCCTCCCTCCAAAGACGAGGCAAGCCTTGATGACGACGAATTCGTCATACCATCAGAACCCGCCGAACAAGAGCGTTTTAGACACAGGCTTTTAGCCACGGCAAGCAGCCTCAAGAAAAAGCAGCAGCAGCTTAGAGCTGCCCAAGATTTGCTAGCTGACAGATGGACTGAAGTCCTTGCGGCCGAAGAGTATGAACTCGAACGCCCCTCCAAGTGTTACCCAAAGCGCAGGCCGCTACCCCGATCAGAGGAGGAAGCACCTACATCACCAGCGCATGACATGGTAGACCGGCCACCTCGCGGCCGCGACAGAGAGGTCTCTCGGCCCTCTACCCAAGCCATGCCCCGACGCCGCTCAACTAAGGCACGGGAAAATGCGCCAGACCTGTGAGACGTACTGGAGGACAAGGCAAGACAAACAAGATCGATCTACGGATCGCGCAGGGCGCCCTACGGCACGTGACGATGATCTTCACTCCGGATACAACAAAACCGGCTGGGCCGAACACAACAGACATAGCTCTTCCGAGCTGCGTCGTGATATAGCCCAGTACAGAGGCGCCGCACACCCGCTATGCTTCATGAATGAAGTAATGGAGCATAAAATCCCAGAGGGTTTCAAACCCGTAAACATCGAATCATATGATGGCACAACAGATCCGGCGGTATGGATCGAGGATTATCTCCTTCACATCCACATGGCGCACGGCGATGATCTACACGCCATCAAATACCTCCCGCTCAAACTTAAAGGACCGGCCCGGCATTGGCTTAATAGCTTGCCAGCAGACTCAATAGGTTCTTGGGAGGACCTGGAAGCCGCATTCCTCGACAACTTCCAGGGCACTTACGTGCGACCACCGGATGCCGACGACTTAAGCCACATAATTCAGCAGCCAGAGGAATCGGCCAGACAATTCTGGACACGGTTCCTAACAAAGAAAAACCAGATAGTCGACTGTCCGGATGCAGAGGCCCTAGCAGCCTTCAAGCATAACATCCGCGACGAATGGCTTGCCCGGCACCTGGGACAGGAAAAGCCGAAATCTATGGCAGCCCTCACGACACTCATGACCCGCTTTTGTGCGGGAGAAGACAGCTGGCTAGCTCGCAGTAACAACTTATCAAAGAACCCTGGTAATTCGGATACCAAGGACAAAAGTGGCAGGACACGTCGGAATAAGAAAAAACGCCGCGTTAGCAGCGACAGCAATGAAGACACGGCAGTCAATGCCGGATTCAAAGGCTATAAATCCGGTCAGCGGAAAAAGCCATTCAAAAAGAATACTCAGGGCCCGTCCAGTTTGGACCGAATACTCAACCGCTTGTGCCAGATACATGGCACCCCCGAAAGGCCAGCCAATCACACTAACAGAGATTGTTGGGTGTTCAAGCAGGCAGGCAAGTTAAGAGACGAAAACAAAGACAAGGGGCTGCACAGCGACGACGAGGAGGAGCCCAAGCCGCCGAACAACAATGGACAGAAGGGTTTTCCCCCACAAGTGCGGACGGTGAACATGATATACACAACCCACATTCCCAAGAGGGAGCGGAAGCGTGCGCTACGGGACGTATACGCGATGGAGCCAGTCGCCCCGAAGTTCAACCCATGGTCCTCCTGCCCGATCACTTTTGATTGAAGGGACCATCCCACTAGCATCCGTCATGGCGGCTTTGCCGCATTGGTTCTCGACCCAATCATCGACGGATTTCATCTCACAAGAGTCCTCATGGACGGCGGCAGCAGCCTGAACCTGCTTTATCAGGATACAGTGCGGAAAATGGGCATAGATCCCTCAAGGATTAATCCCACAAAAACGACCTTTAAAGGCGTTATACCAGGTGTAGAAGCCAACTGTACAGGCTCAGTAACACTTGACGTGGTCTTCGGATCCCCGGACAATTTCCGAAGCGAAGAGTTAATCTTCAATATAGTCCCGTTTCGCAGTGGCTATCACGCCCTGCTCGGACGAACCGCATTCGCAAACTTCAATGCGGTGCCGCACTACGCATATCTCAAGCTCAAGATGCCAGGCCCTCGAGGAGTAATCATGGTCAACGGAAACACCGAACGCTCCCTCCGTACGGAGGAGCACACGGCGGCTCTCGCAGCGGAAGTGCAAAGTAGCCTTCTTAGGCAATTCTCCAGTCCGGCCGTTAAAAAGCCAGACACTGCCAAGCGCACCCGGAGTAACCGACAGCAGGACCGCCTGGCACACTCTAAACAAGCGTAGCAATGCGGCCCCAACCCCAGCTCTCGCGACATAGCGAAACCAGTACCTCGCGTACATAACTACGCCCTTGAAATTCCATGGGCACAGGGAAGGGGCACAATAACGGCATGCCCAAAATACGGCTTAAAACGTACAAGGGGCTGCCAGATTCTTTTTTTTAATTTTTTTCTTACTTTCAGGACTCCATACTTCGGACGACCTGTTCGGCAATTCGACTGCCGCACAAACGATGCAAGATCCAGGGAGCCAGACAAGCCATGCCGCATTATGGAACTCCCAGGTGGTCTCTGTTACGAGCGGTATACCTGTTTTAAATACAATTCCGCGGCCTGCCCCTGGTCAGGACATACTAAATAGTCCAATATCTTTTGCTTACCGCACTATTTGTATCGTTCGGCTTTGATAAATAGCCTCTCTATAAACAATGCATAGCTTTCTGTCTATTTTTTGCATTATCATCTTTTTATATATATGTTTATGACATGTTGCACCCGTACACTGTGGTATGGCAAAATACGCCAGGGGCTTTAGTACCCATTAATATGGCATGAGAAGTCCGTACACTTTCACAAGTGCGGCATCCCGAACTTATAGCACTATATGCATCGGCTCCGAATCATGATTTGGGTCAATAGTTGGGTTTGCCCGGCTTCTATGTTCTGGTGCCTTACGTTCCACTATATCGGCTAAGGTAGCACTAGGAGAACCACTGCGATTGTGCCCCGGTTGAGCTGGGCTAAGCACCTCAGTGGAGAAAGCTAAAACTGACTGTCATGATGTGGCGAGAGACCGGTCGCTATTCGAGAGGTTTTTCGAGTCCCTAAAGGCTTATGCTGCTTCGAGCGAGGAGCTGGCTTTGTCCGGCCAAGGCGTGGATAGCGCCCCGAACTCGGTCTTTCGAACTAGGGGCTTCGCCGAAATTTAAAATTATAGAGTTCTATGGCTAAGTGAGAGTGTTCAAGCATTATAGTCTGATTGCCTGGTTCATTGTGCTGAGCGCCTCCCTCGAAGGACCCAACTATGGGAAAAAGAGCGCTCAGGTTTATCCCGAACACCCCAGCACTAGTGGCATGGGGGCAGAAGCCGACGACTGGCCATCTCTCAATTTTTGATAAATGGACGCACAGAAAGTAATATTTTAAATTCAATAAGCATTGCTTAGCGCATATGAACAAGTTTTCAGCGCACAGGATAAACACGAGCGAGTTCATTCAAAAATTACATCCTTGGTACATTCATCCGCCACAAGGCGGGCACCCGCAAGAACATCCTTATAGTAGTTCTCGGGCTTGCGATGCTCCTTCCCCGGCGGCGGCCCGTCCCTCACAAGCTTCTCACCGTCCAGCTTACCCCAGTGCACCTTTGCACGGGCAAGGGCCCTGCGGGCACCTTCGATGCAGACGGAGCGCTTGATGACCTTGAGCCTTGGACAGGCCTCCACCAGTCGCCACACCAACCTGAAGTAGCTCCCAGGCAGGGCCTCTCCGGGCCACAGCCGAACTATGAAGCCCTTCATGGCCTGTTCGGCCGCCTTGTGGAGCTCGACCAGCTGTTTCAGCTGGTTGCTCAAGGGCACAGGGTGTCCGGCCTCAGCATACTGAGACCAGAACACCTTCTCCGTCGAGATACCCTCTTCGGCTCGGTAGAATACGGCGGCGTCGTATACGCTGCGGGGAAGATCTGCGAATGCCCCTAGAGAGCTCTGGATTCGGGTAAGTAACAAGTACTTTACTTTTATACTTCTGCTTTGCATAAAGAAAGCCTTACCCGCCGCTATCTTTTTTATCTCCTCCAACTCTTGGAGGGCCTTTTGGGCTTCGGCCTTGGCGGACTTGGCAGTCTCAAGGGCCGTCGCGAGCTCGGACGCTTGCGTCTTGGACTCAAGCTCCAAACTCTCATGTTTTTTCATGAGAGCCTGAAGCTCCTCCTGCACCTCGCCAACCTGGCCCTCAAGTTTCTCTCGCTCGGAGCACTCCGCGGCCGTTTTCTTTTCGGCCTCGGACAGCGCCTGCTTGAGGGTCGCCACCTCAGTCGTGGCCCCTACAATAAGCAGTACAATCCTGTTATTTTTTGCAATCAAGCCTTTCTATAGGCACTTTTTCTGTAAGGTATTTCTTACCTTCTTTCTCCTCGAGCTGCCGTTTGGCAAGGCCGAGCTCTTGCTCGGTCCGCTCGAGGCCCTGTTTCAGGGCACCCACCTCCGCAGTCAGTGCGGTGGTGGCTAGCAGCGAAGCCTGCATACGCATATTGACTCTTTGTTGTTAGACTCCTGCGAAATTTAATAGATCCTCTATTCGGCTTTTCTTTCCGAACGCCAAACAGAGCATCAGGGGCTACTATCTATGTGGTTATATTTTTACATATTTTTTACTTACCTCGAAGCCTGTTAGAAGGCTAGCGCAAGCTTCACTCAGTCCGCTCTTGGCGGACTGAACCTTCTGGATCATCGTACTCATAATAGTACGGTGCTCCTCGTCGATGGAGGCGCCGTCAAGCACCTCCAGCAGATTGTCCGGCACCTCCGGTTGGACGGAGGCTGCCGGCTCAGAAGGCTTACTCCTCTTGGAAGGAGTTCGCCTACCGCGGACAGGAACTGTTATAGATTCCGGTGCGGTGTCCGGCTCAAAGCCGGACTTGGAGCCCTGGGGGGCCTTGTCCCCTTCACTCCTGGAGTCCGGGAGGTTGCCTTGCGGCTCCTCTGGGACCACCTCCTCCTGCCCCGGAGCTTGTCACGACGCCACTTCGGCGTCGTCCGCGGTGCGGGGGGAGACAGCGGGCGGAACTGAGTTCACGTCCGATGAATTCAGGGAGCCGCTCGACGACTCGTCGAGTTCGGCCCGGGGCGGACTGCATAATTATATTCGACATTAGGGAAAGCTGTGCAACAAAGGAACGTCATGAGTTATTCTGATATCCGAACTTACGATTTCTCCAGACGCTTGGCCCTGTCTGGCCACTCCTCTTCGTCCTCTTCGGCGCCGAGGGAGTAGTCCGGCGGAGGGGTCTTCCTCTTCCTGGACCCTCCGGCCTCCCCCGTTGGGGCGGCCTTCCTTTTCTTTCCTTCCCCCGCTGGGGGGGAGTTTTCTTCTTCCTCCTCTTCGTTTTCATGGGAGGAGGGCGTCTCGGACTCGTCAGATGACGAGTCCGACACCACCACGTTGCGGGCATTCTTTCGAATCCCTGTGGTCTTCTTCTTCTTGGCCTTCTTCTCCGGCACCACATAAGGCGCCGGAACCAGCAGCTTCACTAGTAGAGCTGGGGCTGGGTCTTCGGGCAGTGGAGCCAGACAGTTAATCGGTCCGGATATCGCCCGCCAAGCCTGTCAAAGGTAAGGGAGTTTAGATCCCGCATAGAGTCAAACTATGAAAAAAGCTTAAACATCCTGTAAAAGGTGTAGATGGCTTACCTCGTTAGCATGACGCTGCGAGCTGTATCCGCGGTCCTCGGAAGCGGATGCGGGAGCCTCGGCGCCCTTGAATAGCATCTTCCAGGCGTCTTCGTACGTCGTGTTGAAGAGCCTGTTGAGGGTTTGATGCTGCGCCGGGTTGAACTCCCACAGATTGAAATCCCGTTGTTGGCACGAGAGGATCCGGCAGACGAGCATAACCTGGATTACATTAACAAGCCGGACTGGCTTGTTCACCAGGGACTGGATGCATGTTTGCAATCCGGTCACCTCTTTTTCGTTACCCCACGACAGGCCCATCTCTTTCCAGGACATAAGCCGTGTGGGGGGTCCGGATCGGAACTCGGGGGCTGTGGTCCATTTCAGATCGCGCGGCTCGGTGATGTAAAACCACCCGGATTGCCATCCCTTTAGGGTCTCCACAAAAGAGCCCTCAAACCATAGGACGTTGGCCATCTTGCCCGCCATGGCGCCTCCGCACTCCACTTGGCTGCCGCGCACCACCTTGGGCTTGACGTTGAAGGTCTTGAGCCAGAGGCCGAAATGGGGGCGGACGCGAAGAAATGCCTCGCACACGACGATAAACGCCGAGATGTTGAGGATGAAGTTCGGGGCCAGATCATGGAAATCCAGGCCGTAGTAGAACATGAGCCCCCGGACAAATGGGTGGAGTGGAAAACCCAGTCTGCGGAGGAAGTGGGGGAGAAACACTACCCTCTCATGGGGCTTTGGGTGGGGAGAAGCTGCCCCTCCTCGGGAAGCCGGTGCGCGATGTCCTTGGACAAGTATCCGGCCTTCCTTAGCTTTTTGACTTGGCCCTCCGTGACGGAGGAGACCATCCACTTGCCTCCCGCTCCGGACATTGCTGGAGAAGGTTGAGGTGGGAAGTGCGGGCTTGGGCGCTGGAGCTTGAGTGCGCAGGAGATGGATAGGCAAAGGAGGAAGAAGGCGTAGGTAAAAAGGTGGATCCTTATCCCCTTATATGGGTGGATGCGGTTGTGCGTCCCCACCTGCCTAGTAAAACTCGCTTGCCTCCCAAGTGCCGTAATAAGTGGCGCGGTTGGGTTACCCACGTCCATATTGATGAGAATCCCGTAAAAGGGGGTACACGATCTCTGCTTCGACGAGATGTGGCAAGGAAACCGCCTCGCAAAACACGCTGAGGTTGAAAAGTAAAAATGATTCGGGTAAAGGACTTGGCCGTAGTGTGATGGCGCACTGCAGAATACGTCAGCAGATTTGATTTGTGCTAATATTATTCTCTCTATGGCAATATGTGGAAGCTTATTTTGCAGAGCCGGACACTACTCTTGGTGTTTACAATCTTCTATGAAGGACTTGGAGGAGGAACCCGCCTTGCAATGCCGAAAACAATTTGCGCGCCGGACTCGTCGTCATTGAAGTCTGGTTCAGGGGCTACTGAGGGAGTCCTGGATTAGGGGGTGTTCGGGTAGCCGGACTATACCTTCAGCCAGATCCAGGACTATGAAGATACAAGATTGAAGACTACGTCCCGTGTCCGGATGGGACTTTCCTTGGCGTGGAAGGCAAGCTTGGTGATGCGGATATTCAAGATCTCCTACCATTGTAACCGACTCTATGTAACCCTAACCCTATCCAATGTCTATATAAACTGGAGGGTTTTAGTCCGTAGGACAACTTCATCAACTCCATAGACAACAATCATACCATAGGCTAGCTCCTAGGGTTTAGCCTCCTTGATCTCGTGGTAGATCTACTCTTGTACTACCCATATCATCAATATTAATCAAGCAGGACGTAGGGTTTTACCTCCATCGAGAGGGCCCGAACCTGGGTAAAACATCGTGTTCCCTGCCTCCTGTTACCATCCGACCTAGACGCACAGTTCGGGACCCCCTACCCGAGATCCGCCGGTTTTGACACCGACACACACTTCGACCTATGCCCCCCCCCCCTCAAGATGTTTATGAAAATTTAACGAGCCGAAGGCGAGCATGAGGGTCCCCATGTCGAAGGCCTTGTGTGCCAGCACAACGAAAAACGTGTTGCACAACCAACGCGCACTTCGACCTATGCCCCCCTTCAAGATGTTTATGAAAATTTAATGAGTCGAAGGCGAGCAGGAGGGTCCCCGCGCCGGAGGCGCTGTGTGCCACCACGACGGAAATTGTGCTGTGCGACCAACACACACTTCGACCTATGCCCCCCCCCCTTAAGATGTTTATGAAAATTTAATGAGCCGAACAGAAAATGCACTACACGCCCAACACACTGCACGACGAACACAAACTCCGACCTATGACACCCCTTCAAGATGTTTATGAAATATAAACGAGCTAAAGGCGAGCAGGAGCGGCCTCGCGCCAGAGGCGCTGTGTGGCACCGCGACGAAAAACGTGTTGCACGACCAACGCACTACGCGACCAACACACACTCCGACAAACAACCTCAAGTTCATAGTATTGAGGATGGCGCTCCCACCCCCCACGGCGCTCTCACCCTCTCCGGCGATCTCCCTCTTTCTCCACTAATCTGTGGATTCCCACCGCTCATCGGCTCCGGCGTCCTCTCAGGTTCTTGGAAATACCCATCTCCTATGGGTTCATCTGGTGGATCTACCCTTGGCTTGGATTTCTCCAAGGGTAGGGTTTTTGCAGAGGAGGTTTTCAGATCTACTAGCCTTACGATCCATCCTTCAGGGCACAGGAGGTCATTTAAATTAGTGTTTTCATTTAGCCGCCATGTCTTTCGTCTCACGGAGGATTCTGTGGCGGCGGCTCTAGAAGCAGCGATTGGAGGTTCGGCAATTGAGCTTCATGTTGAGCATATCAAGGATAAGGTTTATTCCTTCCATGTCTCTTGCCAACAAGTTGGTTTTCTTATTATGGATCTTCGTTCATATGCATGTGATCTGTTCAAGTGCTATTTTCATCTGTGGGGTAATGGGGGACCTAATTGGACTAGAGAACTCCGTATCTGGAGGAAGGAATGTGATGCTGCATGGATTCTAGTTAGTCCTACCAAGCGTCGATCAACTTTAGGCCTTTTAGCCATGAACAAGCCTCCGGCTAGATCAGCTTTAAAATCTGTTTCTTCGGCACAGAAAAAGCTTTCTTTTGCCACTTTTGAGCGATACTCGGCTTGCAAGGGATATAGATATCCGGCTACGCAAGAATGCATTGATACCATGTGTGATGCGGGATATGATCTCCCTGCTCATGAACGTGTGGTCATTCATCCACCGCCACATGCGGACTTGCGTTGGACGGTGGCACGTCCACCCATTGTTTTTGGTACAGTCACTCCGTTGCCGGCGTTGAGCCGGCCGGACTCATCTCCACCGGTGCCTGATCCGGTTTCGGAGGACCGATCACCCGTGCATGCGGGGATTTCGCCCGCACGTTTCGCAGGGGCAGGATTGCCGCCTATTCAAATGAATTGTCTGCCTTCCGACCCAGTTCCCATGGAGGCCCGCCTGACCACTAGCCCACTTTCAATGCCCAGCCCATATGCCTCTGGGCCATCTACGCCTACGATCCCAAGTCCTTTGGGCCACTGTCTAGATATACCTTCATCTCAAGAGGCTGCAAGGCAGTTTGAGGCTATGGTCGATGACATGGTGGACCGCGTGATTACCTTTACAATTTGCTCTCAAAGGGGCCACCTGTCAGCGGCTTGTGGAATGCGAGCGGTCTGCACGAGTTGCTCTCGTCCTGGTCACTCTAGCCGGGACTGTAATGATTTCGCGCGCTCCAAGGGTCTGGTTTGGAGGCCAATTTTGGTGCAACAAAAAACGAGTTTATCGGAATCTGCTGCTACTCATGGGAACAGAGCCGGCGTTATTGGGATAGACTGTCCAGTCCCATCGCCGCCGCCCACATTACATCTTCCCTCTCCTCAAGCCAAAGAAAACCCCCGACCTGCTACTGGCGATTCCATGGCGAACTATGAGCTTGATCCCCAGCGCTTTGCGCCCCCGGGTCATCACATCATTGATGGGGGCGATCCTCGGCTACCTCGCACCTTCTTCACGCCCGCTGCGCGTCCGGCTCGTCGCCACGAGGACTTCATGGTGGCAGAGGTGATGCCGGAGCCGGAGGGGCCGTTCGGCCCAGTGCGGGAAGAAGTGGTTCAGTTTCTGCACAACAGAGGTATTTTTGTTCGATCTGCGCAGCCATGGTTTCATGGGGTTGGGCTATTTCAAGTCAGGGATCCATCTGTCAGATACACATTGATCCAGCATGCACCATTTCCTTTTGGTCATGATCGCTCTATCAGATTTATGAAGCATGATGATGGACAAAATTATAGAGGGATACAGGGTTTTCGCAAGGGATGGTTAATGTTTATTGGGATTCCTCTGGATTATCGCACCACTGAATATATCTCGCAGGCTGTAGGCACTTTTGGAAAATTTATCTCTTGGGATAGTGAGGATCCTTATCTGCTCTGGACCGTAGTGGAAGCTTATTTTCCGGATACACCGTTGGTTCCAAGGGATGTTGTCTTTCGTGACTATGCGGAGTATGGTGATACACAAGTATCTTGGACTGCTGCTTGCTATGTCCTAGGTGCAGATTTTGCAGACCAGATGCCACATGACGAAGATCCCATGCCCTTGGATGGAAATCCTCATCCTTTACCTGGTAATCTGGTGCAAGATAACTTGATGTTTGGTTTGCCTCCCTACCCAATGCTTGGTTGGAATGATGCTCCCCTTGCTCCACCCCCTCCGCCTGTGAATAACAATGCTCCTGGTTGGGGAAATGCCATGTGGGGAGAGGATGCAGAGATCGAGCATGCCCCACACCATGCTGCTCCAGAACAGGACCAAGTTTCAATAGTCATTGATCAGCCGGAAGGGTCTGCCTCTGTCGAGCAGCTTCAACAAGAGGATGAGATCCAACAGCAACATAATTTACCACTCCCCGAAGCTCAGCATCCGGTTTTTGAAGAAAACCAGCTTGCCATTGTGCCCTACCAGCCTCCGGTGATTCAGCGGCACGAAGTTTTTATTGGCATGGCACGCATTGTGGCTGGTCCTCCCCTTCCTCCGGAGATGGTTTGGAAACGATCTTTTGAGAATCTGATGGTTGATTTCTCGGTTAAAGAAGTTCCCAGGTCCCTTTTCTTCAAGCCGCTGGGCACAGTCATTTACTCGAAGAGGTCTTGGTCCATTGCCTTCGATGAATCAAGGATGATTTCTTGTTTAGCTGCCTCTCTGCCTGTGGTGCCTGTGACCAGGCAGTCAGTCTTGGCGAAGCGCCCGGTGGCCAGAGCCTTATTTGAGGAGCTGCCTGCTGTCAATGTCCAAGACTCTGTTTCTGAAGAAGGGGGGTCAGATAGTTCTGCTATTCCTGTCCCAGCTCAATCCAGCTTGGTTTTTTCTGTTGAGCAGTCAACTACGCGTAAACGGCGAGAGAAGAAGAAGACTCCGGTGGTCGACACATCTCTAAGGCGATGCACAAGGAGCGCGGCAAAATTGGATGGCTACAAGAACGTGGTTTTTGAACAGCTGTCACTGCAGCCATCCAAGAAGCGTCCCCGTGCAAAGCCCATGGAGGACAAGGCCCAGCCCACTCCAGTGGATGATTCTGAAGATGCTCTACCTACGGCACCGCCTCACACTCCGATTCAGGTTCTGCAAACTGTGGGTGAGGAATTAGAGATTGACCCTGCGCTCATTTCGGTGGATAAGCTTATGGCTAATCCACAGGAGGACTCGTCTGCATCCACAGCGTAGTTTCTTATGTTAACTTCTATGTTGAAGGTGCTGGTTATGGTTGTTTTCTTTTATGTTGAACTGAGTTCAGTCTGCGACGAGACATTTTGGGGTTCTGAACTTTCTTTCATTATGGATGGTATGGCATTAGGTGCCATATGTCTTTTGCTACTACACGCTATGGTTTTTAATGAATCGTGTTACAACGCGTAGCTGGAAAGTGTTATGTTGGAATGTTCATGGTCTCAATTCAGGAGCGAGACAGCGCTCTGTCAGGGAAAAAGTGATAGAGAGTCAGTGTTCAGTTCTTTGCTTACAGGAAACTAAGCTTTCCACTTGCTCACGTTCAGACATTAAAAGCATTTGTCCCCATGGCTTTGATCAATTTGTGGAGTCTCCCTCTAGTGGAGCGTCTGGGGGCCTATTAACAGTGTGGCGTTCAGATGTGTTCCGTGGCACCTTACTTGAAGTTAAGCCTTACGCTATAGTTATGCAGTTTACCTCGGTTCACAATAATGAAAAGTGGTTCACGGTGAATGTGTATGGCCCTTGTCAGGGTGAGTTACGTGATGAGTTTGTTTCTTGGATTTACAACTTAGATATTGATCCGGATCAGTTGTGGATGTTGATGGGAGACTTCAATTTCATCCGTTCAATTGATAATAGGAACTTACCTGGGGGTGATATAAATGACATGTTTATATTCAATGACATAATTGGCCATTTGGGATTACTGGAACTTCCCTTGAAAGGACGAAAATTTACTTGGTCTAATATGCAGGACAGACCTCTTTTGGAGCAGTTAGATTGGGTTTTCACATCGGCGAGTTGGATACACATTTACCCCATGACACAACTGACCCACTTGGCCAAAACTGCGTCGGATCATGTGCCTTGTTTGGTGACCATCAGTACAGCAATTCCAAAAGCACATATTTTTAGGTTTGAAAACTTTTGGATCCATCAGGCTGGTTTTATGGAGTGTGTTCAGGAGGTCTGGAATAGACCCTCTCGCAAAACTCATATTGCAGCTATAATTGTGGACAAACTAAAGGCGTTGAGGTTTGCACTGAAAAAGTGGCAAAAGGGGTTATCCCATATCAAACGGTTGCTTGAGAAGTGTAACTGGGTAATTCTTTGGTTGGACAATCTTGAGGACAGAAGACCTCTGTCCAGGCCTGAGTTTAATTTTAGAAAAATCACAAAATTGCATCATGAGCGCCTGCTGCACATGCAATATCTCTACTGGAAGAAGAGATGTACAATTAGGTATATTAAAGTGGGTGAGGAGAACTCAAAATTCTTTCAGGCTATGGCAACTGAGAGATACAGAAAAAACTCTATCGCCAGTCTTTTGTTGTCTGATGGATCAACAACGTCAAACCATGACGAAATGGCCAAGGAATTCTTGACAGCCTTCCGAAGCAGAATGGGGACAGTGAGGCCAATTTGTTTGGATGAAAACATCTTGTCCCTTATTCCTAGGGTCCAGGGTCTGGCGGTGCTCACAAACCCTTTTGATATGAAAGAAATTGAGCAGGTTATCAAGGAAATGCCCATTGACAAGGCCCCTGGGCCTGATGGCTTTAATGGGCTTTTTTTTAAAAAGTGTTGGCACATAATTTCTACTGATTTCATCCAGTTGGTTAAGGAGTTTCATGCTGGAACAGTTCAGTTGGAGAACTTGAATGACGCATACATTACCCTGATTCCTAAGATGCAGTCACCAGAGGGTGTAGGGGACTTTAGGCCAATTTCTCTTACCTCGGTGGGTTTGAAGTTTCTTACCAAACTGGTAGCTAATAGATTCCAACAGGAGATCACCAAATGTGTGCATAAAAATCAATATGGTTTCATAAAATCAAGAACAATCCAGGATTGTCTTGCTTGGACTTTTGAGTACATTCACCAGTGTAATCAATCTAAGAGGCCCATCATTTTGCTTAAACTGGATTTCGAAAAGGCTTTTGATTCTATCCAGCATGAGGCTATCATAAAGATTCTAATTGCAAAAGGTTTTGACGATAGATGGATCACTTGGATTAAACAGCTGCTGTCCTCTGGCACTTCTTCCGTTCTTTTGAACGGAGTTCCTGGGAATCACTTCAAATGCAAATGTGGAGTGAAGCAGGGGGAACCCATTTCTCCCATGCTCTTTGTTATTACGGCGGATCTCTTGCAAACATTGATAAATGATCTTCTTCAGCAAGGTCTTATTAGTAGGCCTCTGCCTACACATGACCCAGATTTCCCTGTTGTCCAATATGCTGATGATACGTTGCTTTTCTTCAATGCTGACAAAGATCAATTGAGGGCCTTGAAACAAGTTTTACATTCCTCCTCTCAGGCAACTGGACTTCAAATTAATTTTCATAAATCCTCAATGTATCCCATCAATGTGACTGACCAAGATGCTTCAGATCTGGCTGCCTACTTTGGTTGTAATTTAGGCAAGATGCCTTTTACTTATCTGGGTCTGCCAGTGGGGACCACCAGGCCAAAAATTGTGGATCTTCTTCCCCTTGTGGATTGTATGGAGAGAAGATTGACAGCAAGCTCTTGGTTTTTACCTCAAGGGAGCAGATTACAATTAGTTAATTCTGTCATCTCTTCATTGCCTATCTTCTTCCTTTCCAGTTTGTCACTTCCTCAAGGCATTTTGAAACAACTGGAAAGAATTCAGAGACAGTGTTTATGGAGGAAGTATGGTCAGGAAAGGGGACACTCACTGGCGGCTTGGCCGCTTGTCTGTAGACCTAAGTCCAAGGGAGGGCTTGGAATACTAAACTTAGGTTTACAGAATGATGCTCTGCTGCTGAAACATCTCAATAAATTTTACAACAAGATGGATGTGCCATGGGTGCAGTTAGTTTGGGACTCTTACTATTTTCAGAGGATTCCACATGACACTGTGCTTTGTGGCTCCTTTTGGTGGAGAGATGTATGTAAGCTGATGGATAACTTTCGGTCAGTTACTTCGGTTGAGGTTTCTACGGGTGATACAGTTTTGTTCTGGTCTGACTATTGGCAAATTGGCGGCAGTTCAGTCCCACTGCAAGATCGATTTCCTAGGCTCTACTCCTTCTGTCTTGACAAAAATCTCTCAGTCAAGGAAGTCTTTGCGGCTAGTAGTTTCCAAGCCCTACTCTACTTACCTCTCACTGCACAAGCCTTTCAGGAATTGCAGCAACTTTCTTCCCTAATGAGGTCTTTCCAGTTGGATAATACCTCCAAGGACAGCTAGAGTTGGAGACATGGCAAGAAAGCAGATTTTACTGCAAAGAGGTTTTATGATTTTGTCTATCAGCCAATGGTACCAAACCCCATTCTGGGGTGGATATGGAAAAGTTGCTGCACCATGTCGATCAAGATGTTTGCTTGGCTTGTAATTATGGACAGGGTTAACACTAAAGACATGATTCAGAGGAGGCATTGGAAGATTAATGAAGGACCAGAATGTGTGCTTTGTCCCACTGGAATTCTGGAAGACAGAAACCATCTTTTCTTCCAGTGCAATTATAGCGCTCGTGTGTGGAACTATCTACAAATTGAATGGACAGGTGGTAATGATATGGCGGGTATTGCTCGTCAAGCTAGGAAGGATTTCAACAAGCCTTTCTTTGGGGAGGTGGTGTTTACGGCATGGTGGAATATTTGGAAGGTCAGGAATGATAGAGCTTTCCGGAACATCCAACCAACTTTCAGGGCATGGAGGAATGGTTTCATTCATGATCTTACTCTGCTCTCTCATCGGATCAAACGGAAATACAGGGAAGCCCTTCTTAAGTGGATTGACTTTCTTCCTCCTTGAGGAGAGTTGCTGTGGCTTTTGTTTCCTCTGTAATTATTTAGGTATAGTCTTCCTTTTCCCTGTATAGCTTCTCTTAGGGTTTTTTTCTCTCTCTTTTCCCTTCATCCTCACCTTGAGGATGCATACCTTGTATTTATTTTGGCTTAATTAATAAAATGTTGTGGGGTGCAAGCCCTGCAGTCTTCATGGTCAAAAAAAACACACACTCCGACCTATGCCCCTCTTCGAGATATTTATGAAAAATAAATGAGCCGAAGGCGAGCACGAGCGGCCTCGCGCCGGAGGCGCTGTGTGCCACAGTGACGAAACTGCACAACCAACACACACTCCAACCTATGCCCCCCCCCCTTCTCAAGATGTTTATGAAAAATAAATGAGCCGGAGACGAGCAGGAGCGGCCTCGCGCTGGAGGCGTTGTGTGTCACCATGACGACAAACACACTGCACGACAAACACGCACTTGGACCTATGCCTATCTGCAAGCTAATACAACTCATGCATCTCTTGTACTATATGTATATGCCTCTACATAATTAGTAGTGATGGCTCGAGTAACCACGTGTCCGTGCCTGTAAAAGAGACTTCATTCACATCGGTGTGCCTCTAGACTCTTCACGACCGTGCCTCAACATAATTCCCGCCCAAGTGTGTGTACGATATAGTTTATGTTTGCTTACTTGAAAGGTGACATTTGATGATGTAGGAAGCCCTCACCCATAATTACCCGATAAATCTTCATTTTCCGAAAATATAATGCGAACAAAAAGGGAAATACGGAACCGCCGACGCGGTTGCTCGGTATTTTTTATCTGTTATCGTGCGGAAAGAGAAAAATGAGAAATTAAAGTAGTTGGAGGGTTAAACTGCAAAATGCATGAAACCGCAAACCGGAAAGAGAAAACTGGAGCCAACCGCATTGGTTGGTTTTCCCTCGCGCGTGGAGCGCTCCCGAACCGCTCCGAAGAAACACTCGTTAACTAGTTGCTCCCCCTAGTCAGCGAACTCCCTACACTTGTTCATCTAACCACTAGTGTACGTGGCTACAAGTGACTAAATAAGCACTAGATCTTTAAAACCTACTATTTCCGCTCTTACATGATTTTCTTTGAAAAAAATGAAACTTCATGGATTAAAAAAAATCATGAACATGCAAAAAAAACTTTGCCCTATTCAAGAAAAGTTTTAATCATTTTGAAAAAAGTTCATCAATTTTAATAAATAGTTCCCAAAAAATTGAAAATGTTCATCAAAATCTTGAAAAAAGTTCACCAATTTCAGTAAAGCTCATAACTTTTGAAAAGAGTTCATCAAAATTGATAAAGTCAATCAAATATGAAAAAAAATCATTGAATTTAAAAAAAGTTCATCAATTTTGAAAAAAGTTAATGAAATTTGAAGAAAGTTCGTCGAATCTGAACAAAATGTTCATTGAATTGAAAAAGTTCATCAAATTTAACAAAATAGTTCACTAAAAATAGAAAAGTTCATTGATTTAGGAAAAAGTTCACACAAAAATGAAAAAAAAGGTCATCGATTATGAAAAAATGTTTATTGCATTTTAAAAACTTCATCTAATTTGAACAAAGTTCATCGAATTCAAAAAAGTTCATCAGTTTTTTAAAAACTTCATAAAATTCGAAAAGTTTATCAAATTTGAAAAATGTTTACCGAACTCGAAAGCAGTTAATCAATTTAAAAAATAGTTCATCGCATTTGAATTTTTTTATAGAATTTGAAAAAAATCACCGATTTTGAATTTTTTTATATAAATTTTGGAAAAAGTTCGTCAATTTTGGAAAATATTTCATTAATTTGTTGAAAAGTTCATTGAATATGAGAAACAAAAGAGACAAGGAGAAACAAAAAAACACAGAAAGTAAAAAAACAAAAAAAGCAAAACGGAAAAAGTGAAAGAAAACCGAGTAAAATATAATCCCTTGGACGGAGCCCAAAAAATTAGGTGACAAAAAAACAAAATGGGACTCCTGCGCACTAAGGAAAAGATATAAAAGTTGAAAAAGAATGAACATAGCACATTTCACCCGAACTCCAAGATAGTACGGTTAGCTCTAAACGCACGGGATGTGAGTTCGAATCCCGGCGGCGCACGGTTTTTTTTTTTTGAGTTTTTAACAGAGAAAGAAACAATAAAATGGCCGGCCCAGCTAATGCGGCTGCAGGCGCCGGTTAGGAAAATTGCCCTTAACCGGCGCCTGCAACGCTGAATAGGGTTTGCCCCCAGTGCAGGCTGCGTCTTGCAGGACATGTCTTTTTGGGCGCCTGTGGACATCAAAAAGCCGTTGAAACCCTGGGCAAATGGGGCAGTACACTCCGCCACGAGCCGTTTGCTATTTTTATATCTTTAATGTTTAGTCGGTCTTTCTTCAAAATGTCGGCATTTGTTTTTTACCAAGCCAGGTATTTTAAAACGTATTTAAAATATAATGTATATTAAAATTTGTTTACTCTGCATTAAAAAAAGATTCATATACTGAAATAAGTTCAAGGTATAATGGAAAACAGTTCATTGCATATTAGAAAATGTTCGATGTATATTAAAAGATATTCTGTGTGTATTTAAAAAAGTTGTCATATATAAATGAAATTTTCATTATTTATAAAAATATTATTCACCGTGTATCAAAGAAGAGGAAAACGAAAAAAAAACACAAAATATAAAACCGTCCAAACAAAACTTGAAAAACAGGTAACCCCTGGAACCGAGCCCAAAAAATTAGGTGACAAAAAAACAAAATGGGACTCCTGCGCACTAAGGAAAAGATATAAAAATTGAAAAAGAATGAACATAGCACATTTCACCCGAACTCCAAGATAGTAGGGTTAGCTCTGAACGCAGGGGATGTGAGTTCGAATCCCGGCGGCCCACCTTTTTTTTGAGTTTTTAACAGAGAAAGAAACAATAAAATGACCGGCCCAGCTAACGCGGCTGCAGGCGCCGGTTAGGAAAATTGCCCTTAACCGGCGCCTGCAACGCGGAATAGGGTTTGCCCCCAGTGCAGGCTGCGTCTTGCAGGACACCTCTTTTTGGGCGCCTGTGGACATCAAAAAGCCGTTGAAACCCTGGGCAAATGCGGCAGTACACTCCGCCACGAGCCGTTTGCTATTTTTATATCTTTAATTTTTAGTCGGTCTTTCTTCAAAATGTCGGCATTTGTTTTTTACCAAGCCAGGTATTTTAAAACGTATTTAAAATATAATGTATATTAAAATTTGTTTACTCTGCATTAAAAAAAGATTCATATACTGAAATAAGTTCAAGGTATAATGGAAAACAGTTCATTGCATATTAGAAAATGTTCGATGTATATTAAAAGATATTCTGTGTGTATTTAAAAAAGTTGTCATATATAAATGAAATTTTCATTATTTATAAAAATACTATTCACCGTGTACCAAAGAAGAGGAAAATGAAAAAAAACACAAAATATAAAACCGCCCAAACAAAACTTGAAAAACAGGTACCCCCCCCCCCCCCCCCAAAAGGGCATGCTACGTGTCGGCCGGAAAGTTCCGCTGCCTCGGTGGTCGTTAGATCAAATGACATCCAATGGCCTAGCCTCCTATTAACAATGGTAGTGTTGTAGATCTTTTGCAGCAGAGCTCATGTTGCAGAAATTTGTGCAAAAGGTTGTGTACTTGTGTTGTGGAGTTTTTTCATCTTTGCCTCTTTTGCAACATAGATGTTGCGCAAGGACTTCTGCAACATGAATGATGTTGCAGAAATTTTTTTTAATGAAAAATGATCTGGCAGCAGTAGAGCCGTCGTCGTTGTCATAGCCGTTTTGTAAGAACATTCTGGTTGCAAACCTTTTTTACAAAAGAAGCCTAGTTGCAAAAATCATGTCGTGTAGATAAGGATAGGCTCGGAAGAGCTGCTTGTTTGAGTTGCAATATGCATGGGCCACAACCACGTGTTGTCCGCAAGAGGCGGCCGACAATATGTGAGATCGGTCGGATGAAGGGAATCATTTACTTACAAAAGGCAAATAACAGAAACGAACGAACTATAGTCAGCGAAGAAAACGCAGCGCGGGCAACAAACAGTGTCGGCCCACCTCGCTTCCCACCTGGTGTTGGCTCCCCGAAGAGAAGAAAGAAGTATACAAATCATCCTCAAATCTATTTTTTGGGATACATACCCCCCTAACTCAAAACCGGGACAAATAACACCCTCAAATCATCTAAACCGGGTTAATAAGGCCCTTGAGTGGTTTCTGTCTAATTTTGAGTGGTTTTGTCCCCGATTAGGCTGACTGGGCAAAAAAACTCTGAGTAGGCTACTGTAGGTCCTATTAGTCAGATATCCCTTCCTTATCTCTCTTTCTCCTTTCTCTTTCGCAAAAATTCCCCAATCGCCGACGAACCCTCGCCTCGCTTTATCTCTCCCAGTCGCCGGCGCCTCGCCTCACCTCTCGCCTCTCGCCGCCGACCAGCGGAAGCAATGGCGTTTGCCGCACCCGCCGCCCTGCAGTCCCACTGGCCAGCAGACCTGCGAGACGGTCCGTAGCTCCAACCTGAGCCTGCTCCTCCTGGGCCTCTACCTGATCCCCATCGGCGACGGTGCGGCACGCGCGTGCCTGCCGGCGCTGGGGGCGACCAGTTCGACACGGCCGACCCCGTGGAGCAGCGGCAGGAGACGAGCTTCTTCAACTGGTACATATGGATGGCTGGCTTCCCTTTTGGTGTGATAAAGTACGTCCAACAAGCTTGTCAATTGCTCCAACGCCAATGGTGTGATAAAGTACAAGCTCCAATGACATCGGCTTCACCCTGTGCTGCTGGGGATGCTCATATGGATGGCTGGCTTCCCTTTCTACAGGAATCAGCGCCATCACGAGAACCTTGCAGGTATCCGCCGACGTGTTTGTTTATTCAGATTCAAGACTACAATCTGTTCCAGTAGTACCGATGGAACATAACAAGGCATCATCCAAAACAATACTTCTTCCCCTAAATCCCTAGTACAGAGACGCCCAATTCCCCTCACCCGAACCCACACCTCCACGACGCACGCGGTCGTACACCGGCGCCGCGATTCCGCCGGCGAACAAGACCAGAAACGAAGCATAGGAGCAGCAGAGATGGAGTCACGCACATGGACACATGGTTTGGTTCCGCCGGTGATGGACGAGCTGCAAACAACGGCGATGGCAGCGGAGGGCGACTGCGATTGCCAGGCCCCAGCAGGGAGGCGATTCTAGAGGCGACAGCAGAGGGCGTCTGGGATTGACGAGAAAGAAAGAAAGAAAGGGAGCAAGGGGAAAAAGAAAGAAAGGAGAGAGAGGCAACTGACTAATGGGACCCACTCAGCGTTTTCTGCCCAGTCACCGCCTAATCAGCATCATGGGGACAAAAACCACTCAAAATTAGACAAAAACCACTCAAGGGGGTTATTAACCCAGTTTTGATGATTTGAGGGTGTTATTTATCCCAGTTTTGAGTTCAGGGGGGTATGTATCCCAAAGAGTGGATTTGAGGGTGATTTGTATACTTCTTTCCGAAGAGAATGTGATTGTGGGCTGTGAAACTCTTGGGCTATCCCACGGAAGCAACTAGTTAACGAGCGCTCCTTCGGGAGCCTCGCAACGATCAGCGCCACTTGGCGTGCTCTCAGCCATTTGCCATGTGTCGCGCTCTGGACGCTTATTTTGAATTTTGTTTTATTTATGTTTTCGCACGCGTTTTCGGGTTTTTAAACGGTCTTTTTCGGGTTTTTTCGACGTTTTGGTTTTTCCCCGATTTTCTTAGCATTTCGATCAAAAAAATTTAAAAAAAATTCATGAAAAATGCGGTTTTTTTTCCTTTCGTGAAAGTCACGGTCTTTCTTCCGCGAGAGGCACGGTTGTACTTTAGCGAGAGTCACGGTCGTGCCTCTCGGAAACGAAAAAAACGCGTTTTCTGTTTTTTTTTCTTTCATGAGAGTCACGGTTTTGCTTTCCCGAGAGGCACGATTGTGCTTTCACGAGAGACATGGGCGTGCCTCTTTCGAAAAAAGAAAAAAACCGTGCTCCCGGTTTTGGTTTTTTCGCCCGGCTTTTTTCATGAAAAAAAAGTTCGTCAAAACCTATCAACATAGGATCTAGTTTTGAAGATCTCAACGCGAGAAATCAAATAGTGAAAACGGTTCGAGATTTGGACGCACGATTTAAAAGATAAAAACATTTTGAAATAAATGGATCTACAAAAAAAGAGAAAACTCCCAGGTTGCGACAAGTGGCGTGCTGCATGTGCGCCACTTGTTGCGACCTGGGAATGTGGAGTGTTCTTTGCAACAAATACTCTTTAATTAGTGATTTCAAAATGATCCCCTTCACCCGGCCAATGTCACACATTTTGTCCGCCGCCTCCCGCAAACAACACGTAGATGTGCCCCATGCATACTGCAACTCATACCAGCCGCAGTTTCCAGTTTATCTCATACCAGCCGCAGTTTCCAGCTTATCCTTATCCACACAAGGTGGTTTTGCAAAGAAAGTTCGCAACAAGACTTCTTTTGCAAAGAAGGTTCGCAACAAGACTGTCGTTGCAAAATGTCCACGACAGCGATGGCGGCTCTGCTGTTGCGACATCATCTTTCATTTAAAAAAAAATCTAGAACGTCATCCATGTTGCAAAAGTCCTTGCGCAACATCATCTATGTTGCAAAAAGGTGAAGATGGAAAAAAATCCGCAACACAACCTCTTGCACAAATTTCTACAACACTACCTTTGTTGCAAAAGATCTACAACACTACCTTTGTTGCAATGGTAAGTATAAGGTTGGGCCATTCGATGGCATATGATCCAACAACCGTCGAGCCAGCGGATCTTTGAAAAAGATCCACCGGCTGACGTGTAGCATTGCCTTTTTTTTGTTTTTTGTTCTTCCTATTTTTTGGGACGGTTTTTTCTTTTCATTTTTTTTCTTTTCTTCTTCCTTGATACATGGTGAGCAATATTTTGTAAAATGATGAAAAGTTTATATATGACAGAACATTTTCTTAAATACACACTGGAACTTTTTAATATACATTGAACATTTTCTAAAATGCAACGAACTTTTTCAATTATATCTTGAACTTTTTCAATATATGGTAAATGTTTTTTAATATAAGGTCTTTTGTAACACACAGTAAACAAAATTGAAAATATATTCATTTTTAACTGGTTTTTAAATATCTGCGTTGGTAATACACAAAAGCCGATTTTTTGAAGAATAGAAAACAGCTCGTGACAGAGTGTACTGGCCCATTTGCTTAGGCCTTCAGGGAATTTTTTGACGCCCAAGGGCGTTCAACAAGAGGTGTCCCGCGAGACACAGCATACAATCGGCGCTTTATCCACCGGCTGGAAATTTGATTAACAAAGAGTTCTGGCAGCGTGGAGCAGAATCAATCAACGAACTCGACGGGCCTGGCATGGCTGTCGCTAGGGAGCTCCTATCTGCCGTATTTTTTATTTTGAAAAAGTTTCAATCTATTCATCATCAATTTTGATAGTACAACAAACTCTAAAAATAATAAAAAATAGATTCAAATCCATAGACCATCTAGCGACGAGTATAAACACTGAAGCGAGCCGAAGGCGCGCCGCTGTCATCACCCCTCACTCACCGGAGCCGGGCAAATCTTGTTGTAGTAGACAGTCGGGAAGTTGTCGTGCTAAGGTCCCATAGAACTAACACACCAGAACAGCAACCGCCGTGGATAAAGAGTGTAGATCAAAAGAATCCAACCTGAAGACACACGAACGAAGACGAACGACGAACAGATCCGAGCAAATCCACCAAAGACATATCCGCCGGAGACACACCTCCACACGCCTACCGATGATGCTACATACATCACCGGAACGGGGACTAGACGGGGAGACCTTTATTCCATCTTCAGGGAGCCGTCGCCGTCTCACCTTCCTGAGCAGAACACAAACCCTAACAAAGCTCGAAAAAAGATATGAAATTGGAGCCCTCCCACCAGCAAGGGCCGAGATCCACTCCGCCTCCATGGCCCTAAGGCCACCGGAGATGGGACGGACTGGCGTCGGCGTCGGTGGGAGGCAAAGGACCCTAGTTTTGGGGAGGCGGCGGCTGGCTACGTTGGAGGTGCGGCCCTGTTGCATTTTTTTTTTTGAACTTGACAAAAGATTTGCCATTTTCATTGAATAAGGAACAAGGTTTAGAGTTTGTGGCCAAAAGCCGAATTACAAAACATCACTCTTGCGGATGCTTCGCGCCAGCAAGACACCACAAATTATACTCTTTTTTGATTTTAGCGACAATAACATCAACGAGCACCGCCAAGTTGTGGAAGATGCTTGCGTTCCATTCCTTCCAAATTGCCCGTGAAACAAGTAGCATAAGGGAGATGAGCGGCTTTATGGACTGCGTGTTCCTGGTCACGCTGAGGCTCAATCAATTTTTAACTAAATTCATGTGACCCCACTTCAGAAGGTCCAGGTCACAAAGGCCAAGCCAAAACTTGATAAAACCCCAAACTCTAGTTGTGTATCTGACCTGCTGCATTTCGAGGCAAATAGAATCGCGACACACACATACGATTCAAAATCCTGACATCCATTTGTTCCCGCTGCTAGGTACGTGCGCCTAGTCACTGAAACTACTGATTTTTTTGACCAAACCAGCAGCATGGAGTTTTTAATAACTATAAGCAGCGATGGATTTGAACATTTTTTTGAAAATTCAAACATGATTTTGTTGGACAATTGATTTTTTTACAATGCTAAGATTTTTCAAAGTTATGAATAAATTATAAAAACTCATTTTTAAAAATTCCCGAACTGTTTTTGAATCCCATGAATGGGAACAATTTTTGAAATGCAAACATTTTTCGGAAATGCAAACATTTCCCAAAAACACAATTTTTAATCTGAGAACTATTTTTGAAACGGAAACATTTTTCAAAATCATTGTTTTTCTTTGAAAATGCAAACATTTTTTACAATTGCCTATCATTTTTTAAGAACATGAACTTTTTTTGAATCAATGTACGAGTTTCGAAAATGGAAAGATTTTGTTAAAGTTCTGAACAATTTTTGAAACTCCCTCATTTTTTTGGAAACTCAAACAATTGTTGACTTTATGAACAAAATTTGAAAACAGTAACAATTTTCATAATTGTGAACAAAAAATTTAAAACCACGAACATTTTATAATTTCTGAAATAGTGATTTGCTTATGAAAATGAGATTTGTATTTTTTTAATTTCAAACAACATTTTAAATTTTCAAATAAGTCTGAAAAGAAAAGTAAATTTTAAAAACTAAAAGGCAAAAGAGAAAAGAAACATTTTAAAAGTATATAGAAAAAAGAACACAAATAACAAGAAAAAATGGGCAGCCCAGTCATGGGCGCCCCTGTGCGGAGCCCCGACAGTTTGCCGCATTGTGCGGCACATAGGGTATTCCTTATCGCTAGGCCTTTTGATGCCCTTTTAGGGCATTTTTACGTGGTTGTGCATAGGGGTGGAATAGCGAAATCACTAATTAAAGAGTACTCATTGCAAAGAACACTCTATTTTTTCAGGTCACGACAAGTGGCGCGCCACTTGTCGTAACCGGGGAGTTTTTCTTTTTTTCGTAGATCCGTTTATTCAAAATGTTTTATCTCTTAAACCGTCCCTCTAAATCTTGAACCGTTTTCATCATTGGATTCCTCGCGTCGAGATTTTTAAAAATAGATACCATGTTGATAGGTTTTGATGAACTTTTTTTTTCATGAAAAAACCGGACGAAAAAAACCGGGCGAAAAAACCGAACCGGGAGCACGGTTTTTTTCCCTTTCCGAAAGAGGCACGCCCGTGCCTCTTGCAAAATCACAACCGTGCCTCTCGTTGAAGCAAAACCGTGACTCTCGTGTAAGGAAAAAAACAGAAAACGCGTTTTTTTCCGTTTTCGAGAGGCACGGCCGTGACTCTCGTGAAAGCACAACCGTACCTCTCGCGAAAGCAAAATCGTAACTCTCGCGAAAGAAAAAAGAACAGAAAACGCGTATTTTTTCCCCTTTTCGAGAGGCACGGCCGTGACTTTCACGTAAGCACAACGTGCCTCTCGCGGAAGCAAAACCGTGACTCTCACGAACGAAAAAAAAAACAGAAAACATGTTTTGTTTTTCCCTTTCCAAGAGGCACCGCCGTGACTCTCGTGAAAGCACAATCGTGCCTCTCGGGAAAGCAAAACCGTGACTCTCATGAAAGAAAAAAAAACAGAAAACGCGTTTTTTTCGTTTCCGAGAGGCACGACCGTGACTCTCGCTAAAGTACAACCGTGCCTCTCGCGGAAGAAAGACCGTGACTTTCACGAAAGGAAAAAAAAAACGCATTTTTCATGAATTTTTTTTAAATTTTTTTGATCGAAATGCTAAGAAAATCGGGGAAAAACCAAAACGTCGAAAAAACCCGAAAAAGACCGTTTAAAAACCCGAAAACGCGTGCGAAAACATAAATAAAACAAAATTCAAAATAAGCGTCCAGAGCGCGACACATGGCAAATGGCTGAGAGCACGCCAAGTGGCGCTGATCGTTGCTGTTTTCAAATTTTGTTCATAAAGTCAACAATTGTTTGAGTTTCCAAAAAAATGAGGGAGTTTCAAAAATTGTTCAGAACTTTAACAAAATCTTTCCATTTTCGAAACTCGTACATTGATTCAAAAAAAGTTCATGTTCTTAAAAAATGATAGGCAATTGTAAAAAATGTTTGCATTTTCAAAGAAAAACAATGATTTTGAAAAATGTTTCCGTTTCAAAAATAGTTCTCAGATTAAAAATTGTGTTTTTGGGAAATGTTTGCATTTCCGAAAAATGTTTGCATTTCAAAAATTGTTCCCATTCATGGGATTCAAAAACAGTTCGGGAATTTTTAAAAATGAGTTTTTATAATTTATTCATAACTTTGAAAAATCTTAGCATTGTAAAAAAATCAATTGTCCAACAAAATCATGTTTGAATTTTCAAAAAAATGTTCAAATCCATCGCTGCTTATAGTTATTAAAAACTCCATGCTGCTGGTTTGGTCAAAAAAATCAGTAGTTTCAGTGACTAGGCGCACGTACCTAGCAGCGGGAACAAATGGATGTCAGGATTTTGAATCGTATGTGTGTGTCGCGATTCTATTTGCCTCGAAATGCAGCAGGTCAGATACACAACTAGAGTTTGGGGTTTTATCAAGTTTTGGCTTGGCCTTTGTGACCTGGACCTTCTGAAGTGGGGTCACATGAATTTAGTTAAAAATTGATTGAGCCTCAGCGTGACCAGGAACACGCAGTCCATAAAGCCGCTCATCTCCCTTATGCTACTTGTTTCACGGGCAATTTGGAAGGAATGGAACGCAAGCATCTTCCACAACTTGGCGGTGCTCGTTGATGTTATTGTCGCTAAAATCAAAAAAGAGTATAATTTGTGGTGTCTTGCTGGCGCGAAGCATCCGCAAGAGTGATGTTTTGTAATTCGGCTTTTGGCCACAAACTCTAAACCTTGTTCCTTATTCAATGAAAATGGCAAATCTTTTGTCAAGTTCAAAAAAAAAATGCAACAGGGCCGCACCTCCAACGTAGCCAGCCGCCGCCTCCCCAAAACTAGGGTCCTTTGCCTCCCACCGACGCCGACGCCAGTCCGTCCCATCTCCGGTGGCCTTAGGGCCATGGAGGCGGAGTGGATCTCGGCCCTTGCTGGTGGGAGGGCTCCAATTTCATATCTTTTTTCGAGCTTTGTTAGGGTTTGTGTTCTGCTCAGGAAGGTGAGACGGCGACGGCTCCCTGAAGATGGAATAAAGGTCTCCCCGTCTAGTCCCCGTTCCGGTGATGTATGTAGCATCATCAGTAGGCGTGTGGAGGTGTGTCTCCGGCGGATATGTCTTTGGTGGATTTGCTCGGATCTGTTCGTCGTTCGTCTTCGTTCGTGTGTCTTCAGGTTGGATTCTTTTGATCTACACTCTTTATCCACGGCGGTTGCTGTTCTGGTGTGTTAGTTCTATGGGACCTTAGCACGACAACTTCCCGACTGTCTACTACAACAAGATTTGCCCGGCTCCGGTGAGTGAGGGGTGATGACAGCGGCGCGCCTTCGGCTCGCTTCAGTGTTTATACTCGTCGCTAGATGGTCTATGGATTTGAATCTATTTTTTATTATTTTTAGAGTTTGTTGTACTATCAAAATTGATGATGAATAGATTGAAACTTTTTCAAAATAAAAAATACGGCAGATAGGAGCTCCCTAGCGACAGCCATGCCAGGCCCGTCGAGTTCGTTGATTGATTCTGCTCCACGCTGCCAGAACTCTTTGTTAATCAAATTTCCAGCCGGTGGATAAAGCGCCGATTGTATGCTGTGTCTCGCGGGACACCTCTTGTTGAACGCCCTTGGGCGTCAAAAAATTCCCTGAAGGCCTAGGCAAATGGGCCAGTACACTCTGTCACGAGCTGTTTTCTATTCTTCAAAAAATCGGCTTTTGTGTATTACCAACGCAGATATTTAAAAACCAGTTAAAAATGAATATATTTTCAATTTTGTTTACTGTGTGTTACAAAAGACCTTATATTAAAAAACATTTACCATATATTGAAAAAGTTCAAGATATAATTGAAAAAGTTCGTTGCATTTTAGAAAATGTTCAATGTATATTAAAAAGTTCCAGTGTGTATTTAAGAAAATGTTCTGTCATATATAAACTTTTCATCATTTTACAAAATATTGCTCACCATGTATCAAGGAAGAAGAAAAGAAAAAAAATGAAAAGAAAAAACCGTCCCAAAAAATAGGAAGAACAAAAAACAAAAAAAAGGCAATGCTACACGTCAGCCGGTGGATCTTTTTCAAAGATCCGCTGGCTCGACGGTTGTTGGATCATATGCCATCGAATGGCCCAACCTTATACTTACCATTGCAACAAAGGTAGTGTTGTAGATCTTTTGCAACAAAGGTAGTGTTGTAGAAATTTGTGCAAGAGGTTGTGTTGCGGATTTTTTTCCATCTTCACCTTTTTGCAACATAGATGATGTTGCGCAAGGACTTTTGCAACATGGATGACGTTCTAGATTTTTTTTTAAATGAAAGATGATGTCGCAACAGCAGAGCCGCCATCGCTGTCGTGGACATTTTGCAACGACAGTCTTGTTGCGAACCTTCTTTGCAAAAGAAGTCTTGTTGCGAACTTTCTTTGCAAAACCACCTTGTGTGGATAAGGATAAGCTGGAAACTGCGGCTGGTATGAGATAAACTGGAAACTGCGGCTGGTATGAGTTGCAGTATGCATGGGGCACATCTACGTGTTGTTTGCGGGAGGCGGCGGACAAAATGTGTGACATTGGCCGGGTGAAGGGGATCATTTTGAAATCACTAATTAAAGAGTATTTGTTGCAAAGAACACTCCACATTCCCAGGTCGCAACAAGTGGCGCACATGCAGCACGCCACTTGTCGCAACCTGGGAGTTTTCTCTTTTTTTGTAGATCCATTTATTTCAAAATGTTTTTATCTTTTAAATCGTGCGTCCAAATCTCGAACCGTTTTCACTATTTGATTTCTCGCGTTGAGATCTTCAAAACTAGATCCTATGTTGATAGGTTTTGACGAACTTTTTTTTCATGAAAAAAGCCGGGCGAAAAAACCAAAACCGGGAGCACGGTTTTTTTCTTTTTTCGAAAGAGGCACGCCCATGTCTCTCGTGAAATCACGTCCGTGCCTCTCGTGGAAGAAAAACTGTGACTCTCGTGGAAGGAAAAAAAAAGCAGAAAACGCGTTTTTTCCGTTTCCGAGAGGCAAGGCCGTGACTCTCGAGAAAGCACAACCGTGCCTCTCGCGGAAGCAAAATCGTGACTCTTGCGAAAGAAAAAAAAACAGAAAACGTGTATTTTTTCCTTTTCTGAGAGGCACGGCTATGACTCTCGCGAAAGCACAAGCGTGCCTCTCGCGGAAGCAAAACCGTGACTCTCGCAAAAGAAAAAAAACAGAAAACGCGTTTTGTTTTTCCCTTTCCGAGAGGCACGGTCGTGACTCTCGCGAAAGCTCAACGGTGCCTCTCGTGGAAGCAACACCGTGACTCTCGTGAAAGAAAGAAAAAACAGAAAATGCGCCTTTTTTCGTTTCCGAAAGGCACGGCCGTGACTCTCGCTAAAGCACAACCGTGCCTCTCGCGAAAAAAAACAGTGACTTTCGCGAAAGAAAAAAAGAAGAAAATTTGCTTTTCTTGCACCAATTTTTTTATCGGAAAGCTAAGAAAGACCGGGGAAAAACCAAAACGTCGAAAAAACCCGGAAAAAAACTGTTTAAAAAGCCGTAAACGCGTGTGGAAAAATAAAATCCAGAAAGCGTCCAGAGCGCGACATGTGGCAAATGGCTAAGAGCACGCCAAGTGACGCTGATCGTTGCGAGACTCCCGAAGGAGCGCTCGTTAACTAGTTGCTCCCGGATCATCTATATCTATACTACTATTAAACAATCAAACAAGAACTTCTTTAAGCACACCCCACAAAGCGTACACAGATCCAATACCATCGCACGATTAGGCCCACTAAAATCAATCTAACGGTTAGCCTTAACCTAAACCATTTTTTGTGTGCACTTAGCAATTTACATTGACTGACCGTACTCCACCGTGAAGGAAAATATGAAACTCCACGCATGAGCAATTAGAAAACTAATAATCACGGGTGCATCCTAGGAAACTAAATCAGAGTGCATCCATCCTATTAGGAAACTAATCTCAGACAAATCCATCATATTAAAAAACTTATCTCAGACGCATCCATCCTATTAGGAAGCTAATCGCGAGCCGCCTGTCGTCATCATGCATGCTAGCCATGATGGGGGAAGCGCGAGGAGCTTCGTCTTCCTCCGGGAACACACATGCTATCGCTGCCATCGTCTTCTGCCTGGAGGCCAGACGCTCTTCTGCCGCTACTGCGACGACTCCATCCACGTCTAGGGCATGCTCTCCGGCAACCATCGGCATCCGGGTTGACTTCAGCTCCGTTCACAGCACCCACGCCGACAAAGTGTCTGTTCAGTGGGTGCACGTGCATTACATATTAAATAAGAATCGTGGGGCTTCAAGCAATCTAGAATTATAGATTTGGGGTTATCTTAGGTTGCCGATTGTTGTACTAAAAATGTGTAACTATATATGGCACGTACATAATAATGCAACAATTTTGTCTAACAAAGTAGGATCAAGAAGGATACTGAAGAAGTCAAGATGCGGAGTCTGTTTCCCATGATTACTTCTGATGTTCATGTCGGCTTCCTTGGGCTTTACTTCGTACCATCATATGCATTAAACTGGACCGTATCAAGAGGTAACGCCATCCCCTTGATTAGAATTGACGTATTTCTACTATTTGATCAGTGTGTGTTTTACGTATGACGTTGCTTTACCTGGAATTAAGATGGGTTGCACCTGCCTAGGCACTATCTCCAGGGATAGGTTGGAAATCAGAATATATGATTCATTCTTAGAAAAAACTTTACACGCGTCACTTTAACATAATTGCATAGCAATCCAACAAATTATGTAAGATTCAGTAGGAGGCAAGATATTGAAGATGTACTACTATTTCAGTTACATAATTCTATACATCTAAAACAAGTCACATGACTCCGTAACTGTTGTTAGAGAATATCTCTCGCTGTTCTGTAAAGGTATGCAATCTCTACTGTGTTCCAATAAAGAGAATTTTACCATACAGAAGGATCCAATGAAGAAACAAATCCGGCTGAGTTTCAATAAATAGATCCTTCAAAGGATCTGTCCTAATACAGCTGCCGTATATTGGTACAGAGAAATCATATAAACTGTACTCAGTCGAATTTATTTTGTTTCATGATAGATAAACCAAATACCTTTCGCTATTTTGGCACATATATTTATTCTTATATACTTGTGCAGTTTCGAATGATCCAACATATCTCCAGTCATCAAACTTGAAGACATACTGTTTAATGCCTTATTTGCACCGCCTCTCTTTCTTTGTCTGCGCGCCTCTTTCCTTCAATAATAATAATGGACAATTTTTTTCCGGATCAGGTATTACAATGTTACAAATGTATGCTAAAGGTACTCCTTACGACAAGGAAAAAGAGGATGAATGCTTTCTATCTTCACCAGTTTTATAGCATGTTCCAAATTGTTGGCTCTTTCTTATTTGAGGATTCATCCATTTTTTTGTAACTTAGAAGCTTACCTGAAAGCTTGATAAGGTTAAGCTTGACAAATACTCTAGAATACTTTTCCTTCCATCTTTATTTTTCTTCATAACTCATTTCAGTTTTTATACGTACAAAGCGTCTTACATCATTGTAAGTTAGTATGGTTGCCAACGCATAAACACATACAAAACCGGATAAATATTTTCTATCATGATAATTATTGGATTTATTTTAGCCCTTTTACATTTCAATTAGTTCTTGTAAATCATCTTTATTTCATATAGAAGTCGTTATAGTCACATATCATCTTCTATTTCCTATTATCCATAGTAGGTAGCTATATAATTTTGGCAGTCCACACAACCAAAAAATATATATAATTTGATCCAATTAGTAGAAATATATATATTTCTATACAGATTAGTAGATTACAATAAGATTCGAGAATTAAGCATCTTGAACATTATAATTGCACTGTAAGGCAGTTTATACTTTTTTTCCTGACTACACTCGAAGGAAAGACTATACTACATTCCTATATTACTGCATTAATAAATAATTGCTGATTTTATTTAAATAAGAATATTTTCCTGCTATTACTCTATGCAGCAACATAACCGCTGTTGTGTCTCGCTTTTGAAAATACAATTTGAGCGACATCAAACATTGTGTATCCATTTGATTCATATTTTTAAAAACATTTATTTTTTATATTATGTGAATTCACCTGTTTTATATTTGAGACGTGCGTTGCACGTGCATGCTTACTAGTTTCGCTAAAAAGGTGAACGAGAGAAATGAACGAACCGCAGTCAGGGAAGAAAACACAGCACAGGCAACAAACTGGGCCGGCCCACCTCACTTCACCGTGTTGGCTCCCCGAAGAGAGTGCGATTTTGGGCTGCGAAACTCTTAGGCTATCCTGCCCACCCTACGCACAACCACGTCGAAAAACCTAAAAAACACGTAGGGGCTCCGCATAGAGGAGCCCATGACTAGGCCGGCCCCTTTGTTTTCTTGTTCTTTGTGTATTTTATTTTTTAAATGTGTCTTTTACCTTTTTCAAGTTTAATTTTCTTTTAAACTTCTTTAAAAAATTCAAATGTTGTTCGGATTTTTTTTAAATCTTGTTTTAAAAAAAATTGTTCACAATTACGACAAATGTTCATGTTTTCAAAAAATCGTAAAGTCAAAAATTGTTTGCATTTCTGATTTTTTGGGGGGGATTTCAGAAAATGTTCATGTTTTTTTAAAATTGTTCAGAATTTTACCAAAATATTTTCATTTTCGAAACTTGTTCACTGATGTGAAAATAGTTCATGTTCTTAAAAAATGTTTGAGAATTTCAATAAATGTTTGCATTTTCAAAGAAAAATCAGGGATTTGGAAAAATGTTCATGGTTCAAAAGTAGTTCTCAGATTCAAAAAAACCGTGTTTCTTGGGAAATGCTTGCATTTTCAAATTCTGTTCAGAATTTCAAAATTTCTTCATGGGAGTCAAAAATAGTTTGGGAATTTTAAAAAATGAGTTTTTAAAAATGTATCCGTAACTTTGAAAAATATTAGCATTGCAACAAAAATCATTTGTCAAAAAAATCATGGTCGAATTTTCAAAAGAAAAATCAAATCCGCTGCTGCTTATAGTTCTTAAAAAGTCCGCGCTGCTCATTTGGTCACAAAAGTTCAGTGGTTTCAATGGCTAGGCGTGGGCACCTAACAGCAGGAACAACTAGATGTCAGGTTTTTGAATCGTATTTGTGCATCACGATTCTATTTGCCTTGAAATGCGGCAGATAGGACAGGTTACCATCATCATTCGGAGACAGCCTGCGGTTCGTCTGTGACAGCCAGGCCAGGCCAGGCCTGAAGAAAAGGCTACTAAAAGTGCGAGTTCCATGTGTCAGATAGCCCATCGAGTTCGTTGATTCATTCTGCCCCACGCTGCCAGAACTCTTTGCTAATCAAACTGCTTGGAGTCACTGTGTTTCCGGAGCTTAATTCACACACAGGAGATGAGCTCACGAGACAGTCAGCCTGTTAAATTCATGAGATGGTGAGAAAAACATGGCACCCGACAAATCAAATCAGAAGAAGACGCCCCGGCCCAGTCCATCATGAGCGAAGCCTACCTGTAGCCGCATGTCAGCGTCGACCCAATCACCTTCCTTAACCTTTCGACCCTTCCCGCGGCCACGAACGATAGCTACGGTTAATTTCCCGTCGAAATCAGTGTGAGGTAGCCGCAATAATGCGGCGGGCATATGAACGTAACACCAACCAGTCACGCGGGTGGGCCGGCCGTCCCGCTTTTCTTTCTCGTTCGGTCATGCAACATGGAGCTCGCTGCATGCTGTACGTGACAACGCTGACAGAGATGGATGTGTGTGTGCGCGCGCGCGCGCGGAGGCAATCATGTATCGTGATGGCAAAACGTCCGCCCGTAATCATTTCTCCATGCATGCATTTCCTCGGCCGGCCAGCCGGCCATCCATCCAAGCATACTTTTTTCGTTGATCATTTGACGTCCTCGCAGGCGTCAATTCAACCCAAATAAAACAGGCCGGTTACTTACATGCAGTTCATGTCATACAGCACGGGGGAAAAAGAGCAGGAAGAGATCGGTGAAAAAGGCGCCGCGATCTAGTTGCTGATTCATCTAGAACACTGGTTGGTTACCAAGTGGTTCGACACTGCCGGTTTCAGTGGCTTGGGCCGCCAAAGGCGGAGCCACACGTGTAAAGAGAGGCAGCACGTAGTAGGCTGTCGATTGTGGGCGTCGCCGGCCTCAGTGCTGGGGTTTGTGGAGCGTTAACTGCCCCGGTCCCTTTCTTATCCTTTCCGACCCAGGCAAGGGAAAGAAAAGGGAGAAGCGGCAGAGGCGACGGACGAGACGTTAACCTCCATTAATCATGGCGACGCCCTAGCCCTGCCCTAGTGGCCCAGTTGCATGCATGGGCGCGATCTCGGTTACGCGAACAGACAGAGAGAGAGAGAGATAGAGGGAGGTTAGCACGACTCCAAAACCAAATCCGACGCGAGCGCGCGCACAGGGATGGATCGGGATAAAGAACGGGGGGAAAGGAACGGGGCCGGCCGGCCGGTATTTTGTTGCGGAAGTGCAGCGGGCATCGCTCGCTGTCAGGAAAAGGCTTCTCCGGCGGTGCAGATATTAGTAGCAATCGGCGACAGTGAGGTGGGCCTTCGCCTCCTCTCTGTCCGCCTTGTACGTGCTCGTCCTAGTTGCTTGCTTGCTTGCTTAAAGAACAAACCGACCAAGCGACCAATCGCGAAGCAGCTTTCGGTTTACTGCATCATTGCATGGGACGCTTCCCTACTGTTGCATGATCATGAAATCATTGTACGTCGAGTAAGTACGTAACAGCAAGCGGGAGATCGCACCGCCCACGGTAACCCTCGGGTTCATCGGCCGGTTGAACGACGGGGCACGCATGCACTCACGCCTCGTCGTCGTCGTCGTCGTCCATATGCTATGCACGAAAGAGAAAAGGAAGAGGGAGAAAACTGCCGTGTTCACTCAGCCAGGCCCAGGTCCGTCCCTGTTGCTTTTCCGTACGGGATTACTGTGCGTCTCTCAGGCGGGTGATTGGCCCGATTGGTGATCGGCGAAAGCACTCGCACGGTAGCACCCGTCCCTGTCCGCCGAGTTGGGGGAGGGGGAGGCTGGCTGGCGTGGAGCCCCGTCGTCTCCCCCAACTTGGAAGGCTGGGTCTACCACCCCGCCCCGCCCGCCTCTTCCAGAATCGCGCAAAGGAGCCCTCATGGGCCGGAGGAGGAGGGCGAGACGGCAAGCCAAGGCCGAGGGGGGGAAGAAAAGACGTGGCCGCATGGGGCGGGCGGGCGGGCCGGACTGACTAGTCGTCTCGGCGCCGTCATGGAGCCCTCGCCGTTCACGCAAACGACCGCCCGCGCCAGCTGCCTTTCCGTGGCATGCAATTCCCCCGTGGCCCACGACGCCGGGATCGGTCGATCGGCCGGGCGAGGTGGACGTCCGCGTCCGCGTCCGTTCTCCGCCGTTGAACGACCGGTACAGTTACCGTAGCGGGAAAAGGGGGCCTGGGAGGCTGGGAGGGAGGTTGGCGGGGAGGCATCCGCGGTGCGCGGTGCGCGCCGCGGCCACGTAGGGTGGTTTTGTCGTGCGCGCCTGCAATGCAATGCAACGCGATTATGCGATGCGTCTCCGGCCGTGCGGGCGGGCGGGCGGTGGTGAGGTGACGGCGACGGTTCGGCGGTGCGCGTTGCGTGCTCGGCTCTGGTCTTTCTGGTGGGCTGGCTGCTGCGTGTCGTACTTGGGTACGACCCTGAGATCAGCGCAGCGTGCGTGGGTGATGGGGGCGGTGGATGCGCGCACGTAGGTCGCCTCTCGGGGGCTAGCTAGGCTAGGGCTAGGCTAGGAGTTGGCACTTGACGAAACGGGCGCTCGCCGACTGGTTCTCGGTGGCTATTCTGATCTGTGCTGAGTGGTGACGCTCCATGGTTGAATTGGTCCTACACTCCTACTTCATACACCTGCACGCCGGTTTCACCCCCGTGGGCGTTGAAACTGGATGCTTTTTCTCAAGTGTTTGAATAATGAGTATATTTGGACTCTCTTTTACCCTGGTACTGGGTTAAAAATGGGCCTTAAAACGGTTGGACCTGAGCCCGGCCCAACAAGAACCCGAAGCTCGTAGAAGCCTGATTTCCAAGTTTTCTGGTGAAGGAGTATTGCAAGTTATTTCCACCCATTACAAAAATAAGTATTTTCCTTCTTGTTTTTAAATGGATTACATTCTAAACAACAACAATTTCCCAAATAAACGTTAATTTGAGTGGATTAATTACCAGTAGCACACTTAGTCCAAGCCTGGTATACTTAAGTTTACGTTTTGGAAACAAAGAATATATTCTTGACCATCGGATCCAAGAAAATGGTAATGTTATTCGACGAACGCTCGCTGGGTGTGCATGGAAAACAAACATTTTCGTGGCAATTAACGTGTTGGGAGTATGTCAATTCCTTCAAGCAAACATGGCCAAATTCGCAACAAAATTCTTTGTTTGCCAGAAGTTGCCATGTATTTGTCAAGAAATTGGCATGTGCTTTCGAAAAACTGTCATAGACAATGTTCGCAATTGCCATGCCCCACATCGAACATTTGCTTGGTATTTGGGTCCAAATAAATTGGCATCATGTACTAACCGTTTTTTATTTCAGCTTCGACGATTAGGATATGAGAAGATTAATGATATATGTCTTTAGCCGACGTAGTGGTTATGTAACGATAATGTATGATAGCTTAATTTAGAATATCTTGCATGGAGGGCGGTGTTTCGGTGCCCGGGTGCATCTGCACCCGTCAAAAAAAATTCATAAAAAATTCAAACAATTCCAAAAAAGATTAGAGTGGTAGACAAATTGATGCGTGAGGTACGCTCCAATTTGCAAAACATTTGGACTTCTGTGCAGCTCTCAGCAAAAAAGACAATCTTTTTTGCTGAGAGCTGCACAGAAGTCCAAATGTTTTGCAAATTGGAGCGTACCTCACGCATCAAATTGTCTACCACCCAAATTTTTTTGGAATTTTTTGAATTTTTCTAGTATTTATTTTGATTTTTTTCGTGAGCGCAGGTGCAGATGAGCTCGGGCTCAGATTTGAATTTTTGATCTTGCATGCATGTATTTTCTTGATCTATAGTCTCATCCCATCCATAATATCAACAAATATCACTCCCTCCATCCACACAGTCGGTGAGGTACAGTTACTACTCTCACCCTCCGATCACTCTACCACCAACCCTACCCACCGCTATCAGTGAGCTCCGAAACTCAATGTCTAACTCTGCCTCACAACTACGCTCAAGGAGCCTCGCCGATGCCACCGCCTCATGGCCAAGAGCAAGGAGCTTTAACGAACAATGTCACCTACCTCTCTGTAGATGACCCACCTGTAACGAACAATGTAACCCTGCCCTCTTCCCATCCATCACCGCTATTTTGTTGTAGCGGCGGCGATGTCTCTCGGTAGGAACAATGTCTCCCACGTTCAATTCTTGTCTAGATGGTGTGTTTAGCGTCATCAGAGGGTCTGTGTAGGTGTGTCTACGTCAGGTCTCACAAGATTCGATCGGTGTTGGTCTTCGATGGGTCTGTTTGGATCCGATCTTCGTTTGGTGTTTACAGGTTTGATCATTCTGATACGACTCTTCGTCGGTGATGGTTGCTGCTCCGTTGTGATGGTTCTGTGGGACCTTAGAACGATGATTTCTGGATCGTCTCCTACAACAAAATTTGTCTGGCATTGATTTTTCGGCCATATGCATCATGGTATAGTCTATAGTAATGTAACTTACTCGATTACCGGCATCGACTCAGGAAAAAACATAGTCTATGATTTATTTATTTATTTATCTTTACTCCTATAAAAGACTCAGTTGATGATGATGGTTGATGACCCACAAGTATAGGGGATCTATCATAGTCCTTTCGATAAATAAGAGTGTCGAACCCAACGAGGAGCAGAAAGAAATGATAAGCGGTTTTCAGTAAGATATTCTGTGCAAGTACTGAAATAAGTGGTAACAGATAGTTTTGTGACGGGATAAATTGTAACGAGCAACAAGTAACAAAAGTAAATAAAGTGCAGCAAGGTGGTTCAATCCTTTTGTAGCAAAGGACAAGCCGGAACAAACTCTTATAATAGGAAAAGTGCTCCCGAGGACACATGGGAATATCGTCAAGCTAGTTTTCATCACGTTCATATGATTCGCGTTCGATACTTTGATAATTTGATATGTGGGTGGACCGGTGCTTAGGTGCTGTTCTTACTTGAACAAGCATCCCACTTATGATTAACCTCTATTGCAAGCATCCGCAACTACAACAAAAGTATTAAGGTAAACCTAACCATAGCATGAAACATATGGATCCAAATCAGCCCCTTACGGAGCAACGCATAAACTAGGGTTTAGGCGTCTGTCACTCTAGCAACCCATCATTTACTTATTACTTACCAATGCCTTCCTCTAGGCCCAAATAATGGTGAAGTGTTATGTAGTCGACGTTCACATAACACCACTAGAGGCTAGACAACATACATCTTATCAAAATATCAAACGAATACCAAATTCACATGACTACTCATAGCAAGACTTCTCACTTGTCCTCAGGAACGAACATAATTACTCACAAAGCATATTCATGTTCATAATCAGAGGGGTAATGATATGCATATAATATCTGAACATATGATCTTCCACCAAATAAACCAACTAGCATCAACTACAAGGAGTAATCAACACTACTAGCAACCTACTAGCACCAATCCCGGACTTTGAGACAAGAATTGGATACAAGAGATGAACTAGGGTTTGGAGATGAGATGGTGCTGGTGAAGATGTTGATGGAGATTGTCCTTTCCTGATGAGAGGAGCGTTGGTGATGACGATGGTGATGATTTCCCCCTCCCGGAGGGAAGTATCCCCGGCAGAACAGCTCTGCCGGAGCTCTAGATTGGATCCGCCAAGGTTCCGCCTCGTGGCGGCGGAGTCTCATCTCGAAAAGTTCCTTCCTATTTTTTTCTCATCGAAAGACCTCATATAGGAGAAGACGGGCGTCGGAGAGCCACCAGGGGGCCCATGAGGTAGGGGGCGCGCCCTAGGGGGGGCGTGCCCCCCACCCTCGTGAGCAGGGTGTGGGCCCCCTGGCCTTCATTTTTGGCATGGATTTTTCTTTATTTCTTTTAAGATGTTCCGTGGAGTTTCAGGACTTTTGGAGTTGCGCAGAATAGGTCTTTAATATTTGCTCCTTTTCCAGACCAGAATTTCAGCTGCTGGCATTCTCCCTCCTTATGTAAACCTTGTAAAATAAGAGAAAATAGCCATAAGCATTGTGACATAAAGTGAAATAACAGTTCATAATGCGATAAATATCGATATAAAAGCATGATGCAAAATGGACGTATCAACTCCCCCAAGCTTAGACCTCGCTTGTCCTCAAGCGAAAAAGCCCATAACAATAAATATGTCCTCATGTTTAAAGATAGAGGCGTCAATAAAAATAAAATACGGACATGAAGGCATCATGATTATTCTCATAACAGCAACATATATAGATTTTGTCATATGATTACTTATGTTCAAGTGATGATCTATTCACAATGCAAAAGTATAAGTCATAAACCTTATTGGGCTCCGACAAACTATAATCTCAGTCATTGAAGCAATTGCAATTTATCATAACATCAGAAAGAGTCTATGTCAGAGCTAAAAAGCAAGTCCACATACTCAACTATCATTTAGTCCTCCATAATTGCTAACACTCACGCGATACTTGTGTTTACGGAGTTTAATTCGGACACAGAGAAAGATAGGGGTTTATAGTTTTGCCCCACAACCTTTTACCTCAAGGGTAATGTCAACAATAATGGTTCATGCTCCCCTACATCCAATTAGATATATATATCATGTTCTTTCCAACATGCTGAGCTTGCTAAAGGATAAAATGAAAAGGAAAAGGTGAAGATCACCATGACTCTTGCATAAGGTAGAAGATAATAATAAATGATAGGCCCTTCGCAGAGGGAAGCAGAGGTTGCCATGCGCTTTTATGGTTGGATATATAAAATCTCAATGCGAAAGAACGTCACTTTATATTGCCCCTTGTGATATGAACCTTTATTATGCAGTCTGTCGCTTTAATTACTTCCACATCACAAGATCGTATAAAGCTTATTTCTCCCACACCAATCAATCATACATATTTAGAGCAATTTTTATTGCTTTGCACCGATGACAACTTACTTGAAGGATCTTACTCAATCCATAGGTAGATATGGTGGACTCTCATGGCAAAACTGGTTTAGGGATTTTGGAAGCATGCTACGTCTTGAGCTTGCGTTGGTTTTCCCCGAAGAGGAAGGGATGATGAGCAGAGTAGCGTAAGCATTTCCCTTAGTTTTTGAGAACCAAGGTATCAATCTAGTAGGAGCCCACGCTCAAGTCCCTCGTACCTGCACAAAGCGATAGCTACTCGCAACCAACGCGATTAGGGGTTGTCAAGCCCTTCACGGTCACTTAAGAGAGTGAGATATGATAGATAGAATATTTTTGGTATTTTTGATATAAAGATGCAAAGTAAAAAGTAAAGGCAAAGTAAATAGAAAAGCAATATAAAAGTGATGGAGATTGATGTGATGAGAATAGACCCGGGGGCCATAGGTTTCACTAGTGGCTTCTCTCAAGAGCATAAGTATTCTACGGTGGGTGAACAAATTACTGTTGAGCAATTGATAGAATTGAGCATAATTATGAGAATATCTAGGCATGATCATGTATATAGGCATCACGTCCATGACAAGTAGATCGAAACGATTCTACATCTACTACTATTACTCCACTCATCGACTGCTATCCAGCATGCATCTAGAGTATTAAGTTAAAAACAGAGTAACGCCTTAAGCAAGATGACATGATGTAGAGAGATAAATTCATGCAATATGAAATAAACCCCATCTTGTTATCCTCGATGGCAACGATACAATACGTGCCTTGCTGCCCCTTCTGTCACTGGGTAAGGACACCGCAAGATCGAACCCAAAGCTAAGCACTTCTCCCATGGCAAGAACTACCAATCTAGTTGGCCAAACCAAACGGATAATTCGAAGAGACTTGCAAAGATAACCAATCATGCATAAAATAATTCAGAAAAGATTCAAATATTATTCATAGATAGACTTGATCATAAACCCACAATTCATCAGTCTCAACAAACATAACGCAAAAAGAAGATTACATCGAATAGATCTTCACAAGAGAGGGGGAGAACTTTGTATTGAGATTCAAAGAGAGAGAAGAAACCATCTAGCTACTAACTATGGACCCGAAGGTCTAAGGTAAACTACTCACACTTCATCGAAGGGGCTAGGATGATGTAGAAGCCCTCTGTGATGACGACCCTCTTCTGGCGAAGCTCCGGAACAGGCCCCAAGATGGGATCTCGTGGATACAGAAAGTTGCACCGGTGGAATTAGGGTTTTGGCTCCTGTTCTGATCGTTTGGGGGTACGTGTGTATATATAGGAGGAAGGAGTACGTCGGTGGAGTACCGAGGGGCCCACGAGGCAGGGGGCGCCCCCTAGGGCGCCCCCACCCTCGTGACCACCTCTTTGATCCCTTGCAGTAGGGTCCAAGTCTCCTGGATCACGTTCGGTGAGAAAATCACGTTTCCGAAGATTTTATTCCGTTTGGACTCCGTTTGATATTCTGTTTATCCGGAACACTGAAATAGGCAAAAAACAGCAATTCTGGGCTGGGCCTCCAGTTAATAGGTTAGTCTCAAAAATAATATAAAAGTGGAAAATAAAGCCCAATATAGTTCAAAACAGTAGATAATATAGCATGGAGCAATCAAAAATTATAGATACGTTGGAGACGTATCAAGCATCCCCAAGCTTAATTCCTGCTCGTCCTCCAGTAGGTAAATGATAAAAAAAGAATTTTTGATGTGGAGTGCTACTTGGCATAATTTCAATGTAAATCTTCTTAATTGTGGTATGAATATTCAGATTAGAAAGATTCAAGACAAAAGTTTATATTGACATAGAAAATAATAATACTTCAAGCATACTAACAAAGCAATTATGTCGTCTCAAAATAACATGGCCAAAGAAAGTTATCCCTACAAAATCATATAGTCTGGCTATGCACCATCTTCCCCACACAAAGTATTTAAATCATGCACAACCCCGATGACAAGCCAAGCAATTGTTTCATACTCTAACTTTTTCAAAACTTTTTCAATCTTCACGCAATACATAAGCGTGAGCCATGGATATAGCACTATAGGTGGAATAGAATGGTGGTTGTGGAGAAGACAAAAAGGAGAAGATAGTCTCACATCGACTAGGCGTATCAACGGGCTATGGAGATGCCCATCAATAGATATCAATGTGAGTGAGTAGGGATTCCCATGCAACGGATGCACTAGAGCTATAAATGTATGAAAGCTCAACAAAAGAAACTAGTGGGTGTGCATCCAACTTTCTTGCCCACGAAGACCTAGGGCAATTTGTGGAAGCTCATCATTGGAATATACAAGCCAAGTTCTATAACGTAAAATTCCCACTAGTATATGAAAGTGACAACATATGAGACTCTCTATATGAAGAACATGGTGCTACTTTGAAGCACAATATATGAGACTCGCTATATCATGGTGCTACTTTGAAGCACAAGTGTGGAAAAAAGGATTGTAGCATTGCCCTCTTTTTTTTGGGGGCCTTCTTTTTTTTCTTTGGCCTTTCTCTTTTTTTTGGGACAATGCTCTATTGAATGATGATCATCACACTTCTATTTATTTACAACTCAATGATTACAACTCGATACTAAAACAAAGCATGACTCTATATGAATGCCTCCAGCGGTGTACCGGGATATGCAATGAATCAAGAGTGACAAGTATGAAAGAATTATGAATGGTGGCTTTGCCACAAATACTATGTCAACTACATGATCATGCTAAGCAATATGACAATGATGGATGTGTCATGATGAACTAGATGGTGGAAAGTTGCATGGCAATATATCTCGGAATGGCTATGGAAATGCCATAATAGGTAGGTATGTTGGCTGTTTTGAGGAAGGTATATGGTAGGTGTATGATACCGGCGAAAGTTGCGCGGTACTAGAGAGGCTAGCAAGGGTGAGAGTGCGTATAATCCATGGACTCAACATTAGTCACAAAGAACTCATATACTTATTGCAAAAATTTAGAAGTTATCAAAGCAAAGTATTACGCGCATGCTCCTAGGGGGATAGATTGGTAGGAAAAGACCATCGCTCGTCCCCGACCGCCACTCATAAGGAAGACAATCAATAAATAAATCATGCTCCGACTTCATCACATAACGGTTCACCATACGTGCATGCTACGGGAATCACAAACTTCAACACAAGTATTCTTTAAATTCACAACTACTCAACTAGCATGACTTTAATATTATCACCTCCATATCTCAAAATAATTATCATGCTTCAATCTTTTCTTAGTATTCAACACACTCAAAAGAAAGTTTCACAAATCTTGAATACCAAGCATATTGTTATTAGGCAAATTACCATGCTATTAAGAGACTCTCAAATTAATTTAAGTGAAGCATTAGAGATCAATAGTTTCTTTAAAACATATCCACCACCGTGCTCTAAAATATCTAAGTGAAGCACATAGAGCAAAATTATCTAGCTCAAAAGATATAAGTGAAGCACATATAGCAAAATTATCTAGCTCAAAAGATATAAGTGAAGCACATAGAGCATTCTATCAAATTTTAATTCATGTATGGATCTCTCAAAAGGTGTGTAAAGCAAGGATGATTGTGGCATACTAACAAACAAAGACACAAATAATACAAGATGCTCCAAGCAAAACACATATCATGTTGGTGAATAAAAATATAGCTCCAAGTAAATTACCGATGGAAGTGGACGAAAGAGGGGATGCCTTCCGGGGCATCCCCAAGCTTTGACTTTTTGGTGTCCTTGGATTATCTTGGGGGTGCCATGGGCATCCCCAAGCTTAGGCTCTTGCCACTCCTTGTTCCATGATCCATCAAAAGAATTCACCCAAAACTTGAAAACTTCACAACACAAAACTCAAGATAGAAAACTCGTGAGCTCCGTTAGCGAAAGAAAACAAAAGACCACTTCAAGGTACTGTAATGAACTCATTCTTTATTTATATTGGTGTTAAACCTACTGTATTCCAACTTCTCTATGGATTACAAACTATTTTACTAGCCATAGATTCATCAAAATAAGCAAACAACACACGAAAAACAGAATCTGTCAAAAACAGAACATTCTGTAGTAATCTGTAGCTAGCGCAAGATCTGAAACCCCAAAAATTCTAAAATAAATGGCTGGACGTGAGGAATTTATCTGTTAATCATCTGCAAAAAGAATTAACTAAATAGCTATTGGGGAACGTAGTAATTTCAAAAACAATCCTACGCACACGCAAGATCATGGTGATGCATAGCAACGAGAGGGGAGAGTGTTGTCTACATACCCTCGTAGACCGAAAGCGGAAGCGTTAGCACAACGCGGTTGATGTAGTCGTACGTCTTCACGATCCGACCGATCAAGTACCGAACGCACGACACCTCCGAGTTCTGCACATGTTCAACTCGATGATGTCCCTCGAACTCCGATCCAGCCGAGCTTTGAGGGAGAGTTCCGTCAGCAAGACGGCGTGGTGACGATGATGATGTTCTACCGATGCAGGGCTTCGCCTAAGCACCGCTATGATATGACCGAGGTGGATTATAGTGGAGAGGGGCACCGCACACAGCTAAGAGATCAAGAGATCAATTGTTGTGTCTTTGGGGTGTCCCCTGCTCCCGTATATAAAGGAGTGGAGGAGGGTGAGGGCCGGCCCTCTCTATGGTGCGCCCTAGGGGAGTCCTACTCTCACCCGGAGTAGGATTCCCTCTTTCCTAGTAGAACTAGGAGCCCTTCCAAGTAGTAGGAGTAGGAGGGAAGAAAAGGGAAGGGAAAAGGAGAAGGAAGGAAGGGGGCGCCCCCCTCCCTAGTCCAGTTCGGACCAGCCCATGGGGAGGGGTGCGGCCACCCTTTGAGGCCTTTCTCTCCTTTCCCGTATGGCCCATTAAGGCCCAATACGAATTCCCGTAACCCCCCGATACTCCCGAAAATACCCGAATCACTCGGAACCTTTCCGATGTCCGAATATGGTCGTCCAATATATTGATCTTTACGTCTTGACCATTTCGAGACTCCTCGTTATGTCCCCGATCTCATCCGGGACTCTGAACTCCTTCGGTACATCAAAACACATAAACTCATAATATAACCGTCATCGAACTTTAAGCGTGCGGACCCTACGGGTTCGAGAACTATGTAGACATGACCGGGACACGTCGCCGGTCAATAACCAATAGCGGAACCTGGATGCTCATATTGGCTCCTACATATTCTACGAAGATCTTTATCGGTCAAACCGCATAACAACATATGTTGTTCCCTTTGTCATCGGTATGTTACTTGCCCAAGATTCGATCGTTGGTATCTCAATACCTAGTTCAATCTCGTTACCGGAAAGTCTCTTTACTCGTTCCGTAATACATCATCCCGCAACTAACTCATTAGTTGCAATGCTTGCAAGGCTTATAGTGATGTGCATTACTGAGTGGGCCCAGAGATACCTCTCCGACAATCGGAGTGAGAAATCCTAATCTCGAAATACGCCAACCCAACATGTACCTTTGGAGACACCTGTAGAGCTCCTTTATAATCACTCAGTTACGTTGTGGCATTTGGTAGCACACAAAGTGTTCCTCCGGTAAATGGGAGTAGCATAATCTCATAGTCATAGGAGCATGTATAAGTCATGAAGAAAGCAATAGCAACAAACTAAACGATCAAGTGCTATGCTAATGGAATGGGTCAAGTCAATCACATCATTCTCCTAATGATGTGATCCCGTTAATCAAATGACAACTCATGTCTATGGCTAGGAAACATAACCATCTTTGATCAACAAGCTAGTCAAGTAGAGGCATACTAGTGACACTCTGTTTGTGTATGTATTCACACATGTATTATGTTTCCGGTTAATACAATTCTAGCATGAATAATAAACATTTATCATGATATAAGGAAATAAATAATAACTTTATTATTGCCTCTAGGGCATATTTCCTTCAGTCTCCCACTTGCACTAGAGTCAATAATCTAGTTCACATCACCATGTGATTAACACCCATAGTTCACATCGACATGTGACCAACACCCAAAGGGTTTACTAGAGTCAATAATCTAGTTCACATCGCTATGTGATTAACACCCAAAGAGTACTAAGGTGTGATCATGTTTTGCTTGTGAGATAAGTTTAGTCAACGGGTCTGCCACATTCAGATCCATACGTATTTTGCAAATTTCTATGTCAACAATGCTCTGGGCGGAGCTACTCTAGCTAATTGCTCCCACTTTCAATATGTATCCGGGTTGAGACTTTGAGTCATCTGGATCAGTGTCAAAACTTGCATCGACGTAACCCTTCATGACGAACCTTTTGCCACTTCCATAATCGAGAAACATATCCTTATTCCACTAAGGATAATTTTGACCGCTGTCCAGTGATCTACTACTAGATCACTATTGTACTCCCTTGCCAAAAATAGTGTAGGGTATACAATAGATCTGGTACACAGCATGGCATAATTTATAGAACCTATGGCCATGGTATAGGGAATGACTTTCATTCTCTTTCTATCTTCTGCCGTGGTCGGGCTTTGAGTCTTACTCAGTTTCACACCTTGTAACACAGGCAAGAACTCTTTCTTTGACTGTTCCATTTTGAACTACTTCAAAATCTTGTCAAGGTATGTATTCATTGAAAAACTTATCAAGCGTCTTGATCTATCTCTATAGATCTTGATGCTCAATATGTAAGCAGCTTCACCAAGGTCTTTCTTTGAAAAACTCCTTTCAAACACTCCTTTATGTTTTGCAGAATAATTCTACGTTATCTCCGATCAACAATATGTCATTCACATATACTTATCAGAAATGTTGTAGTGCTCCCACTCACTTTCTTGTAAATATAGGCTTCACCGCAAGTCTGTATAAAACTATATTCTTTGATCAACTTATCAAAGCGTATATTCCAACTCCGAGATGCTTGCACCAGTCCATAGATGGACCGCTGGAGCTTGCATATGTTGTTAGCACCTTTAGGATTGACAAAACCTTCTATTTGCATCATGTACAACTCTTATTTAATAAATCCATTAAGGAATGCACTTTTGTTTATCCATTTGCCAGATTTCATAAAATGTGGAAATTGCTAACATGATTCGGACAGACTTAAGCATAGATACGAGTGAGAAACTCTCATCGTAGTCAACACCTTGAACTTGTCGAAAACCTTTTGCGACAATTCTAGCTTTGTAGATAGTAACACTACTATCAAAGTCCGTCTTCCTCTTGAAGATCCATTTAATCTCAATGGCTCGCCTATCTTTGGGCAAGTCAATCAAAGTCCATACTTTTTTCTTATACATGGATCTCATCTCAGATTTCATGGCCTCAAGCCATTTCATGGAATCTGGGCTCATCATCGCTTCCTCATAGTTCGTAGGTTCATCATGGTCAAGTAACATGACCTCCAGAACATGATTACCGTACCACTCTAGTGCGGATCTCACTCTGGTTTACCTATGAGGTTCGGTAGTAACTTGATCTGAAGTTACATGATCATCATCATTAGCTTCCTCACTAATTGGTCTAGGAGTCACAGAAACAGATTTCTGCGATGAACTACTTTCCAATAAGGGAGCAGGTACAGTTACCTCATCAAGTTCTACTTTCCTCCCACTCACTTCTTTCGAGAGAAACTCCTTCTCTAGAAAGAATCCATTCTCAGCAACGAATATCTTGCCTTCGGATTTGTGATAGAAGGTGTACCCAACATTTTCTTTTGGGTATCCTATGAAGACGCACTTCTCCGATTTGGGTTTGAGCTTATCAGGTTGAAAGTTTTTCACATAAGCATTGCAACCTCAAACTTTAAGAAACGACAGCTTAGGTTTCTTGCCAAACCATAGTTCATACGGTGTTGTCTCAACGGATTTAGATGCTGCCCTATTTAACGTGAATGTAGCTGTCTCTAATGCATAACCCCAAAACAATAGCAGTAAATCAGTAAGAGACGTCATAAATCGCACCATATCTAATAAAGTATGGTTGCGACGTTCAGACACACCATTACACTGTGGTGTTCCAGGTGGCATGAGTATTCAAACTATTTCACATTGTTTTAAATGAAGGCCAAACTCGTAACTCAAATATTTTACTTCCGCGATCATATCGTAGAAACTTTTATTTTTGTTACGATGATTCTCCACTTCACTCTGAAATTCTTTGAACTCTTCAAATGTTTCAGACTTGTGTTTCATCAAGTAGATATACTTATATCTGCTCAAATCATCTGTGAAGATCAGAAAATAATGATACCTGCCGCGAGCCTCAATATTCATCGGACCACATACATCAGTATGTATGATTTCCAACAAATCTTTTGCTCGCTCCATTGTTCCAGAGAACGGAGTCTTAGTCATGTTGCCCATGAGGCATGGTTCGCAAGCATCAATTGATTCATAAGCAAGTGATTCCAAAAGCCCATCAGCATGGATTTTCTTCATGCGCTTTACACCAATATGACCTAAACGGCAGTGCCACAAATAAGTTGCACTATCATTATTAACTTTGCATCTTTTGGCTTCAATATTATGAGAATGTGTATCACCACGATCGAGATCCAACAAACCATTTTCATTGGGTGTATGACCATAGATGGTTTTATTCATGTAAACAGAACAACAATTATTCTCTAACTTACATGAATAACCGTATTGCAATAAACATGATTCAATCATATTCATGCTCAATGCAAACACTAAATAACATTTATTTTAGCTTGAACACTAATCCCAAAAGTATAGGGAGTGTGCGATGATGATCATATCAATCTTGGAACCACTTTCAACACACATCGTCACTTCACCCTTAACTAGTCTCTGTTCATTCTGCAACTCCCGTTTCGAGTTACTACTATTAGCAACTGAACCAGTATCAAATACCGAGGGGTTGCTACGAACACTAGTAAAATACACATCAATAATCTGTATATCAAATATACCTTTGTTCACTTTGTCATCCTTCTTATCCGCCAAATACTTGGGGTAGTTCCGCTTCCAATGACCAGTCCCTTTGAAGTAGAAGCACTCAGTTTCAGGCTTAGGTCCAGACTTGGGTTTTTCACTTGAGCAGCAACTTGCTTGTCGTTCTTCTTGAAGTTCCCCTTTCTTCCCTTTGTCCCTTTACTTGAAACTAGTGGTTTTGTTTACCATCAACACTTGATGCTTTTCTTGATTTCTACCTTCGTTGATTTCAGCATCACGAAGAGCTTGGGAATCGTTTCCGTTATCCCTTGCATATTATAGTTCATCACGAAGTTCTACTAACTTGGTGATGGTGACTAGAGAATTCTGGCAATCACTATTTTATCTGGAAGATTAACTCCCACTTGATTCAAGTGATTGTAGTACCCAGACAATCTGAGCACATGCTCACTGCTTGAGCTATTCTCCTCCATCTTTCAGCTATAGAACTTGCTGGAGACTTCATATCTCTCAACTCGGGTATTTGCTTGAAATATTAAATTCAACTCCTGGAACATCTCATATGTTCCATGACGTTCAAAACGTCTTTGAAGTCTCGATTCTAAGCCGTTAAGCATGGTGCACTAAACTATCAAGTAGTCATCATATTGAGCTAGCCAAACATTCAGAACGTCTGCATCTGCTCCTGCAATAGGTCTATCACCTAGCGGTGCATCAAGGACATAACTTTTCTGTGCAGTAATGAGGATAATCCTCATATCACGGATCCAATCTGCATCATTGCTACTAACATTTTTCAACTTAGTTTTCTCTAGGAACATATCAAAAATAAAACAGGGGAGCTAAACATGAGCTATTGATCTACAACATAGATATGCTAATACTACCAGGACTAAGTTCATGATAAATTTAAGTTCAATTAATCATATTACTTAAGAACTCCCACTTAGAAAGACATCCCCCTAATCTTTTAAGTGATCATGTGATCCAAATCAACTAAACCATAACCGATCATCACGTGAAATGGAGTAGTTTTCAATGGTGAACATCACTATGTTGATCATATCTACTATATGATTCACGCTCGACCTTTCGGTCTCAGTGTTCCGAGGCCATATCTGAATATGCTAGGCTCGTCAAGTTTAACCTGAGTATTCTGCGTGTGCAAAACTGGCTTGCACCCGTTGTAGATGGACGTAGAGCTTATCACACCCGATCATCATGTGGTGTCTGGGCACGACGAACTTTGGCAACAGTGCATACTCAGGGAGAACACTTTTATCTTGAAATTTAGTGAGAGATCATCTTATAATGCTACCGTCAATCAAAGCAAGATAAGATGCAGAAAAGATAAACATCACATGCAATCAATATAAGTGATATGATATGGCCATCATCATCTTGTACTTGTGATCTCCATCTCCGAAGTACCATCATGATCACCATCGTCACCGGCGCGACACGTTGATCTCCATCGTAGCATCGTTGTCGTCTCGCCAATCTTATGCTTCCATGACTATCGCTACCGCTTAGTGATAATGTAAAGCATTACAGCGCGATTGCATTGCATACAATAAAGCGACAACCATATGGCTCCTGCTAGTTGCCGATAACTCGGTTACAAAACATGATCATCTCATACAATAAAATATAGCATCATGTCTTGACCATATCACATCACAGCATGCCCTGCAAAAACAAGTTAGACGTCCTCTACTTTGTTGTTGCAAGTTTTACGTGGCTGCTATGGGCTGAGCAAGAACCGTTCTTACCTACGCATCAAAACCACAACGATAGTTTGTCAAGTTAGTGTTGTTTTAACCTTCTCAAGGACCGGGCGTAGCCACACTCGATTCAACTAAAGTTGGAGAAACTGACACCCACTAGTCACCTGTGTGCATAGCACAGCGGTAAAACTAGTCTCCCGTAAGCTTACACATAATGTCGGTCCGGACCGCTTCATCCAACAATACCGCCGAACCAAAGTGTGACATGCTGGTAAGTAGTATGACTTATATCGCCCACAACTCACTTGTGTTCTACTCGTGCATATTACATCAATGCATAAAACCTGGCTCTGATACCACTGTTGGGGAACGTAGTAATTTCAAAAAATTTCCTACGCACACGCAAGATCATGGTGATGCATAGCAACGAGAGGGGAGAGTATTGTCTACGTACCCTCATAGACCGAAATCGGAAGCGTTAGCTCAATGCGGTTGATGTAGTCGTACGTCTTCACGATCTGACCGATCAAGTACCGAACGCACGACACCTTCGAGTTCTGCACACGTTCAACTTGATGATGTCCCTCGAACTCCGATCCAGCCGAGCTTTGAGGGAGAGTTCCGTCAGCACGACGGCGTGGTGACGATGATGATGTTCAACCGACGCAGGGCTTCGCCTAAGCATCGCTACGATATGACTGAGGTGGATTATGGTGGAGAGGGGCACCGCACACAGCTAAGAGATCAAGAGATCAATTGTTGTGTCTTTGGGGTGTCCCCTGCTCCCGTATATAAAGGAGTGGAGGAGGGGGAGGGCCGGCCCTCTCTATGGCGCGCCCTAGGGAAGTCCTACTCCCACCAGGAGTAGGATTCCCCCTTTCCTAGTAAACTAGGAGCCCTTCCAAGTAGTAGGAGTAGGAGGGAAGGAAAGGGAAGGGAGAAGGAGAAGGAAGGAAGGGGGCGCCCCCCCTCCCTAGTCCAATTCGGACCAGCCCATGGGGACGGGTGCGGCCACCCTTTGAGGCCTTTCTCGCCTTTCCCGTATGGCCCATTAAGGCCCAATACGAATTCCCGTAACTCCCCGGTACTCCCGAAAATACCCGAATCACTCGGAACCTTTCCGATGTCCGAATATAGTCGTCCAATATATCAATATTTACGTCTCGACCATTTCGAGACTCCTCGTCATGTCCCCGATCTCATCCGGGACTCCGAACTCCTTCGGTACATCAAAACACATAAACTCATAATATAACCGTCATCGAACTTTAAGCGTGCGGACCCTATGGGTTCGAGAACTATGTAGACATGACCGGGACACATCTCCGTTCAATAACCAATAGTGGAACCTCGATGCTCATATTGGCTCCTACATATTCTACGAAGATCTTTATCGGTCAAACCGCATAACAACATACGTTGTTCCCTTTGTCATCGGTATGTTACTTGCCCGAGATTCGATTGTTGGTATCTCAATACCTAGTTCAATCTCGTTACCGGCAAGTCTCTTTACTTGTTCCGTAATACATCATCCCGCAACTAACTCATTAGTTGCAATGCTTGCAAGGCTTATTGTGATGTGCATTACCGAGTGGGCCCAGAGATACCTCTCTAACAGTCGGAGTGACAAATCCTAATCTCGAAATACGCCAACCCAACATGTACCTTTGGAGACACCTGTAGAGCTCCTTTATAATCACCCAGTTACGTTGTGACGTTTGGTAGCACACGAAGTGTTCCTCCGGTAAACGGGAGTTGCATAATCTCATAGTCATAGGAACATGTATAAGTCATGAAGAAAGCAATAGCAACAAACTAAACGATCAAGTGCTATGCTAATGGAATTGGTCAAGTCAATCACATCATTCTCCTAATGATGTGATCCCGTTAGTCAAATGACAACTCATGTCTATGGCTAGGAAACATAACCATCTTTGATCAACAAGCTAGTCAAGTAGAGGCATACTAGTGATACTCTGTTTGTCTATGTATTCACACATGTATTATGTTTCCGGTTAATACAATTCTAGCATGAATAATAAACATTTATCATGATATAAGGAAATAAATAATAACTTTATTATTGCCTCTAGGGCATATTTCCTTCAATAGCACTCTTCAAATAAAAATGACAGCAGTTCTCGTGAGCGCTAAAGTTTCTGTTTTTTACAGCAAGTTCAACAAGACTTTCCCCAAGTCTTCCCAACGGTTCTACTTGGCACAAACACTAATTAAGCACAAAAAACACAACCAAAATAGAGGCTAAATAATTTATTTATTACTAAATAGGAGCAAAAAGCAAGGAATAAAAATAAAATTGGGTTGCCTCCCAACAAGCGCTATCGTTTAACGCCCCTAGCTAGGCATAACAAGCAACAATATATCAAGGTATTGCCATCTTTGGCAGGTAATCCATAAGTGGCTCTCATGATAGTTTCATATGGTAATTTTATTTTATTTCTTGTAAAGTGTTCCATGCCCTTTTTAAATGGAAATTGAAATCTAATATTCCCTTCCTTCATATCAATAATCGCACCAACCGTTCTAAGGAAAGGTCTACCAAGAATAATAGGGCAAGAAGGATTGCAATCTATATCAAGAACAATGAAATCTACGGGCACATAATTCCTATTTGCAACAATAAGAACATCATTAATTCTTCCCATAGATTTCTTAATAGTGGAATCCGCAAGATGCAAGTTTAGAGAGCAATCATCAAAATTATGGAAATCTAGTAAATCACACAAAGTCTTGGGAATAGTAGAGACACTAGCACCCAAATCACACAAAGCATAAAACTCATGATCTTTAATTTTAATTTTAATAGTTGGTTCATACTCATCATAGAGTTTTCTAGGGATAGAAACTTTCAGCTCAAGTTTTTCTTCATAAGATTGCATCAAGGCATCAACAATTTGTTCGATGAAGGCTCTATAAGCATGTGGAGAATTTATCATGGATTGCAACAAGGAAATACAATCAATCAAAGAGCAATTTTCATAATTAAATTACTTGAAATCCAATATAGTGGGTTTAGCAACATCTAGATTTTTATTTCTTTCAATCCCACTTTCATCAATTTCATCATTAAGATCTGAACACTCCGAATTTTTAGAACACCTTCTAGGTAAAGGAAGATCATATTCAGTTTCATCAAGATTCATATTGCAAAATAAAGATTTAATAGGAGACACATCAATAACTTTTAGATCTTCATCTTGATTTTCATAGGAATTGGAAGAACATGCTTTAATAAAGGCATCTTTGGAAGCACGCATCCTAGCAGTTCTTTCTTTACTCTCATCAATTGAAATTCTCATGGCTTTTAGAGACTCATTAATATCATGCTTAGGTGGAATAGATCTAAGTTTCAAAGCATCAACATCAAGAGCAATTCTATCAACGTTCCTAGCCAAATCATCAACCTTAAGCAATTTTTATTCACTCATAGCATTAAAATTATTTTGCGAAGAAATAAATTCTTTAATATTAGAATCAAAATCAGAGGGCATCTTATTATAATTTCCATAAGAGTTGTTTTAGGAATTCCCATAATTATTAGAAGGATTACTAGGATATGGCCTAGGATTAAAATTCCCTCTATAAGCGTTGTTACCAAAATTATTCCTACCAACAAAATTCACATCCATAGATTCATTGTTATTCTCAATCAAAGTAGACAAAGGCATATCATTAGCATCAGAAGAAACACTCTTAGTAGCAAATAATTTCATAATTTCATCCATCTTTCCACTCAACACATTAATTTCTTCTATCGCATGCACTTTTTTTATTAGAAGTTCTTTCAGTATGCCATTGAGAATAATTAACCATAATATTATCTAGGAGTTTAGTAGCATCTCCTAAAGTGATTTCCATAAAAGTGCCTCCCGTGGACGAATCTAAAAGATTTCTAGAAGCAAAATTCAATCCGGCATAAGAAATTTGTATAATCATCCACAAATTCAAACCATGAGTAGGGCAATTACGTATCATTAATTTCATTCTCTCCCAAGGTTGTGCAACATGTTCATGATCAAGTTGTTTAAAGTTGATAATATCGTTTCTAAGAGAGATGATCTTAGCGGGAGGAAAATACTTAGAGATAAAAGCATCTTTGCACTTGTTCAATGAATCAATACTATTTTTAGGCAAAGACGAAAACCAAGCTTTAGCACGATCTCTAAGCGTAAAAGGAAATAGCTTCAATTTAACGACATCATTATTGACATCTTTTTTCTTTTGCATATCACATAAATCAACGAAGCTATTCGGATGAGTAGCGGCATCTTCACTAGGAAGGCCGGCGAATTGATCTTTCATAACAAGATTCAACAAAGCAGTATTAATTTCACAAGATTCAGCATCGGTAAGAGGAGCAATCGGAGTGCTAAGGAAATGATTATTATTGGTATTGGTGAAGTCACACAATTTGGTAGTATCTTGAGCCATCGCGACAAACAAGCAATCTAACACACGGGCAAACAAAAAGCAAGCGGATAAAAAGAGGCAAATAGAGAGGGAGGATGGAGAGAGAGAGGCGAATAAAACGGCAAGGGTGAATTGGGGGGAGAGGAAAACCAGAGGCAAATGGAAAATAATGTACTGCGAGAGATAGGGATTGTGATGGGTACTTGGTATGTTGACTTTTGCGTAGACTCCTCGGCAACGGCGCCAGAAATCCTTCTTGCTACGTCTTGAGCTTGCGTTGGTTTTCCCCGAAGAGGAAGGGATGATGCAGCAGAGTAGCGTAAGTATTTCCCTCAGTTTTTGAGAACCAAGGTATCAATCCAGTAGGAGCCCACGCTCAAGTCCCTCATACCTGCACAAAGCGATAGCTACTCGCAACCAACGCGATTAGGGGTTGTCAAGCCCTTCACGGTCACTTACGAGAGTGAGATCTGATAGATAGAATATTTTTGGTATTTTTGATATAAAGATGCAAAGTAAAAAGTAAAGGCAAAGAAATAGAAAAGCAATATAAAAGTGATGGAGATTGATATGATGAGAATAGACCCGGGGGCCATAGGTTTCACTAGTGGCTTCTCTCAAGAGCATAAGTATTCTACGGTGGGTGAACAAATTACTGTTGAGCAATTGATAGAATTGAGCATAATTATGAGAATATCTAGGCATGATCATGTATATAGGCATCACGTCCGTGACAAGTAGATCGAAACGATTCTACATCTACTACTATTACTCCACTCATCGACCGCTATCCAGCATGCATCTAGAGTATTAAGTTAAAAACAGAGTAACACCTTAAGCAAGATGACATGATGTAGAGAGATAAATTCATGCAATATGAAATAAACCCCATCTTGTTATCCTCGATGGCAACGATACAATACGTGCCTTGTTGCCCCTTCTGTCACTGGGTAAGGACACCGCAAGATCGAACCCAAAGCTAAGCACTTCTCCCATGGCAAGAACTACCAATCTAGTTGGCCAAACCAAACGGATAATTCGAAGAGACTTGCAAAGATAACCAATCATGCATAAAAGAATTCAGAGAAGATTCAAATATTATTCATAGATAGACTTGATCATAAACCCACAATTCATCGTTCTCAACAAACACACTGCAAAAAGAAGATTACATCGAATAGATCTCCACAAGAGAGGGGGAGAACTTTGTATTGAGATTCAAAGAGAGAGAAGAAGCCATCTAGCTACTAACTATGGACCCGAAGGTCTGAGGTAAACTACTCACACTTCATCGGAGGGGCTAGGATGATGTAGAAGCCCTCCGTGATGATGGCCCTCTTCCGGCGGAGCTCCGGAACAGGCCCCAAGATGGGATCTCGTGAATACAGAAAGTTGCGGCGGTGGAATTAGGGTTTTGGCTCCTGTTCTGATCGTTTGGGGGTACGTGTGTATATATAGGAGGAAGGAGTACATCGATGGAGCACCGAGGGGCCCACGAGGCAGGGGGTGCGCCCTAGGGCGGGGCGTGCCCCCCACCCTCGTGACCACCTCTTTGATCCCTTGCAGTAGGGTCCAAGTCTCCTGGATCACGTTCGGTGAGAAAATCACGTTTCCGAAGATTTTATTCCGTTTGGACTCCGTTTGATATTCTGTTTATCCGAAACACTGAAATAGGCAAAAAAACAACAATTCTGGGTTGGCCTCCCGGTTAATAGGTTAGTCCCAAAAATAATATAAAAGTGGAAAATAAAGCCCAATATAGTCCAAAACAGTAGATAATATAGCATGGAGCAATCAAAAATTATAGACACGTTGGAGACGTATCAAAGCACAAGTAGTATTTCTACTTGGTGCTGAGAATTTGGCTAGCATGAGGGGGAAAGGCAAGCTCAACAAGTTAGAGGATCCATGACAACATACTTTATCTCAGATATAAGAAATACATAACTCATTACGTTGTCTTCCTTGTCCAACATCAACTCTTTAGCATGTCATATTTTAATGATTGGTCCCAATCATAAAAGATGTCAATGATAATATATCTATATGTGAAAACCTCTCTTCCCTTATTACTTCCTATTAATTACAACAATGACCAAAGCTATGTCTACCAACTCCCAACAACTTTTAATCATCATACTCTTTCTATGTGAAGTCATTACTCTCAATAAGATCAATATGAACTTTTTGTTTCTTTTTATTCTTTTTCTCTTTTCTTTTATTCACCCAAGATCATGGCAAAATAATCAAGCCCTTGACTCAACACTAATCTTTATTATATATAACTCACGAACTTGATTACATAGAGGGATCATAAAGCAAAACTCAAAACTAGATCATGCCATAAACTTTATTATACTAGATCAAGATATTACTAATAGGATCGAACTAAGAAAAAGGGTAAAGATAGGAGTTGTGATTGTGATACGATACCGGGGCACCTCCCTCAAGCTTGGCAGTTGCCAAGGGGAGTGCCCATACCCATGTGATTATGTCTCCTTCTTTGTTGTTGGTGTAATATTCTTGGCGATTATTCCTCTCAGGATACGGTTCTCCTCCTCGAGCTTGTTGACTTGTTGCTTGAGGTCCATTATTTCCTTATGAAGCTTTCATGTGACAGCTAAAGCTCCTTGCACCCAAGGGTGTTGCATAGCTGCGGGAGAACAAGTGACACTCCTCTTCATATTTTCATAGGTAAGAAATCTAACATTAGAAGGGATAACCGAGTTTGGAATAGCTGAGCTCTGTAGTTCCCCCATCGTGAACCCAACTCGGAGGCGAGAGGTGACTTCTTGATCCTCCATAGCATCTACTCTCATCAAGTCAGCCTCCATCTCCTCCTTCATTGCTGGCCCAAAGTGGTCAGCGTCGCTGTTTGCCCTTGGTTCCGGTGCCGGATTAGATACCCGGCTCTCCCCGAATGACTCTTGAGAAGACATCTTGCTCTAATCTGCAGCAGGAACTGCTCGAAAACAAAAACAGAGGAATTTTGCGCGATACGGGAGTCAAAACCTTCGGAAGAATATATAATAAATTTTTACCGACCAAAATACGTAACGTGCAAGAAAACGGAGTCCGGAAGGCACACGAGGTGCTCACGGGGTAGGGGGCGCGCCCACCACCCTCGTGGGGCACTCGTGTCCTTCCCGGACTGCTACTTATTTTTCTATTTTTCTAAATATTCCAAAACGGAAAAATATTGCCTTAAAAATTGTTTTGGAGTCGGTTTACTCACTGTACCACATACCTATTCCTTTTTGGAGTCTGAAACATTCTGGAAAGTGTCTCTTATGTATTCCTCCGGGGTTACGGTTTCAATAATATTGGTTTCAACATTTATGGGATTACCTGAGAAATAATTTTTAATTCTTTGACCGTTTACCACCTTCAGATTTGTGCCCTCGAAATTGTTGATCTTTATGGCACCGGAACGATAGACCTCTTCGATAACATAGGGGCCTTCCCATTTAGAGATAAGTTTTCCTGCAAAAAATCTTAAACGAGAGTTGTATAGCAATACATAATCACCTACATTAAACTCACACTTTTGTATCCTTTTGTCATGCCATCTTTTAACTTTTTCTTTAAACAACTTGGCATTTTCATAAGCTTGGGTTCTCCATTCATCAAGTGAGCTAATATCAAATAACCTCTTCTCACCGGCAAGTTTAAAATCATAGTTAAGCTCTTTAATAGCCCAATATGCCTTATGTTCTAGTTCGAGAGGTAAGTGACATGCTTTTCCATAAACCATTTTATACGGAGACATACCCATAGGATTTTTGTATGCAGTTCTATAAGCCCATAATGCATCATCAAGTTTTAGACCAATTCTTTCTAGACCTATTAACAGTCTTTTGAAAAATTAATTTGAGCTCTCTATTGCTCAACTCTACTTGACCACTAGACTGTGGGTGATAAGGAGATGCAATTCTATGATTAACATCATATTTAGCAAGCATTTTATGGAAAGCACCATGAATAAAGTGTGAACCACCATCAGTCATTAAATATCTAGGGACTCCAAACCTCGGGAAAATAACTTCTTTAAGCATTTTAATAGAAGTGTTATGATCAACACTACTAGTTGGAATAGCTTCTACCCACTTAGTAACGTAATAAACAACAACTAAAATATGTGTGTATCCATTAGAGACAGGAAAAGGTCCCATATAATCAAAGCCCCAAGCATCAAATGGTTCAATAACAAGAGAATAATTCATAGGCATTTCTTGATGTCTACTAATATTACCAATTCTTTGACATTCATCACAAGACAAGACAAACTTACGGGCATCCTTGAAGAGAGTAGGCCAATAAAAACCAGATTGCAATACCTTATGTGCAGTTCTATCTCCAGCGTGGTGTCCTCCATAAGACTCGGAATGACACTTGCGTAGGATCTGTTCATGTTCATGCTCAGGTACACAACGTCTAATAACACCATCTACTCCTTCTTTATAAAAATGTGGGTCATCCCAAAAGTAATGTCTTAAATCATAGAAGAACTTTTTCTTTTGCTGGTATGTGAAGCTAGGTGGTATAAACTTAGCAACAATATAATTAGCATAATCAGCATACCATGGAGTACTACGAGAAGTACTTATAACATTTAATTGTTCATCAGGAAAGCTATCATTAATAGGTAGTGGGTCATCAAGGATATTTTCTAACCTAGACAAGTTGTCTACAACGGGGTTCTCAGCTCCCTTTCTATCAACAATATGCAAGTCAAATTCTTGTAGCAAGAGAACCCATCTAATAAGTCTAGGTTTAGCATCTTTCTTTTACATAAGATATTTAATAGCAGCATGATCTGTTTGAATAGTTACTTTAGAATCAACAATATAAGATCTGAACTTATCACAAGCAAATACAACAGCTAAAAGCTCTTTTTCAGTAGTAGCATAATTTCTTTGAGCATTGTCTAGAGTCTTACTAGCATAATGAATAACATTTAATTTCTTATCAACTCTTTGCCCTAGAACAGCACCTACAGCATAATCACTAGCATCACACATAATTTCAAAGGGTAAATTCCAATCAGGTGGCTGAACAACAGGTGCAGTGACTAATGCTTTCTTAAGTATTTCAAATGCTTCTACACAATCATCATCAAAGACAAATGGTATATCTTTTTGCAATAAATTAGTCAGAGGTCGAGAAATTTTTGGGAAGTCCTTAATGAACCTCCTGTAAAATCTGGCGTGACCAAGGAAACTTCTTATACCTTTGATGTCCTTGGGACATGGCATCTTTTCAATAGCATCAACCTTGGCTTTATCAACTTCAATACCTCTTTCAGAAACTTTGTGCCCCAAGACAATACCTTCATTGACCATAAAGTGGCACTTTTCCCAATTCAAGACAAGATTAGTTTCTTCACATCTCTGCAAAACTTGATCAAGATTGCTCAAGCAATCATCAAAAGAGGAACCATAGACGGAAAAGTCATCCATGAAAACCTCACAAATCTTTTCACAAAAGTCAGAGAATATAGCCATCATGCATCTTTGAAAGGTAGCAGGTGCATTACATAAACCAAAAGGCATACGTTTATAAGCAAAAGTACCAAAAGGGCATGTAAAAGTAGTCTTTGATTGATCTCTAGCCGACACAGGTATTTGAGAGAAACCAGAATAACCATCTAGAAAGCAATAGTGTGTATGTTTGCATAATCTTTCTAGCATTTGATCAATAAAAGGTAAGGGGTAATGATCTTTCTTAGTAGCTTTATTTAATTTGCGGAAATCAATTACCATCCTATAACCTGTGATAATTCTTTGTGGAATCAATTCATCTTTATCATTAGGAACAACAGTAATACATCCCTTCTTAGGGACACAATGGACAGGACTTACCCACTCACTATCAGTAACGGGATAGATTATACCTGCCTCCAGAAGCTTTAGTATTTCTTTTCTTACCACTTCTTTCATTTTAGGATTCAGATGTCGTTGAGGATCACGAACTGGTTTGGCATCTGCTTCCAAATTTATTTTATGTTGACATAGAGTGGGACTAATGCTCTTAAGATCATCAAGAGTATATCCAATAGCAACAAGATGCTTCTTCAGAGTTTTCAATAATCTTTCTTCTTCATGCTCTGAAAGGTTAGCACTAATAATAACAGGATATATCTTCTTTTCATCAAGATAAGCATATTTAAGATTATCAGGCAACGGTTTAAGCTCAAACACGGGATCACCCTTGGGTGGAGGAGGATCCCCTAAAATTTCAACAGGCAAATTGTGATGCAGAATAGGTTCCTGTTTAAAGAATACTTCATCTATTTCCCTTCTTTCATTCATGAACATATCATTTTCATGGTCTATCAAATAGTGTTCTAAAGGATCACTAGGAGGTACGGCAATAGAAGCAAGACCAATAATTTCATCCTTACTAGGTAATTCTTCCTCACGATGTTGTTTACTAAATTTAGAGAAATTAAACTCATGAACCATATCATCCAAGCCAACAGTAACAACATTCTTAGTGCAATCTATGTAGGATTGACAGTATTTAAGAAGGGTCTACCAAATATAATGGGACAAAAGCTATCTTGCGGAGAAGTAAGAACAAGAAAATCAGCAAGATACTTAGTTTTTCCATACAAGACTTCAACATCTCTAACAATTCCAATTGGTGAAATAGTATCTCTATTGGCAAGTTTAATTGTGACATCAATATCTTCTAACTCAACATGTGCAATTTCATTCTTAATTTCTTCGTATAAAGTATGTGGTATAACACTAGCACTAGCACCCATATCACATAAGCCATGATAACAATGATCTCCTATTTTAACAGAAATAACAGGCACGCCTACCATAGGTCTATATTTATCTTTAGCACAAGGTTTAGCAATTCTAGCAGTTTCACCTTCGAACTGAATGACATGCCCATCAATATTATCAGACAAGAGATCTTTAACAATAGCAATATTAGGTTCTACTTTAACTTGCTTAGGAGGTGTATAAGTTCTAATATTGCTTTTACGAACAACAGTTGAAGCTTTAGCATGATCCTTTATTCTAACAGGGAAATGTGGTTTCTCAATATAAGAAGTAGGAACAATAGGATCATTATAAGTGACAGTCTTTTCTTCAACTTTAATAGGTGCAGCTACTTTTACTTCTATGGGAGGATGATATTTAAACCACTTCTCCTTAGGGAGATCAACATAAGTAGCAAAAGATTCACAGAAAGAAGCTACTATCTCAGAGTCAAGTCCATATTTAGTGCTAAACTTACAGAAAATATTGGTATCCATAAAAGATTTAACACAATCAAACTTAGGTGTCATACCTGGCTCCTTACCTTCGTCGAGGTCCCAATCTTCAGAGTTGCGTTTAATTCTATCCAGTAAATTCCATCTGAATTCAATAGTCTTCATCATAAAAGAGCCAGCACAAGAAGTATCGAGCATGGTGCGATTGTTTTCAGAAAGCCGAGCATAAAACTTTGCATAATTATTTCTCTTGAGAGCTCATGATTGGGGCATGAATATAACATTGATTTAAGCCTCCCCCAAGCTTGAGCGATGCTTTCTCCTTCGCGAGGCCAGAAATTATATATATAATTGCGATCACGATGAACAAGATGCATAGGGCAATACTTTTGATGAAATTCCAGCTTCAATCTTTTATAGTCCCATGATCTCATATCATCACATAGCCTATACCATATCAATGCGTCTCCCTTCAAAGATAAAGGGAAGACCTTCTTCTTAGCAACATCATCGGGTAGACCTGCAAGCTTAAATAATTCACAAACTTCATCCACATATATTAAGTGCTCATCAGGATGCTTTGTTCCATCTCCTATAAAAGGGTTAGCTAGCAGTTTTTCTATCATACCCAAAGGATACTCATAAGGAATTTCATTTTCAATAGGTTCAGTAGGTTGAGGAGCAACTCTTTGCTCTACTGGACGAGGTGAAGATACCCCGAACAAGCCCCTCGGAGAATTACTTTCCATAGTAACAAGTGACAGTAAATCTCAGCACACTATATAAATTTTTCCTTACCAAATTCCACCTACCAAAGGCGCTACACTCCCCGGCAACGGCGCCAGAAAAGAGTCTTGATGACCCACAAGTATAGGGGATCTATCATAGTCCTTTCGATAAGTAAGAGTGTCGAACCCAACGGGGAGCAGAAGGAAATGATAAGCGGTTTTCAGCAAGGTATTCTCTGCAAGTACTGAAATAAGTGGTAACAGATAGTTTCATGACAGGATAAATTGTAACGAGCAACGAGTAACAAAAGTAAATAAAGTGCAGCAAGGTGGCCCAATCCTTTTGTAGCAAAGGACAAGCCGGAACAAACTCTTATAATAGGAAAAGCGCTCCCGAGGACACATGGGAATATCGTCAAGCTAGTTTTCATCACGTTCATATGATTCGCGTTCGATACTTTGATAATTTGATATGTGGGTGGACCGGTGCTTGGGTGCTGTTCTTACTTGAACAAGCATCCCACTTATGATTAACCTCTATTGCAAGCATCCGCAACTACAACAAAAGTATTAAGATAAACCTAACCATAACATGAAACATATGGATCCAAATCAGCCCCTTATGAAGCAACGCATAAACTAGGGTTTAAGCCTCTGTCACTCTAGCAACCCATCATCTACTTATTACTTCCCAATGCCTTCCTCTAGGCCCAAATAATGGTGAAGTGTTATGTAGTCGACGTTCACATAACACACCTAGAGGCTAGACAACACACATCTTATCAAAATATCAAACGAATACCAAATTCACATAACTACTCATAGCAAGACTTCTCCCTTGTCCTCAGGAACGAACGTAATTACTCACAAAGCATATTCATGCTCATAATCAGAGGGGTAATAATATGCATATAGGATCTGAACATATGATCTTCCACCAAATAAACCAACTAGCATCAACTACAAGGAGTAATCAACACTACTAGCAACCTACTAGCACCAATCCCGGACTTTGAGACAAGAATTGGATACAAGAGATGAACTAGGGTTTGGAGATGAGATGGTGCTGGTGAAGATGTTCATGGAGATTGTCCTCTCCCGATGAGAGAAGCGTTGGTGATGACGCCCCCCCCCCCCACCGGAGGAAAGTATCCCTGGCAAAATAGCTCTGCTGGAGCTCTAGATTGGATCCACCAAGGTTCCGCCTTGTGGCGGCGGAGTCTCATCCCGAAAAGTTCCTTCCTATTTTTTTCACATCAAAAGACCTCATATAGGAGAAGATGGGCGTCGGAGAGCCACCAGGGGGCACACGAGGTAGGGGGTGCGCCCTAGGGGGGCGCGCCCCCACCCTCGTGAGCAGGGTGTGGCCCCCCTGGCCTTCATCTTTGGCGTGGATTTTTCTTTATTTCTTTTAAGACGTTCCGTGGAGTTTCAGGACTTTTGGAGTTGCGCAAAATAGGTCTCTAATATTTGCTCCTTTTCCAGACCAGAATTCCAGCTGCCGGCATTCTCCCTTCTTATGTAAACCTTGTAAAATAAGTATTGTGACATAAAGTGAAATAACAGTCCATAATGCGATAAATATCGATATAAAAGCATGATGCAAAATAGACGTATCAATGGTGTGTCTGTCATCCGTCATTTCTGACCATTAGGTCTGCATCTAACGAATGTGATGTAAATTGTGACCTTTTTGCCCACTTCTCTGCTCCAATTTACAGAAAACCCTTTAATATTTTGAAACCAACCACATCTCTCCCTTACCTCATCAAAACAGTCCAAGAAATATATTTTGAGTGAAACATAAGATTTTTGTAATAATATATGTGTATCAAAACTAAACTGTTTTTTTAATTTGTGAATATTTATTATTCTACTTTGGATCCTGTTGGGGATATGACTATTTGTGTAAGCCATCCAGGAGGGGCCGGGTTACGCAAATAGAGGTTCATCAGAAGCCCAAGACCAAGGCATGAAGATGGCGGTTCACTAGAAGGCTTAAAGGCCCACAGGCGACTCCGAGGCCCGTAAAGATAAACCGCCATGATGGTATAACTTGTACTATAAGGTAGAAGTAACTAGTCGCCGAGCCGGACACTGTTTATGAGCCGGCCGGGACTCTGTAGGCCGCAGGGCGTCAACCCGTGTATATAAGGGGACGACCCGCCAGCGGCTTAGGAAAAGAAACAACTGATCGAGAGCCAGGCATAGCGTATCTCGCTCCCTGGTCATCGAAACCTCAAGCAATTCCAACCCAGCTAGACATAGGCCTTCCTTCACCGTAAGGGGCTGAACTAGTATAAACCTTGCATGTCCTTGTCCTGATTAACCCCTTTAAGCTTCCTATTTGCGATGGCTCCACGACTAAGTCCTTGCAAAAGGACATCTGCCGTGACAATTCCACGATAGTTGGCGCCCACTATGGGGCCTGTGCACGGTGGATTTGAGTTCTTGAAGGGCAGATTCGAAGGGCTCAAGGGATACGCAGTTGGCCGGATGACCAAGAGTCGTCGCAGCAAGATCTACATCGACGACGAAGGTTGGGGCACCGACGCTGGCTCAATTGAGTACGGGTACCGGGTCCCCTTTGGCGGAATTCACGTCTTCATCGGCCGGATTGGTGAGCCGGGCCCTGAGCCGGACAGCTGCACCGACCTCGTCGAGACGGCTCAGCGTGCGAAACCGGCATGTATCAATGATGTTCAGCGACTGGCGGGTCGTGTTGCCACTTTAAGCCGGTTCATAAGCCGGTTAGGTGAGAAGGCCCTACCGCTGTACCAACTGATGAAGAAGGAAGACACCTTTGTCTGGAGTAATGCTGCTAATGCTGCTTTTGAGGATTTGAAGAGGCAGTTATCTGAGCCTCCAGTTCTTGCAGCTCCCATTGACAAAGAGCCTTTGCTGTTATATGTGGCTGCTAATTCACGAGCCGTCAATGTGGCAATTGTGGTAGAGCGCAAGGAGGCTGGTAAGGAACATCCAGTTCAACGGCCGGTTTATTATGTCAGTGAGGTACTCCTCGAGTCAAAACAAAGATATCCTCATTGGCAGAAACTTGTTTACGGGGTGTTCATGGCAAGCCGGAAGCTGAAGCAATACTTCCAAGGTCACCCTATCACTATGGTAAGTTCTGCCCCCTTGGGAGACATTATTCAGAATAGAGAGGCTACAGGACGAGTCGCCAAGTGGGCCATCAAGCTCGGGCCTCATGGTTTGAAGTACGTACCATGCACTGCCATTAAGTCTCAAGCTTTGGTGGATTTCATCAATGACTGGAAAGAGCTATAGGCACCTCAGGAGAAGCCCGATAACACTTATTGGACTATTCACTTTGATGGGTCCAGACAGTTGGAAGGCTTGGGGGCTGGAGTCGTGTTAACTTCCCTCGAGGTGACAAATTTTGTTATGTGCTCCGGCTTATGTTTCCTTGCACTAACAATGCAGCTGAGTACGAGGCCCTACTCCATGGTCTCCGGATGGCCAAAGAGATGAACTTGAGCCGGGTAAGATGCTTGGGAGACTCAGACCTTGTGGCTCAACAGGTGTCAGGCAAGTGGGACTCTAAAGATCCCCTTATGGCGGCTTACCGTCGTGAAGTCGATGCTGTGGCTGGACATTTCAAGGGTTATGTGGTGGAACACATTGATCGAAGGAAGAATGAGGCGGCTGATGCCTTAAGCCGGCTGGGATCTCAGCATAAGCCGGTGCCGCCTAACACCTTTCTTGATGTTTTGCATAATCCTTCTGTTAAGTTACCTACAGAGGAAGATCTGGCAATACCAGACCCGGAGGCATAGCTGGTGGCGGCTCTCCATGTTATCCCGGATTGGACAGTGCCTTATTTTGCTTACATGACCCAGGGAGAGTTTCCTGAAGATGAGACCTTGGCAAGACAAATCGCCCGGCGGTCCAAGTCCATGACAATTGTCAATGGTGAGTTACATCACTACAGCATCACTGGAGCATTTCAACGTTGCGTGTCACCTACAGAGGGTCAGGAGATCCTTCGTGAGATTCATGAAGGCGATTGTGGTCATCACGCCGGCTCAAAATCTCTTGTGGCCAAAGCTTTCCGTCATGGGTTTTATTGGCTGACGGCTCATGCTGATGCAGATGACCTGGTCAGTAAATGTGACGGATGTCAGAAATTCTCACGACGAGCCCATGTGCCGGCTCAAGAATTGAGGATGATTCCAATTACTTGGCCGTTTGCAGTCTGGGGGCTTGATATGGTCGGGCCTTTCAAAAGGTCTAAGGATAAAAAGACGCACCTCTTGGTGGCGGTTGACAAGTTCACAAAGTGGGTGGATGCGGAGCCAGTCAGTAAGTGTGATGCAGCCACGGCGGTCCAGTTTATGAAAAAGGTGATTTTTTGCTTTGGTTTTCCACACAGCATCATAACTGATAATGGCACTAACCTCTCCAAAGGAGCTATGGAAGAGTTCTGTCAACGAGAGCATATCCGGCTTGACGTTTCAGCTGTGGCTCACCCTCAATCCAATGGTCAAGCAGAACGAGCTAATCAAGAAATCTTGAGGGGTATCAAGCCCCGGCTCTTGGTCCCCTTGCAGCGGACGCCGGGTTGTTGGGTGGAGGAGTTACCTTCTGTACTTTGGAGCATCAATACTACACCTAACAGATCTACGGATTACACGCCTTTCTTTATGGTGTATGGAGCAGAGGCGGTCCTGCCAAGTGACATCCGTCATGACTCACCCCGTGTGGCGGCTTATGTTGAGGAAGACAACGAAAAAGCTCGGCAAGATGCACTTGACCTGTTGGATGAAGAGCGAGACTTGGCAATAGCCCGCTTGGCGATTTACCAGCAAGACCTGCGCCGCTACCACAGCCGCCGGGTTAGGTCCAGAACCTTTCAGGAAGGCGACTTAGTGCTCCGACTCATCCAGGATCAATCTGACATGCACAAGCTATCCCCTCCTTGGGAAGGACCCTTTGTGGTCAGCAAGAATCTAAACAACGGATCATACTACCTTATCGACGTTCGGGAGCACAAAGACTCACGTAAGTCGGAGGAGGAGACCCGTCGGCCGTGGAATATCGCTCATCTTTGGCCTTATTATATTTGAGCCATCGGCTCTAATGTGTATATATTTATACTATGTATATTACATAAAGCAATAAAGCAGGACCTCTGTCCTTTTTTCCACTCCCAAAAAAGGTTTATGTGTTTTGTTTGTCAGGTGGTGGAGATAACCAAGGAGAAGCGGATCATATCTGAATCCGGCTTTCCTTTGGTCCGGCTTATGATCATATCTGAATCTAGCCGTGATCACTTGGGGGCTTCCTGTTCAAACATAGGTCGTATTCGAACCAAAGAGAACATAGCTGCCGATACCCACTTGATCGGCATACTGCCAAACCCACTTGGGGGCTTCTTGATCATATTTGAATCATAGCTTAACCCCTTTGGGTCTCACGTGGATCATATTCGAATCAGCGTCATTAAACAACTTTTATGATCACTTGGGGGCTTCCTGTTCTAACATAGGTCGTATTCGAACCAAAGAGAACATAGTTGTCGATACCCACTTGATCGGCATCACCACAGCCACTGGGGGCTAACAGATCGTATCCAAATCTTAGCTCAACCCCTTTGGAATGGTTCACTGACCGTATTCGAATCAGAAACCCTTGAATTTTGTTCATCATATTTTACAAGTATCAACATTGGATATCTTGCGACCCTCTTGAAAATACAATGGAGTACATTGCAATCCTCTAGGATTAATATTGGTTACATCAGGTTGTTAAGTACCAGGTGAACTTTTATGTGCCAATTTTTCAGGAGTTAAACTTACCCTCAGGGGTTGGCTTATATAAGCCGGAAAAGCAGCCGTAAGCATCACAGGGCAATGCAAGCCATTTCTGCAAAGGATATAACAGATTCATATAAACTACAAAGTGCATAGTGACGGCGGCTTATGCAAGTATTAAGGGCCATAAGCATGCGCAAAGGCATAGCCAAACTCAAAGTATTTTCTACTCTATTACAAGACCCCCCCGAGTCTGAATGATGCGGCATTGTTTTTCTACAACGACATAAGCAGGTGGTGCCTGGCAATCTACTCCTGGGGTTGACTTGAAGCTTCTGGGTTGTCCTTCTCCGCCTCTCCGCCGGCTGCTTTGTCCTGGAAGGATGATGAGGCCCAGTCAATGCCACTCAAGGCCTCAAACTCAGCTTCATCATCTATTAAACCGGTTGGGTCGACTTCAGGGGCAAAGGTGTGCTTACGGATTAGAGGGATCAAGCTGACATCGTCATAATGCGGCGTGGGGATTCTCCGATTCTCCTTGTCATAACCCGGCTGATACTTGGTGAGGTCAGTGTCGTTTCCAATTTGAGTGGCCACAGGGCGTATATCCCTCACGCAGGTGGTGAAATCCTTTTCATCAAATGGAGTGCCATCCTCCTTTAAACTTGGATACCCAAGAGCGATGTCGGCCGGGTCTAGCTATGGTAACCAGGCTTTGGCCCGACTCAAAGCAGCTATTGCTCCGGCTCTTGCTTGGGCCCGTCTCAACTCTTGAATCCGCCGAGGAAGTACAGCAAGCCGTTGTAACACATCTTGCAAGAGGTGGGGCACATCATTTGATAAGGCTACAACGGCCAAGGCACGTTGTGACCCGATGTACAGTTGCTCTACTAGAGTATACACCGCCTTCAATTTGATCAGCATATTCTGCTTGAGGTTTGTGCTCCTGGGGCCTGTATTGGTAAGTATAAGGTAAACCTCAGGTAACAATTGAAGGAATATTTACAATATTTAATGCTTGCTTAAGATAACTTACCAAAGATCACTGAGACCATCCGAGATATCTGGCATTGTAAGCCGGTCAGTTCGTCTGTTGCGTTTGCCAGCGACGCCTCTGCTGTCTCGGCCCGGGTCACCAGTCCGGCCTTTTCGTCAGTCCAAATTTTCTTCTCCGACTCAAAATTTTTCTTCAGCTTCTCTTGTTCAGAGACGCTGAATTCAAATTTGGAGTTGGCCTTTTGAATTTCAATCTCCTGGGCTGCCAGGCGGTTCTTCAGGTCAGCAATCTCCGATTCAAATTGACTTATGGTGGCCTGCATTGCACCGGATAGTAGTCAAGATTACGGTAAATAATAGTAAGTCCCAAGCACTTTGCAAGCAAAGATACTTGACACTTGGGGGCTAATGTATACCAAAGCTTTCTAAATTATTAAGCCGGTCCTGGATATTAAGTCCCAAATACTTTGTAAGCAAAGATACTTGGCACTTGGGGGCTAATGTGTATCGCAAGTTAAAGGTATTGTATTACATCCGGTTTAAATATTTTTTCTTTAAGCCGGGCAAGCAGCTCTAACAATTTTTCTAAGTCTACAGCATATTTATTCATAAGCAATAGACTTGGGGGCTGGTACAGTAAGTATGATTGAAAGTAAGGAAGCATAAGTCATACCTCAGATTTTTGCTATATTTGCTTCACCATGTCAATTTCCAGGTCACGGCTGCTTTGCACCTGGTTGATATAGCCCGAGACGATCTCTCCAATACTCAAATGAGTATAGTCGGTGATATCCATCTTGGCCTTACGGCGTTCTAGCAACTCCTCTTTAGCCGAGCATTTGGCAAGGACGGTGGGCCTGGCCGGCTCAACGAATTGAGCCTTGAGAAATTCCACTTCTGGGTCAGCCGTTTTGACTGGGCTAGGTGCCTCCGGGTTAACAGAACCATCAAGAATATCTTCAGCAGGCGGGTTAGAAGTTGGTGCTGCAATGTCTTGAGCCGGCTCAGGCGGCGGTTGATGTGTGCAAGAGACGGGAGCAGCTATACCCTGTTCCGGTTCACTCACCACAGGGGTTTGGGCCGGTTTATCCTTCTTGGTTTTCTTCCTGGGCTTAACCTGCACGCTGTGGGCAAAGCAGAGAAATGAGTAAAGAAACATGAAGAAAGAAAAACATAAGGTGAATAAATTGATATTACCCAGGGGCAGTCTTAAAAGCCGGCATGTTCGATTGCATGGACTCGCCGGATGAAGGAGAGGTATCCTGGTAATTGGAGTCAGATGAATTGAGAGGTTGACGGATTAGACCCGCCAAAGGTAAAAAAAGGGTATAAGTTGGAGATAACCTCAGTCCGACGCTTCCGGGTTGTGTAAGGCAAGCCAGAGGATAGCTCTGCATCCTTGCTGGTCCGGGCCTGCCTCCGGTTTTCAAATTGCTGTTGCTTCAAAAGAAAGTCAGGATCTTGGTAAGCCAAAGGGTGTGAAAATCTTACTTTCTGGGTTACTCTTCGAATTTTCTGACGCGGCCGAAGCTCGGAGTCGGAGGAGAGTATAGTTACCTCTTCCTCGACGGGTTGGCTGTTGCCCGTGTCTTCCTGAAAGAAGGTTAATATCAGTAAGGTAGTGATAAAGGAGAAAGGGAAATTAAAAAGTTACCTGTTCCTCATTATCATCAGAATCATCAAGCTGAAACATCTCAGAAGCGCTTGGCTTCCTTTTCCTTGAAGTGGTGGGCTTGGCGGTTTTCCTTTCGGCTCTCTTGGCCGCCCTGGCTTGCTTGGCCGCCTCATGATCATATTGGATTTTCCAGAAGTTATCATTTGCATGTAAAAGGTTATAGAGGGTTATGCGTAAGAATACAGTATAACATGATAAAAAATAACCCGACGGATAGAAACTTACTGCAGGGGCCGGGTTCTTCTTGCAAAAAGGTAGTAAGCCGAAAGCATTACTATTCACTGTGCCCTCTTTCAATAAAGACTGAGTTGTAGTTTCCACTACGTCATCTGGTAAGTCGTCAGGACTATGGCGCTGAGGGTCATCTTTCTCGCCTGAATAATTACACATTAAGCCGGGGCGACGGCTTAACGGAATTATTCTCCAAGCAACCCAGACTCGGACCAGGTCAATGCCATCTAAGTCGTTCCCTAAAAGAGCTTTAATCTTCTTGATCTTGGGGGTGAGTGAAGGAAATATGCCCTAGAGGCAATAATAAAGTTATTATTTATTTCCTTATATCATGATAAATGTTTATTATTCATGCTAGAATTGTATTAACCAAAAACATAATACATGTGTGAATACATAGACAAACAGAGTGTCACTAGTATGCCTCTACTAGACTAGCTCGTTAATCAAAGATGGTTAAGTTTCCTAACGATAAACAAAGAGTTGTTATTTGATTAACGAGGTCACATCATTAGTTGAATGATCTGATTGACATGACCCATTCCATTAGCTTAGCACCCGATCGTTTAGTATGTTGCTATTGCTTTCTTCATGACTTATACATGTTCCTATGACTATGAGATTATGCAACTCCCGTTTGCCGGAGGAACACTTTGTGTGCTACCAAACGTCACAACGTAACTGGGTGATTATAAAGGAGCTCTACAGGTGTCTCCAATGGTAGATGTTGGGTTGGCGTATTTCGGGAATAGGATTTGTCACTCCGATTGTCGGAGAGGTATCTCTGGGCCCTCTCGGTAATGCACATTACACAAGCCTTGCAAGCATTGCAACTAATGAGTTAGTTGCGGGATGATGTATTACAGAACGAGTAAAGAGACTTGCCGGTAACGAGATTGAACTAGGTATTGGATACCGACGATCGAATCTCGGGCAAGTAACATACCGATGACAAAGGGAACAACGTATGTTGTTATGCGGTCTGACCGATAAAGATCTTCGTAGAATATGCAGGAGCCAATATGGGCATCCAGGTCCCGCTATTGGTTATTGACCGGAGACGTGTCTCGGTCATGTCTATGTTGTTCTCGAACCGTAGGGTCCGCACGCTTAACGTTACGATGACAGTTATTATGAGTTTATGCATTTTGATGTACCGAAGGTAGTTCGGAGTCCCGGGTGTGATCACGGACATGACGAGGAGTCTCGAAATGGTCGAGACATAAAGATTGATATATTGGAAGCCTATATTTGGATATCAGAAGTGATCCGGGTAAAATCGGGATTTTACCGGATTACCGGGAGGTTACCGGAACCCCCCGGGAGCCATATGGGCCTTATTGGGCTTTAGTGGAAAGGTGAAAGGGGCTGCCATGGTGGGCTGCGTGCCTCCCCCTTCCCCTAGTCCTATTAGGACTAGGAGAGGTGGCCGGCCACCTCTCTCTCTCTTTCCCCCTTGGGAGTCCTATTTGGAATAGGATTGGGGGGGAGTCCTACTCCCGGTAGGAGTAGGACTCCTCCTGCGCCCTCCTCTTGGCTGGCCAGCCCCTCCCCCTTGGATCCTTTATATACGGGGGCAGGGGGCACCTCTAGACACACAAGTTGATCATTGAGATCGTTCCTTAGCCGTGTGCGGTGCCCCCTGCCACCATATTCCACCTCGATCATATCGTTGTAGAGCTTAGGCGAAGCCCTGTGTCGGTAGAACATCAAGATCATCACCACGCCGTCGTGCTGACGGAACTCCTCCCCGAAGCTTTGCTGGATCGGAGCCCGGGGATCGTCATCGAGCTGTACGTGTGGTAAGAACTCGGAGGTGCCGGAGTAACGGTGCTGGGATCGGTCGGATCGGGAAGAAGACGTATGACTACTTCCTCTACATTGTGTCAACGCTTCCGTTGCGGTCTACAAGGGTACGTAGATCACACTCTCCTCTCATTGTTGTGCATCACCATGATCTTGCGTGTGCGTAGGAAATTTTTTGAAATTACTGCGTTACCCAACAGTGGCATCCGAGCCTAGGTTTTATGGTTTGATTTTATTTGCATGAGTAGAACACAAGTGAGTTGTGGGCGATACAAGTCATACTGCCTACCAGCATGTCATACTTTGGTTCAGCGGTATTGTTGGACGAGACGACCCGGACGAACATTACGCGTACGCTTACGCGAGACCGGTTTCCCCGACGTGCTTTTCACACAGGTGGCTTGCGGGCGACTGTCTCTCCAACTTTAGTTGAACCAAGTTTGGCTACGCCCGGTCCTTGCGAAGGTTAAAACGGAGTCTATTTGACAAACTATCGTTGTGGTTTTGATGCGTAGGTGAGATTGGTTCTTGCTTAAGCCCGTAGCAGCCACGTAAAACTTGCAACAACAAAGTAGAGGACGTCTAACTTGTTTTTGCCGGGCATGTTGTGATGTGATATGGTCAAGACATGATGCTAAATTTTATTGTATAAGATGATCATGTTTTGTAACCGAGTTATCGGCAACTGGCAGGAGCCATATGGTTGTCACTTTATTGTATGCAATGCAATCGCGATGTAATGCTTTACTTTATCACTAAACGGTAGCGATAGTCGTGGAAGCATGAGATTGGCGAGATGACAACGATGCTACGATAGAGATCAAGGTGTCGCGCCGGTGACGATGGTGATCATGACGGTGCTTCAGAGATGGAGATCACAAGCACAAGATGATGATGGCCATGTCATATCACTTATATTGATTGCATGTGATGTTTATCTTTTATGCATCTTATCTTGATTTGATTGACGGTAGCATTATAAGATGATCTCTCACTAATTATCAAGAAGTGTTCTCCCTGAGTATGCACCGTTGCGAAAGTTCTTCGTGCTAAGACACCACGTGATGATCGGGTGTGATAGGCTCTACGTTCAAATACAACGGGTGCAAAACAGTTGCACACGCGGAATACTCAGGTTATACTTGACGAGCCAAGCATATACAGATATGGCCTCGGAACACGGAGACCGAAAGGTCGAGCGTGAATCATATAGTAGATATGATCAACATAATGATGTTCACCGATGAAACTACTCCATCTCACGTGATGATCGGACATGGTTTAGTTGATTTGGATCACGTGATCACTTAGAGGATTAGAGGGATGTCTATCTAAGTGGGAGTTCTTAAGTAATATGATTAATTGAACTTAAATTTATCATGAACTTAGTACCTGATAGTATCTTGCTTGTTTATGTTGATTGTAGATAGATGGCTCGTGCTGTTGTTCCGTTGAATTTTAATGCGTTCCTTGAGAAAGCAAAGTTGAAAGATGATGGTAGCAATTACACGGACTGGGTCTGTAACTTGAGGATTATCCTCATTGCTGCACAGAAGAATTACGTCCTGGAAGCACCGCTGGGTGCCAGGCCTGCTGCTGGAGCAACGCCAGATGTTATGAACGTCTGGCAGAGCAAAGCTGATGACTACTCGATAGTTCAGTGTGCCATGCTTTACGGCTTAGAATCGGGACTTCAACGACGTTTTGAACGTCATGGAGCATATGAGATGTTCCAGGAGTTGAAGTTAATATTTCAAGCAAATGCCCGGATTGAGAGATATGAAGTCTCCAATAAGTTCTATAGCTGCAAGATGGAGGAGAACAGTTCTGTTAGTGAGCATATACTCAAAATGTCTGGGTATAACAATCACTTGATTCAGATGGGAGTCAATCTTCCAGATGATTGCGTCATTGACAGAATTCTCCAATCACTGCCACCAAGCTACAAGAGCTTCGTGATGAACTATCATATGCAAGGGATGAACAAGACTATTCCCGAGCTCTTCACAATGCTGAAAGCTGCGGAGGTAGAAATCAAGAAGGAGCATCAAGTGTTGATGGTTAACAAGACCACTAGTTTCAAGAAAAAGGGCAAAGGGAAGAAGAAGGGGAACTTCAAGAAGAACGGCAAGCAAGTTGCTGCTCAGGAAAAGAAGCCCAAGTCTGGACCTAAGCCTGAAACTGAGTGCTTCTACTGCAAGCAGACTGGTCACTGGAAGCGGAACTGCCCCAAGTATTTGGCGGATAAGAAGGATGGCAAGGTGAACAAAGGTATATGTGATATACATGTTATTGATGTGTACCTTACTAATGCTCGCAGTAGCACCTGGGTATTTGATACTGGTTCTGTTGCTAATATTTGCAACTCGAAACAGGGACTACGGATTAAGCGAAGATTGGCTAAGGACGAGGTGACGATGCGCGTGGGAAACGGTTCCAAAGTCGATGTGATCGCGGTCGGCACGCTACCTCTACATCTACCTTCGGGATTAATATTAAACCTAAATAATTGTTATTTGGTGCCAGCGTTGAGCATGAACATTATATCTGGATCTTGTTTAATGTGAGACGGTTATTCATTTAAATCAGAGAATAATGGTTGTTCTATTTATATGAGTAATATCTTTTATGGTCATGCACCCTTGAAGAGTGGTCTATTCTTGTTAAATCTCGATAGTAGTGATACACATATTCATAATGTAGAAGCCAAAAGATGCAGAGTTGATAATGATAGTGCAACTTATTTGTGGCACTGCCGTTTAGGTCATATCAGTGTAAAGCGCATGAAGAAACTCCATACTGATGGACTTTTGGAACCACTTGATTATGAATCACTTGGTACTTGCGAACCGTGCCTCATGGGCAAGATGACTAAAACACCGTTCTCCGGTACTATGGAGAGAGCAATAGATTTGTTGGAAATCATACATACAGATGTATGCGGTCCGATGAATATTGAGGCTCGTGGCGGATATCGTTATTTTCTCACCTTCACAGATGATTTAAGCAGATATGGGTATATCTACTTAATGAAACATAAGTTTGAAACATTTGAAAAGTTCAAAGAATTTCAGAGTGAAGTAGAAAATCATCGTAACAAGAAAAATAAAGTTTCTACGATCTGATCGTGGAGGAGAATATTTGAGTTACGAGTTTGGTGTACATTTGAAAAATTGTGGAATAGTTTCGCAACTCACGCCACCCGGAACACCACAGCATAATGGTGTGTCCGAACGTCGTAATCGTACTTTACTAGATATGGTGTGATCTATGATGTCTCTTACCGATTTACCGCTATCGTTTTGGGGATACGCTCTAGAGACGGCCACATTCACGTTAAATAGGGCACCATCAAAATTCGTTGAGACGATGCCTTATGAACTATGGTTTGGCAAGAAACCAAAGTTGTCGTTTCTGAAAGTTTGGGGCTGCGATGCTTATGTGAAAAAGCTTCAACCTGATAAGCTCGAACCCAAATTGGAGAAATGTGTCTTCATAGGATATCCAAAGGAAACTATTGGATACACCTTCTATCACAGATCCGAAGGCAAGACTTTTGTTGCTAAATTCAGAAACTTTCTTGAGAAGGAGTTTCTCTCGAAAGAAGTGAGTGGGAGGAAAGCAGAACTTGACGAGGTAACTGTACCCGCTCCCTTATTAGAAAGTAGTACATCACAGAAAACTGTTTCTGCGACACCTACACCAATAAGTGAGGAAGTTAATGATAATGATCATGAAACTTCAAAACAAGATACTACTGAACCTCGTAGATCAACCAGAGCAAGATCCGCGCCAGAGTGGTACGGTAATCCAGTTCTGAAAGTCATGCTACTAGATCATGATGAACCTACGAACTATGAAGAAGCGATGGTGAGCCCAGATTTCGCAAAGTGGCTTGAAGCCATGAAATCTGAGATGGGATCCATGTATCAGAACAAAGTATGGACTTCGGTTGACTTGCCCGATGATCGGCAAGCAATTGAGAATAAATGGATCTTCAAGAAAAAGATTGACGCTGACGGTAATGTTACTGTCTATAAAGCTCGACTTGTCGCAAAAGGTTTTCGACAAGTTCAAGGGGTTGACTACGATGAGACCTTCTCACCCGTAGCGATGCTTAAGTCTGTCCGAATCATGTTGGCAATTGCCGCGTTTTATGATTATGAAATATGGCAGATGGATGTCAAAACTGCATTCCTAAATGGATTTCTGGAAGAAGAGTTGTATATGATGCAACCGGAAGGTTTTGTCGATCCAAAGGGAGCTAACAAAGTGTGCAAGCTCCAACGATCCATTTATGGACTGGTGCAAGCATCTCGGAGTTGGAATAAACGCTTTGATAGTGTGATCAAAGCATTTGGTTTTATACAGACTTTCGGTGAAGCCTATATTTACAAGAAAGTGAGTGGGAGCTCTGTACCATTTCTGATATTATATGTGGATGACATATTGCTGATTGGAAATGATATAGAATTTCTGGATAGCATAAAGGGATACTTGAATAAGAGTTTTTCACTGAAAGACCTCGGTGAAGCTTCTTACATATTAGGCATAAAGATCTATAGAGATAGATCAAGACGCTTAATTGGACTTTCACAAAGCACATACCTTGACAAGATTTTGAAGAAGTTCAAAATGGATCAAGCAAAGAAAGGGTTCTTGCCTGTGTTACAAGGTGTGAAGTTGAGCCAGACTCAATGCCCGACCACTGCAGAAGATAGAGAGAAAATGAAAGATGTTCCCTATGCTTCAGCCATAGGCTCTATCATGTATGCAATGCTGTGTACCAGACCTGATGTGTGCCTTGCTATAAGTTTAGCAGGGAGGTACCAAAGTAATCCAGGAGTGGATCACTGGACAGCGGTCAAGAACATCCTGAAATACCTAAAAAGGACTAAGGATATGTTTCTCGTATATGGAGGTGACAAAGAGCTCACCGTAAGAGGTTACGTTGATGCAAGCTTTGACACTAATCCGGACGATTCTAAATCGCAAACCGGATACGTGTTTACTTTAAACGGTGGAGCTGTCAGTTGGTGCAGTTCTAAACAAAGCGTCGTAGCGGGATCTACATGTGAAGCGGAGTACATAGCTGCTTCGGAAGCAGCGAACGAAGGAGTCTGGATGAAGGAGTTCATATCCGATCTAGGTGTCATACCTAGTGCATCGGGTCCAATGAAAATCTTTTGTGACAATACTGGTGCAATTGCTTTGGCAAAGGAATCCAGATTTCACAAAAGGACCAAACACATCAAGAGACGCTTCAATTCCATCCGGGATCTAGTCCAGGTGGGAGACATAGAGATTTGCAAGATACATACGGATCTGAATGTTGCAGACCCGTTGACTAAGCCTCTTCCACGAGCAAAACATGATCAGCACCAAGGCTCCATGGGTGTTAGAATCATTACTGTGTAATCTAGATTATTGACTCTAGTGCAAGTGGGAGACTGAAGGAAATATGCCCTAGAGGCAATAATAAAGTTATTATTTATTTCCTTATATCATGATAAATGTTTATTATTCATGCTAGAATTGTATTAACCGGAAACATAATACATGTGTGAATACATAGACAAATAGAGTGTCACTAGTATGCCTCTACTAGACTAGCTCGTTAATCAAAGATGGTTAAGTTTCCTAACCATAAACAAAGAGTTGTTATTTGATTAACGAGGTCACATCATTAGTTGAATGATCTGATTGACATGACCCATTCCATTAGCTTAGCACCCGATCGTTTAGTATGTTGCTATTGCTTTCTTCATGACTTATACATGTTCCTATGACTATGAGATTATGCAACTCCCGTTTGCCGGAGGAACACTTTGTGTGCTACCAAACGTCACAACGTAACTGGGTGATTATAAAGGAGCTCTACAGGTGTCTCCAATGGTAGATGTTGGGTTGGCGTATTTCGAGAATAGGATTTGTCACTCCGATTGTCGGAGAGGTATCTCTGGGCCCTCTCGGTAATGCACATTACACAAGCCTTGCAAGCATTGCAACTAATGAGTTAGTTGCGGGGTGATGTATTACAGAACGAGTAAAGAGACTCGCCGGTAACGAGATTGAACTAGGTATTGGATACCGACGATCGAATCTCGGGCAAGTAACATACCGATGACAAAGGGAACAACGTATGTTGTTATGCAGTCTGACCGATAAAGATCTTCGTAGAATATGTAGGAGCCAATATGGGCATCCAGGTCCCGCTATTGGTTATTGACCGGAGACGTGTCTCGGTCATGTCTACATTGTTCTCGAACCGTAGGGTCCGCACGCTTAACGTTACGATGACAGTTATTATGAGTTTATGCATTTTGATGTACCGAAGGTAGTTCGGAGTCCCGGATGTGATCACGGACATGACGAGGAGTCTCGAAATGGTCGAGACATAAAGATTGATATATTGGAAGCCTATATTTGGATATCGGAAGTGTTCCGGGTAAAATCGGGATTTTACCGGATTACCGGGAGGTTACCAGAACCCCCCGGGAGCATTATGGGCCTTATTGGGCTTTAGTGGAAAGGTGAAAGGGGCTGCCATGGTGGGTTGCGCGCCTCCCCCCTCCCCTAGTCCTATTAGGACTAGGAGAGGTGGCTGGCCACCTCTCTCTCTCTTTCCCCCTTGGGAGTCCTATTTGGAATAGGATTGGGGGGGGGAGTCCTACTCCCGGTAGGAGTAGGACTCCTCCTGCGCCCTCCTCTTGTTCGGCCAGCCCCTCCCCCTTGGATCCTTTATATACGGGGGCAGGGGGCACCTCTAGACACACAAGTTGATCATTGAGATCGTTCCTTAGCCGTGTGTGGTGCCCCCTGCCACCATATTCCACCTCGATCATATCGTTGTAGAGCTTAGGCGAATGCCTGTGTCGGTAGAACATCAAGATTGTCACCACGCCGTCGTGTTGACGGAACTCCTTCCCGAAGCTTTGCTGGATCGGAGCCTGGGGATCGTCATCGAGCTGTACGTGTGCTAAGAACTCGGAGGTGCCGGAGTAACGGTGCCGGGATCGGTCAGATCGGGAAGAAGACGTACGACTACTTCCTCTACGTTGTGTCAACGCTTCCGTTGCGATCTACAAGGGTAGGTGGATCACACTCTCCTCTCGTTGTTGTGCATCACTATGATCTTGCGTGTGCGTAGGAATTTTTTTGAAATTACTGCGTTACCCAGCAGTGAGTGGCAGACGTTCAATAGCAGTCAACTTATCCGGCAGCGGGTGAGTAGATTCAAGGCGCAATGCACGGAAGCCGGGCAGCGGGTTTTCACCAGCCGGAGAAGTATCTTGGCAGTAGAACCATGTCTGGTTCCAGTCCTTTGGATGACTCGGCAATTCAGCATAAGGGAACAGGGAGTCTCTCCGCCTTTGAATCGATATGCCACCAAGCTCCAGACTAGGCCCGTTGGCCCGCTCATTCTGCCGGTTCAAATAGAACAATTCCTAAACAAAAGTAGGCTGGGTTCTTCTCCAAGGTAGACCTCACAGAAAACTTGGAAGTTGCAGATATTTGACACGGAATTGGGCCCGATGTCTTGAGGTCTTAAGTCAAAGAAGTGCAAAACATCTCTAAAGAATTTTGAACCGGGAGGAGCAAATCCCCGGCTCATGTGATCCGTAAAAATGATCACCTCCCCTTCCTTGGGTTGAGGTTTCTCCTCAGACGGGTCAGGAGCACGATAAGACATGACATCCTTCTTGGGCAGATGGCCAGACTTTACAAACTCGGACAGTTTGTTCTCTGTAACAATGGATGGGACCAAGTTGCATGTAACCAGAGGTTTAACAGCTTTGGGTGCCATTGGGTAAATTGAAGCCTACAACAAGATAAAGGAAATTTTCCGGTTTATTATAACCCGGAGAATAAGCATTATTGGGTAAATTGAAGCCTACAACAAGATAAAGGAAATTTTCCGGTTTATTATAACCCGGAGAATAAGCATTATTGGGTTATTTAAGATGGCGGCTTAAGAAGGGGCCTAATGACATACATGTAACTATGTGATAATGTTTAACAACTGTTGGTATTAAAGATGATTAAGGTTTTCTTAAGTCGCCAGAAGCAAGCGGTGCTGACAGCCGGTATTATCTTAAACCGGTTACACGGACTACTATGGCTGAAAAAGAGTCAATAGACACAGTTTTTGGCTAAGTGTGGAGCAAACAGGTTTCACAAATTGCAATTATTATTTTGGATCAAACGATGCTCTGGAAAGGAAAAATTTCTAGACCTAAAACAGTACAGGGAAGTTCATATACTCAAGGACGGCTTTCAAAACAAGGAAATGAGATCTGTTTTCATACAGAATAAGCACACAACATCCTCCGCAGCAGTTCTATGTGGTTTTTACGATCTGAACAAGGTATTAGAGGTAAGAACTAATGGAGGTTGCGTCGGGCGACGATGAACGTCGACGAACTCAAGCCAGTACTAATGCAGATCTGAGAAAGGGAGGAAAGAGAACTCACCGATGTGGAAGAACTGCGGAGGGTTGCCGTTGTTCTCTGGTCAAGAAACAGGGTGATGCAGCGGCCTGAGTCGGTGAAGACGAGGTTTCCGACGGTGGCGGCGGCGGAGCTCGAGCGGCAGAAGAGGGAGTGCGAGGAAGAAGACTACCGGAGAAAATGAAAAAGACCTAGGTCGCGCCTATTTATAAGGAGGACCGACTGAGACGGCGCGAGAAACGAGGAGACCAAGACATCATTATCCAGCGGCCCCGGCGCCTCGATTTTCGGGAGGATCAGTAAAGGCAAAGATCCGTTGAAGATATGATGAATTAAAATATAAGTTTTATTGAAGATGATGTCACGATGATTTAACCCGGAGCCAGAGGATGACATCACGGCGGGTTACAATTTTCACGCAAGACAGAAAACTAAAGGCCAGTTCATAAGGTTTTCAAGATTGACATGAACCGGTTCAAATCAATCTGGGCCTAATGTTGGCGATATGACTATTTGTGTATGCCATCCAGGAGGGGCCGGGTTACGCAAATAGAGGTTCATCAGAAGCCCAAGACCAAGGCATGAAGATGGCGGTTCACTAGAAGGCTTAAAGGCCCACAGGCGACTCTGAGGCCTGTAAAGATAAACCGCCATGATGGTATAACTTGTACTGTAAGGTAGAAGTAACTAGTCGTCGAGCCGGACACTGTTTATGAGCCGGCCGGGACTCTGTAGGCCGCAGGACGTCAACCCGTGTATATAAGGGGATGACCCGCCAGCGGCTTAGGAAAAGAAACAACTGATCGAGAGCCAGCCATAGCGTATCTCGCTCCTTGGTCATCGAAACCTCAAGCAATTCCAACTTAACTAGACGTAGGCCTTCCTTCACCGTAAGGGGCTGAACTAGTATAAACCTCGCGTGTCCTTGTCCCGATTAACCCCTTTAAGCTTCCTAGTTGCGATGGCTTCACGACTAAGTCCTTGCAAAAGGACATCTGCCGCGACAATTCCACGACAGATCCGTTGCAACGCCAGGACAAATTGCTAGTTTATTAGAACAACATAGTTTGTTTTCTGAACACGGAACAACGTAGTTTGTGATTGGCCTACATACACCGGGTGCCAGAATACGGGCGCTGAAACAGAAAAATCCTAGCCGAGCCAAGCCGGGTCGGGCCGCCCATGAGCCCTATCTAATCCCGAACGTCGATTAGTTGGGATGCTTCGATCATAACGCACGGCGCACGTCCAACGGCACGTCACCGTCGTGCGCGCGCACACACACAGTACAAGATAGAGGAGGATGTGAGCATGGAAATATATGCACCCCTTTGCCGAAATAGAAACGTGTGGAATCGGGACCAAAGACGGGCGTTGGAGGCACGCGGGGCATGGAATCGAGCACAAGGGGCGCTAAAGCTGCCACATCTACGAGCGGACCGAACGATGCTGGCCTACCGACCTGCGGGCGGGCGGGCGCCCGCCCAACCAAAATCTCCCTGCCCCGCTCGGCTCTATCATTGCGAGCGTGACGCCGAGGCCGAAGCGGCCAAGGGAGGAGAACGCAAGACGGCGAAGCTTGCGGGGAAGTGCAACCTCCTCCCGCGTTCTCTCCCCCGTACCACGTACGTGTACGTGTTGGTCCGGCCATTTACTTCACGCACGTATCTCAAGCGGTAGCAGGCTGCATGGTAAAAACATGCTGACCTGATCGGTCCATGCACGTTTCTCACGTTCGGGAACGAATATACTATCTCGTTTGAGTTTGACACGCCGCGTTAAAATTCGAGCACTGTGCGGCCAGCGTAGCGACGTGCGAGGAGCTGTGGCACGTTGAAATGTGGGTAGCTGGCGAGGGTGTGCGGGCGGATCCGATGCTCTCTCTGGTTAACGGGAAAAGCTGGAAGGAGGCGTGAAGGAAAAGATTAACACCTTGTTTTTTTATGTAAAGGTGATGGGACCCATGCAAAAGGGATGACTTATAAGTTTTAAGTTGGGGTAGAGCAACTTATGACTTATAAGTTGGAGTGACTTATAAATTGGATCCGTTTGGCAAAATAAGTTACTTTTTGCATTTTTCGACTTATAAGTTGATGACTTATTTGGAGTGTGTGACACTGGCAGAGAATCTTGGCTGTTCGGCGTAGATCGATCGGCCGATCTATCGACCTCGTGCATCGATTTAATTAATCTCGTGTGGCAGAGGCACTCCATTATCTCATGTGCCAGCTTTCTTCGGCCTAGCTCCTCTTCCGTAACAGTCCGTTTTGAAGAATTAGGGATCTTGTTGGCAACACCCAATTTCTCTGATTTTTCTTTTGCGAGTCTCTTCGAGTTTAACATGTTTTATACTCCCTCCGTTTCTGAATATTTGTCTTTTAGAGATTTTAAATGGACTATCACATACGGATGTATATAGACATATTCTAGAGTGTAGATTCACTCATTTTACTCCGCATATAGTCACTTGTTAAAATGTCTAGAAAGACAAATATTTAGAAAAGGAAGGAGTAGCATATTTGTTGGTCCACATAAGTTGATAATTTGTACATCTGCCTGCTTGATCAGGACCCTTCCAGAGTAATTAGCAACCATGTGCATGTAGTGCACGTTGGCCCACATTAGCTGATAATTTTTACAACTAGTACCTTCTTAATCTGGACCCTTCCGGAGCATTAATTAGCAACCATGTGCATGCAGTACGTCCCTACGTATCTCCTAATGTAATATCCCTATCACAAATCATTTTTAGTTTTGATTTGGAAATTTGTGAGCTTAGTACATGCGTATAGCATCATGAATATCAAGTTTAAGATGTACTACCTTCATCTCAAAATATAAGGCGTTTTTATAGGCTATAGTTCTAATTATTACTTGACAATGTTAGTTTAAGATGTAATTATGCTAGCCTATAGTACAACAAAACTACACACAAGAGATGTATCCGAGTAGGTAGCGCATACGACATGAAACACACACGTTAGTTTTGGTACAGGTTGCACTCTTTGTAGCGAATTCGAATATACCCATTGACCGAAACTAATTTCATTGGTTAAATCAATCTGAATTCTTCAATCATCAAGGTCTGATTATTCTTGTCTCTCAATTTCCACAAGTCAGAATTGACAAATGGCATACTCAAATTAACAATTGACGCACACCCAATTTGTTCTCCTCCCAATCATATAATGTTGGTCAAAGAGAAAACAACCCAAAATATGAAATCCTACTGTCCTTTAGACAAGTATTTTTCTGTTCCGGTTACACGGTCAACCTGTTTGGCCGGCACGGGCTTCCGCAAGCTGTCTTCGATGTGAAAGAAAATAGTACTCCACAATCTCAAGGACTGTTGATATTCTTTCATGCTAAATAAAATACGTTCATGCAACAGATATTCTTTTGGAAATGGACCAGCTCATGACATATTTTGTTTAATTAGATGTCAAACAAACAGTTGTGGAGATCACGATGATGAGATTTTCATTTTCGTGGTTGATTAATCATTTCGTGCATCCTTTAGTATGTCCGCATCAAAAGCCAAATGACCCACAGACGCCTACTTTCCTCGTCGGCTTTTCTGAAATTACAAAGGGGTTTCCATCAATCGCAGCTCTTAACTTATTTTATGTTTTCGTTCAAGTAAGTCGTGGGTCACCATAGTACCATACACAATTATATAAAAAAAGGTGAAAGCTAGCAACTCTTCGCTTAGATTGATTGTGACATTTGCATATTGGAGGGTTAACTCATGCATTTAGATGGTTACATTCCTTCCGACGCGATCTAAGACAATGTCTTATGTTTATCATCTTTTGTCTTAGCCGATACACCAATACCAAACCATCTTTTGCACATTTTTTCCGCGGGACCTTCTGCACTTAACTCGGATCAATTATATATGGAAGCGCCTAGAGCTCAATAGTCACCAATGAAAAATAATAGAAAAAGAAACAACTATAAAGCAAAAAAAAATCAGCATGATTCTTCGCGCATAGTCTGACCATTGTAGCATTGTTCGAGTTGGTTCGAAAACACAAGGTTATGGAGCACAATTTCTTTTCAACATCCCCCAATGTCAAAACGACACAAAAGATTGCATGTGCCTATAAACTTAACATATTTGGTGGCAACAAAATCATTTTGTTTTTTGTTTGCTATTTTTGATTCAATGTTCATCATGCAGCAGATGAGCTCGGGAACAGCCAGGAATAACCGAGAAAATATAGTTGTAACATGTGCTCCATATTCATTAGAAGCGCGTGGTCACCCCATCCCCGTCCCCCAAATCTCCCTGAAGGAAGGACGCCCGTTTTTATCATGAACTGCCAAAATTGCCCCACATTTCGTGCATCGGCCATAACTACTATTTGCCTCACCCCTCCGCCTTCCCCTTACCACTTTCCGACGTTCCCGTGTTTTCTGCTTGTCGATCGATAAGGAGACTGGACATGCATTGGATGGAGAGAGAGAGAGAGAGAGAGAGAGAGAGAGAGAGAGAGAGAGAGAGAGAGAGAGATGACTAGCGTGGCGTCGACTGCGGAAGCAAGAGCACCCACGTCATTGCGACCAGGAAGACAATGGTTTTGGCATGCGCTTAGTTAAGGGTAAAATGGGCCAGGTTTTGATATTTCCTTCTTTTATTGGTCTTTGAGATGTAAATTCTTTGGCTGTTTTTTGGATACAGAGGGGTAAGGATGCATCCTTGGGTTGGTAGGACAGGCACCATGTTTGTCGTACCAGAAAAAAAATAGATATGCATCATACGAGGAAGTACCCAGTGAAACCAAGTTACAATGAAAACTTTGTGAAAATCACATTTAAAAGATCACCATAATTCTGAAACTAGTACAACATGTTTGAACAATTAAGTCCTATAAACAAATTATGCATGGATGTTATTGCACGGTTTATCACTGTCCATTGTTAAATTTGGTTTTTCTTTTTCATACAACTCTAGTGAATTTGAATTTGAACTTTAAATTTTACAAGCCTGCATGACATCACCTCTCAAACATACTTGATTTCTTCAGAAGCTTTAATCATTAAAACATAGCCTTCGTTAGTTTCATCGTAACTTTGTTCCCACCGATGCCCGTCGTGTATTATTGACGTACTATGGCGAAAATAGTAGTCAACCACATTTTTCTGCCTTATTACACCTTGCCAACACATACGATACCTTATTGGTAATTTCAAGCGCTAGGAGAAACAAATAGAGCTAGTGCAGCCTCCTTTGATTCATGGGAATTTTGTAGGAATAGTAGATAGAAACTTTGTAGGAAAAAAAATTCTTTGAAGCCATTTGGTTTTGTAGGAATGAATTTCTATTGCTATGCAAGATAGTGACCAATCCTTCACATTTCAAAGGAAAAATAATATTAGCTTAGACTCAATAAAAAATCCTTATTATATGCATTAAATGACATCTCTTCCTCTATAGGAATTAAGATACATGCAATCTTACTTCTTATGAGTTTTTTTTTATTTCTATGCCATTCCTATCATATGAACCGAAGGAGGCCTGCATATAAATCCTCTAATCTTAGGAGCAGGTGTGATCAAGTATCGGCTGCGAGTGCAAACGGCGGAATTCTGTTCCAACTATGTGTAATTCTGTTCCAACTATCCGTGTCTTCGATGTTAGCTTCCACTCACAGTAAGGAAGAAGCGTTCCTGTCAATGGACAGAAGATTGGATAACCAGTGGCGAGCGGCCGGAGAGGACGATCTACGCCTAAATAAGAGACGTGTTTGGACCAGGGACTGAACCGTAGCGGAAAAGACCGGTAGACGTACACTGCTAGGTTCCTTCACGACAACACTGGCCGCTGCAACTTGCAGGGCTCGCAGCTCCTGGCACGGCGACACGTGCCGGCCCGGTGCACCACGGGAGGGACGTTTGACGTGCATGGGTTTGATCCAGTCCCGTACTGTTACAAGACGAGGACCGTGGCACGGTTGTTTCTTCAGACTGCCTCAGCTACTCTCGCACGTGGCGTCAGACACGTCAATCGATCGGGCAATACAAGAGCGTGTGGAAACTGGACACGTAGGCGCCGAGACTGTTTTTCGACAGCGAGTATGAACTTGTGTCAAATCGGAAGAAGGGGCAAAAACTACCGTCTCCTGCTTACAAAATCATTTACGTTACTTGTAGCCGCGTTTTCTATCGAGTATACAGTACTCTCACGTGCGACCGTTTGTGGTAGCGATCAACGCCAGTGGCAGCTTTTTTAGAAAGGTCATCATGGTTAGCTTTATTGATTAATGCATAAAGATACATCGTCTACGAGCTTGTTCATCAGACAATCTGAAGGCTTGTCAGTCTAACTAGAAGAAAATTTATTACAATAACTAAAATTAGCTAGCACATGCGCCGCTTGATTTGCTGATCGAAAACAATGCTTAAAGTTGACCTTCCCAATCAAGGTACAGATGTCCACACATTCCGCGAATATCGCCGCCGCCGCGTCCCACCAAGTACTCTGACCGGAACAACAGTTGATCACCGCTAGAGAGTCGGATTCCGCTTCAACTCGTTGAAACCCTAGGCTATTTGCCAAGTTCAGTCCGTCCCTCGTCGTCATTGCCTCTGATGTCATTGCGTCCGCTGCATATGGGATAAACTTACATTGAGCTGCAAGGAAAATACCTCGATCATCTCTAATAATTGCTGCCGTAGCTCCAACTCCTTGCTCCGCAAAAAAGGCCGCGTCCACATTAAGTTTGATGAACTTTGGGTCTGGCTTCAACCATCTTTCCTCTTCTGTCACAACTATCTTCGCCATGGCTCATTGATAGTTGCTTGTAATTGCCAAGACCGACAAAGGCCATCTTACCATCGGCGGGCAACTCTCATTATGTGTTATCAGGCGGCGTGTCCACCAGAGGTACCAACATCCCACCACTACGACCTGTTTAATCTCCAATGTCGGCATTAGAGGTAGTGGTGTTTGACCAATAGACAAGATATACTCCATAATAACTGACCCAGATGTATCAACATTTGTTGCGGTGTTGATGAAATATGTCAATCCAAGTCGGCTCGACATACCTCTTGAGTGAATACACATGAAGAATAGATGGCGAATATCTTGAGAGCTCTTGTGGCAAATTGGGCACCCTCCAATTGCCCCAACGTGTCTATTAGTGAGTATACCTTTTAGGGGCAGAATTCCATGCAGTAAACGCCAGCAAAATATTGAAACTTTACGTGGAATTTGCAGCTTCCATAATGTACTCCATACCGTTGGAGTAGCAGAACCTCCCGGTCGACTGATGTCATTTGCATGCGCCCCAAATTTATGTAACCATTGGATTCTATAAGCTGTTCGAACAGAGAACATCCCTTTTTTTATCGGGGTGCCATGCGATGAAATCGTCAAAGGCATGAAGACTTAATGGGATTTGCAGAATCCTTCAAGCATCGACGGGATTAAAAATCATATTAATAAGTTGTTCGTCCCAAAGTCCTGTGTGAGGATCAATCAAGTCACTCACCACCGATACGACTGTTTTACCTCTGGGCGTGATGATCATTCTGTTGGGACTGGAAGGAATCCATGGATCCGACCATATGTTGATTTCATTCCCATTGCCCACTCTCCAAATATAGCCTTTTTTGAACACTTCAAGACCTTTCATAATGCTTTGCCAAGTGAACGAAGCCCCATTTTTTAGAGATGCTTGTAAGAGGCCACCATTTGAAAAGTATTTTGCCTTAAGAACTCGTGTACAAAGTGACTCAGGTGAAGTAATAAGTCTCCAACATTGCTTAGCTAGCATTGCCAAATTAAACGAGTATAGATCTCTGAAGCCCATACCACCTTCACTCTTTGGGTAACATAATTTCCACCAAGAATACCAATGCATTTTCTTATTTTCCTCATCATCTCCCCACCAGAAACTAGCAATAATATCTGCGATTTCCTTGCAAATACCTTTTGATAGACAAAAGACAGACATAGCAAAAACAGGAATAGCTTGTGCCTCAGCTTTAAGAAGAATTTCTTTACCTCCAACTGATAATTGTTTTTCCATCCATCCTTGGATTCTTTTTTTAATCCTTTCAATGAAGTGCTTGAAACAGTCACTACGATCAACTCCTACCATAGCCGGAAGGCCTAGGTACTTATCAGATAATGCCTCAGTGTCAATATGTAATTGTTGGCAAACTTCAGATCTTGAAACTGCACTGGTATTAGGACTGAAAAAAACACTAGACTTTGCCAAACGTACCAATTGTCCAGAATTTTGGCAATAGGTATCTAGCACTTGCTGTAAGGAAGCTGCATTTAAAACATCTACGCTCCTGAGAATCAAAGAATTGTTGGGGAACGTTGCAGAAAACAAAAATTTTCCTACGTTTCACCAAGATCAATCTATGGAGTCAACTAGCAACGAGAGGAGAATGCATCTACATACCCTTGTAGATCGCGAGCGGAAGCGTTCAAGAGAACGGGGATGACGGAGTCGTACTCGCCGTGATCCAAATCACAGATGACCAAGTGCCGAACGGACGGCACCTCCGCGTTCAACACACGTACGGAGCGGATGACGTCTCCTCCTTCTTGATCCAGCAAGGGGGAAGGAGAGGTTGATGAAGATCCAGCAGCACGACGGCGTGGTGGTGGATGCAGCAGTAATCGCAACAGGGCTTCGCCGAGCTTCTGCGAGAGGGAGAGGTGTAGCAGGGGAGAGGGAGGCGCCAAGACTTGAGGTGTTGCTGCCCTCCCTCCCCCTTTTATATAGGCCCCCAAGGGGTGTGTGCCGTCCCTAGGAGATGGGATCTCCTAGGAGGGGCGGCGGCCAAGGGGGTGGAGTACCCCCCCCCCCCCCCAAGGCAAGTGGAGGCGCCCCCTCTCCTAGGGTTCCCAACCCTAGGCGCATGGGGGGCCTAAGGGGGGGCGCACCAGCACACCAGGGGCTTGTTCCCCTCCCCACTTCAGCCCATGGGGTTCTCCGGGATGGGTGGCCCCACCCGGTGGACCCCCGGGACCCTTCCGGTGGTCCCGGTACAATACCTGTGACCCCCGAAACTCTCCCGATGGCCAAAACTGCACTTTCTATATATAATTCTTCACATCCGGACCATTCCGGAACTCCTCATGACGTCCGGGATCTCATCCGGGACTCTGAACAACTTTCGGGTTACTGCATACTCATATCTCTACAACCCTAGCGTCACCGAACCTTAAGTGTGTAGACCCTACGGGTTCGGGAGACATGTAGACATGACCGAGACGGCTCTCTGGTCAATAACCAACAGCGGGATCTGGATACCCATGTTGGCTCCCACATGCTCCTCGATGATCTCATCGGATGAACCACGATGTCGAGGACTTAATCAATCCCGTATATAATTCCCTTTGTCAATCGGTACGTTACTTGCCCGAGACTCGATCGTCGGTATCCCAATACCTCGTTCAGTCTCGTTACCGGCAAGTCACTTTACTCGTACCGTAATGCATGATCCCGTGATCAACCACTTGATCACATTGAGCTCATTATGATGATGCATTACCGAGTGGGCCCTGAGATACCTCTCCGTCATACGGAGTGACAAATCCCACTCTCGATTTGTGCCAACCCAACAGACACTTTCGGAGATACCTGTAATGTACCTTTATAGTCACCCAGTTACGTTGTGACGTTTGGCACACCCAAGGCACTCCTACGGTATTCGGGAGTTGCACAATCTCATGGTCTAAGGGAATGGTACTTGACATTTAGAAAAGCTATAGCAAACGAACTACACGATCTTTGAGCTAAGCTTAGGATTGGGTCTTGTCCATCACATCATTCTCCTAATGATGTGATCTCGTTATCAATGACATCCAATGTCCATAGTCAGGAAACCATGACTATCTTTTAATCAACGAGCTAGTCAACTAGAGGCTCACTAGGGACGTGTTGTGGTCTATGTGTTCACACATGTATTACGATTTCCGGATAACACAATTATAGCATGAACAATAGACAATTTTCATGAACAAAGAAATATAATAATAACCATTTTATTATTGCCTCTAGGGCATATTTCCAACAGTCTCCCACTTGCACTAGAGTCAATATTCTAGTTACATTATGATGAATCGAACACCCATGCAGTTCTGGTGTTGATCATGTTTTGCTCTAGGGAGAGGTTTAGTCAACGGATCTGCTACATTTAGGTTCGTATATACTTTACAAATCTCTATGTCTCCATTTTGAACACTTTCACGAATGGAGTTGAAGCGACGCTTGATATGCCTGGTCTTCCTGTGAAACCTGGGCTCCTTGGCAAGGGCAATAGCTCCAGTGTTGTCACAGAAGAGAGTCATCGGGCCCGATGCATTGGGTATGTGAAGGAAATATGCCCTAGAGGCAATAATAAAGTTATTATTTATTTCCTTATATCATGATAAATGTTTATTATTCATGCTAGAATTGTATTAACCGGAAACATAATACATGTGTGAATACATAGACAAACAGAGTGTCACTAGTATGCCTCTACTTGACTAGCTCGTTAATCAAAGATGGTTATGTTTCCTAACCATGGACAAAGAGTTGTTATTTGATTAACGAGGTCATATCATTAGTTGAATGATCTGATTGACATGACCCATTCCATTAGCTTAGCACCCGATCGTTTAGTATGTTGCTATTGCTTTCTTCATGACTTATACATGCTCCTATAACTATGAGATTATGCAACTCCCGTTTACCGGAGGAACACTTTGGGTACTACCAAACGTCACAACGTAACTGGATGATTATAAAGGAGTACTACAGGTGTCTCCAATGGTAGATGTTGGGTTGGCGTATTTCGAGATTAGGGTTTGTCACTCCGATTGTTGGAGAGGTATCTCTGGGCCCTCTCGGTAATACACATCACATAAGCCTTGCAAGCATAATAACTAAGATGTTAGTTATGAGATGATGTATTACGGAACGAGTAAAGAGACTTGCCAGTAACGAGATTGAACTAGGTATTGGATACCGACGATCGAATCTCGGGCAAGTAACATACCGATGACAAAGGGAACAACGTATGTTGTTATGCGGTCTGACCGATAAAGATCTTCGTAGAATATGTAGGAGCCAATATGGGCATCCAGGTCCCGCTATTGGTTATTGACCGGAGACGTGTCTCGGTCATGTCTACATTGTTCTCGAACCGTAGGGTCCCCACGCTTAACGTTACGATGACAGTTATTATGAGTTTATGCATTTTGATGTACCGAAGGTTGTTCGGAGTCTCGGATGTGATCACGGACACGACGAGGAGTCTCGAAATGGTCGAGACGTAAAGATTGATATATTGGAAGCCTATGTTTGGACATCGGAAGTGTTCCGTGTGAAATCGGGATTTTACCGGATTACCGGGAGGGTTACCGGAACCCCCCGGGAGCCAAATGGGCCAACATGGGCCTTAGTGGAAAGGTGAGAGGGCAGCCCACATAGGGCTGCGCCTCCCCCCCTCTCCCTAGTCCTATTAGGACTAGGAGAGGGGCCGGCCACCTCTCTCTCTCTCCCCTTTGAAGGATTCCTAGTTGGACTAGGATTGGAGGGGGGAGTCCTACTCCCGCTAGGAGTAGGACTCCTCCTGCGCCTCCCTCCTTTGGCCGGCCAGCTCCCTCCCCTCCAACCTTTATATACGGGGGCAGGGGACACCCCAAGACACACAACTTGATCCTTGAGATCGTTCCTTAGCCGTGTGCGGTGCCCCCTGCCACCAAATTCCACCTCGATCGTACCGTTGTAGTGCTTAGGCGAAGCCCTGCGTCGGTAGTACATCAAGATCGTCATCACGCCGTCGTGCTGACGGAACTCTTCCTCGACGCTTTGCTGGATCGGAGCCCGAGGAACGTCATCGAGCTGAACGTGTGCTAAGAACTCGGAGGTGCCGGAGTAACGGTGCTTGGATCGGTCGGATTGGGAAGAAGACGTACGACTACTTCCTCTACGTTGTGTGATCGCTTCCGCAGTCGGTCTGCGTTGGTACGTAGACAACACTCTCCCCTCTCGTTGCTGTGCATCACCATGATCTTGCGTGTGCGTAGGAAAATTTTCGAAATTACTGCGTTCCCCAACAGTGGCATCCGAGCCTAGGTTTTATGGTTTGATGTTATATGCACGAGTAGAACACAAGTGAGTTGTGGGCGATACAAGTCATACTGCCTACCAGCATGTCATACTTTGGTTCGGCGGTATTGTTGGTTGAGACGATCCGGACCAACCTTACGCGTACTCTTACGCGAGACCGGTTCCCTCGACGTGCTTTGCACATAGATGGCTTGCGGAAGACTGTCTCTCCAACTTTAGTTGAACCAAGTGTGACTACGCCCGGTCCTTGAGAAGGTTAAAACGGAGTCTATTTGACGAACTATCGTTGTGGTTTTGATGCGTAGGTGAGATGAGTTCTTACTTAAGCCCGTAGCAGCCACGTAAAACTTGCAACAAACAAAGTAGAGGACGTCTAACTTGTTTTTGCAGGGTATGTTGTGATGTGATATGGTCAAGACATGATGCTGATTTTATTGTATGAGATGATCATGTTTTGTAACCGAGTTATCGGCAACTGGCAGGAGCCATATGGTTGTCGCTTTATTGTATGCAATGCAATCGCAATGTAATGCTTTACTTTATTACTAAGCGGTAGTGATAGTCGTGGAAGCATAAGATTGGCGAGACGACAACGTTGCTACGATGGAGATCAAGGTGGCACGCCGGTGACGATGGTGATCATGACGGTGCTTCGGAGATGGAGATCACAAGCACAAGATGATGATGGCCATATCATATCACTTATATTGATTGCATGTGATGTTTATCCTTTTATGCATCTTATCTTGCTTTGATTGACGGTAGCATTATAAGATGATCTCTCACTAAATTATCAAGAAGTGTTCTCCCTGAGTATGCACCGTTGCCAAGTTCGTCGTGCCCAGACACCACGTGATGATCGGGTGTGATAAGCTCTACGTCCATCTACAATGGGTGCAAGCCAGTTTTGCACACGCAGAATACTCAGGTTATACTTGACGAGCCTAGCATATGCAGATATGGCCTCGGAACACAGAGACCGAAAGGTCGAGCATGAATCATATAGTAGATATGATCAACATGACGATGTTCACCATTGAAAACTACTCCATCTCACGTGATGATCGGTTATGGTTTAGTTGATTTGGATCACGTGATCACTTAGAGGATTAGAGGGATGTCTATCTAAGTGGGAGTTCTTAAGTAATATGATTAAATTGAACTTAAATTTATCATGAACTTAGTCCTGGTAGTATTTTGCAAATCATGTTGTAGATCAATGGCTCGCGTTGTTACTTCCCTGTGTTTATTTTGATATGTTCCTAGAGAAAATTGTGTTGAAAGATGTTAGTAGCAATGATGCGGATTGGATCCGTGATCTGAGGTTTATCCTCATTGCTGCACAGAAGAATTATGTCCTTGATGCACCGCTAGGTGACAGACCTATTGCAGGAGCAGATGCAGACGTTATGAACGTTTGGCTAGCTTAATATGATGACTACTTGATAGTTTAGTGCACCATGCTTAACAGCTTAGAATCGGGACTTCAAAGACGTTTTGAACGTCATGGACCATATGAGATGTTCCAGGAGTTGGAGTTAATATTTCAAGCAAATACCCGAGTTGAGAGACATGAAGTCTCCAGCAAGTTCTATAGCTAAAAGATGGAGGAGAATCGCTCAACTAGTGGGCATGTGCTTAGATTGTCTGGGTACTACAATCGCTTGAATCAAGTGGGAGTTAATCTTCCAGATAAGATAGTGATTGACAGAATTCTCTAGTCATCATCACTAAGTTAGTAGAACTTCGTGATGAACTATAATATGCAAGGGATAACGGAAACAACTCCCAAGCTCTTCGTGATGCTGAAATCAACGAAGGTAGAAATCAAGAAAAACATCAAGTGTTGATGGTTGACAAGACCACTAGTTTCAAGAAAAGGGCAAAGGGAAGAAGGGGAACTTCAAGAAGAACGGCAAGCAAGTTGCTGCTCAAGTGAAAAAGCCCAAGTCTGATCCTAAGCCTGAGACTAAGTGATTCTACTGCAAAGGGACTAGTCACTGGAAGCGGAACTACCCCAAGTGATTGGCGGATAAGTAGGATGGCAAAGTGAACATAAATATATTTGATATACATGTTATTGATGTGTACTATACTAGTGTTTATAGCAACCCCTCAGTATTTTGATGCTAGTTCAGTTGCTAAGATTAGTAACTCGAAACGGGAGTTGCAGAATAAACAGAGACTAGTTAAGGGTGAAGTGACGATGTGTGTTGGAAGTAGTTCCAAGATTGATATGATCATCATCGCACACTCCCCTATACTTTCGGGATTAGTGTTGAAACTTAAATAAGTGTTATTTGGTTTTTGCGTTGAGCATGAATATGATTTGATCATGTTTATTGTAATACGGTTATTCATTTAAGTAAGAGAATAAATTGTTGTTCTGTTTACATGAATAAAACCTTATATGGTTACACACCCAATGAAAATAGTTCATTGGATCTCGATCTTAATAATACACATATTCATAATATTGAAACCAAAAGATGCAAAGTTAATAATGATAGTGCAACTTATTTGTGGCACTGCTGTTTAGGTCATATTGGTATAAAGCGCATGAAGAAACTCCATGCCGATGGGCTTTCGGAATCACTTGATTATGAATCACTTGATGCTTGCGAACCATGCCTTTTGGGCAAGATGACTAAAACGCCGTTCTCCGGAACAATGGAGCGAGAAAAGATTTATTGGAAATCATACATACTGATGTATGTGGTCCGATGAATATTGAGGCTCGCGACAGATATCATTATTTTCTGATCTTCACAGATGATTTGAGCAGATATGAGTATATCTATTTGATGAAACATAAGTCTGAAACATTTGAAAAGTTCAAAGAATTTCAGAGTGAAGTGGAAAATCATCGTGACAAGAAAATAAAAGTTTCTACGATATGATCGCAGAGGTAAAATATTTGAGTTACGAGTTTGGTCTTCAATTAAAACAGTGTGGAATAGTTTCACAAAATCATGCCACATGGAACACCACAGCATAATGGTGTGTCCTAACGTCATAACCGTACTTTATTGGATATAGTACAATCTATGATGTATCTTACCGATCTACCACTATCGTTTTGGGGTTATGCATTAGAGACAGCCGCATTCACGTTAAAAAGGGCACCATCGAAATCCGTTGAGACGACGCCTTATGAACTATGGTTTGGCAAGAAACCAAAGTTGTCGTTTCTTAAAATTTGGGGTTGCGATGCTTATATGAAAAAGTTTCATCCTGATAAGCTCAAACTCAAATCGGAGAAGTGCGTCTTCATAGGATATCCAAAGGAAACTATTGGATACACCTTCTATCACAGATCCGAAGGCAAGACTTTTGTTGCTAAAATTCGGAAACTTTCTGGAGAAGGAGTTTCTCTCAAAAGAAGTGAGTGGGAGGAAAGTAGAACTTGACGAGGTAATTGTACCTGCTCCCTTATTGGAAAGTAGTACATCACAGAAAACTGTTTCTATGACACCTACACCAATTAGTAAGGAAGCTAATGATGATGATCATGTAACTTCAGATCAAGTTACTACCGAACCTTGTAGGTAAACCAGAGTAAGATCCACGCCAGAGTGGTACGGTAATCCTTCTCTGGAAGTCATGCTGCTAGATCATGATGATCCTATGAACTATGAAGAAGCGATGGTGAGCCCAGATTCCGCAAAGTGGCTTGAAGCCATGAAATCTGAGATATGATCCATGTATGAGAACAAAGTATGGACTTTGGTTGACTTGCCCGATGATCGGCAAGCCATAGAAAATAAATGCATCTACAAGTTGTTGACTACGATGAGATTTTCTCACTCGTATCTATGCTTAAAGTCTGTCCGAATCATGTTAGCAATTGCCGCATTTTATGAAATCTGGCAAATGGATAAACAAAACTGTATTCCTTAATGGATTTGCTAAAAGAAGAGTTGTATACGATGCAACTAGAAGGTTTTGTGAATCCGTAAAGTGCTAACAAAATGTGCAAGCTCCAGCAATCCATCTGTGGACTGGTGCAAGCATCTCGGAGTTGGAATATACACTTTGATAAGTTCATCAAAGCATATAGTTTTATACAGACTTGCGATGAAGCCTGTATTTACGAGAAAGTGAGTGGGAGCACTACAGCATTTCTGATAAGTATATGTGAATGACATATTGTTGATCGGAAATAATGTAGAATTATTCTGTAAAGCATAAAAGGAGTGTTTGAAAGGAGTTTTTCAAAGAAAGACTTCGGTAAAGCTGCTTACATATTGAGCTTCAAGATCTATAGAGATAGATCAAGACGCTCGATAAGTTTTTCAATAAGTACATACCTTGACAAGATTTTGAAGTAGTTTAAAATGGAACAGTCAAAGAAAAAAGTTTCTTGCCTGTGTTACAAGGTGAGAAGTTGAGTAAAGACTCAAAGCCCGACCACGGCAGAAGATAGAAAGAGAATGAAAGTCATTCCCTATGCCTCATTCATAGGTTCTATAAAGTATGCCATGCTGTGTACCGGATCTATTGTATACCCTGCACTGATTTGGCAAGGGAGTACAATAGTGATCTAGGAGTAGATCACTGGACAGCGGTCAGAATTATCCTTAGTGAAATAAGGAAATGTTTCTCGATTATGGACATGACAAAAAGGTTCGTCGTAAAGGGTTACGTCGATGCAAGTTTTTTGACACTGATCCAGATGATTCTAAATCTGGATACATATTGAAAGTGGGAGCAATTAGATAGAGTAGCTCCGTGTAGAGCATTGTAGACATAGAACTTGCAAAATACTTACGGATCTGAATGTGACAGACCCGTTGACTAAAATTATCTCACAAGCAAAACATGATCACACCTTAGTACTCTTTGGGTGTTAATCACATAGATATGTGAACTGGATTACTGACTCTAGTAAACCCTTTGAGTGTTGGTCACATGACGATGTGAACTATGGGTGTTAATCACATGGTGATGTGAACCATTGCTGCTAAATCACATGGCGATGTGAACTAGATTATTGACTCTAGTGCAAGTGGGAGACTGAAGGAAATATGCCCTAGAGGCAATAATAAAGTTATAATTTATTTCCTTATATCATGATAAATGTTTATTATTCATGCTAGAATTGTATTAACCGGAAACATAATACATGTGTGAATACATAGACAAACAGAGTGTCACTAGTATGCCTCTACTTGACTAGCTCGTTAATCAAAGATGGTTATGTTTCCTAACCATGGACAAAGAGTTGTTATTTGATTAACGAGGTCATATCATTAGTTGAATGATCTGATTGACATGACCCATTCCATTAGCTTAGCACCCGATCGTTTAGTATGTTGCTATTGCTTTCTTCATGACTTATACATGTTCCTATAACTATGAGATTATGCAACTCCCGTTTACCGGAGGAACACTTTGGGTACTACCAAACGTCACAACGTAACTGGGTGATTATAAAGGAGTACTACAGGTGTCTCCAATGGTAGATGTTGGGTTGGCGTATTTCGAGATTAGGGTTTGTCACTCCGATTGTCGGAGAGGTATCTCTGGGCCCTCTCGGTAATACACATCACATAAGCCTTGCAAGCATAATAACTAAGATGTTAGTTATGAGATGATGTATTACGGAACGAGTAAAGAGACTTGCCAGTAACGAGATTGAACTAGGTATTGGATACCGACGATCGAATCTCGGGCAAGTAACATACCGATGACAAAGGGAACAACGTATGTTGTTATGCGGTCTGACCGATAAAGATCTTCGTAGAATATGTAGGAGCCAATATGGGCATCCAGGTCCCGCTATTGGTTATTGACCGGAGACGTGTCTCGGTCATGTCTACATTGTTCTCGAACCGTAGGGTCCGCACGCTTAACGTTACGATGACAGTTATTATGAGTTTATGCATTTTGATGTACCGAAGGTTGTTCGGAGTCCCGGATGTGATCACGGACACGACGAGGAGTCTCGAAATGGTCGAGACGTAAAGATTGATATATTGGAAGCCTATGTTTGGACATAGGAAGTGTTCCGGGTGAAATCGGGATTTTACCGGATTACCGGGAGGGTTACCGGAACCCCCCGGGAACCAAATGGGCCAACATGGGCCTTAGTGGAAAGGTGAGAGGGCAGCCCACATAGGGCTGCGCCTCCCCCCCTCTCCCTAGTCCTATTAGGACTAGGAGAGGGGCCAGCCACCTCTCTCTCTCTCCCCTTTGAAGGATTCCTAGTTGGACTAGGATTGGAGGGGGGAGTCCTACTCCCGGTAGGAGTAGGACTCCTCCTGCGCCTCCCTCCTTTGGCCGGCCAGCTCCCTCCCCTCCAACCTTTATATACGGGGGCAGGGGACACCCCAAGACACACAACTTGATCCTTGAGATCGTTCCTTAGCCGTGTGCGGTGCCCCCTGCCACCAAATTCCACCTCGATCGTACCGTTGTAGTGCTTAGGCGAAGCCCTGCGTCGATAGTACATCAAGATCGTCATCACGCCGTCGTGCTGACGGAACTCTTCCTCGACGCTTTGCTGGATCGGAGCCCGAGGAACGTCATCGAGCTGAACGTGTGCTAAGAACTCGGAGGTGCCGGAGTAACGGTGCTTGGATCGGTCGGATTGGGAAGAAGACGTACGACTACTTCCTCTACGTTGTGTGATCGCTTCCGCAGTCGGTCTGCGTTGGTACGTAGACAACACTCTCCCCTCTCGTTGCTGTGCATCACCATGATCTTGCGTGTGCGTAGGAAAATTTTCGAAATTACTGCGTTCCCCAACAGTATGACTCCTAGGTCGGTAATGAACTCCTTCACCCAGACTGCTTCGTGTGCTGCCTCCGAGGCTGCCATGTACTCCGCTTCACATGTAGATCCCGCTACAACGCTTTGCTTGCAACTGCACCAGCTTACTGCCCCACCATTCAAAATATACACGTATCCGGTTTGTGACTTAGAGTCATCCAGATCTGTGTCGAAGCTAGCATCGACGTAACCCTTTACGACGAGCTCTTCGTCACCTCCATAAACGAGAAACATGTTCTTAGTACTTTTCAGGTACTTCAAGATATTCTTGACCGCTGTCCAGTGTTCCATGCCGGGATTACTTTGGTACCTTCCTACCAAACTTAAGGCAAGGTTTACATCAGGTCTGGTACACAGCATAGCATACATGATAGACCCTATGGCTGAGGCATAGGGGACGACACTCATCTTTTCTCTATCTTCTGCCGTGGTCGGGCTTTGAGCCGTGCTCAATCTCGTACCTTGCAATACAGGCAAGAACCCCTTCTTTGACTGATCCATTTTGAACTTCTTCAATATCTTGTAAAGGTACGTACTCTGTGAAAGACCAATGGGGCGTCTCGATCTATCTCTATAGATCTTGATGCCTAATATATAAGCAGCTTCTCCAAGGTCCTTCATTGAAAAACACTTGTTCAAGTAGGCCTTTATGCTTTCCAAGAATTCTATATCATTTCCCATCAACAGTATGTCATCCACATACAATATGAGAAATGCTACAGAGCTCCCACTCACTTTCTTGTAAATGCAGGCTTCTCCATAAGTCTGCATAAACCCAAACGCTTTGATCATCTCATCAAAGCGAATGTTCCAACTTCGAGATGCTTGCACCAGCCCATAAATCGAGGGTTGGAGCTTGCACACCTTGTCAGCATTCTTAGGATCGACAAAACCTTCCGGCTGCATCATATACAATTCTTCCTTAAGGAAACCATTAAGGAATGCCGTTTTGACGTCCATTTGCCATATCTCATAATCATAGAATGCGGCAATTGCTAACATGATTCGGACGGACTTCAGCTTCGCTACAGGTGAGAAAGTCTCATCGTAGTCAACCCCTTGAACTTGTCGATAACCCTTAGCGACAAGCCGAGCTTTATAGATGGTCACATTACCATCTGCGTCTGTCTTCTTCTTAAAGATCCATTTATTTTCTATGGCTCGCCGATCAATGGGCAAGTCAGTCAAAGTCCATACTTCATTTTCATACATGGATCCTATCTCGGATTTCATGGCTTCCAGCCATTTGTCGGAATCTGGGCCCGCCATCGCTTCTTCATAGTTCGAAGGTTCACCGTTGTCTAACAACATGATTTCCAAGACAGGGTTGTCGTACCACTCTGGTGCGGAACGTGTCCTTATGGACCTACGAAGTTCAGTAGCAACTTGATTTGAAGTTTCATGATCATCATCATTAACTTCCTCTCTAGTCGATGTAGGCACCTCAGGAACATTTTCCTGTGTTGCGCCACTTTCCGGTTCAAGAGGTAATACTTCATCGAGTTCTACTTTCCTCCCACTTACTTCCTTCGAGAGAAACTCTTTCTGTAGAAAGGATCCATTTTTCGCAACAAAGATCTTGCCTTCGTATCTGAGGTAGAAGGTATACCCAATAGTTTCTTTAGGGTATCCTATGAAGACGCATTTTTCTGACTTGGGTTCGAGCTTTTCAGGTTGAAGTTTCTTGACATAAGCATCGCATCCCCAAACTTTTAGAAACGACAGCTTAGGTTTCTTCCCAAACCATAATTCATATGGTGTCGTCTCAACGGATTTTGACGGAGCCCTATTTAAAGTGAATGCGGCAGTCTCTAAAGCATAGCCCCAAAATGATAGCGGTAAATCGGTAAGAGACGTCATAGATCACACCATATCTAATAGAGTGCGATTACGACGTTCGGACACACCATTACGCTAAGGTGTTCCAGGCGGCGTGAGTTGTGAAACTATTCCACATTTTCTTAAGTGTGTGCCAAATTCGTGACTCAAGTATTCTCCCCCATGATCTGATCGCAAGAACTTGATTTTCCTGTCACGTTGATTCTCAACCCCACTCTGAAATTCCTTAAACTTTTCAAAGGTCTCAGACTTGTGTTTCATTAAGTAGACATACCCATATCTACTCAAGTCATCAGTGAGAGTGAGAACATAACGATAGCCACCGCGAGCCTCAACACTCATTGGACCACACACATCAATATGTATGATTTCCAATAAGTTGGTTGCTCGCTCCATTGTTCCTGAGAACGGAGTCTTGGTCATTTTACCCATGAGGCATGGTTCGCACGTGTCAAATGATTCGTAATCAAGAGACTCCAAAAGTCCATCTGCATGGAGCTTCTTCATGCGTTTGACACCTATGTGACCAAGGCGGCAGTGCCACAAGTATGTGGGACTATCATTATCAACTTTACATCTTTTGGTATTCACACTATGAATATGTGTAACATGACGCTCGAGATTCATTAAGAATAAATCATTCACCATTGGAGCATGACCATAAAACATATCTCTCATATAAATAGAACAACCATTATTCTCGGATTTAAACGAGTAGCCATCTCGAATTAAACGAGATCCTGATACAATGTTCATGCTCAAAGCTGGCACTAAATAATAATTATTGAGGTTTAAAACTAATCCCGTAGGTAAATGTAAAGGTAGCTTGCCGACGGCGATCACATCGACCTTGGAACCATTCCCGACGCGCATCGTCACCTCGTCCTTCACCAGTCTCCGCTTATTCCGCAGCTCCTACTTTGAGTTACAAATGTGAGCAACCGCACCGGTATCAAATACCCAGGAGCTACTACGAGTACTGGTAAGGTACACATCAATTACATGTATATCACATATACCTTTCGTGATGCCGGCCTTCTTGTCCGCTAAGTATTTGGGGCAGTTCCGCTTTCAGTGACCACTTCCCTTGCAATAAAAACACTCAGTCTCGGGCTTGGGTCCATTCTTTGGCTTCTTCCCGGCAGCTTGCTTACCGGGCGCGGCAACTCCCTTGCCGTCCTTCTTGAAGTTCTTCTTACCCTTGCCTTTCTTGAACTTAGTGGTTTTATTCACCATCAACACTTGATGTTCCTTTTTGACTTCTACCTTTGCTGATTTCAGCATTGCAAATACTTCAGGAATGGTCTTTTCCATCCCCTGCATATTGAAGTTCATCACAAAGCTCTTGTAGCTCGGTGGAAGCGACTGAAGGATTCTGTCAATGACTGCGTCATCCGGGAGATTAACTCCCAGCTGAGTCAAGCGGTTATGCAACCCAGACATTTTGAGTATGTGCTCACTGACATAACTATTTTCCTCCATCTTACAGCTGAAGAACTTGTCAGAGACCTCATATCTCTCGACCCGGGCATGAGCTTGGAAAACTATTTTCAGCTCTTCGAACATCCCATATGCTCCGTGTCGCTCAAAACGCTTTTGGAGCCCCAGTTCTAAGCTGTAAAGCATGCCGCACTGAACGAGGGAGTAATCATCAGCACGTGTCTGCCAAGCGTTCATAACGTCCTGTTCTGCAGGGAAAGCAGGTGCTTCACCTAGCGGTGCTCATAGGACATAATCTTTCTTGGAAGCTATGAGGATGATCCTCAGATTCCGAACCCAGTCCATATAGTTGCTGCCATCGTCTTTCAGCTTGGTTTTCTCTAGGAACGCGTTGAAGTTGAGGACAACGTTGGCCATTTGATCTACAAGACATATTGTAAAGATTGTAGACTAAGTTCATGATAATTAAGTTCATCTAATCAAATTATTCAATGAACTCCCACTCAGATAGACATCCCTCCAGTCATCTAAGTATAACATGATCCGAGTCAACTAGGCCGTGTCCGATCATCACGTGAGACGGACTAGTCAACATTGGTGAACATCTTCATGTTGATCGTATCTTCTATACGACTCATTCTCGACCTTTCGGTCTTCTGTGTTCCGAGGCCATGTCTGTACATGCTAGGCTCGTCAAGTCAACCTAAGTGTTTGCATGTGTAAATCTGTCTTACACCCGTTGTATGTGAATGTTGGAATCTATCACACCCGATCATCACGTGGTGCTTCGAAACAACGAACTGTCGCAACGGCGCACAGTTAGGGGGAACACTTTCTTGAAATTATTATGAGGGATCATCTTATTTACTACCGCCGTTCTAAGTAAACAAGATGCAAAAACATGATAAACATCACATGCAATCAAATAATAGTGACATGATATGGCCAATATCATATAGCTTCTTTGATTTCCATCTTGGGGCTCCATGATCATCTTGTCACCGGCTTGACACCATGATCTCCATCATCGTGTCTCCATGAAGTTGCTCGCCAACTATTACTTCTACTACTATGGCTAACACGTTTAGCAATAAAGTAAAGTAATTTACATGGCGTTTCTCAATGACACGCAGGTCATACAAAAATAAAGACAACTCCTATGGCTCCTGCCGGTTGTCATACTCATTGACATGCAAGTCATGATTCCTATTACAAGAACATGATCTCATACATCACATATATATCATTCATCATTCATCACAACTTTGGCCATATCACATCACATGACACTTGCTGCAAAAACAAGTTAGACGTCCTCTAATTGTTGTTGCAAGTTTTACGTGGCTGCAATAGGGTTCTAACAAGAACGTTTTCTTACCTACGCCAAAACCACAACGTGAATTGTCAATTTCTATTTACCCTTCATAAGGACCCTGTTCATCGAATCCGATCCGACTAAAGTGGGAGAGACAGACACCCGCCAGCCACCTTATGCAACTAGTGCATGTTAGTCGGTGGAACCAGTCTCACGTAAGCGTACGTGTAAGGTTGGTCCGGGCCGCTTCATCCCACGATGCCGCCGAATCAAGATAAGACTAGTAACGGCAAGCAAATTGACAATATCGACGCCCACAACTACTTTGTGTTCTACTCGTGCATAGTAACTACGCATAGACCTAGCTCATGATGCCACTGTTGGGGAACGTTGCAGAAAACAAAAAAATCCTACGTTTCACCAAGATCAATCTATGGAGTCAACTAGCAACGAGAGGAGAATGCATCTACATACCCTTGTAGATCGCGAGCGAAAGCGTTCAAGAGAACGGAGATGATGGAGTCGTACTCGCCGTGATCCAAATCACCGATGACCAAGTGCCGAGCGGACGACACCTCCGCGTTCAACACACGTACGGAGCGGATGACGTCTCCTCCTTCTTGATCCAGCAAGGGGGAAGGAGAGGTTGATGAAGATCCAGCAGCACGACGGCGTGGTGGTGGATGCAGCAGTAATCGCAGCAGGGCTTCGCCGAGCTTCTGCGAGAGGGAGAGGTGTAGCAGGGGAGAGGGAGGCGCCAAGACTTGAGGTGTTGCTGCCCTCCCTCCCCCTTTTTATATAGGCCCCCTAGGGGGGTGCGCCGGCCCTAGGAGATGTGATCTCCTAGGGGGGCGGCGGCCAAGGGGGTGGAGTACCCCCCCAAGGCAAGTGGAGGCGCCCCCTCCCCTAGGGTTCCCAACCCTAGGCGCATGGGGGCCCAAGGGGGGGCGCACCAGCCCACCAGGGGCTTGTTCCCCTCCCCACTTCAGCCCATGGGGCCCTCCGGGATGGTGGCCCCATCCGGTGGACCCCCGAGACCCTTTCGGTGGTCCCGGTACAATACCGGTGACCCCCGAAACTCTCCCGATGGCCAAAACTGCACTTCCTATATATAATTCTTCACCTCCGGACCATTTCGGAACTCTTCGTGACGTCCGGGATCTCATCCGGGACTCCGAACAACTTTCGGGTTACTGCATACTCATATCTCTACAACCCTAGCGTCACCGAATCTTAAGTGTGTAGACCCTACGGGTTCGGGAGACATGTAGACATGACCGAGACGGCTCTCTGGTCAATAACCAACAACGGGATCTGGATACCCATGTTGGCTCCCACATGATCCTCGATGATCTCATCGGATGAACCACAATGTCGAGGACTTAATCAATCCCGTATACAATTCCCTTTGTCAATCGGTACGTTACTTGCCCGAGACTCGATCGTCGGTATCCCAATACCTCGTTCAGTCTCGTTACCGGCAAGTCACTTTACTCGTACCGTAATGCATGATCCCGTGATCAACCACTTGATCACATTGAGCTCATTATGATGATGCATTACCGAGTGGGCCCTGAGATACCTCTCCGTCATACGGAGTGACAAATCCCACTCTCGATTTGTGCCAACCCAACAGACACTTTCGGAGATACCTGTAATGTACCTTTATAGTCACCCAGTTACGTTGTGACGTTTGGCACACCCAAGGCATTCCTACGGTATCCGGGAGTTGCACAATCTCATGGTCTAAGGGAATGATACTTGACATTTAGAAAAGCTACAGCAAACGAACTACACGATCTTTGAGCTAAGCTTAGGATTGGGTCTTGTCCATCACATCATTCTCCTAATGATGTGATCCCGTTATCAATGACATCCAATGTCCATAGCCAGGAAACCATGACTATCTTTTGATCAACGAGCTAGTCAACTAGAGGCTCATTAGTGACGTGTTGTGGTCTATGTGCTCACACATGTATTACGATTTCCGGATAACACAATTATAGCATGAACAATAGACAATTATCATGAACAAAGAAATATAATAATAACCATTTTATTATTGCCTCTAGGGCATGTTTCCAACAAGAATTGTCAGTAAATAAAAGGTGTGAGACTGACGGTGCATTCCTGCACACTTTAATTCCCTCAATGCCACCAGCTTCTTCTTCATATTGCAATAGACTAGAAAGACCTTCTGCACAAAGGAGAAATAGATAGGGAGAAAGGGGGTCTCCCTGCCTAATTCCACTAGTAGGTATGAACATCTCAGTTTCTTGCGAATTGTACCTTACTTTGTATCTTACGGATCCAACGCAAGCCATCATCATTTCCACAAAACTTTCATGAAATCCCAACTTCAACATCATGTTCCTGAGAAACACCCATTCTACTCGATCATATGCTTTATGCATATCCAACTTGACTGCACATAGACCTGACCGGCCCGCTCTTTTATTTTTTATTTTATGAATATATTCATAAGCGACGAGAATGTTATCAGTAATGAGCCTCCTAGGAACAAAGGCACTTTGGGTTGGAGAAATAATATCAGGAAGAATTGCTTTCAACCGAGCAGCAAGCATCTTTGATATAATCTTGTACAAAACATTGCAAAGGCTAATGGGTCTGAACTGAGTTACCATCTCTGGAGAGTCAACTTTGGGAATCAAAACAATCGTTGTATCATTCCATTCAGCTAGGATCTGCCTTGAATTAATTGCAATAAGAACTTCTTGGGTTATCTCCTCCCCTAATATATGCCAGTATTTTTTGAAAAAGACTGCATGGAGGCCATCAGGCCCTGGTGCCTTAAGATCACCGATGCTAAAAACAGCTTTACGAACATCATCCGGAGTATAAGGAGCTAATAACATGTTGTTCGTCTGAGCTGTAACTTTAGAATTGACCTTAGAAAGAATAGATGGATCGGTGTACTGTACCTCTGACGTAAAAAGGTTGGAGAAGTAACTCTAAATATGTGGATTTAGTTCCGTTGTACCTTCCATCCAATTTCCATCCGAGTCTTTCAACTTTTTGATAAAATTTCTTTTTCTCCTTGCCGAAGCATAGGCTTGAAAGAAGCCCGTATTTCTATCACCATTTTCAGCCACGAAATACGTGACATTTGCATCATATGAATTTCTTCAAGTTTTAGTAGGTATTCAATCAGCTCTGAAAGTTGTTTGCGCGCTTCTTCACTGTTGTCATTAATTGGGCCTCTCATCACCCCTCTCAAGATCACGCTGCGCCTTACAGAGGCGCTGTTTAGGTTTCTTCAAAACCCTCTGGTCCCAATCGTGGAACATTGCATGCATGCGATTTAACTTCTCATAAACCGAATTGGCTGTAGGGTCCGATCCTACTTTCTGCCAAGCGTCCATTACAGTATCATTGAACTTTGCTTCTCGCAACCACCTCGACTCAAATCTCAATGGTCTTGCATCGCCATGAACGGGCATAGTATAGTGTTCAGTGTTGACCAACAATGGTCTATGATCCGAGTAGTTGTACTGTAAGTTTTCCAAAACTGCCATGGGGAAAAGATTCACCCATGCTTCATTCACCAAACCCCTGTCTAGTCATTCTCGGATCCGTCCTCGATGCCATGTGAATTTATCACCCAAAAAACCCATATCCCTTAGCTCACAATCATCAATAGCATTTTGAAATGCATGCATATACTGTTGTGGGCCTGGATTCCCACCCTCTTTTTCGTGTAGAGATTGAATTTCATTTAAGTCCCCAATCAGCAACCAGGGAAGATTGTGAGCATGATGAAGATGGCGCATGCGATCCCAGGTTTTGTACTTGTTTTCCCATCTAAATTCACCATACATGCCCGTAAGTCTCCACAGCAAGCTATTTGAGTCTTCCACTGTCACGTCTATATACATCAGATCTAGGTTCAGTCGCTGCACTTTGATTTCCTTTTTCCAAAACAAGATCAGTCCTCCCTTTCTACCATCTCTAGGGCACACAAACTTTTGGTCCATGTACAATCTCTTTCTTAAACACTCCGATGGATAACTTTCAAGATGTGTCTCTGACAAAAACATCACCTCGGGGTTGCATGCTCGCTGGACATCCAGTAGAGCTCGAACGGCCGCGGCGTTCCCAAGCCCGCGACAATTCCAACTCAAGACTTTCATGACGACCGGTCAGCCTGCGACGAGGAGACCGTACACCCGGTATTCGACAAAGAAGAAACTCTCGGTCGGCGCAGCCGCCGGAGGACAGCAGATCTCCACTTTACAGCGGTGATTAACAAAGAGGACTCACGGTCAGCGCAGCCGCCGGAGGACATCAAACCGTAGCTTCGTCTGCTAGGGGACAGAAAACTGAGAAGAGAGTACCTCGTCAGTACATCAAGCTAGCCTCACGAGAAGGCCACAGCCCACAGGATCAGCGGCCGCCGGCGGCGGCGGCGACGCGCTAAACCTAATCGCCAGGAACTTTGCTTCCGGAAAAAAAGCTTCCTTCCTCACTTTGAGTCGAGCATCTTAACGCCAGTGGCAGCTGTTACAGTTTTCAACGCCATTGGCAAGCGACCACGAGCAATTTGGTCGGAAGGAATTGGCGGTGTTCCACGTACGTGTGTGTGCCAGCTCGCTCGTTTCAGATGACAGTCAGCAACAAAATACTGACTGTACGGGCGGCAATACCTAATGTTTAACTCATTATCTCCTAACAGAGGGATGATTAAATTTGCAGGGCTGTAACAAGACAATCCACCGTCTCCTACCTCAATCCTCACGTAGTATGCTCGTTTCGCACGAAGGTCGGTAATACCTAAAGTTTACCTCGTCTCCAAACGAGATGATTAGACTGCATCCAAAAGTTTTCCTTGCATCCAACAAAGTACCGACGGTACACGTATTTTCTACCGATGATATGATATGATTAGAAAATACAGCGGTCTTGGGCGTGCGTCTACGCGCGTGGATACGCTACGCCGCCGGCCCGTTGAACCGATCGGTGGAGCAATTGACCGACCGAAACCGTTGCCGTCCGGACTAATTAAAAATAACTGCGAAGTGGAGAGCAAGGGGAGAAAGTACAGGCCGTTCCAAATGGTACAGCTCAGGGTTACGCGCAGAAAATGAGCCCCGGATCGCGACGTCGTTCGCCGCTAAAATAAGCCGCGCTGTGCAATCAGGAGCCTCGTCAGTCCCAAAGAGAAGGACGAACAATTTTTTTTTAAAAGTGATGAGTGTTAGAGAGAGAAAGGAAGGGCGGCCTGGATCCAGCTACAGTCAGGGTCCAACAACCGTCAGAGGCCGTGCGTGCGTGCGTCCTTGAGTATCATCCTGGCCATGCGTGCCGTCCTTCCTCCCCCTGCCGTTGCAGCCGCAGGCCAGCAGCGTGCAGCCACGAGACAAACCAAGATAAGATAACTAGTACTCCCAGCATTGCATTGGCAATGAAAAATGTTTCGGTTTCAGCTGCCGGTAGTAGTAATTTTTTTTGAGAGGAAGTAGTAATTATTACTGGTGGTAACAGCCGGCGGGTCAAGTCAATTGGAGATGTGCCGAGGAAGGCAGAGCAGAAGCGCGCAAAAAAAAAAAAGCATAGTACGTACGAACGACAAGCGGGACAGCACGGGCGGGCGGGCGGGGGCTCCTCGCTCGCTCCGGTTACCGCGTCCTGGCGTGACGGAGACCCCCAGTCCACCCAAACCCGTCGCCGCCCCCGACGGTACTACAGAGAGAATAGAAAAACTGCAAAGCTCCACCGATCCGGCTCCGTTTCCCCCCTTTTCCACGTGAGGCGCACGCACGTCTCGTCCCGTCCCGCATCGCCCCGCCCAATCAATCATCCGCGCCGGGCGAGACCGACCGAGTGAAAAAGTCCGTGCGGGACGAGACGCCGCCGGCCCGGCCCGGCCCGCCCCGCCCCCCGCCCTCGCCCTCGCCGTAAATATAAAAGTCGTAGCCCCCTCCCCCTCCCCCTCCTCACGCACCGCACCACCACCCTCCCCGTCCCGTTCCGTTCGGTTCGGTCCGTATAACCGCGCCCCCCGCATCTCCTCTCGCCCCGCCCCCGCCCCCGCACCGCGTCTCGCCCATAACTACTCCTCCGCATCGCTGTTTTTTCCTCCCCTCTCCGCCCTACCCTCCCCTCTCTCTCCTCGAGCCGCATCCCACCCGACTGCCTGCCCGGGGGGTCCTGCAGCGGCCGCCAATCCCGCCCCATCCAATCTCCCCGCCCGGCCCCTCCGCCGCCCTGATCTCGTCGCCGTCCGAGGTGCCGGGGCCGACAGCGCTCCGGGTGCCGCAGTGCCCTCCCTCGCCGGCGTTCGTCTCCGTCGCCCGGTTCCGCCCGCCCGCCCGCCCGCTGCGGCCGCGTCGGCGACCTGCGACGGTGGCGCGGGAACAGCACGCGCGTCCGCGATGGCCACGGCCTGAGGTGCGATTCCTGCCCGCCCCACCCGCCGGCGGCGTGCTCTGCTTGTACCCGGCCCTTATATTGTTTATAATACTGTTTGTTGCCACAAATACGGTTGTATTATTTTCTCTCCGTCGATTTTTTTTTCACGATTCTGTTTCTCTCCTTGTAATGGCCGGTGACGAATAGCCGGTAGGATTGGCGGTCATTGGTTAGCGCTGCCCAAAGCGAGTTTCAGTGGATCGACGACATCGGTGGCGACAAAACCGATCAGATTTGTGCTAGTGCTATTTACAGTTGGCGTTAGTTTTTAATCCAGCGCGCTTTTCGCTACTCAACTACTAGATCTTATTAACTGCTCAATACCCTTGTAAGCTATGGATATCCCTATCAAACCGATAATTTTGCGTATGCTCGCCACCTCGCTGCTGTACCGAATTGGTAGACGCTCTTAAATGAATTCAACAATGATCCACAAGCTGTGCATATCTGTTACCCTTTTTGAAAAAAAAAAAATCTGTTTATGTACTTGTGATACCATTTCTTATGGTTCACCTGCAAGAAACACACAAATAGATATGACGGTCGTTAGCCCAGATGTAATTTATTTTCCAGCATGATTTTCTAGATTTGTTTGTCCTTCTCTCTGTTGGTATCGTGGAATGGTATCAGGGTGAATAGATGGGGCCTGTTGTGTTGGGTTTTTCCAATTTTCGGAGGGCTGATGCTTTACTAGTTCCGGGTTATATTTGTTTTGTGTAAGACTGGAATCGTTCTGCTTATTTGCCTATGTATGTTGAAGGGGTCATTTTAGATATTTGCGGGTTATGAGCCTTTTCTCGACAATATAGAAAAAGCCTTTTCTTGACAAAATAGGAAAATCTTTTGTATGGTGGACTGAGTTAGATTTTGGGTCGAATCCATTCTCCGATGACAAGGTACAATGACATGTTACTCATACATCCTTGCAGGTTGTAGCCTTTAGTTATTAATAATTTAGGTCAATACGTACTCACATGCTTAGCTTGATATCATATAATTGAGATTGTCTTTTACTCAATGTGTGTTAAATTTGGATTTAGTTTGATATTATGGCCATGTTATTCGTATGAGTAGTCAGTAATCTTCTGTTTATTCCCTGCTGTTTTGTTATTCTGTATTCACGATGGACCATTTTGCCAAACTTCTAATGTTCATCTGCATTTGTAGTCTGGTAAGGTTATTTTGTTGGTTTGGAAACATATATTCATATATGCGACCTTTTTTGATTGATTGAGCTAAGTGATGTTTGTGGAGTTCTCTTGCAAGTTTGTTTTTTATGTACACAAATGCAAATTTCCTGATATACATGGATGCCACTTTCAGTTATACCTGAATTTTCATTTCTAAAATAGTACTCTTATCCGAGTAGAATTCCTGCTGACATAACTTTGATCTGTTGCAGATTGAGGATGCGTACAGAGGGGTTGGACTCTTGTCGATAGGTTCCCTCCCTGTTGAAATATTGTTGTAGATTCTTACGGAATGTTGGAGGGTCAATCTTGCCTGATCTCGAGGTCACTGCCCAGCTCCTGCGAACAGGAATCCAGATTAGCTTATATGACTTACCACCTCCTTGAGATCACAAGGACTAAGCGCCCATCCGGGGTCCTGGCTATTGAACAGGATGGAATTGCTGTGGCGGCAGTGCTGGCAAAGCGGCCTAAGTCTGAGGATAGCCATGATGCTGTGCCGGTAGACTGTCAAGGTGGTAATCAGGGCTATTCTGATTCAAGCACACTGATAAGTTCTATTGGCAGAGATAATTCAATCAATTGTCTAGCCCGCTGCTCTCGGTCTGATTATGGCTCCATTGCATCACTGAGCCGGAACTTCCGTTCCCTTGTCCGTGATGGTGGTCTGTACAGAGAAAGGCGGAGGTTAGGGATTGCAGAACACTGGGTGTATTTCTCCTGCAATGTGCAGGAGTGGGAGGCATATGACCCATACCGTGAACGGTGGATGACGCTCCCAAGGATGCCACCTAATGAGTGTTTCATGTGCTCAGACAAGGAGTCACTAGCTGTCGGCACTGAACTTCTGGTGTTTGGCAAGGAGATTCTATCACATATTGTTCTTAGCTATAGCATCCTGACCAACTCATGGTCAAGAGGCGTTGAAATGAATGCCCCTAGATGTTTGTTTGGTTCGGCTAGTTTTGGAGAGAAGGCAATTATAGCTGGTGGGATGGATTGTTTTGGGAATGTGCTTAGTTCTGCTGAGCTGTACAACTCTGAAACTAAAAGTTGGATTACACTTCCGAGCATGAACAAGCGTAGGAGAATGTGTTCTGGAGTCTTCATGGATGGCAAGTTTTATGTTATTGGTGGAATGGCCAGTAACACGGAGGTGCTGACATGCGGAGAAGAGTATGATTTAGAGAAGGGTACCTGGAGGTTGATAGAGAACATGTCAGAGGGGCTCAATGGTGCCAGTGGTGCTCCTCCCCTTGTTGCTGTAGTTGACAATGAGCTATATGCGGCTCAATATGCAGGAAAACTAGTAAGGAAGTATAATAAAAGGGACAACACATGGACAACTCTTGGGGAGTTACCAGAGCGCCCAGAAGCTGTGAATGGCTGGGGCATTGCATTCCGAGGATGCGGAGAGCGGCTCCTGGTGATTGGTGGACCAAGAGTGCTGGGCGGCGGGATGATTGAACTCCATTCGTGGATCCCAAGGGAGGGCCCCTTGCAATGGAACATGATCGGAAGCAAACCTTCTGGCAACTTTGTTTATAACTGTGCTGTCATGGGGTGCTGATTTCTGCGCCACCACCCACCCGTCGAACATACTTGTCAACAAGAAAGATTTGTGATATTGGTTTCGCAAATGCGCATAAAAGCACTGATTCTGCCTGATTGGTAATCTCTGCCTTCTTTTCTTTTTTTCCTTCTCCTCTGGACATTTCAGATTTTACTCCGATGTTCCATAGAGTAGTCAGTCACATCCTTCCTTGTATTCGTTAACAGTTACACTGTTGGGTCTCTGTTTTCCGTGCATTTGGTTTCCAGTTGGGAATTTGTACCTGGTCTGGTCCGTATACTCTGTCGAACTGAGAATTTCGTGAGATGGATGCATCTAGGTGACAAATTGTAATTGATGTAGCCTTGCATCTGGACAAAATTGTATTGGACTCTGAATTGTCCCAGCTTCATAGTGCCCCTGTGCAAAATGCCTGTTAACAAAAACAACACTAGTTATAAATGTATCGTGAAATGGTTTACATTTCCCTGGGACTGCTCGTTGATATATTCAAGAACCGATCATACATTCATTTGCAAAACATTCAACCTGGCGCTGCTTCATCGTTACGTAATATGCTTTGTCGACACCATAACCACCCACATGTAACTTTACACTACTGGTTGCGCTTTTGCCCGAATCCTGGTGCCAAGTCAAAACGACATTGGGCATAATTAAAGTTCCTTGAAGGATGCTCAACCATTTCAGATGAAACATCAAGACACACAGCACTAATCGGGCAAACAAAGTCGATATTTTGCACCGAGCTGTCCATGTCTCTAGTAGCATGGGCACTTCGATGCGAGCCCTGGTGACACTTGATGCCGCGGCCGCTGCTGGGTGGAGGAGGGAGCTCCTCCGAAGTCGCCCCGCTTTACGTCTCAGCGCGCTCGGGATTCCACGCTAACTAACTAGGCTCCGCTTAGCCTACGGGGGATATTGTTATCATCTAGGGTGGGCAGGTGCCCACTTCTATATTAAGAGGGAAAAGAATCCGAGAGACGACAAGCGAACGCGGGGGCTAATCAGTGTGTGTGGGTCGCTGTCCGCTCCGTGCTTTAGCGTCGTGGAAATCGGAAAAAAGGGCCACGCTTCGCTGTCGAGTTGTTGCGTGCATCCTGTGCGCGATTAGGCTCTCGTTTCCGCCGATCATCTCGCCGCATTATCCCCTGCGCCACTGTGTTTTCTGCGGTGGCTTTGGGATGGATGTTTTCGTTCGGTTGCGATGGGATTGCCCTCCTTTTCGTTCAGCCCTGATGGGATTCTTGTCGGGTTGCTTGCCCTCTTTTTTGGTTTTTATTATTAGGCCTCTGGCTGGTAGATTTGAGGATCTTGTTTATCAAGTGGCTTGGATTGGCTGATGGATCTGATAATTTTCTTTATCAATTGGCTAGGGTATCTAAGGCGTGTACCCTCCTGTAGAGGATTAGGAGAAATATCTGGCAGACACTCAGTGGGACGTCATCTAGAACACCCACTCTATCCAAACGGGAATGTCAGGAAGGAAATCACGCCAGAGCCTTTGCCTCCGCAGATGTCATGTCTTGTATAAGTTTTTTTTTTGAGACAATCTTGGATAAGTTTAGAGTATGTACTATGGCAGCACTGTTTGCTAGCTCCGAGTTTTCAACGGCCCAGAGCAGAGCAGACCAGAAGAGAGAATGGTGTGATCTGATTCTTTTGTGGTTTCTCTAGGCAGCCATTTGTTGTTCCTCAGTCATCTGCTTCGCTCACCTAAAAAAAGGTTATCTGCTTCGTCAGCTTCGCCGTCAGGTTTCCCGAATCCAATCATTGTGCTCACCGCTAAACCGGATGATGATTGGCAAATCGATCATGGCCTGATGGCGTTGGTTATCCCGTCGATTTCTTGGTATTCCGGCGACGCCGCGGTTGTTGCATCATGCATGCACCCCTGTTATCGGAGGACGAACTACGCGTCCACGCCAGGGCGGCGGGCTGAGCTCGTAGGCCACCTCTCGCTCTGCTTCTTTTGTTAGAGCAAAAGCAGGCCCGGTTTTGTTTCTTGATAATCCATTAAAACAAATGGAGAAGCGGTTTCGGCAAAAGGACAGTGAGATATGCCTATATGCCTATACGTGCGCCTATACGTGCGCTGAGGGCAGGGTGGTTGTTGATCTGAAAAGAGACTGCCGACCGACGATTGGGTCGAGGGAGTCCAGCTGCATGTAGTTTCCTTGCTACTACTCCTACTATCTTGTACCGTCCTCGCGGTACGGCGGTGCAGCCTGCAGGCACCCGTGGGCACTTGGTCCCGTCGAGAAGGCGAGTAGAGCCAGCCGCACTTTCAGCCGGCAGAAGGATACGCAAGGTGGCGGCGAGCGAGTGACAGCGGGGTGAACCGTGAGCCCGTGAACGTACCCTGCCAACGCCAACGTATGGAGGATGCTTCGTGCTGGCAGCGAAGATACGCGCGGGTGTTGTGTTGCATGCACGCACGGCCACAGCCCACAGGCCCACGCCCAGTCACAGTGTGCTGCATGTTGCGGTGCCTGGCACGACGACGAGTGCAAAAGCCGGGCGCTGAGCGAGCACCAGAAATGGGAGGTCCGGAGCTGGACCGCGCGCACGGTTTGACAGAGCGGGCGTAGAGTGGGACGCGTCGTGCTCCGGGCATCGATACCGGCGCCCGCGGGTTGCAACTTCCGGCGTGCCCTCGTTGAATGATCGCGTCGTACGCGAGAGTGGCTGACGGCTCCCATAGTCCCATGTTCATTGCGCGCGCCGTCGGTTTCAAAGAAACGATTTTTTCTGGTTGCGCTCTCCCTGCAGCAAAAAACGACGTTTCTTTCCCGCAGCAGCAGCGGCGCGACTGCTCGTGCGCGGGCAGGGCGGCAGACGTCTGTTTATACCGTACCTCAAGATTGTTTGGTGTTTTTGTTCTCCTCGCGGAGTTTCAAAAGAACAGTCCTACGCGGACGACCAAATTCAGACGATTTGTGCAGGACGGTTAAATCCAGCCTTGGAATCTCATCCTCTTTGATGTACAATGGTACTATCTCGCAAATTTGCTCCGGCATATTTTCACAAACAAGGGAGCGGTCCGCAGACACTGATGTCGAAGGACGCTATCCAACACCGCCCACATATATTTCAACCACTGTTGAAACAAAATGGATGAAATTCATGTAAACCGGACGGATTTTCATATAAATCGAAAGAGATTCATGCAAACATGGCGGGTTTCATAAAAACATGACGAAATTCATTACATTTCAGACACACTTCAACTAAAGGCGGAGCTTGTCCAACTCTCGAGGTATAATTTCGGACACACTTCTATTCTAAACCTAATCTAAATGATCGCCGACGCCCGTTTCCCTTGTCCGGCCATGAGCCCCGAGAACTGAAGCTCCGGCACTTGCCTTTGCCTTCTTCAGTTCACCCTGGGCGCTTTCTAGCTCTGCCTCGCAGCCTTCGCCACCACAGCTTGAGCGACTAGTCGGCCGTCGATTATCAGGCCGCCAAGCTTGGCTTCAGGCGGAGGGGAAAAGCAGTGGACTGATATGTTTAAAATGAATCCTTATACTAAGTATATGAAAGATATTGTTACAAATAAAAGAAAGATATTGAAAGCTGAGATTTCCATCATGCTTGCTAATTATACTTTTAAGGGTGGAATACCTAAGAAACTTGAAGATCTAGGAGTACTAACTATATCATGACCCATTAAAAGAAACTATTTTAAAACTGTTTTATGTGATCTTGAAGTCGGTGTTAGTGTTATGTCTCTCTCTTTATATCGTAGACTTGATTTGAATAAGTTGACACCTACTGAAATATTTTTGTAAATGGCTAATAAATCAACCGCTATATCTGTCGGTATTTGTGAGGATGTGCCTGTTGTGGTTGCGAACATTACTATTTTAACGGACTTTGTTATTCTTGATATTCCCGAGGACGATAGTATGTCTATTATTCTTGGTATACCCTTTTTGAATACTGCAGGAGCTGTTATTGATTGCAACAAGGGCAATGTCACTTTTCATGTTAATGATAATGAGCATACGGTACACTTTCGAGGAAACAACCTCAAGTCCACAGTATCAATTTTATTGAAAAAACTTCAACAATTACTATTGGAGGTTTTAAATTTTCTCTTCCTACTGTCAAGAAGAAATATGATATTCTTATTGTTGGGGATGTGCATATCCCCGTTGAGATAACCTAGTGTTATTCGAAAAGAGTTTGTTAACAAGACTTGATCAACCTTATTAGTGGATTTTTTTTTTGATGAGCATGAGATGGATAAAGTTAGAAAGCACAACTCTCTGTATCCTCCTTTTACTTTAAGTTATTTATATTAAATAAAGTAAAAATAGTATTTTCTGTCTGTTTTCTAAATTATCCTTGCAATAAAAAATACTCCGAAAATAAAAGTTCTCCAAATGCCTTGAAAATTTAATATGATTTTTTAGAATATTTAAGAATTATTGGCATTGAGAACACACCAGGGGGACCTACCATGTGCCCACGAGGGTGGAGGACGCGCCCACCCCCCTGGGGCGCGCTCCCCTGCCTCGTGGACCCCACGTGGCCTCCTCCACTTATTCTTACACCCACACACTTCGTCTTCCTCCAGAAAAATCATCCACCAGCTCAAACCCGAGTTCTAGCTCATCTTGCTGTCATTTTCGATCTCCTAACTCAAAGCTCCATTCACAAAACTGCTTTGGGGGATTGTTCTTCGGTATGTGACTACTCCAATGGTCCAATTAGTTTTTGTTCTAGTGCTTTATTTATGGCAAATTTTTGCTGCTTAGGTGACCCTGTTCTTGAGCTTGCATGTCAAATTTATATGATCAAAAGTAGTTTTATTGCATGATATGACCTCTAGGCACTTGTGGGAGTAGTTGCTATCAATCTTGTTGAGTTTCGTTCACTTTTATTTTGAATCACTAAAAATTTCAGAAATTTTTCAGAGAAAGAAAATGATAAAGAGATTGTTGAGGGGCTCTTCGAGCCGAAGCTCGAAGGATAAGCAAAGTGAAGAGAATAAGACGCCCAAATATAATCTCACTCGCACTGCGGAGGTTCGGCCGTGCGAATGGCCTTGTGATGAGTTCTTGAGAGCAGCCGGGATTTATGATGACTTATATTATTTGGCTGAGAATGCAGGTCTCGTCGGTTTCCTCCGCGACCAGTGCGAACAGTATCTCCTCCTCACTAATTTTTTCGTGCAATTTTTTACTTTCATGCTAAGAAATCATCACCTTCAATGGAATTTCATTTATATGATGCGGTTAACGAGATGTCACTATATGAGTTTTGTCGGGTCTGTAAGATACCCTTTGCGGGCAGCATAGAGGAACCACATCCTAATGATGTGGAGGGGTTTATTGATATGATTGCTGTAGGGAAAACAATGAAGGTTTCCGATGCAAGAATTACTAGCATACATTTTTCTGTTCTACGTTACTTTGCAATATTTGCTAATAGATACTTAATTGGTCGCGGGAACAGTGGAAACCTTAGTGCCCCTGATATTGTTATTTTGCGCTATGCCTTGTTTCGTGATACCACTTTCATTTTAGGCGCCATTGTTGCTAAAGGTTAAATCTGAACCGTACAAAGGGTCCCGTCTTTGGAGGCATCTTTGCCTCGCGCCTTGCTGCACACTTTAACATACCTACTAGTTGCTGGGGCGCCACCCGGTGGCGCCTCTTGAGGTGGGATTGTGCGCACTAATCAAGTTATCGTGTATGTTAACATGCATGTATGGCAATAGACATGATTGTGCACTCTAATTTTGTCTACAACATGGCAGCTAGTTGGTTTTTTAATCTAGGCTTAGTTGTGCATGTTTGGCCTCTTCAAACTTCCCAAATATGCAACACTTATATTAGGGTGGCTGGTTGGTTCTGATATTTTGAAATGGCCAATAGTCGCTGATTTCAGATAAACAAGGCAGGAAGTCAGAATATGAATTTAGAAATGACATGTGACATTCATATAAGAGACCTTCATTGCAGTCACAACGTGAAGCCGACAGATAATTATAAAGAGGATTTCAAGTCCCAATCATAACAAGCAAAATGAGTTGAGACCTTTGCTCCTACATACCTAAGAAGCATATGTAAATAGAAATCATGGGCCATCTCACTGACTACAGAGGAGCGACAGCCCTACAAGAGTCGACAGTACAAGTGTACAACGATGCACCCGGGGACAATCTATATAGAAGAACCAAAGCAGAATTAAATTATTACCCAAAGATAGCACCTAGTGATAGGATGCTTTAGGCTTGAGTATGCAGAACTAATATGTGTGTGTGCCTGTGTGAGAGCAGGTGCAGCATACAATTTCCCTCTGCTCCAGATAAGCTTGTCTTAACTTTCTTAGATTGGATTGCAGCTTAGATACTTTGGCTTTATAAGCGACCAATTCTCCTCTTTTTGAGATGCCTACATAAGAAGATCAGTTAATGTGTATAAAGCAAGAAACCATGAAATCATCGAAACTGTCAAGTATAAAAAAAAGAGTTGTCAGTGTGCTCCTCGCAAAGAAGCTTACAAGGCTTATATCATTAATTTATCTATTTATCTTTGTTAATTTGTGCAATCAATTTTTTACTAAGTTTAAATGATTATGTGCATACTATACTTCGATGCATTCCATCTATTTAAATATATCAAAATACAGAATGTGGAAAAAATTACCAGAGCATCTACTTTTGCAAATGAGAATAACCTTCCCTGATCCATTAAGCAAAGACTCGCATCATCCACTGCATTTTGACCATTTACTTGGATCTTCAAACAACCAAAGAGAAACTTAGTTAAACTGTGACACTATGAGTGCAAAAATGAACATCTTCCTACCTTAATTTAGCAGGCATGATAATTTTACCAATAAGCATAGTTCCTACTTAATACATTCTGTTGCAGACTTTACAGTGTGCTAATAATATCAAATGACTAATTTTGCTTTTTGCCACTACCCAAAGCCGTGTGCCTAGTAGAAAGTGAAGGAAATATGCCCTAGAGGCAATAATAAAGTTATTATTTATTTCCTTATTTCATGATAAATGTTTATTATTCATTTTAGAATTGTATTAACCGGAAACATAATACATGTGTGAATACATAGACAAACAAAGTGTCACTAGTATGCCTCTACTTGACTAGCTCGTTAATCAAAGATGATTATGTTTTCTAACCATAGACATGTGTTGTCATTTGATTAACGGGATCACATCATTAGGAGAATGATGTGATTGACATGACCCATTCCATTAGCTTAGCACCCGATCGTTTAGTATGTTGCTATTGCTTTCTTCATGACTTATACATGTTCCTATGACTATGAGATTATGCAACTCCCGTTTGCCGGAGGAACACTTTGTGTGCTACCAAACGTCACAACGTAACTGGGTGATTATAAAGGAGCTCTACAGGTGTCTCCAAAGGTACATGTTGGGTTGGTGTATTTCGAGATTAGGATTTGTCACTCCGATTGTCGGAGAGGTATCTCTGGGCCCTCTCGGTAATGCATATCACATAAGCCTTGCAAGCATTGCAACTAATGAGTTATTTGCGAGATGATATATTATGGAACGAGTAAAGAGACTTGCCGGTAACGAGATTGAACTAGGTATTGAGATACCGACGATCGAATCTCGGGCAAGTAACATACCGATGACAAAGGGAACAACGTATGTTGTTATGCGGTCTGACCGATAAAGATCTTCGTAGAATATGTGGGAGCCAATATGAGCATCCAGGTTCCGCTATTGGTTATTGACCGAAGACGTGTCTCGGTCATGTCTACATTGTTCTCGAACCCGTAGGGTCCGCACGCTTAAGGTTTCGATGATAGTTATATTATGAGTTTATGAGTTTTGATGTACCGAAGGAGTTCAGAGTCCCGGATGAGATTGGGGACATGACGAGGAGTCTCAAAATGGTCGAGACGTAAAGATCGATATATTGGACGACTATATTCGGACATCGGAAAGGTTCCGAGTGATTCAGATATTTTCGGAGGTACCGGGGAGTTACGGGAATACGAGGAAGAAGCAATGGGCCTTAATGGGCCTTAGTGGGAAGGACCAGGAGGTGGCGCGCGCCCCTCCCATGCCCAGTCCGAATTGGACAAGGGGTTTGGGGCGCGGCCCCTCTCTCCCTTCCTTCCCCTCTTCCCCCCTTTCCCCCCTTCTCCTAGTTGGACTAGGAAAGGATGAAACCTACTCCAACTAGGAGTAGGAATCCTACTCCTTGGCGCGCCCTTCCTAGGGCCGGCCTCCTCCCCCTTGCTCCTTTATATACGGGGGCAGGGGGGCACCTCTAAACACACAAGTTGATCTTTAAGATCGTTCTCTTAGCCGTGTGCGGTGCCCCCCTCCACCATAGTCCTTGATAATATTGTAGTGGTGCTTAGGCGAAGCCCTGCGACAGTAGAACATCAAGATCGTCACCACGCCATCGTGCTGACGGAACTCTTCCCCGGCACTTTGCTGGATCAGAGTCCGGGGATCTTCATCGAGCTGAACATGTGCTAGAACTCGGAGGTGGCGTAGTTTCGGTGCTTGATCAGTCGGGCCGTGAAGACGTACGACTACATTAACCGCGTTGTCATAACGCTTCCGCTGTCGGTCTACGAGGGTACGTAGATTACACTCTCCCCTCTCGTTGCTATGCATCACCATGATCTTGCGTGTGCGTAGGAATTTTTTTTAAATTACTATGTTTCCCAACAGAAAGAACATTTTATTTTAGTAGAGCAATGAAGAAAATGCACCCATAACTTATGTCAGGTTAATATGACTGGGTGAGCTATACGCCCGAGGCATGGTTCTAGAAAAACTTGGACCTAAATGTAATAATGTTTCTTTCGTCACCTAAGTATGTAAATGTATAATCAGAAAGAGAAGATTGTCTCGAAATGAATCAAGTAAACAAAATAGGTCTCAATGGAAACAAAAGGACATAGAAATGTATCTATGAGAGTGATGATGATTCTCATTTTTATTATGTGTATGTCAATATCCCTACTAATTGAGAAACAGTATAACGGAACGAGCTAGGAGCCTTCACGGCGCTTTGCCATCGCTAACCGTCCGATCAGTTCTAATTGGATGTCCTGATGTTTCTCTTGGGCCACTGCTCCGTGGAGCTATCTAGGCCAGCTGTCATTGTTCGGGCCAAGAGTGCTTATTGGGCTGGCAGGTGCGTGCCTTTAAACCGTGATCCTAGCCCAAAAGGTAGGTGTACGCGTTCATCTCAACGGTTGTGAGCATTGCTCGTGCTTTAGGCCCTCTTTGGAGTCTCTCCGCTCCACGGAGTTGGGAAGTTTGGTTTTGGCAGCTCAGTCAAAATATGCTGCACTATGGTCCGCTCCGGGAGCGGAGTTACAGGAGTGGAGAGGAACCAAACACTTCCTTAGTCTCTGGACTTTTGATTCTTAAAAAAAGTCTCTGAACTTTTTTTATACAAGAACTTATTTGTCCCACCTGTTGAGCTAAATTGTGAGATTCTTGATCACTACTTTTATGTCTACCCGCTGGGCTAAATTGTGAGATTCTTGATCACTATATTTTGGGGTTAATGACCATCAAAAAATATATTTGGGGTTAATGTGTGATGCACATGCGGACATTCCTAGCCTTTGGGGTTAAGTCAGGCATGGTATGAAGTATCAGTATATATATTATCTGCAAATCAACTGTGGATAATTCGTTGGTCATGTCCGTATGCTTCTTTCGTGGTGGCGTTGACATAATCAATTTCTTCATTTTTGTGTCTCTCAGTTGGTGAGGTTGGGATGCCTGTCTCATGTATATATAAATTAAGAAACAGTATAACGGTACAGAAAATCTCTCATTATGTGAATAATTAAGTTATCCTTTATGTAACTTTATTTTCTTGAAGTTTTTTCAAATATTTACACAATATTCCAAAAAATATATACGGGCGCAGCAACGCGCGCAATCATAATCTAGTGAATAACATATAGTACAATTAGTAGGAGTGCAAAATTTTGCGTCAACAACAATGATTTGCCTGTAGAGAATCTGACCAGATTCAGTAACCTAATTAATTTTCTCGAGGCAAAGTTCAGGTATTATCTAGCAGGTATTTAGGCTCTATTGCACCATTTTCATTGGGTGATTATAATATAACAACTATTATCTAACAGCAAGAAACGATTTTTTTGCTAAACCTAATTAAAGTGCACAAAGAGTAATCGTGATTGGGGCCATCAAAGTTCAACTACGTGTTTTGCTTTTGCAAGTAAGAACTTCGAGCCAAAGCAAGGAAGAGAAATATCTTAACGGAATAAGAGTCGGCCAACATACTATAAGAAGCTAAAATAACTGGAAAATACTGCATTCCCTGAAAGTTCATTACCATCATCATACAGATGAGAACAAATACCTGAGCACTCAACTGGTGAGTGCAATAATCCTACCAGGAGAAAAAAAAGACCTTCCCTGATCCATTAAACAAAGACTCGCATCATCCACTGCATTTTGACCGTTTACTTGGATCTTCAAACAACCAAAGAAAAACTTAGCTAAACTGTCACACTATGAATGCAAAAATGAACATCTTCCTACCTTAATTTAGCAAACATGATAATTTTACAATAAGCATTAGTGATCACATCTAAAGCTAATACCAAGATACCAATATCATGCATGGTAGCACATAGCTCAACTTGAGGTCAACATGGTTCCATTGTAGCAATAGAAACAACAGCCTATATAGTTCAATCACTTTACAAAAATTAATTAAATATTTGATTTCTATAGTCATAAAAATCATGTGTACATGTATACAGAACAGACATGACCTTGCTGGGGTTGCAAAAAGACTAACCAAAGAAGGGGTAGAAAAATATATGAAGAAAAACTTGCAAAGGAAGAGAAGCAGCGGCATGAAAATCAACACCTAACGGATGAAGCCATGGAATAGGCATATGCAGTTGGTGGCATCCCCAGCGGCTCCCGCCCGGTTGAACGGCTACCTCGACGGTGTTCCCGAACTCTTCCAAAAGCTTGTCCGGCAGCGTATCCCCAGTTACTCCATGGTTAGAGATCCCTTAACATCATCGCACACCTCCTCCTGCAGCTGACCGCGTCACCCAACCACCACATTGACGCCTAGGTTTGCAGAAAACACCAGTTTATGATTTTTTTTCCAGAAATCACTGATTCTCAGCATAATATTTTGCAGAAAACATTGATCGGTCCTTTTGAGCATTTTAACCATGATTATGACATGTAGGTCACGTAAAAGCTGACATGGCGTAACTGTTGGTCCTAGACAACATTAGACATGGTGTCATATGAATTTAACAAGATGTCTCGGGTATTTTTGCATAGGCACCTTCGAATCAAAAAACAAAATCAAACTAAGTGAAAAAGGGGGGAGAGCAAAACAGAAACATAGGAACAAAGAAACTATGTCCAAACCAACGAGTCCTTTGGTCGACTCTAAAGAATGTATCGGGAGTTGGGAGTTAGCCGCAATCAGGCCCTTGCCATGCGCAGCTTGGTTGTACTCTACCTACGGCCACCATGCGCTCGTGCGCTGCCGCCCAGGCCGGGCACCAGCGGCGGGGAGCTCACCGTCAAGGGTTGTTGCTTGCTCCTGCGTTGCGCGCTGCCGCGCCGCCGCTGCTGCTTGCGCATGTGCCATGAATCCCACATGGCTGGGATGTTCAGGTCAAAGGCCCGGGCAGCAGAGCTCCCGTTGCCGGTGCTGCCCACTTCAGACTCAGCGGCCAGAAGCTCAGAGGCCGAGGTCGCGATGCCCACATAGCCGTCATAGTGCGGCAGGGCGGCCACCGTGCTCGCGCTTTGTTGGTTGCCCCATCAGAGGACACAACGGTGGAATCGTCGGCTTGACGGGCAGCAGGGCGGCCGTGGCGGGAAGAGCAACAAGGGGAGCAGCGGCGTCAGCGGGAGGAGATGGCTGCTTCACCCGGTGACTTGTCTTGTGGCCTCGGACTTGATGCAGACGGAGCACTTGAACTCAACGACCACTGTCGCAAGGAATGACTCCAGCTGCGCCGCCTGACATGAAGGAGGCATCGAGCACCTCCGGCCATGCCACGGTAGCGGTGCTTTTGGGCGGCTTGTGGGAACGGCCAATCCCGATCTGGATCGAGGTAGGGGTGCGGTAGGGGGATTTGATTTTGGGAGGGACTTTTTTTAGAAAGGACCAATCTAACGTTCTCTATAGTGAACGGTTCCGTCACGTCATCAAATGCGGGACGCAGATGTCATAATCGCGGTTAAAATGCCTAAAAAGATCGATCAGGGTTTTCTGCAAAAGATTAGACAGAGAATCAGTGGTTTATGGCAGAAAATTGTAAACCGGTGTTTTCTACAAACCTAGTCATCAATGTGGTGGTTTTCTGCAATTCACGGCTAGCTAAAGAGACAAACAAGACGAATATGTGGGATCCGTGAATTTCGGCAACAATGTAGGTAGTACAAATGAAATTAATTGACTACAGGTGAATAGGGGATTCTTAAATTATACCATGTAGAGGAGAGAATCTGACCAAACTTGTCCATTCATGGTGCATTACTTTTCCTGGCATTCAAGTTATGGCCTATTTTCTTGAAAATGAAATAATTGTGTATATATGAAGCTGGACCTTCCCCCATCCCAGAATAAATTATTGCTCGCTAAATCAACGAAGACCAAAGAAATGGATTCGTAATAGGCAGTCAAACAAAACTGAGAAAGATTGCAGAAGATCCCTAGTAATAATTTAGTGTGCGTACATTCAACTAAAGAAAAAACAGAGAACCATATAGAGGTTATAAATGAATTACATATTGCAAACCATACATGTTATACCATCTGCTTCAGATCATGCTTTTTTACTCCTACATCAACAAATTATACCTCAACCATAGTAGCACCAGATTCTCCATGCTAGAATATAAAAACAAATGCTCTTTAGCTAGGCCAGGTACAGATTTACTACTCTTAGATAGGATGGAAAAAACACAACTGCACACAAGATAATAACTAAACCAAAGTATGTCCATCGCAACAATCGGCATGCTGAGTATCGAGTGTAACAAATCCAATATGCATATCCCTCATGACCAGAAAATCAGTTATAAACAAATGAGGCCGTAAAGCACCAATAACAACTCCATATTTCTGAACTTTTTTAAAGCACCAATAAAAAATACAGTTTGCAGCAGTATACATACATGGCAATTACTTCAAAGGCGGTCGCGGTCCAACTAAACGAAAAAACAAACTCTGTAAATAGCAGAATTCAGTTGTTCCACACTATTGCTGCTTGTAATTGACTTTGAAATCTCAGCTATCCAGATTTTGTTAACCGCCATATGGTTAGGTATCTTGCTATCACAATAAAAGGGAGATGCGGTTGTATAGTACCAAGGATAAAACATACTATTGTTCTAGCATACAATATCAGAAAAAGCATCATTCTACCATATAGAGAAAAAAATCAGGAAGTAAAATCCCAATACATAGAACTTACAAGGGAGCAGCCACTTCGGATTTGTCACTCTAACTTCTGGTCAAACAGCCTTCCTTTGGTGGCCCAGCTGTAGGATCGAAAGTATGTCTAGAGGGGGGGGGGGTGATTAGACAACTTGACCAAATAAAAACTTAAACTTTTCCCAATTTTAGTTCTTGGAAGATTTTAACAATCTTAGGACAAGTCAAGCAATCATCACACAATTCAAGCAAGCATGCAAAGAGTATATTGGCAGCGGAAAGTAAAGCATGCAACTTGCAAGAATATAAAGGGAAGGGTTTTGAGGATTCAAACGCAATTGGAGACACGGATGTTTTTCCCGTGGTTCGGATAGGTGGTGCTATCCTACATCCACGTTGATGGAGACTTCAATCCACGAAGGGTAATGGTTGCGCGAGTCCCCGAGGGCTCCACCCACGAAGGGTCCACGAAGAAGCAACCTTGTCTATCCCACCATGGCCATCGCCCACGAAGGACTTGCCTCACTAGTGGTAGATCTTCACGAAGTAGGCGATCTCCTTGCCCTTACAAACTCCTTGGTTCAACTCCACAATCTTGTCGGAGGCTCCCAAGTGACACCTAGCCAATCTAGGAGACACCACTCTCCAAGAAGTAACAAATGGTGTGTTGATGATGAACTCCTTGCTCTTGTGCTTCAAATTATAGTCTCCCCAACACTCAACTCTCTCTCTCATAGGATTTGGATCTGGTGGAAAGATGATTTGAGTGGAAAGCGACTTGGGGAAGGCTAGAGATCAAGATTCATATGGTTGGAATGGAATATCTTGGTCTCAACACATGAGTAGGTGGTTCTCTCTCAGAACATATGAGTTGGAATGGTGTATGTGTTCTGATGGCTCTCTCCACGAGTGAAGAGGAGGTGGAGGGGTATTTATAGCCTCCACACAAAATCCAACCGTTACACACAATTTACCAATCTCGGTGGGACAGAATCAGAAAACTCGGTCGGACCGAAATAGTAAACCTAGTGACCGTTAGGAATTTCGGTGGGACTGACATGCAACTCGGTAGGACCGATTCAGTTAGGGTTTGGGCATAACGTAATCTCGGTGAGACCGATTGCACAAACTCAGTGAGACCGAGTTTGGCAATAAGCTAACCAGAGAGTTGGTCAGGCAAACTCGGTGGGACCGACTCGCTCTTTCGGTGAGACCGAAAAGTTACAAGAAGGAAACAGAGAGTTCACATTGCAATCTCGGTGGGACCGATTCGCTCTTTCGGTGAGACCGAAAAGTTACGAAAGGGAAACAGAGAGTTTGCAATCCCATCTCGGTGAGACCGAGATCCTTATCGGTAGGACCGAATTGCTAGGGTTTGGCAGTGGCAAATGACAAGTGAAACTCGGTGGCGCCGGATTGAAAGAATCGGTATGACCGAGTTTGGCTTAGTGTTTAGGTCATTTGTGGATATGGAAAAGTGGTTGAGGATTTTGGAGCATATCACCAAGCACATAAAGCAAGAGGCTCATTAAGCAACACTTCATCCCTCCTTGATAGTATTGGCTTTTCCTAAAGACTCAATGTGATCTTGGATCACTAAAATATAAAATGAAGAGTCTTGAACTTTTGAGCTTGAGCCAATTCTTTGTCCTTAGCATTTTGAGGGTTCCACTTTCACATCCATGCCATGCCAATCATTGAGCTTTCCTGAAATAATCATCTTGAAATAGCATTAGCTCAATGAGCTATATGTTGTTATGAATTACCAAAACCACCTAGGGATAGTTGCACTTTCAATCTCCCCCTTTTTGGTAATTGATGACAACATATAGATCGAAGCTTCGACAAATTATAATAATCATGAAATACATCGTCGCTTTGAGAAGTATGTGACAAGTAAGAGCTCCCCCTAAATTTGTGCATATTTAGAATTTGCTTTGGACTGCAAATGCACAAGGAATTAGAGTCATGGTTTACTCTTCCGTGTCACATACATCTTGATGGAGCGCTAAAAAATGATAAGAAAGAAGTACATGCACTCATCACCAAGAATAGTGAGTGATCACATAAGATAGATAGAATGATAATATTAAGCAAACATTGAGTGTAGCTTATGATCAAACACATGATCATCGATGTCTCACAGGCATAAGGACGTAGTATCTCACACACAAGCAAATAAAGTTCGAAAAACCACCAAATAAAACAAGAGAGAATAAAAGCAACACTCTCTCTCGAAGCCTATGATCTATACATTTTCTCCCCCTTTGGCAACAAGTTACCAAAAAGTTCCTAGAAAATGCATAGTGCTAAGTCAACGCTTAGGCTTGATCTTCAGGTGGTGGTGGAGTCCGGAGCACTCCAAGGACGAAGCCTTCGGTAGACGTGGTCGGAGTTGAGGCTGAAGTGGACGCTGGAGCTGGTGGAACTGAGGCTGTGGCTGACGCAGACGTGGTAGCTCTGGTGTCAGCAACTGGCATTGCAGACGATCTCGGACCTCGTGGCACCCTGGCAAAAGCATCAGTCGTAGTCCTGCCTCTCCTCTCATTCATGTCATCCTGGAGCTGCTCCACGGCAGTCTGTATCTCTGTCACCTTGATGTCCAAATCATAGAACCTCTGTTCCATGATCCTCTCTAAGCTTGCCTGGTTCTGAGTTAGGGTGGCTAGTCCTTGCTCAATCCGCAGGGTGGACGCAATCAGGTAACCAAGCTGCTCTTGTTTGGTTTTCAGAAAATATTCAGATGCCTCCTCTTGAGTAGGCATCCTGGCAGCTTTCTCCTTCTTCGCCTTCTCCTTCTTGGATTGTGCTTGGGCAGATGATGGCTCATTCTCAGTCATGATCACTTGATTATCTTTGAAGTCTGGACGGATGGGCAGGTGTTCCTTATCCAACAAGTATGTGCCCGTGCCCATCTTTGAGTTGATGAGCTCCTGAATCTGCGGGGCATACCCACAACTCCTCTTCTGGTCGGCAGCTGTCCTCTTGACTGTTTCCACTATGAGGCTCATGACTTTGAATTTCTGAGGTACATCAAAGATATGTAGCAAGTTAATGGCATGACCTCTGATCATCCTGTGATCTCTAGACTTGGGCAAAAGAGTGTGCCTAAGGATCCAGTTGATCGTAGGCAATCCTGATAGCAAGTGTTTCACAGACCCAAACTGGTGAGTGTCAAGATCATCTGTTGGAATCTCCTTGTACAGATTTGCCATAGAGTTGTGATCCATCTTCTTCTTGGAGTAGACATCTAAGTCATCTTCATTTTCCTCCGGGGCATTGATAAGCTGTGCCCATTCAACAACTGTGGACTGGTACCTCGTACCTTCTAACATCCAAGTGATCCTCCCATCTGGGTAGAAGTGTGCTGTGGAGTAGAATTGCATGATTAGCTCCTCGTTCCACTTTGTGAGCTTCTGCCCAACAAAGTCTGCAACTCCACACGCACTAAAGCTGTCATACACTCCAGGATAGTGTTCCTCATTTTCCTTCATGTAGGTCCAGTCGACCCATCTCATGTCACATACTATTGGCTTCTTGTCAAGCAAAACCGTCTCATAGAAATCCTGCTACTCCTTGGTGTGAAACCTGTAGTCCACTGCAGTCCTCCTTCTGGTAGCATAGGGATCTGTCTCTCTCCACTTCCTCATCCCTGAGTCTTTCCCGAGCTTCATATTCTCAGCCACAGGATGAGCATCGTTGTGGTCTGGGACCTTGGGCTTGCGCTTCCTAAGTACATGCTCTTCCTCTTCCTCTGCAGATTCAGGCACTGGGGCCTTGTTCTTTTCAGTGGCTGGAATGCTTCTTGTGTTTCTCTTTGGTGCACTCTTTGGCTTAGATGCAGCCTTGGGTGCTTCCTTAGGCTTGGATGCAGTTGCCCCTGACCTTATGGCATCTCCCATAAGTTTGGGTGCCTTGGGTGCTGGTGCAGCAACCTCTTCTTCTTCCTCCTCATCTTCCATGATGGAGGCCTTGCCAAGCACTCTGGCTACAGTCTTCTTGACCCTTTCCTTCCTCTTTTTGCCCTCAGCAGCAACTGGCTCTGTGGGTGCAGGCTTCTCAGTTGAAGCTCTAACCTTAGACATGGGTTGCCTGCCTGCTGGCCTTTTGATTTTCAGCCCTGGCTTTGTGCCTTGAGCTGGCTCAACTCTCCTTGATGTGGCCTCTTCCTTTGCCACATAATCTTCATCTTCAGAATCAGAAGTCCTCTTCTTCCTTTGTCTAGTGGCAGCTTTAGGAAGATTGCTGGGGGTGCTCCTGCTGCCATCATCTGAAGAGCTGGAGGGACTAGTGCGCTCACTCATCACCACTTGCTGCTCTGAGAGGTTCTGGCTGTCACTTTGGTCTGACATGATGCAAACTCTGACTGCAGACCCTGTGAATAGATTATAGATGAGATAGAGTGGATGAGCATCACAAAGTGCAGAGATTTTGCAAAAGAGTAATTCAAAAACTTAGTTTTAGTTTCCCACTGAAATCATCTCGGATCTACCGATTTTCAAACTCGGTGACACCGAAGCAGTTTTGGCACCAGAACTAGTGAACTCGGTCAGACCGAGTCACAGTTCGGTGGCACCGAGACTGCTAGGGTTTCACAGAGTTCCAAAATTGGTCACACCGATAAGTAATTCTCAGTCAGACCGAGTTTTACTTGTGCAATGGCATAAGCCAAATCGGTGGGACCGAGTTTTTCAACTCGGTGGGTCCGAGATGGTTTCGGCAGAAACCTAACCCTAAAATTTTCGAATTAAACCTAATCTACGAGTTCATTGACTGGATAGGAGTTTATCAAACGTGGCAAGAATCATGATGATCACAATGTGCTAGGAATTGGATTGGAGAATAGCATAAAGATCGAGTCCATACCCTAGTTCGGCGGAGACTCGCTACGGCGGCAACGGCGGGGCAGAATTCCCGTTGACGGCGACGGAGACCAGCAACTGGAGGCGGCTGGCGGCGAGGAGGACGATCCGGAGACCCAGGAGGCAGAGCGTGCTATGCGCGGGCGAAGAGGTTTCGGAGAAATTTCCAAAATTTTGCCCGTCACTATATATAGCCCGACCCTGTCGGTGTGACCGAGTGGAACAACTCGGTGGCACCGAGGTGCAAAAATGTATACAATTATTGCAACTCGGTGTGACCGAGTGGTTCAAATCGGTTGCACCGAGATCGAAAACCTAGATCAACTTAATGATCTCGGTAGGAATGAAAGTATGGTATCGGTCAGACCGAGAATCACAAAGAGGTTTTGGAAGTTTAAGTCTATGACGAATCGGGGACTCCGAGCGCTCCTCACACAGAGTGGTTCGAATCTGACTTGATCAAATTTTGTGATGCAGCATGAATAGAGTTTGAGACGAGAAAAGCATAGATAGCTAGAGGAGGTTCTTAGGCATTCTTGTCCATCCACTTGGCAAAAGAAAATAAAGCCAAACAATCAAAACAACAAGTGGATGTCCTCGAATGAGTAAAATATGCAACCAACATGCTCACACAATAAGATGGCAAATGAAATATGTGGCAAAGCATGCACAACCAACTCTAGCATCTATCAAGCAATTTGCGATGACTAGGCCATCTATATATGAGTATATTGACTTAGGAGTCAAGTGAGAACACTTGATCGTAGGTCATACTCATCGTTTAAGCTCAAGTAGGGTTACCACTTTTACATAAAGCATTGTTGTATTCACATCTTTAGAGTTGCTTTAGCTCAAGTTTTAGAGTAAAGCTCCCCCTAGATGTGATATCCCCCCTAAGAGGGATGAACTAACCTTGGGTTTTGTCGATGATGACTTCATGTAGATGTTGAAGATGTGGTTGCTCAATGTTGATGTAGATCACTTGGAGCTATCCATTTGAGTGAATTGCACTTTCAATACCTACATGGGTTAGTCCCACAAGGAACAAACAAGGATATCCATAGACATAGAGTGATGCATACACAAGATGATGTCCATGAAAACTTTAGGTTACCTTGTCCCTTGTCTTACCAACAAGAGGGTTTGTGACTCCTTGAACTAGTGCATGATGTGGAAGTTGATTGCACTTGTTCTTGCCAAAATGATGAGAGTGAAATATGTTGGCGGAGTCACCCTCAAGAACTCTCTAGTTCTTCTTCTTTTGGATCCACACCATCTTGATGGGAATCCTTGGAGTTGTAGTCGTACTTGATGAAGTGGAACTTGACGTGGTCTTGGGAATCCACTTGACTAAGGTCTTAGGAGCTTCTTCAAATGCATCAATCTCCTCTTAAAGCTTGTCCTTGCCTTTTTGCTTGTAGTCTTGTGGTGGAAGATCATCTTGAGCTTGTGTCCCCTTGAAAGAAGTATCAGACTTCTCTTGTTGAGGAACAAACTTTGTCTTGGGGTATTGATCTTCTTCCCACTCAACTCCATTGGCATTGAACTTTCGTTCAAAACCAACACCTTGATTCTTCCGATGCATTCCTTGCTTGCGCACAATTTCCTCGAATTGCTTACTCCCGGCAAGGCTTTTGTACACTCCTTTCTCTATAATCCCCTTCAATAAGCTATTTTCTTGCTCAAGTGTAACTTGGCTAAGAGAATCATTAGTGGAATCAAGAGAACTACTAGAAGCAACAATATTGGATTTAGCATGATCATTGTTACTACTAGAGGAAGAATCTTTCTTGTTCTTGTTACTAGACTTGACTTGAGGCATGTAAGTGGATAATAGTAGACGCTTGGCAATGTAAGAAGAACTTTTCTTGCGGAGATCATCATTGATTGCTTTTAAGAACTCATGCTCTTGCTCAAGATTGAGCTTTTCAAAGCGTAATTTCTCATGAGCTCTTAAAAGTTCTCGATGATCTTCGAAGATAGTTTCATGAGCTAACTTAAGAGTGTTTAGTTCTTTAGTTAGAGCCTCAATCTTCTCCTTATCATTGTCATTCTTTTTATCTTGATTAGCATGATTAATTGATGTTTCATCATAGTACTCATCACTAGAGTTGTCAACAAGCAAGTCATCATCACCTAACAAGTCATCTTCATCACTATTAAAATCAACATACTTGGGGTGTGTTACCTTAGGACCTTTGGCCATGAAGCATCTTCCAATTCCTTCATTTGGTGAGTCAAATATGTCATAGGAGTTGGTTGACACAAGTGCTAGACCGGCAACACCTTCATCTTGAGTATCTTCGGAGTCGGAGTGATAACTTCTCTCGGAGTGGCTGTCGGAGTCGGAGCCGGATACCCATTCACCAACATGAGCTTGATGTCTTTGTTTTGTGTAGCTCCTTGATGATTTTTCCTTCCTTTCCGAATCCTTGCTTCTCCGTGAGTATCTCCGTTCATAACGATCATCTCTACTCCTTCTCTCTCTTGGTGGTGATTCTTTGCTTCTTCCTTTTGGAGAATCTTCTCTTCTCTTGTAGGGAGCCGTACACTCATTGGAATAGTGTCCAGGTCTTCCACAATTATAGCAGTTTCGCTCTCGACTAGAAGATCTTTTGTCATTGTAGGACCTTGACTTGAAGCTTCTATCTTTGCTTCTACTCTTGTAGAACTTGTTGAAGTTCTTCACCATTAAGCTCAATTCTTCATTGAAGTTTTGTTTCTCACTTGATGATGTGGGGACTTCACATGAGGCTTTGTAGGCACCACTTGATTTGTTGTGAAGTTCCTCTTTATCCTTGAGTGACATCTCATGCGCAACAATCCTTCCAATCACTTCTGTTGGTTTGAGATCTTTGTAATTTGGCATCATTTGAATCAATGTGCACACGGTATCATATTTCCCATCCAAGGCTCTTAGGATCTTCTTGATGATGAATCTATTGGTCATCTCTTCACTTCCTAAGCCGCCAATCTCATTTGTGATGAGAGCAAGCCTAGAGTACATTTCGGCGACACCTTCACCATCCTTCATCTTGAACTTATCAAGTTGACTTTGGAGCACATCCAACTTGGATTCCTTGATGGAGTCGGTACCTTCGTGCATATCAATCAAAGTGTCCCAAATTTCCTTTGCATTCTCAAGACGGCTGATTTTGTTGAATTCTTCGGGGCACAATCCGTTGAAGAGAATATCACAAGCTTGAGCATTGTATTGCAACATCTTCAACTCATCCGTGGTAGCTTCACGGTTTGGTTCTCTCCCATCAAAGAACTCACCTTGCAAACCAACACAAACAATAGCCCATACGGCGGGGTTATGTCCAAGAATATGCATTTTCATTTTATGCTTCCAACTAGCAAAATTAGTGCCATCAAAGTAAGGACCTCTACGGTGATAATTTCCCTCGCTAGACGCCATACTCTCCTAAGTTGTGAAACCAAGCCTATGACCACCAAAATCTATGGAGATCAAGGCAAATGGAGACCAAAGCTCTGATACCACTTGTAGGATCGAAAGTATGTCTAGAGGAGGGGTGATTAGACTACTTGACCAAATAAAAACTTAACCTTTTCCCAATTTTAGTTCTTGGCAGATTTTAACTATCTTAGGACAAGTCAAGCAATCATCACACAATTCAAGCAAGCATGCAAAGAGTATATTGGCAGCGGAAAGTAAAGCATGCAACTTGCAAGAATATAAAGGGAAGGGTTTTGAGGATTCAAACGCAATTGGAGACACAGATGTTTTTCCCGTGGTTCGGATAGGTGGTGCTATCCTACATCCACGTTGATGGAGACTTCAACCCATGAAGGGTAATGGTTGCGCGAGTCCACGGAGGGCTCCACCCACGAAGGGTCCACGAAGAAGCAACCTTGTCTATCCCACCATGGCCATCGCCTACGAAGGACTTGCCTCACTAGCGGTAGATCTTCACGAAGTAGGCGATCTCCTTGCCCTTACAAACTCCTTGGTTCAACTCCACAATCTTGTCGGAGGCTCCCAAGTGACACCTAGCCAATCTAGGAGACACCACTCTCCAAGAAGTAACAAATGGTGTGTTGATGATGAACTCCTTGGTCTTGTGCTTCAAATGATAGTCTTCCCAACACTCAACTCTCTCTCATAGGATTTGGATCTGGTGGAAAGAAGATTTGAGTGGAAAGCGACTTGGGGAAGGCTAGAGATCAAGATTCATATGGTTGGAATGGAATATCTTGGTCTCAACACATGAGTAGGTGGTTCTCTCTCAGAACATATGAGTTGGAATGGTGTATGTGTTCTGATGGCTCTCTCCATGAGTGAAGAGGAGGTGGAGGGGTATTTATAGCCTCCACACAAAATCCAACCGTTACACACAATTTACCAATCTCGGTGGGACCGAATCAGAAAACTCGGTCGGACCGAAATAGTAAACCTAGTGACCATTAGGAATTTCGGTGGGACTGACATGCAACTCGGTAGGACCGATTCGGTTAGGGTTTGGGCATAACGTAATCTCGGTGAGACCGATTGCACAAACTCGGTGAGACCGAGTTTGGCAATAAGCTAACCAAAGAGTTGGTCAGGCAAACTCAGTGGGACCGACTCGCTCTTTCGGTGAGACCGAAAAGTTACAAAAAGGAAACAGAGAGTTCACATTGCAATCTCGGTGGGACCGATTCGCTCTTTCGGTGAGACCGAAAAGTTACGAAAGGGAAACAGAGAGTTTGCAATCCCATCTCGGTGAGACCGAGATCCTTATCGGTAGGACCGAATTGCTAGGGTTTGGCAGTGGCAAATGACAAGTGAAACTCGGTGGCGCCGGATTGAAAGAATCGGTATGACCGAGTTTGGCTTAGTGTTTAGGCCATTTGTGGCTATGGAAAAGTGGTTGAGGATTTTGGAGCATATCACCAAGCACATAAAGCAAGAGGCTCATTAAGCAACACCTCATCCCTCCTTGATAGTATTGGCTTTTCCTAAAGACTCAATGTGATCTTGGATCAGTAAAATATAAAATGAAGAGTCTTGAACTTTTGAGCTTGAGCCAATTCTTTGTCCTTATCATTTTGAGGGTTCCACTTTCACATCCATGCCATGCCAATCATTGAGCTTTCCTGAAATAATCATCTTTAAATAGCATTAGCTCAATGAGCTATATGTTGTTATGAATTACCAAAACCACCTAGGGATAGTTGCACTTTCACCAGCACTGGAGATAAAGCAAACTGACATAATAATTATACCTTGACACCAGTGATGGGCCCTGTCCATTGGCCCTGAAACCTATTCAGTCCAAGTATTGAATGTTTGGAAGATGCTTCAACTTTTGGATATAAACTGGCATATGTACATAAGTTACAGAGTATATGCATATTATTTCTCCCAAATTACCTATTAAAAGAAAGAATTAGCCAACAACTATACAGTATGTAAACAATTTTATATGACGATTCATGTGCATATATAGCAGTAAAAAGAAGCAGAGATTCATCCATTGTAGCAAGATGGATCAAATAACCAAATAGATTAGATGAGCTACAGATGAATAGAAACTGGAACATGTTTTCAGTAGACATGTAAATTCAGTTGCATTAAATTTTTGTTTCATTATAGAGAACGGTTTCAGAAAAGGAGGATGCATGTTAATGGAAATGCAGTCAAATAAAATCTTACTTCTAAATATTACCAAGACCAATTCCAGGTGGAATGTTTGACGAAAAAAATAAACACAAGACTCCTTCCTGGTGAAAGTACAATTCGAAATTTATACAAAAGTTGGCTAGTTCTCTTGATAATTGAAAACATCACGTGAATCAAGCTGCTCTCTGAATATACTGGCCTTTGACATGGTATGACAGCAATCACAAGAAAGAAGAGAAAATAAAGAAAAGGAGCCTCACCTCATAGTCGCAGCCAAGCAGCCGCTGTTCGAAGAACATCTCCCTCTTGCTCGTCGTCAAGCAGTTGGCCCACTCCAAGGCCACGTAACGACCAGCACGATCCGCGAGAACCCTACAAAATCGATGAGTTCAGGACAGGGGCAAGATCTTAGAATAAAACAACCAACAAATTAGAGAAATCACCGCACCTCTGAGCACACTTGCAGCAGCCCATCATTGTCGCGACGCTGTACACTTGTACTGTTCAGACTTGCACGTGGCTACATCCTAAATATGTCGAAGCATTCAACTTTGGTCTTAATTCAAATAGTAGCATCGGTTAATTTTACAAATGAGCAGTGTTTTTCTTGTTAAATATTAGCATGGAGCAACTGACAATAGTACAAGTATCCTGATGTAGTGCAACTATAATCTGAAAAACTTCAGGGGAATTTTATAGCAAAGCCAGCATTTTGATTGAAAAATAGCATTTCAAAAGCAATAGCCCAGATTTCTGAGTACAGTATAGTGCAGATTTCAATTAGCCTTTTAGTGGAACATATACATGGAGTTCCTACGGAACACATACAGATTCTAGTATTCGTTTCCAAAGTACACCAAGTGGTACTTTCTGAAGACGCAGATGATTATGAAACAATAACCATGGATCAGGTCTGTGTGCTAAGTTCTTAATCCTAACAGGCATTCCCCAAATAAGAATAAAAGATCCTCATGTTGCAAAATGCATCCACTGACATTGCTCAAGAAGAAAAAAATATGGGAACTTCCACAAGCATGGCAGCCTGACAGGGGAATCCATCAGGTTCTTGAAACGAAGCTATCAGCATAAATCTCCAGAATACATCAAACCCAAGCCTAGATTAACCAAATTAATTTGGCCATGGCACAAGAAGAGGCAGGGGAAAGAGTAACCTGATACCTTACAGGGAGAACAAAACCAGATCAGATCCGGCAAGACGACGTCGATGGCGGGCTGAGGATGAGGGTGCGTCCCCTTCTCCTCCCACTCGCGCCTCAGATCAGGCAGGACGACGGCGACGGCGGCGTAGCAGCGGGCCCCGTGCTCCTTCTTCAGAGGAGAGGAGGGATAGTCTAGGAGGAGGGGACGATGGGGGCTCGAGCTTGGCTAGGAGAGAGTCGCCCGGGCGGACTTCTGCGGTGAGGTCGGGTGTGCCGGTGCGGGAGGGGAGGGGGGATGGGGTGGCGGTGGAGCAGAGGCGAGGGCGAGGGAGACGAGGTGGTTGCGTGCGAGCGCCGGGGAAGGGTGTATCTGGGGGAGAATTCCTCGCGTGATGTGGGTGCGGCGAGCGCCCAACCCCTCCTGCCCACGTGGCTATCGCGAGACATCGCTCTTGATGCACACCTTATTGTTTTGGATTAGGCATTATGAGAAAGAGAAAAAGTTGCTGCCTCCTATTTTTCTGGATTAGAAGAGTATGGCAGCACATGATTTTATTGTTAAGGATAAGAAAAAGATGCTTAAATATAGATTGATATTTGATAAAAAAAATTACTTTGAGACTATTACCTTGCATGCTCCCTCTTTGTTCAACATATTTGTAGGCATGTACCTCGTTTTGCCGGAGGCCGTTCATGCATACTGGAGCCTGACATCAGCTCCAGAGCCTGAGCCGGAGCCACCACTTGATCCTTACTGTCAGTCTATTTATCAGTGGGATCCGGAGGAGATCGCCAACCAGTGGCACCCAAAGGACAATCCTCCATACACTGGAGAGGGCAGCTTTGAGCCGTGGCTAAGGATGGCAATGGGTCGGGTTTGGATCGGGTTGAACAATCTCAAATCCATATCCATGTCTATGAAGACAGTCTTTGCCCTCCCATGAAAAATCCATCGGTTAAAAATTGTGTCCATGTCCAAATCAATTGGATATCCATACCCATTGGATATCCATTGGGTCCTCTTGAGACATATAAATGAGACATAACACAATATTAACATAAACTCTTCTATTCTTCACCTCGTGGTAGGCTAGGCTTCACTTATGGTAAATCAACATCCACTAACAACCTAAGATCATTTAGTATTTTTCTAACAGATGAGAATGACGAGTCATTTAAGAAGGAGGTAAAAATAAGGGAAGGGGTGTTGGAGTATGTTACAGAGGGGATTGAATGTCAACTAAAAAAAGTTACGATGGGGATTGTGTAATTTCTTATGCATGTTTTAGATAAAAAAGTGTAAAATTGTTGTGGGACATACGACCGTGGGGCAGGGATATCAGATTTTTCCCCATTAAGTCATACTATCAGGTCGGGTTTGGGTATATCCATGGGTACAAGATTATATCCATGCCCTATCCATGAACAATCAGGTCGGGTTTGGGCGCCGCCCATGGACACAAAAGCATATCCAAACGCTATCCATTCGGATCGGATATCCATGTCCATGGATAAAATTGCCATCCTTAGCCGTGGCCCTAGACCAACTTAGGCCAGAAGCCTAATCTTGGGGGAGTACGTATTCCTCACCGACATTACATTCATGTTCACACACTCATTTCAGTTGTCGGTGCTCATAACCATCCATGCTAGTTTATTTTCTTTTCCAGCATTCTTCTTGTGTGTTTGGAAAACCTTAAGAAAAACCAATAAAATTAGTTGTAGCTTTTAGCTAGTTTACTTTCCATGCCTGTAGTAGTAGTAATTAAAAAGAAAACCCAAAAATATTTCTCGTTCTTTTTTTGCTTGTTGGGAGCTTTCCCATGTAAGTAGTTTTGTTTCTTTTCTTTGGGGGTCGAGAGAAGAAGATCATGATGAAAATGTTGAGTGGCTCTCATATGCATTATTGTTGATCTAACAAAAGAGTCCATATTACCTTGTCTTCTCCCTTGTATTGAATGCTTGCAGATTCCAGCTTAGTCCAATGCACGTGCACTATTATTATTATTATTATTATTATTATTATTATTATTATTATTATTATTATTATTATTATCCACACTGTTCGGTCGTGCAAGTGAAAGGCAATAATGACGATATATGATGGACTGATTGAGATGAGAGAAGCTGGTATGAACTCGAGCTATCTTGTTTTTGTAAATATGATTAGTTCATCATTCTTGGCGGCAAAATGCACACCATAGCACATCTTCTGGTAGTGGGGATAGTTTTGCTTGGAGGTCAACAGTACTTCACTCAAATAATATACCGGTCTTTGAACTGGTAGTACTTTGCCTTCCTCCTTGCGTTCTACTACAATGACCGTGCTGACCACTCGGCTGGTGGCGGCGATGTAGAGGAGCATGGGATCCTTAGGAGTCGGAGCCGCCAGAACAGGTGGAGTCGTCAGCATCTTTTTTAGTTGGACAAATGCTTCGTCCGCCTTGTGGTTCCACTCGAAAAAGTGGTCTTCTTCATGAGTTGGTACATGGGAAGGGCCTTCTCGCCCAGCCGACTGATGAATCGGCTGACGGACGCCAAACAGCCGGTGAATTTTTGTACGTCCAGTAGTCGGCTGGGTACCTCCATCCTTTCAATTGCCTTGATCTTCACAGGGTTGCATTCTATGCCGCGTTCAGAGACCAGGAAACCAAGGAGCTGGCTGGCTGGTACTCCGAAGACGCATTTCTCCGGGTTGAGCTTGATCTGAAATCGGCGCAAGTTGTCGAAGGTCTCCTTGAGGTCTTCTAGCAGTGTTCCATGCTTCTCCGTCTTTACCACCACATCATCCACGTAGACGTGAGCGTTTCTGCCGAGCTGCTTGAGGAGACACTTCTGCATGCATCGTTGGAAGGTGGCGCCGGCGTTCCTCAAGCCGAACGTCATGTTTAGGTACCAGAAAGCTCCAAACGGCGTGATGAAGGCAGTCTTCAACCTATCGGCTGGGTTTAACTTGATCTGGTGATACCCTGAGTATGCATCCAAGAAACTCAGCAGCTCGCATCCGTCTGTGGAGTCTATCACTTGGTCGATCCTTGGCAAGGTGAACGGGTCCTTGGGGCATGCTTTGTTGAGGCTTGTGTAGTCAATACACATTCGCCACTGCTTTTTCTTCTTCAGTACCAAGACCAGGTTGGCCAGCCATTCTAGAAAGAATACTTCCATGATGAAGCCGGCTGCGAGCAGCTGGGCTATCTCTTCTCCAACAACTCTACTCTTCTCTTCTGACAATCGGCGTAAAGGCTGTTTGACTGGTTTGGCATCAGATCGGACGTGTAATTTGTGCTCGGTGAATTCCATCGGGACACCTAGCATGTCCTTGGGGGACCATGCGAAGATGTCTCGATTCTCACGAAGGAAATCGACGAGCTCGCCTTCCTATTTGCTGTCGAGGTGGGCCCCTATGACATCGTACCTCTCTGGGTGCTCCGGGTCCAAAGTTATCTTCTTTGTTTCCTTGGCCTGCTTGAACGAGCCCTCAGCTTCTGACTCTTTGGGATCAGGCGACATCTCTGGCTGCTTGCTTGCCATCGCCACAACTCGATCTAGCAGCCGCTTCTCAGCGGCGATCACGAGGGACTCGGCCAGCCGACTGCTCTCTGATGCGCAGGAGGACGACTTCTTGTAGTCGCCAGTTATGGTCAGAATCCCTTTGGAACTCGGCATCTTCATCTTGAGGTAGGCATAGTGGGGGACGGTCATGAACTTGGCCAGGGCTGGCCGGCCAAGCAGCGCATGGTATGGGCTCTCTAGGTCCACCACCTCAAACCATATTGACTCACGGCGGAAATGATCTTTGTCTCCGAAGAGGACATCGATCAAGATCTTGCCGATTGGCGAGCAGGAAAGGCCAGGGACTATGCCGTGGAACACCGTCCGGCTGAACTGCAATTGCCTCTGCCTGATTCCCAACTTCTCCATGGTGTCTTTGTACAAGATGTTGATGCTGCTGCCACCGTCTATCAGGACTCTGAAAAAACGAGCAGCTCGCTTGTCCGTGGCAAAGGTGGCGTCCAAAACCAAAGCATAGGAGCCGGGTCTGGGCATTACTTTGGGGTGGTCAGCCCGACTCCAACTGATGGGCTTCTCAGACCAGTGGATGAACTCCGGTGTGTCAGAAGCTACTGCATTCACCTCCTCCTACTGCAGCCGTCTGCTGCGTCGATCGTCGGCCACACTAGTGAACACGATGTATGCTCCCTGCTCTTTTGGGTACTCGTCTTGCACTGCGCCGACTGGTCTGACCGCCGACTGCTTGGGCGGAGGGGGAGGCGGCTGCCTAGCAGGTGGGGGAGGCAAAAGGCCGTGTCCCTTTGCGATCCTGGTGAGCCAGTGGCATTTCCGAGTGGTGTGGTTGGACGGCTTCGTGCCACTGTGGAACTTGCAGGGTCCATCTGTTGACGCTCAAAAGTGGCATGATCATAAAGCAGCATGCCGGGGCGAAAACCTTGCCGGTGTGAAAGCTTGCCGATGTGAAGGCTTGCCGGCGTGGAAAGCTTGCCGGCACAGAAAGATCGCCGGTGTGGAAGCTTGCCGGTGTGAAATCTTGCCGGGGGAGAAACCTTGTCAGGGAGGAACCCTTGCCCAAGTACAAACCTTGCCGGAGTGAAACCTTGCCGGTGTGAAAGCTTGCCGGGTAGAAACATTGCCGGTGGGGAAAGCTTACTCGGATGGAAAACTTGCCGGGTTGGAGGCTGTGATAGTCAATCGGACGAGAAGTTGAAGATGGCCTCAAATGGAGAAGTGATCTACATGGAAGAATTCCGTATTATTGATATGAACATCATTAAAGTTTGGGTCATCACCGTCCGATTTCATCTCGAAGGCCGAAACGATGCTCAAAGTACTAAGGTCTTATATTCAGAGTACAGTTTGACCGATTTGAAGGAAATATGCCCTAGAGACAATAATAAAGTTATTATTTATTTCCTTATATCATGATAAATGTTTATTATTCATGCTAGAATTGTATTAACCGGAAACATAATACATGTGTGAATACATAGACCAACAGAGTGTCACTAGTATGCCTCTACTTGACTAGCTCGTTAATCAAAGATGGTTATGTTTCCTAACCATGAACAAAGAGTTGTTATTTGATTAACGAGGTCACATCATTAGTTGAATGATCTGATTGACATGACCCATTCCATTAGCTTAGCACCCGATCGTTTAGTATGTTGCTATTGCTTTCTTCATGACTTATACATGTTCCTATAACTATGAGATTATACAACTCCCGTTTACCGGAGGAACACTTTGGGTACTACCAAACGTCACAACGTAACTGGGTGATTATAAAGGAGTACTACAGGTGTCTCCAATGGTAGATGTCGGGTTGGCGTATTTCGAGATTAGGGTTTGTCACTCCGATTGTCGGAGAGGTATCTCTGGGCCCTCTCGGTAATACACATCACATAAGCCTTGCAAGCATAATAACTAAAGATGTTAGTTATGAGATGATGTATTACGGAACGAGTAAAGAGACTTGCCAGTAACGAGATTGAACTAGGTATTGGATACCGACGATAGAATCTCGGGCAAGTAACATACCGATGACAAAGGGAACAACGTATGTTGTTATGCGGTCTGACCGATAAAGATCTTCGTAGAATATGTAGGAGCCAATATGGGCATCCAGTTCCCGCTATTGGTTATTGACCGGAGACATGTCTCGGTCATGTCTACATTGTTCTCGAACCGTAGGGTCCGCACGCTTAACGTTACGATGACAGTTATTATGAGTTTATGCATTTTGATGTACCGAAGGTTGTTCGGAGTCCCGGATGTGATCACGGACATGATGAGGAGTCTCAAAATGGTCGAGAAGTAAAGATTGATATATTGGAAGGCTATGTTTGGACATCGGAAGTGTTCCGGGTGAAATCGGGATTTTACCGGAATACCGGGAGGGTTACCGGAACCCCCCGGGAGGCAAATGGGCCTATTGGGCCTTAGTGGAAAAGTGAAAGGGGCTGCCATAGAGGGCTGCGCACCTCCCCCCTTTCCTAGTCCTAATAGGACTAGGGAAGGTGGCCGGCCACCCCTTCTCTCTTTCCCCCTTGAGGATTCCTATTAGGAATAGGATTGGGGGGGGGAGTCCTACTCCCGGTAGGAGTAGGACTCCTCCTGCGCCCCTCTCCCTTGGCCGGCCGAACCCCTCCCCTTGCTCCTTTATATACGGGGGCAGGGGGCACCCCATAGACACACAAGTTGATCATTGTTGATCGTTCCTTAGCCGTGTGCGGTGCCCCCTGCCACCAAATTCCACCTTGGTCATATCGTTGTAGAGCTTAGGCGAAGCCCTGCGTCGGTAGTGCATAAAGATCGTCACCACACCGTTGTGCTGACGGAACTCTTCCTCGACACTTTGCTGGATTGGAGCCCGAGGATCGTCATCGAGCTGAACGTGTGCTAAGAACTCGGAGGTGCCGGAGTAACGGTGCTTGGATCGGTCGGATCGGGAAGAAGACGTACGACTACTTCCTCTATGTTGTGTGATCGCTTCCGCAGTCGGTCTGCGTTGGTACGTAGACAATACTCTCCCCTCTTGTTGCTATGCATCACCATGATCTTGCGTGTGCGTAGGAAATTTTTGAAATTACTACGTTCCCCAACACGATTATGCCCCCAAGACGACCTTAAATGGAAAAATGATCTACACGGGTTGTCTTCGTCTCGTCGAAACGATCGATTTTGATATAAAAATTGTACAAATCCGAGTTCGTATGCAAAAGTTAGAGCAATCGGAGTGCAGCCCTGTCATGAGGCGAGATGTGGCGCGCCCCACCAGACACATGTGTGATGGGTAGCGCGAGGGAATAGCCGGTTTTGCGCGATCGATTGAACCCTCAAGATGACCTCTGATCAAAAAACCTTCAACATGAAAGTTGTTCGTCTCGTCGAAACGGTCAAGATTGCTTTTGGGCTCGTTTTCATCCGAGATCGTTTACCATCACAAAAAAGACCCGCAAGGTGCAGCCAGTTTAAACCGAACAGTTTCGGAAAGTTCGGATAAAACCAATCCGAATTTGATTAGGGTTTTGGATGTGAATCCAAGCCTTTTCCTTGCACGGGAAGTCCAGCCGCCTCTTATATATCTAAGGGGTGACGGCCGATTGAACAACACCAATCGAACAAATCAACCTACTACTTTTTCGTGTTCATCTACTTTTTATCTCCCCTTGTATCTTTCTTCTCGTTCTTCGCTAGTTCTTCATGCTGGAGGGCTGCGGATCCACGAAGCTCTAGGGGCGAGCAAATCGACCTAGAGAAGCCCATAGCCGCCGCGAGCCCTGACGGGGTCCCTCCCGGGCAAGCGGGGCTTCGGGTCTGCAAAAGCGCCCGCCGGCTGTCTTGCGTATCGCGCTGTCGGTCGGGTCTCCTTCGACGTGAGCTGCGGTGCATCACCCCTGGCGTCGAGGGTACACGTGACGTGTTCGTGTGCGAACACACTTTTTGGCGACTCTGCTGGGGACGAAGCTTTGAACGGTCTCTAGCTTGTTCTTGCTACGAAGAGATCGTCATCTAGGGTTTGCAATCTACAAAGGTAATATGAATACCCAATTCACATATGTAGATGCAAATAATGCATATGTTGTTGCTAGATCATCTAATGAGAATAATGTATGGGCTAGCCCTAGCTTTATCAATCATATATCTAATTATGTGCAAGGGCCGATGCAACAAAATCTCCATGATTCTACTTCATATAATTTTAACAGCGTGCAACATATGTATCCCAACTCCCATGCATCGGCAACCCCAAAAATTTATATGCCGATGAATAACATGATGAGTTTGGGCAATCAAGTTGAAACACCTCTTGTAGGAACTTCCAATGTCATGCGACAAAGTGTTTCACCTTTTTATTCATCGGCAACTAATTTGCAATGTACTAGTTCAACCATGCCGATGGATGGGAGAATCGGCCATGCTACTACTAGCTATTCGGCCAATTACTCTCAACCGTCATATGCTACACCCCATCTCAGTAATTTTTCAGCACCATACACAACTGTAGATGTTCATAATTCGGCTTCACACCTTCCTGGTGATAGCCGAATAAATGTAAATTTTACAGGAGAGGTTGTACCCAATATTGTAGAAGATGAGGTAGTAGTGGCTGCATTGAAGAGTTTAGCCCAAAATAAGAGGATTAGTGCTCTTTGCCTTGAACAACATGAAAAGGGGCTATTTCCTGATTATGCCGCAATAAAATCTAGAGTTTTGCAAGAAGATGAATCTTTGCCAATTGATAAAATTGGCGAGCAAAAATATGGTTTTACAACAATGCATATGCCTTCACCTAGTACTACATCATATTAAACACCCCCTACACTATTGCAAAATTTCGGCAACACCCGTGTGTCATTGCCGAAAGAATCTAATAATATTGGGGGGCAATCATATCTGGAGTGGGCTGAAATTGAGAAAAAACTTAAAGCCAACTTTGCCGCTCGCCGCCAGAAACAAATTGAAAAAGAATTGGCTCCGATAAAAGAAGCATTGCCAATTGGTATTATCAATGAAAAGAAGGATGATTTGGAACTTGAAAGTGCTTCGGTTGAAAAAGCCGAATCAAGTAGCATATATTCCGAATCTATCAAATTCAAAGAGGCAAGCATTATTGAGAAAGGGCATGGCAAGCATAGCAAAACAGCCGTGCTTGATTTTTCTTAAGTTAATGGAACCTACTTCCTGCCCTATGAGTTCCGTGCCGTAGAAATTGATAAGCCTCAAGGACAAGAGCAGGTAGCCAAACAAAGTTCTTCTGATAAGGATCTTCAAGGTAATGATTCACGGAATAAATAAAAAGATGATGAAGAGGCGTTGGGGAGCCACCCAAAGATGAAGCAAGATATTATTCAAGCCACACCACTATCATGCTCTCCCAACATATTTGAAGAAGTATGTTTAGCAAATAATTTACCTATTTTCAGATTTGGTCTAAACTTTATTGTTGATGCATCCATCAGAAAAATCCTCTTAAGTAATTTTGAAAGACCAATGAAGAAGGGTAATTTACTTGTTAGCAATAAAATTGTTATGGAACATATCGGTCAACCCATTGCGCCATTTATAAAGACCGATAGTGACTTATTATTACAGCCAAAGCTTTCCCCGTTGCTTTATCTAAAGTTCATATCTATTTGGGTAGCTTTGCTTATTTCATACTTGGCTTGCACTTGGTATCAATTGAGACATGTATGTTCTAACTATTTTTGTTTTAGAAATTTAAAGCCAAGGTTAAATTCTATTGAGAAAACCGATGCTAGTATAATATCTTACCCAAAGACATCGGAAATAGAGTGCAAAACACAATGCATAGCCGAATGGTGTGGTGCAAAATCTGAACCATTCGTTTGCTTAATTCCGAAGCCGTTCTCACAGCAAGATCGGCTAGAAAATAAAAGGTTTACCTTTAATTCAAACATGTGTGATCAAATCTTTGATTTGTTATTGAGGAATAATTATATTAGAACTCTTGATCACCATGTTGAGCCATCTGTCCGGGGACGAATGTATTGTAAGTTGCATGATTCGTCCAAGCATAATTTTGAGGATTGTAACATGTTTCGTCAAATAGTTAAATCGTCCATTGATAAAGGACGATTGAAATTTGTTGATACACCAAGAGATGACCAGTCTATTCCGATTGGTCCCGATGGTAGAAATTTTTTGCATCGGCTGCTTCAAGCCGATCCATTTGAAGAGAAGGTAAAAACTGCAGGTGATGGGATGAAGCTTTCAAGTAAAGAAGTTATCGAAGAGCATAATGAACATAATCTTGAGGGCAAGAATTCCATCGAATCTACAATGGAGACGCCAAGGACTGGGGGGCAGCAAGCAAATCCAACGATCGATGAAAGCAAACCAAAAGAAAACAAAGGCCGAAATAAGCGCAAGTGTAAAAGATCAAAAATCACCTTCGCTGAATTATTGGAGAAATATCAAAAGAAGAGTGAAGAGAAGAATGCTTATCGGCCTAATCATGCAAAGAAACCAAGATCACCCCCAAGGCGCAAATATGAGGATCGGTATTGGCAAAGTGAGAGTTTCAATGCAACATGTTCATATCCTTATTTTGGGCCGCCAATGCCAATGTCGTGGATGCCTCCCTATGCTCATGTAGATCCATATTCATCATGGGACAGGTATGATACAAGGGCACATTCTCCATCTTATTTTAGACCATCTCACCGATATTATGCAGCTCCGAGAAGATCAACATTTGAACAGTCACATGTTAAAGACCGTTTCAATTATAAGGAATCGGTCCGGACACCATGGATGAAAAAAGAGGTGGTCAAGCAAGTCTACCACGTGAAAAGAGATGGTCGTAAGTGTGCTACTTCAGATTTGATCTCAAATAATAAAGAGCCAATTAAAGTGTTGACATTGGCTACAAAAGGCAATGAGACGAAGCAACCAATTATTGAGAGTCAAAGTGCCAAATCTGAAGAAAAGAAGTTGAGAGTGCACAAGGCCAAAAAGGAATTGCCATTGGTCAAAACAGAATCACAGACGAGATGCCCACTCGTCTTATCGTATTGGCAAAAGAGGGAATTACACAAACTTAGTGCACAAGAACTTGAAGAAAGGAACATGGCGTGGGTTCCCAAAGGAAGTGCTCAAATAAGAATTATGTGCAAGCCTCCATTACAAGAAGTGCGGCAAAAGTGAAGAAGGAAAAGAGTAAAAACTATGAAGGACCAAGCCGAAGGTTTGAACATCTTTGGTCTACACATTATCCATATTCTTCAACTATGCCATTAACGCATATGCCATGGAATTCGTCATCAGGTATGATTGGTAACCCTCAATGGGCTTATTTTAATCCATGGATGCAATATAATTTCTTACGTCATGAAAGGGTATTACCAAGTAACTATACATTTGATTAGCTACAAGTTTGTTGCTGATCCAAAGGGCCGAAATACTTGATTTGTCATTTCATTTGTTTATTTCGGCTATATGTGCTTTGAATGAAGTTTACATGGTAATGGCCGATATTTATCTATCATCCTAAGAGTATGTCAATGCATGGCCGGTGTAGTATTCTAACATTGTCCTTAGTTTGATTGGAGAACGAGACAAGGTACGTGCTCATGAAAATTTATATGTATGCCTATATTATGATTGAATGGAGTTGAGACATCATGACCGATGTCATTGAATATATGCTGCATAGACCAATTCATAGCTGCAGAATTGGTTGGTGGGCTTATACTTTGTTTGGATATGATTTGGTTATGCATCTTTGAGATCTATAAGAGGCCAAATCATAGTTGATTTTGTTACTGAACATCGGATTAATGTCATGCATAATATTAATATTAGCCTTGTCTCTCTAGTACTATGGAGATTATGTTTTGATGGTTCAATTCATAGCAATGGCCAAAGTGTTGGTGTTGTTTATATATTTCTTTATGGTACTATTTTTTGAAGCCTCGTGCCGCTTAGAATATTTGTATGCACGATTAATCAAGGCCGAATATGCATTGTTATTCGGATTGACTCTTTTACTTGCTATAGGTTCTATACATATTGAGGCTTTTGGTGATTCATTATGAGTAGTGCAACAAATATCCAAGGGTTATGAATGTGTTTTGATGAATCGCTTATAGTTTATCTTGGGGTATGTATAGATGAAGAATTTACCTTGGGTTGCATTAAAATTGTTCATATATTTAGACATGACAATTGGAGAGAGTTGGCATAGCAAGCATCCGGCTACCATGTCCATCATGTTGTATTGCATTTCTCTCAATAGCCGATGCTTAGTCTCGTCAACATAGGTAAGGCCGAACCGAAGTCCACAGCTTCGGCCACTAATGAAATTTTTATGCAGGCGAAAGTAAGGATTGGAGAAAGTTTATTGTTGATTGTCTACAAAATCCTAGCAAGAGGGTGAACAATATGGTTCGGAGGATGACATTGAGATACATACCTATGGAACTTTATCACCGGATCGTTAATGAAGCTGAGAAGGTTTTACCCAAGTTTGCATCAAAAAGTTCACACAAGACATCGCCAATATATACTTATCGTCCTAAGAACATATAAATGGCCGATGGAGTGTTGACATCGTCCTTAGAACAAACTTGGTACAAGTATTTTTCGGCACGCTAGCTTTACCGAAAAATAGGGGGGGCATGTGTTGACGCTCAAAAGTGGCACGATCATAAAGCAGCATGCCGGGGCGAAAACCTTGCCGGGGTAAAATCTTGCCGGTGTGAAAGCTTCCCGATGTGAAGGCTTGCCGGTGTGGAAAGCTTGCCGGCACAGAAAGATCGCCGGTGTGGAAGCTTGCCGGTGTGAAATCTTGCCGGGGGAGAAACCTTGTCAGGGAGGAACCCTTGCCGGAGTACAAACCTTGCCGGAGTGAAATCTTGCCGGTGTGAAAGCTTGCCGGTTAGAAACATTGCCGGTGTGGAAAGCTTACTCGGATGGAAAACTTGCCGGGTTGGAGGCTGTGATAGTCAATCGGACGAGAAGTTGAAGATGGCCTCAAATAGAGAAGTGATCTACATGGAAGAGTTCCGTATTATTGATATGAACATCACTAAAGTTTGGGTCATCACCGTCCGATTTCATCTCGAAGGCCGAAACTATGCTGAAAGTACTAAGATCTTATATTCAGAGTACAGTTTGGCCGATTATGCCCCCAAGACGACCTTAAATGAAAAAATGATCTACACGGGTTGTCTTCGTCTCGTCGAAACGATTGATTTTGATAAAAAAATTGTCCAAATCCGAGTTTGTATGCAAAAGTTAGAGCAATCGGAGTGCAGCCCTGTCATGAGGCGAGATGTGGCGCGCCCCACCAGACACATGTCTGATGGGTAGCGCAAGGGAATAGCCGGTTTTGCGCGACCGATTTAACCCTCAAGATGACCTCTGATCAAAAAACCTTCAACATGAAAGTTGTTCGTCTCGTCGAAATGGTCAAGATTGCTTTTGGGCTCATCTTCCTCCGAGATCGTTTACCACCACAAAAAAGACCCGCAAGGTGCAGCCAGTTTAAACCGAACAGTTTCGAAAAGTTCGGATAAAACCAATCCGAATTTGACTATGGTTTTGGACGTGAATCCAAGCCTTTTCCTTGCACGGGAAGTCCAGCCGCCTCTTATATATCTAAGTGGTGATGGCCGATTGAACAACACCAATCGAACAAATCAATCTACTACTTTTTCCTGTTCATCTACTTTTTATCTCCCCCTTGTATCTTTCTTCTCGTTCTTCGCTAGTTCTTCATGCTGGAGGGCTGCGGATCCACGAGGCTCTAGGGGCGAGCGAATCGACCTAGAGCAGCCCATAGCTGCCGCGAGCCCTGACGGGGTCCCTCCCGGGCAAGCGGGGCTTCGGGTCTGCAAAAGCGCCCGCCGGCTGTCTTGCGTATCGTGCTGTCGGTCGGGTCTCCTTCGACGTGAGCTGTGGTGCATCACCCCCGGCGTCGAGGGTACACGTGACGTGTTCGTGTGAGAACACCATGCAGAGTCTGCTCATATGAGAAAGTCGGCTGCCAGTTGGACTTGCCGCCCTTCTGACTTCTGAGTGGAGGCTGCCCTTCCGGCTGTTGGTCTTCAACTGTTGCCACCTGCCGACTGGTGGAAGTCGGCGGGGGGGGGGGGGGGGGCTTTACGCTTGTGGTCGTTCTGCTGTTGACGCTGACTGGGGTCTCCGGCTGGGGTTCGGGGGGCCTAAGGAGCCACTTTGCCGGTTGCGCTGACTTGAATCTCCGTCTTCATGGAGGAATCGGCCGTGGCGTATTTGTCTGCTATGATCAGCAGCACGTCGAGGGTTTCCGGCTCATCGCAGAGAAGCCTGTACTTGAGGAGGGTGCCCTCTCGGCATCCTGCGGTGAAGTACTCAATAGCCTGCACCTCGTGCACACCCTCGCAAGAGTTGCGGAGCTCGGCTCAGCGCGTGAGGTAGTCGCGAGTTGACTCGTTGGGGCCTTGCACGCACAAGGAGAGCTGGCGGGGTTTGGGAGGTTGCTTGTACGTGGTGGTGAAGTTGCAGACGAAGGCGTCGGTGAAGTCGACCCAACTGTTGATGCTGCGGGGCCTTAAGCTGTTCAGCCATTTCCAGGCCGTGCCGTGGAGCATGAGTGGAACATACTTCACAGCAACACGCTTGTTGCCGTTTGCTATGCTAACGGCCGTGGAGTAGTCGACCAGCCAGTCCTCCGGCTTCACGGAGCCGGTGTACTTCGGTGTGTCTCTGGGGAGCATGAACCCTTTGGGGAAGGGCTCATCTCGGATGCAGGGGCCAAAACACAGCGGACCCAATTCATCTTCTTCCTCAAGCGCCAGGGATCGGTGGAGATGGTCGATCCGATGGCGGGCGTCGTTCTCACCAACTCCCTCTCGACGGCCAAGGCGGTCGCTGAGCGTCGGGTGATCAACAGGCGGCGGGGAGACTCGCCCTTCCCTCCGAGGGGGAGGAGGTGAACAGTCGTCGCGTCGTTCCACTGTTCTTGGGCGGCCGTCTCGGTCGCGCTCTATGGTGATGTGAGTCCGACTGCGGCTGGCAGCCGAATCCTTGTCTTTTCTTCCACGGACGCCGCCAGTCGGCGTCCGAGACTCCGCGCCTTGGTCTCGGCGCGGAACCAGGTTGTCATTCCGTCGGCGCGGTGCATCAGTGTGGCAGTCGGCCTCGTTCTGCTCAGCAGTCGCGTCAGGGAGTCGCTGGATGCGCTCCGTCATCAAGCGACGCTCTTCGCCCTCGAACTTGTCCAGCTTGTCCGCCGCCGCCTGGGCGGCTCGAATATTCTCCGCAGGTATGGCATAGACGGGGTGATTCGCCCCGAACAGATCGGCGATAGCCGCACCGCGCTGCTGGACCGTGCCAAGGTGGCTAGGCCCGGCTGGAGCCGGCGTGCCGCCCACCGCGCGGTCCATCTCGCGCTGGTAGGCTTCTGACAGGCGTCTCATGCTGGCCAGCTTTTTGGCGCCTTCGACTAGCTGAAGGCGGCATGCCTCCAGCGTCTCGGCGTCGGCATCTTCAGGGATGGGCGCTGCCAGGTCTTGAAGCGCCGCGTGGAGCGGGTCGTAATCACCCCCGCCGGAGTGCTTGCCATGATCGATGACAAGCACTTCCGTGGTGGTGCTTCCGCCGCTCTCCGCACGAGGAAGTGGCTCGTCGTAGACCACCATGTTGGTGGGGAACGTGTCAAGCGACACGGTGTCGGAGTCGACCAACATCGGATCAGTGGAGCCTACGGACTCCAAGTCCCCAGCTGGCTCGCTGGCGACGTGAAGTTGATCGAGGAGGCCCGCGAGGAGGCTCTCGGGGCCGCCTGTGCCCGCGTCGGATGCGGGCTCGTCGGAGAGGCGGACCTCGCCTACAAGATCGGCGAGGCAACTGGCCGCGCAGGCGATTTCAACGCCATGTAGCGCGTTGGCGCAGACTTCGTCTGGCGTGCCAGACTGGCTGCGCTCGCCAGGGAGGAAAAGGGTTCCCGTCCAGAACAGGTCTCCGGACGACGGTGCACCAGGCCCCACGGTGGGCGCCAAATGTCGGGGGTTGGGTGCGACATATGCCAATGGATGGCTTATCATGGTGGGGGCGAGTAGAACGTCATCGGTGCCTGGAAACGGGATTAGGCATAGACACGAACGCCGGCGGACTTTACCCAGGTTCGGGGCTCTCCTAAGAGATAACACCCCTAGTCCTGCTCTGCGGGGTCTCCGTATGATCACTAAGGCAAAAGTGAGTACAATGGTGCTCCTCGAGCTATATCTGTGGACAGGAGGAGACTAGGCCAGCTCTCCCCCTTCTCTAAGGTCTGGTCTAGTTCTAATGGATCGGAACCCTTTGCATGGGTGCCCTGGGGGATTTATATAGGCCTAACCCCCAGGGGTACAATGGTAAACCGACTGGGCGCAGGGCCCAGCCGCGAGTCTCTTCGCCTGCCAGCCTCTATGCCGACTACAAGGGCCCGCCGGCTGGTGGCCCCCGTTGACTGGTCTGGTACGGAGCCGACAGGCCGTACCCGCCGCTTGCGGGTCTTGCCGACTGCCAATTACTGTTGCCGTGCCTCTAATAATGCAGGCTTGGTCATGGGGTCGTGGCTACAGCCCTGCTACCTGGCGAGCGATTACTGTAGCCACTCCCCGTCTCGTCTGGTTAATGGCGCGTGGGACCCGTGGGAGGGGCAGGCCAACTTCTGGGGGCCGGCTCCCTTCGGGTCCGACTGGTGGCGCTCTTGCCGTCTTCTGGACTCTCGCTGACCGGTAGGGCCCATCATCCGTGGACCGTACCGACAGGCCGTCGTGGGTGCAGGACTCCGCCCACTGTTGCTGATGTCAGGGATGGCACGGCAATAGTGCCTCGCTGGACGGAGATCTCCACTGGTACGGCGCACTGTGGCCTAGCCATCCCATAAAAAGGGGAAGGAGTGGGCTTTACTGTTGTCACTCCCGTCCCATCCCCCCTTATGAGGGCATGGGCTTTGTTGGTGTCGTGGGCCGACTCCCCGTGGCCGGCTTCTCTGGGAGCCGCCAGGCGGGAGTCGGCCCGTCTCGACCTTGCCTCCACGACTCGGCCGCATGCGGGCAGTCGGCTGCTCCTTTAGCCGGCCTCTGGAAGGTGGCTCTCCATCCTGGTGTCTTGAGGGGCGCAGTCAGCCCCGATGTCTTGAAAGGTTCTGGGCCTCGGGTTAGCCTACCCGTGGCCCATTACTCCGACACTCCAGGATATTTATGTTCATGGTAAATTATATCCTACTCATGCTTGCACTCAGTGTTGATTAATTTTAATGCATGTTCATGACTGTTGTCGCTCTCTAGCTGGTCGCTTCCCAGTCTCTTTCTAGCCTTCACTTGTACTAAGCGGGAATACTGCTTGTGCATCCACTTCCATAAACCCAAATGTTATTCCATATGACTCCACCATACCTTCCTATATGCGGTATCTACCTGTCATTCCAAGTAAATTTGTATGTGCCAAACTCCAAACCTTCAAATGAAATTCTGTTTTGTATGCTCGAATAGCTCATGTATCAACTAGGGATGTCTATATCTTCCATGCTAGGCGGGTTATTCTCAAGAGGAGTGGACTCCGCTCCTCACTCACGAGAAAATGGCCGGTAACGGGATGCCCAGTCCCATGCTTAAACTAAAATAATTGCAAACAAAACTCCCCCAGAATTGTTGTTAGTTGGAGGCCATTGTTTCGGACAAGCCATGGATTGATGTTTGTTGGTGGTAGGGGGAGTATAAACTTTACCATTCTATTTGGGAAACGCCTATAGTGTGTGTAGCATGGAAGATATCGAGATCTCTCGATTGTTATGTTGACAATGAAAGTATACTACTCAAAATACTATTCATCTCTATTTCAAAATAGAGCTCTGGCACCTCTACAAATCCATGCTTCCCTCTGCGAAGGGCCTATCTATTTAATTTTATGTTGAGTCATCATCCTCTTATTAAAAAGCACCAGTTGGAGAGCACTTCTGTCATTTGCATGCATTACTATTAGTTTACATTGAGTATGACTGGATCTCTTTTACCATGAATTACAATGTTTAGTCAGTCCTTGATCGTCAAAGGTGCTCCGCATTTATGTTTCACGGTCTCAGAAAGGGCTAGCGAGATACCATCTTGTTATATCATATTATGATTGTTTTGAGAAAGTGTTATCATCCGAGATTTATTATTATTGCTCGCTAGCTGATTATGCCATTGATATGAGTAAACATGAGACTTAAATGTTATTATGAATATGGTTAGTTCATAATCTTTGCTGAAAACTTGAATGTTGGCTTTACATATTTACAACAACAAGATCAAACAGAGTTTGTAAAAGTTTGTCTTTATCACTTTCAGTTTGTCAACTGAATTGCTTGAGGACAAGCAAAGGTTTAAGCTTGGGGGAGTTGATACGTCTCCATCGTATCTACTTTTCCAAACACTTTTGACCTTGTTTTGGACTCTAACTTGCATGATTTAAAAGGAACTAACCCGGACTAATGTTGTTTTCAACAGAATTGCCATGGTGTTATTTTTGTGCAGAAATAAAAGTTCTCGGAATGACTTGAAACTTCACGGAGAATATTTCTGGAATATATAAAAAATACTGGCGGAAGAATCAATGCCAAGGGGCCCACACCCTGTCCATGAGGGTGGGGGCGCGCCCGCCCTCCTGGGTGCGCCCCCTGCCTCGTGGGCCCCCTGAGGCTCCACCGACCTCAACTCCAACTCGACAAGGGAAACATGATGTTTAATGGAGGTAAAACCCTACATCCTACTTGATTGTATTTGATAAGTATAGGGGTTACAAGAGTTGATCTACCTTGAGATCGTAATGGCTAAACCCTAGATGTCTAGCCTATGTGATTTGTCTTAGCCTCTACGGACTAAACCCTCCGGTTTATATAGACACGGAGAGGCCTAGGGTTGTACAAAGCCGGTTTACAGAGAAAGGAAACTACACATCTGGGCGTTAAGCTTGCCATCCATGCAAAAGAGAGTCCTACCCGGACATGGGGGAGGGTCTTCTGCCTTGTATCTTCACGGCCCATCAGTCCAGCCCATATTAGATAGCCCGAACACCCGAGGACCCCTTAGTCCAGGACTCCCTCAGCGGCGCCCCCTTTCCTTCTCCTCCTCTCTCTCCTTCCCCCTTTCCCCTTCTGGTAAAAGGAAAGGGGGGTATCGTAGATTTGTCATGGCAGATGTCCTAGCAAAAGGACTTAGTCGTGGAGCCATCGCAACAGGGTTAGCTTAAAGGGGTTAAATGGGACAAAGTACACAAGGAGTTTATATTGGTTCGGCCCCTTCTAGTGAAGGTAAAGGCCTAATCCAGTTTGAGGTGGTATTGCTTATGTCTCGATTACCAGGGAGCGAGTACGCTTGACCTAGCTTTCGATGTGTTGTCTCTTGCCCTAAACCGCTGCTGGGTCGTCCCTTTATATACTCAGGTTGACGCTCCACAGCTTACAGAGTCCCGAGCCAGTTCATAACAACGTGTCCGGCTCGATGACCAAATACACATGCCTTACAATACAAGTCATACATATATGGAGGTTTAAACCTATGGGCCTTAAGCCTCCTTTGGGCCTTGGGCTCTTAGTAAGTCATCTTCATAAACCACCATCACTGATACCTTCATGGGCTTCGTGATAATGAAGCACCGTTGGTATAACCCGGCCCCTCCTGGGCAGGTCATACCTAATAGTTATATCCCCAACATTAGGCCCCAGGTTGATTTGAACTTGTTCATGTCAATCTTCAACACTTAGGAAAAATCCTTCTTCACCTGTTATAACAAGATATTGTAACCCGCCGTGACATCATCTCTTGGAACTTCGGAGATCCGCCATGACGTCATATATTATTAATTTTGCACAATACCCAACATATCTTAACGGATTCTATCTTTAATAACCATCCAAAAATCGAGGTGTTTGCGTTGTCACATATCCATTTTTTGGTCTCCTCGATTCCCGTGCATGTCAGTTATCCTTCCATCCTTATAAATAGGGCCAGGGGTCCCTTTATTTTTCTCCCCCTTGCCTCTTCGTCCCTTTCTTCTTCCTCGCATCTTTGCGACGCACTTGCACGCCTGAGCACCGCCGCCGCCGAACTCATCAGCTTCCTCGACTCCGGCTGCTGCATCGACCTGAATGGGACCAAAGCAGCTGCGGCATCTCTCTATTGTTCCACGGATCCAGTAAGTGCCTCTCCTTTCTCCACTGTAGATCTTCCATTAGGGTTTCTCGAAGTTCTTCAGATTTCATCCTTGTTCTTCGCTGCAGCTAGTGATACGTCTCCAACGTATCTATAATTTTTTATTGTTCCATGCTATTATATATTCTGTTTGGATGTTAATGGGCTTTATTTTACACTTTTATATTATTTTTGGGACTAACCTATTAACCCAAGGCCCAGTGCAAATTGCTGTTTTTTTGCCTATTTCAGTGTTTCGCGGAAAAGGAATATCAAACGGAATCCAAACAGAATGAAACCTTCAAGAGAGTTATTTTTGGAACAGACGTGATCCAGGGGACTTGGAGTGGACGTCAAGAAACAATCGAGGAGGCCACGAGGCAGAGGGCGCACCTACCCCCCTAGGCGCGCCCTCCACCCTCGTGGGCCCCTCGTTGCTCCACCGACCTACTTCTTCCTCCTATATATATTCATATACCCCGAAAACATCCAGGAACACCACAAAACCCTATTTCCACCGCCGCAACCTTTTGTACCCAAGACATCCCATCTTGAGGCCTTTTCTGGAGCTCCGCCGGAGGGGGCATCGATCACGGAGGGCCTCTACATCAACTCCATGGCCTCTTCGGTGATGTGTGGGTAGTTTACTCCAGACCTTCGGGTCCATAGCTAGTAGCTAGATGGCTTCTTCTCTCTCTTTGGATCTCAATACAATGTTCTCCTCGATCTTCTTGGAAGTCTATTCAATGTAACTCTTTTTGCGGTGTGTTTGTCGAGATCCGATGAATTGTGGGTTTATGATCAAGTCTATCTATGAACAATATTTGAATCTTCTCTGAATTCTTTTATGCATGATTGGTTATCTTTGCAAGTCTCTTCGAATTATCAGTTTGGTTTGGCCTACTAGATTGATCTTTCTTGCAATGGGAGAAATGCTTAGCTTTGGGTTCAATCTTGCGGTGCTCGATCCTAGTGACAGAAAGGGAAACGACACGTATTGTATTGTTGCCATCAAGGATAAAAAGATGGGGTTTATATCATATTGCTTGAGTTTATCCCTCTACATCATGTCATCTTACCTAATGCGCTACTCTGTTCTTATGAACTTAATACTCTAGATGCATGCTGGATAGCGGTCGATGTGTGGAGTAATAGTAGTAGATGCAGGCAGGAGTTAGTCTACTTGTCTCGAACGTGATGCCTATATTCATGATCATGCCTAGATATTCTCAAAACTATGCTCAATTCTATCAATTGCTCGATAGTAATTTGTTCAGCCACCGTAATACTTATGATATCTTGAGAGAAGCCACTAGTGAAACCTATGGCCCCCGGGTCTATTCTCCATCATATAAGTTTCCAATCTATTTTACTTTGCAATTTTTACTTTCAATCTATATCATAAAAAATACCAAAAATATTTATTTTATCATTATCATATCTATCAGATCTCACTCTCGTAAGTGACCGTGAAGGGATTGACAACCCCTTTATCGTGTTGGTTGCGAGGTTCTTATTTGTTTGTGTAGGTACGAGGGACTTGCGTGTGGCCTCCTACTGGATTGATACCTTGGTTCTCAAAAACTGAGGGAAATACTTACGCTACTTTGTTGCATCACCCTTTCCTCTTCAAGGGAAAACCAACGCAGTGCTCAAGAGGTAGCAAGAAGGATTTCTGGCGCCGTTGTCGGGGAGTCTACGCACAAGTCCAGACATACCAAGTACCCATCACAAACTCTTATCCCCCGCATTACATTATTTGCCATTTGCCTCTCGTTTTCCTCTCCCCCACTTCACGCTTGCCGTTTTATTCGCCCTCTTTCTCCGTTCCCCTTCTCTTTTCTAGTTCGTCTCTTTTTGCTCGTTTCTTGTTTGCTTGTGTGTTGGATCGCTTGCTCATCACGATGGCTCAAGGTAATACTAAATTGTGTGACTTTTCCAATACCAATAATAATGATTTTATTAGCACTCCAATTGCTCCTCTTACCGATGTCGAATCTTGTGAAATTAATGCTGCCTTGCTGAATCTTGTCATGAAAGATCCATTTTCCAGGCTTCCTAGTGAAGATGCCGCTACCCATCTAAACAACTCCGTTGATTTGTGTGATATGCAAAAGAAGAAAGATGTGGACAATGATATTGTTAAACTGAAGCTATTTACGGTTTCGCTTAGAGATCGTGCTAAATCTTGGTTTTCGTCTTTGCCTAAAAATAGTATTGATTCATGGAATAAGTGCAAAGATGCTTTTATCTCTAAGTATTCTCCTCCCGCTAAGATCATCTCTCTTAGGAATGATATTATGAACTTTAAACAACTAGATTATGAGCATGTTGCACAATCTTGGGAAAGGATGAAATTAATGATCCGTAATTGCCCTACTCATGGTTTGAATCTTTGGATGATTATACAAAAAATTTATGCCGGATTGAATTTTTCTTCTAGAAATCTTTTAGATTCGGCCGCGGGAGGCACTTTTATGGAAATCACTTTAGGAGAAGCTACTAAACTCCTAGATAATATTATGGTTAATTATTCTCAATGGCATACTGAAAGATCTACTAATAAAAAGGTGCATGCAATAGAAGAAATCAATGTTTTGAGTGGAAAGATGGATGAACTTATGAAATTGTTTGCTAATAATAGTGTTCCTTCTAATCCTAATAATGTGCCTTTGTATACTTTGATTGAGAATAATATTGAATCTATGGATGTGAATTTTGTTGGTAGGAACAATTTTGGTAATAATGTATATAGAGGTAATTTTAATCCTAGGCCGTTTCCTAGCAATTCCTCTAATAATTATGGTAATTCCTACAACAATTCTTATGGAAATTATAATAAGGTGCCCTCAGATTTTGAATCTAATATTAAAGAATTTATTAGTTCGCAAAAGAGTTTCAATGCTTTGATTGAAGAAAAATTGTCTAAGATTGATGAGTTGGCTAGGAACATGGATAGGATTTCTCTTGATGTTGATTCTTTGAAACTTAGATCTATCCCACCTAAGCATGATATCAATGAGTCTCTCAAAGCCATGAGAATTTCCATTGATGAGTGCAAAGAAAGAACCGCTAGGATGCGTGCTAAGAAAGATTGCTTTGTGAAAGCGTGTTTGAGGGAGTCCTGGATTAGGGGGTGTTCGGGTAGCCGGACTATACCTTCAGCCGGACTCCAGGACTATGAAGATACAAGATTGAAGACTACGTCCCGTGTCCGGATGGGACTTTCCTTGGCGTGGAAGGCAAGCTTGGCGATGCGGATATTCAAGATCTCCTACCATTGTAACCGACTCTGTGTAACCCTAACCCTACCCGGTGTCTATATAAACCGGAGGGTTTTAGTCCATAGGACAACTTCATCAACTCCATAGACAACAATCATACCATAGGCTAGCTTCTAGGGTTTAGCCTCCTTGATCTCGTCGTCATTGAAGCCTGGTTCAGGGGCTACTGAGGGAGTCCTGGATTAGGGGGTGTTCGGGTAGCTGGACTATACCTTCAGCCGGACTCCAGGACTATGAAGATACAAGATTGAAGACTACGTCCCGTGTCCGGATGGGACTTTCCTTGGCGTGGAAGGCAAGCTTGGCGATGCGGATATTCAAGATCTCCTACCATTGTAACTGACTCTATGTAACCCTAACCCTACCCGGTGTCTATATAAACCGGAGGGTTTTAGTCCGTAGGACAACTTCATCAACTCCATAGACAACAATCATACCATAGGCTAGCTTCTAGGGCTTAGCCTCCTTGATCTCGTGGTAGATCTACTCTTGTATTACCCATATCATCAATATCAATCAAGCAGGACGTAGGGTTTTACCTCCATCAAGAGGGCCCGAACCTGGGTAAAACATCGTGTTCCCTGCCTCCTGTTACCATCCGGCCTAGACGCATAGTTCCGGACCCCTACCCGAGATCCGCCGGTTTTGACACCGACATTGGTGCTTTCATTGAGAGTTCCTCTGTGTCGTTGCTGTTAGGTCCGATGGCTCCTTTGATCATCAACAACGATGCGGTCCAGGGTGAGACTTTTCTCCCCAGATAGATCTTCGTCTTCGGCTGCTTCGCTCTGCGGACCAATTCTCTTGGCCACTTGGAGTAGATCGAAAGCTACTCCCCTGGCCATCAAGTCAGGTTTGGAAGCTTAAACTACACGGCTGACATCCACGGAGACTTGACCTTCGACGGGTTTGAGCCACGGCCAAGCGCGCTGCACTATCTCGAGGGGCATGATCTAGCTCTGCCTTCGGGCAGTGTCCTGGAGGCCGCTCACGCATCGGTTCCGACCTCTAACTCGGAGCCTATTGCACCAATCGAGGACGAGCGGTTGGACGCCACCTCGGGGGCTGTGATCTCAAAGGCGATCGAGCCGAACGCTAGCCCCGGACTCTGCATGACCCATGACTCTGAGGATCCGGACTCCTCCCCGGACTCCGAACCCCCCGCGCCCCTGCCGATCGAATCCGATTGGGCGCCGATAATGGAGTTCACCGCCGCAGACATCTTTTAGCACTCGCCTTTTGGCGTCATCCTGAATTCTCTTAAGTCTCTCTCTTTATCAGGAGAGCCCTGGCCGGATTACGGTCAGCAAGGATGGGATACGGACAACGAAGAAATTCCAAGCCCACCCACCACCCACTTGGTAGCCACTGTCGACAATTTAAACGACGTGCTCAACTTCGACTCCGGAGACATCGACAGTATGGATGACGATGCAGGAGATACCGATGAACCAACGCCCATAGGGCATTAGACAGCCACCTCATCTCACGATGTGTACATGGTGGATACCCCTAAAGGAAGCGACAATGAGGAAAAAGGGGAGGGAACGGGAGATCGACCCCCCCGAAAAGCAATCAAAGCATCAGCGTAAACGCCGACCCAAGCCCCGCCTTGATAAAAACCCAGCCATAGAGCAGGACGAGCCGGTAGACGACGAGCAGGCCTTAGAGCAGCCGTCCGAACAGGGCAATACGGATAGAGAAACCGAACGCCCCTCCTCCGGCGAAAACGACATTCCGGACGACCTCACACTGGATAAACATATGGAACAAAAGAATCTCCATGAGAGGCTCGTTGCAACTGCACGCAGCTTAAAAAAGTAGAAGCGGAAGCTAAAAACAGCGGAAGATGCACTCCGGATTAGATGGAGCAAAGTAATCAATACCGCAGATAAATACGGCGACAGTCGCCGCACTAAAAGCTATCCGAAAAGAAAGCTACTTCCTGAATTCGACGAAGAGGCCCTAGAGCCCTCGCATTCAAAAAATGAGAAAGCCACATGGTCGGATAGACGACCCCATAAAGCGGCAAGCGGCGCCGCACTCAAATCGGCATGCGACCCACTTAAGGATTCGCACCATGGCCCAGTCAGGTCCATTTATGGGCCAAGAAAGCAAGCTCTCGTAAGCAATGCTATGAAGCCATCATCAGAATCCGGCACACTCAAATACAGGGGCGCCGGACACCCTCTATGTTTCACCGATGAGGTCCTGGACCATGAATTTCCAGAGGGGTTCAAACCCATAAACATAGAGGCATACGATGGAACAACAGACCCTGGAGTCTGGATAGAGGATTATATCCTCCACATACACATGGCTAGAGGAAATGATCTCCAGACCATAAAATATTTACCCCTTAAGCTTAAAGGGCCAGCCCGGCATTGGCTTAAAAGCCTTCCCGAAAACACAATTGGAAGCTGGGAAGAGCTCGAGGATGCTTTCCGAGCAAACTTTCAAGGGACCTATGTCCGCCCTCCAGATGCAGACGATCTTAGTCACATAACTCAATAACCCGGAGAATCAGCTCGGCAGTTCTGGAATAGATTCCTCACTAAAAAGAATCAGATAGTCGACTGTCCGAACGCCGAAGCCTTAGCAGCTTTCAGGCATAACGTCCGAGACGAATGGCTCGCCAGACACCTCAGCCAAGAAAAGCCGAGAACAATGGCCGCACTAACAAACCTCATGACCCGCTTTTGTGCAGGGGAGAACAGCTGGTTGGCAAGGTGCAGCCCCAGTGACCCAAGTACATCCGAAACTAGGGATGGAAACGGAAAACCACGACGCAACAAGGACCATCGCCAGACTAAGGACAAAAGTCCGAAGAGCACGGCAGTCAATGCCGGATTCAAAGGCTCATGACAAAATCAAGAAAAATCGCCCCCCCCCAGGATAACAGGGACGATCCATCCAACCTAAATAAAATCCTGGACAGGATATGTCAGATACACAGTACTCCCGGGAAGCCTGCTAACCATACCCACAGAGACTGTTGGATTTTCAAACAATCCGGCAGACTCAATGCCGAACACAAGGGGCTCGACATACCAAGCGAAGACGAGGACGAACCCCAAAAGCAGAGTACCAGGAAACAAAAGAACTTCCCACAGGAAGTAAAAACAGTGAACTCACTTCACATAACAAAACGTGCGGCGCCCGTAAAGGTATGCACCACACGGCCCATCCCCAAAGGGTCCGGCCACTGGTTGTCAAAACCAATCATCTTCGATCAGCTAGATTATTCTAGAAATATCAAGAATGCAGACTGGACTGCCTTGATACTCGATCCAAATAATTGGCGGACTCCAGTTTTCAAATGTCCTTATGGACGGCGGCAGTGGACTAAACCTGATATATCAGGATACAATCCAGCACATGAGGATAAACCCAGCAAGAATCCGCCGCAGCAAAACCTCCTTTCAAGGGGTAATACCTGGTCCGGACACCCGTTGTATGGGTTTTCTCCGGCTTGAAGTCATATTCGGCTCTGCCGATAACTTCCGCCGTGAAAAGCTGACCTTCCATATCGTCCCGTTCTCAAGTCGCTATCAAGCACTACTGGGACGCGAAGCTTTCGCTCGCTTTAACACAATACCGCATTATGCATCTCTTACGCTTAAGATGCCCGGTCCACGAGGCATCATCTCTTTAAAGGATAAGCACTAAAGTGTGCCTCCCCAAGCGGAGGACTGTGCGGCCGCCTTGACAGCCCCACAGCAAAATGGCCTCACCGGCCAAAAAACTTCAAAATAGGTCATTAAAGACCACGAACGCGGATAGACGAGTTCGATACAAAATCATCATTGATGCAGGCTTAGTGGCCATATACCCCCGCACTAGGGGCTCCATGCATATACAATAAGAGACAATAAAGCTCAATTTTATATATTTTACTTTACACCTTGTTTATTTTAAACTTTTTCGGCACGACCCGTTTTCAACTCAGTTCCTCTCTTTTACAGATGAACGTCGTGCGGCGCCCGTCCAGGATACGGCACAACGGAGACACAGGCGCAGACGTGCAGTAGGGACCTGTCCTAAAGGATTCTTTTTAGATTAAGACCCTGCATAAACCTTTTTTACTGTCTCTTGTTGCTACACATCCCCTGGTTTTTTTTGGTATAACCAAGGAGGAGGCTGGCGTCTTGGCATGTGGCCACGTCAGAATTTTCACACGTACCTGGACACTAGGGGCTTCTTTTTTTAATAATAAAGAGTGTTGGTTCGCCCGCACTCACAAAGACCGAATACCTTAGGGAGTGTTCAGCGTCGCGAGTTTTGGCATTATATGCATCAGCTCCGAATCATGTCTTTGGTCAAATGTTGGGTTGCCCGGCTCCTGAGTTCGGCTACCTTACGTTCCGCTCTATCGGCTAAGGTAGCACTAGGAGAACTACTGCGATTGTGCCCCGGTTCGGTCGGGCGAGCACCTCAGTAGAGAAAGCCGAAAACTGACTGTCATGATGTAGCGTGAGACTGGTCAGCCACTCGATGACCTATCGGAATCTATCGGATTCCTCCGTTTTAACGAAGGGTCGTTTCCCGGTCAGGCACATACACGCCCCGCACTCGGATGAGCGCAATCGCCACCAAGGAGCTACCTAAATAGTCTCACTGTCAAGCTCCTATGGCTAAGTGAAAGTGTTAAAGCATTATAGTCCGGTTGCCTGGCCCGCTGTGCTATCACCTCCTTTGTAGGACCAAGACGTTGGGTTAAGTGTGAAAATGCGTCTTCTACGAGCACCCCCGCACTATGTGCGTGGGGGCTGAAGCCAACGACTGCCATCTTTCAGATTTTATATATATATATATATATATATATATATATATATATATTAAAACGGTCGCACATGAGGTGTTCCCAATACTTGAAGGCACAAGTATAAAAAGGCCACTACAATTTATCAAAATATTACTTTATAATTACATATGCTATCATAACATAGCATCTTTCGAGCACTGCGTCTCTATTACACGAGCGCCTTCAAGGACTTCCTGAAAATAGTGCTCGGAGGGTACTCGGCTTTTGTCCGAATATCGGGTCGCAACAACGGTGGTCTCCATCTCCGCCCAGTATGTCTTAACACGGGCAAGAGCCATCCGTGCACCCTCTATGCATGCTAACCTCTTCATTGCATTTATACGCGGCACTGCGTCAAGGAATTGCTGCACCAAGTTGAAATAACTCTTCGGCTCCGATCTCCCCGGCCACAGATAACCCATGACGTACTTCATGGCGAGTCCGGACAACCTATTCAGTTCGGCCCATTGAGCCAAACGATCGTCCACTACCAGTGGATGCTTTGGATTGTGAAACTGCGACCAGAAAAGCTTTTCCACTTCGCGATCCTTCTGATCTCGAAAGTGTTCGGTCACATCAGGAGCACTCGCTGCCAAGTCCAGATAGGTATCCTCCACACTCCACATTCGGTCCAACGGAGCAAACTTTGGATCGCAAAATTTCCTTCGCAGCATAAAGGGCTTTCCAGCCACAATCTGTTCGGCCTGACGCAGCTCCTCCTTCGCAGCTCTCATCACAGAGCGTGCGTCCTTGGCATTGGCAGCGGCCTTCTCTAAGTCTGTCTGTTTCACCTGGTCTTCTTTTTCAAGAAATCTGCAACGGTCTGTAGCGCTTTTTAACTTTTCGGCCATCTCTTCCTTGCTTCGGCAATGGGCAGCCCGTTCGGCTCTCAGCTCTTCAAGGGCTTTCTTGGCGGCCGCATCATTTTCTCTGGCTTGTTCTTTAGCTCGAGCAAGTTCTGCCCTAAGACTCTCCACAGCGGCCGCACCATCTGCGTCAAGCACACACATTGTAAGACAAAGGCCTCAAACTGTTCTTACCTCATGCCACCTCGGGAATTGCATACCTTGAGCCTCCTCAAGCCGCTTGTTGACAAGCGATGGCGGCTTCTGCCACGTCTAGTTGTCGCTTTAGTCCGGCAAAATCGTCAGCTCGGCTCGATTCCAGACACCCTGCCGCCTGCATTCAAAGGCGACATCTTAGACCTGGGATTATGATCGTCCACGCGCCGTCATTTCTTGACGACGCGCAGAGTCTCAGGGGCTACTATCTACACAGGGCGCATCTTATTCATGCGCAACTACCAAAAGTGTACATTATCTAAATGTACCTCAAAACCCGTCAGTAAACTTTTGACGGCCTCATGCAGTCCGCTCTCTACGGATGAGATCCTTTCAATCACCGTGCCCATCAATGCACGGTGCTCCTCTGAGATACAAGCTCGCCCCAGCAGAATCTTTAGCTCCTCCGACCGAGCACCAGATGGTGTCGGGCTCGTCCCATGACCTCTTTCGAAGGCCGGACGCGGAGAACCTCGGGGGGCCACATAGCCATCTTCCGCCCCTGTCGGATTCGGAGAAACTCTCCGCGACGACACCTCAGGGTCACCCGCCTTGCTAGGCGGCACGGCAGGGGAGGCGTCCCGCTCTCCATCATCTCCGGAAGAAGATCCCCCGAAGACGAGCTCTGCTGAGAAGGGCTGAGGTCCGAACTACAAGGTAAAAGTTTGGTTAATATTCTCAGACATAAATCAAGGATTTCCCTCATCCCTCAAAAGGAAAATCTTTCTCTACTTACGGCTCGCTAGAGGGCTGATCCCCTTGAGGGCGTAGTCCGGCCGAGGAACTCCCCGGCGTCGGACCCTCTAACAAGGATTTTCTCCCCCGCTTCGCGGCCATGGTTTCCGGGTCGTCAGAGGCGGCTCTCTTCTTCCCCTTAGGAGAGGAATCGTTGGTTCCTCCCTTCGGAGCAGCCTCCTTCGAGGAGGCCATAGCTTCCTTGTCCTCCCCCTCCGAAGGCATTATCTCCAGCATCCTGACTAGCACGGGATCCGGCCTGGTTTCAGGAAGGGGAGCCGGACACCTGATCAGCTTTGCCTTCGCTATCCACTCCTGCTTAAAAGTACGGCTCTTTTAGGGGCAAGTTTATGACAATTATACGGATAGAAGGTCCGGGCACAAGGTTGCTTACTTGATTATCCGGGCGATTGCGGCTTAGGCCTGCGTCCTCGGTCGAATCCGGACACATCTCTTGTGATCCGAAGAATAGTTTATACATCTCTGCGGGCATTGCGCCCATGAAGTTCTGGAGAGATCGCTGTCCCTCTGGATTAAATTCCCACAGGCGAAGGGGGCGACATTTGCCGGGCAATATTCGGCGAATCAGCATGACCTGCGTCACCTTGACCAGGCTGAGGTCTCCTTCCAAGAGATCTTTAATGCGGCCCTGTAACAAGGGCACGTCTTTGGGCAAACCCCAATCCAACCCTCTGTTGACCCATGACGCCAGACGTGATGGGGGACCCGAGCGAAAGGCAGGAGGCGCCACCCATTTGGTGCTCCAGGGAGTGGTGATATAAAACCACTCTCGTTGCCACAAGCCTAGCTCCTCTTGAAAAGAGCCCTCGGGCCATGGAGCATCAGCATTTTTTCTTATAACAGCGCCTCCGCACTCTGCGTGCCGTCCCTCGATCATCTTCGGTTCCACTTTGAAGGTTTTGAGCCATAGTCCAAAGTGAGGGTTAACATGGAGGAACGCTTCGCACACAATGATAAACGAGGAGATATGGAGGATGGACTCCGGAGCTAAGTCGTGGAATTCCAACCCGTAATAAAACAGCAGCCCCCTCACAAAGGGATCCATTGGGAAGCCCAACCCCCGAAGGAAGTGAGACATGAACACCACGCTCTCACCGGGCTGGGGACTGGGGATGACCTGCCCTTGAGCAGGCAACCTATGCCAAATTTCGCCGGTCAGGAACTTAGCCTCTCTCAACTTTAGCACGTCCTCCTCCGTGACGGAGGAGGCATCCATCGGCCTTGAAGGTCGGAACCGGACATTGTCGAAGGTCCGAGGCGCCCGGAATCTGGAGCCTAGGGTGCTGGAACTCGAGGCGACAGGCGAACTTGTTGGAGAAAAGATAAGGCCCTGGTCTCTTTATAAGAGGCTGAATACCAGGAGCCCTCCCCGTAACCGTTAGGGACTCACCTTTAATCGAGAAAACATGCTAACGGGCTCGATTGGGTTACCCATGTCCGTATTGATGAGAATCCCATAATAGGGGGGTACACGATCTCTGCTTTGACAAGACGTGCCAAGGAAACCGCCTCGCAAAACACGCTGAGGTGAAAAAGTAAAAACGATTTGAGTACAGGACTTGGCCGTAGTGTGATGGCGCACTGCGGAGTACGTCAGCAGATTGGATTTGTGTTAATATTATTCTCTCTATGGCAATATGTGGAAACTTATTTTGCAGAGCCGGACACTACTCTTGGTGTTAACAATCTTCTATGAAGGACTTGGAGGAGGAACCTGCCTTGCAATGCCGAAGACAATTTGCACGCTGGACTCGTCGTCATTGAAGCCTGGTTCAGGGGCTACTGAGGGAGTCCTGGATTAGGGGGTGTTCGGGTAGCTGGACTATACCTTCAGCCGGACTCCAGGACTATGAAGATACAAGATTGAAGACTACGTCCCGTGTCCGGATGGGACTTTCCTTGGCGTGGAAGGCAAGCTTGGCGATGCGGATATTCAAGATCTCCTACCATTGTAACTGACTCTATGTAACCCTAACCCTACCCGGTGTCTATATAAACCGGAGGGTTTTAGTCCGTAGGACAACTTCATCAACTCCATAGACAACAATCATACCATAGGCTAGCTTCTAGGGCTTAGCCTCCTTGATCTCGTGGTAGATCTACTCTTGTATTACCCATATCATCAATATCAATCAAGCAGGACGTAGGGTTTTACCTCCATCAAGAGGGCCCGAACCTGGGTAAAACATCGTGTTCCCTGCCTCCTGTTACCATCCGGCCTACACGCACAGTTCGGGACCCCCTACCCGAGATCCGCCGGTTTTGACACCGACAGTGTTCTTCTAGTTTCCATGATAATAATGATGAAGATCTAAAAGTTATTGATGTGTCTCCTATTAAATCTTTGTTTTTCAATATGAATCTTGATAATGATGGGACTGGAGATGAGTCAACTTTAGTTAGAAGGTGTCCCAATGATTCGGAGTTTTTAGATCTTGATGCAAAAATTGATAAAAGTGGGATCGGAGAGGTCAAAACTTTACATAGCAATGAACCCACTATCTTGGATTTCAATGAATTTAATTATGATAATTGCTCTTTGATAGATTGTATTTCCTTGTTGCGATCCGTGCTAAATTCTCCGCATGCTTATAGTCATACTAAAGCTTTTACTAAACATATCGTTGATGCTTTGATGCAATCTTATGAAGAAAAACTTGAATTGGAAGTTTCTATCCCTAGAAAACTTTATGATGAGTGGGAACCTACTAATAAAATTAAAATTAAAGATCATGAATGCTTTGCTTTGTGTGATTTGGGTGCTAGTGTTTCCATGATTCTAAAAACTTTGTGTGATTTGCTAGGTCTCCGTGAATTTGATGATTGCTTTTTAAACTTGCATCTTGCGGATTCCACCATTAAGAAACCTATGGGAAGAATTAATGATGTTCTTATTGTTGCAAATAGAAATTATGTGCCCATAGATTTCATTGTCCTTGATATAGATTGCAATCCTTCATGTCCTATTATTCTTGGTAGACCTTTCCTTAGAACGATTGGTGCAATTATTGATATGAAAGAAGGGAATATTAGATTCCAATTTCCGTTAAGGAAAGGCATGGAACACTTTCCTAGAAAGAAAATTAAATTACCTTATGAATCTATTATGAGAGCCACTTATGGATTTCCTACCAAAGATGTCAATACCTAGATCTATCCTTGCTTGTATGCCTAGCTAGGGGCGTTAAACGATAGCGCTTGTTGGGAGGCAACCCAATTTTATTTTTGTGTCTTTCTTTTTGATTCTGTGTAGTAATAAATGATTCATCTAGCCTCTGTTTAGATGTGGTTTTATGCTTTTAATTAGTGTTTCTGCCAAGTAGAACCTTTGGGAAGACTTGGGGAAAGTCTTTGTGATCTTGCTGTAAAAAACAGAAACTTTAGCGCTCACGAGAATTGCTGCCATTTTTTATTGAAGGGTGATATTTAGTTAATTATTTTTGAATATGATTAATAGATAAATTCCTCACATCCAGCAATTTATTTTAGAAATTTTAGGGTTCCATAAGTAGTCGAAACCTACAGATTACTACAGACTGTTCTGTTTTTGACAGATTCTGTTTTTCGTGTGTTGTTTGCTTATTTTGATGAATTTATGGCTAGTAATAGAGTTTATGAACCATAGAGAAGTTGGAATAAAGTAGGTTTAAAACCAATATAAATAAAGAATGAGTTCATTACAGTACCTTTAAGTGGTAGTTTGTTTTCTTTTACTAACGGAGCTCATGAGATTTTCTATTTGAGTTTTGTGTTGTGATGTTTTCAAGTTTTGGCTAAGGATTTGATGGATTATGGAACAAGGAGTGGAAAGAGCCTAATATTGGGTATGCCCAAGGAACTCCAAGGTAAAATCCAAGGACAACCAAAAGCCTAAGCTCGGGGATGCCCCGGAAGGCATCCCCTCTTTTGTCTTCATCCATCGGCAACTTTACTTGGAGCTATATTTTTATTCACCACATGATATGTGTTTTGCTTGGAGCGTCTTGTATGATTTGAGTCTTTGCTTTTTAGTCTACCACAACCATCCTTTCTGTACACACCTTTTGGGAGAGACAAACATAAATTAGAATTTGTTAGAATACTCTATGTGCTTCACTTATATTTTTTGAGCTAGATAATTTTGCTCTAGTGCTTCACTTATATCTTTTTAGAGCACGGTGGTGGTTCTATTTTATAGAAATAATTGATCTCTCATGCTTCACTTATATTATTTTGAGAGTCCTTTAGAACAGCATGGTAATTTGCTTTGGGTATGAATTTAGTCATAATATAATAGGCATCCAAGATCAGTATAATAAAAACTATCATACAAAAAGTGCATTGGATATTATGAGAAGTTTGATACTTGATAATTGTTTTGAGAGATGAAGATGGTGATATTAGAGTCATGCTAGTTTAGTAGTTGTGGATTTGAGAAATACTTGTGTTAAATTTTGTGATTCCCTTAGCATGCACGTATGGTGAACCATTATGTGATGAAGTCGGAGCATGATTTATTTATTGATTGCCTTCCTTATGAGTGGCGGTCGGGGATGAGCGATGGTATTTTCCTACCAATCTATCCCCCTAGTACATGCACGTAGTACTTTGTTTCGATAACTAATAGGTTTTTGCAATAAGTATGTGAGTTCTTTATGACTAATGTTGAGTCCCTGGATTATACGCACTCTCACCCTTCCACCATTGCTAGCTTCTCTAATACCGCACACCTTTCATCGGTATCACACCCACCATATACCTTCCTCAAAACAGCCACCATACCTACCTATTATGGCATTTCCATAGCCATTCTGAGATATATTGCCATGCAACTTTCCACCGTTCTGTTATTATGACACGCTTCATCATTGTCATCTTGCTTTGCATGATCATGTAGTTGAAATCATATTTGTGGCAAAGCCACCGTTCATAATTATTTCATACATGTCACTCTTGGTTCATTGCGTATCCCTGTACTCCACCGGAGGCATTCACATAGAGTCATATTTTGTTCTAAGTATTGAGTTGTAATTCTTGAGTTGTAAGTAAATAAAGTGTGATGATCATCATTATTAGAGCATTGTCCCAAGTGAGGAAAGGATGATGGAGACTATGATTACCCCACAAGTCGGGATGAGACTCCGGACAAAAAAAGAAAAGAAAAAGAGGCCATAAAAAAAGAGAAAAGGCCCAAATAAAAAAATGAGAGAAAAAGAGAGAAGGGACAATGTTACTATCCTTTTACCACACTTGTGCTTCAAAGTAGCACCAAGATCTTCATGATAGAGAGTCTCCTATGTTGTCACCTTCATATACTAGTGGGAATTTCACATTATAGAACTTGGCTAGTATATTCCAATGATGGGCTTCCTCAAAATGCCCTAGGTCTTCATGAGCAAGCAAGTTGGATGCACACCCACTTAGTTTCTTTTTTTTTGAGATTTCATACACTTATAGCTCTAGTGCATCCGTTGCATGGCAATCCCTAATCACTCACATTGATTTCTATTAATGGGCATCTCCATAGCCCGTTGATACTCCTAGTTGATGTGAGACTATCTTCTCTTTTTTGTCTTCTCCACAACCACCATTCCATTCCACCTATAGTGTTATATCCATGGCTCACACTCATATATTGCGTGAAGATTGAAAAAGTTTGAGAACATAAAAAGTATGAAACAATTGCTTGGCTTGTCATCGGGGTTGTTCATGATTTAAATATTTTGTGTGGTGAAGATAGAGCATAGCCAGACTATATGATTTTGTAGGGATAACTTTCTTTGGCCATGTCATTTTGAGAAGACATGATTGCTTAGTTGGTATGCTTGAAGTATTACTATCTTTATGTCAATATTAAACTTTTATCTTGAATCTTTCGGATCTGAATATTCATGCCACAATAAAGAGATTTACATTGAGAATATGCTAGAAAGCATTCCACATCAAAAATTCTGTTTTTATCATTTACCTACTCGAGACGAGCATGAATTAAGCTTGGGGATGCTGATACGTCTCCAACGTATCTATAATTTTTTATTGTTCCATGCTATTATATATTCTGTTTTGGATGTTAATGGGCTTTATTTTACAATTTTATATTATTTTTGGGACTAACCTATTAACCCAAGGCCCAGTGCAAATTGCTGTTTTTTGCCTATTTTAGTGTTTCGCAGAAAAGGGATATCAACCGGAATCCAAACGGAATGAAACCTTCGGGAGAGTTATTTTTGGAACAAACGTGATCCAGGGGACTTGGAGTGGACGACAAGAAACAATCGAGGAGGCCACGAGGCAGGGGAGCGCGCCTACCCCCCTGGGCGCGCCCTCCACCCTCGTGGGCCCCTCGTTGCTCCACCGACCTACTTCTTCCTCCTATATATATTCATATACCCCGAAAACATCCAGGAGCACCACGAAACCCTATTTCCACCACCACAACCTTCTGTACCCAAGATCTCCCATCTTGAGGCCTTTTCTGGAGCTCCGCCGGAGGGGGCATCGATCACGGAGGGCCTCTACATCAACTCCATGGCCTCTTCGGTGATGTGTGAGTAGTTTACTCCAGACCTTTGGGTCCATAGCTAGTATCTAGATGGCTTCTTCTCTCTCTTTGGATCTCAATACAATGTTCTCCTCGATCTTCTTGGAGATCTATTCGATGTAACTCTTTTTGCGGTGTGTTTGTCGAGATCCGATGAATTGTGGGTTTATGATCAAGTCTATCTATGAACAATATTTGAATCTTCTCTGAATTCTTTTATGCATGATTGGTTATCTTTGCAAGTCTCTTCGAATTATCAGTTTGGTTTGGCCTACTAGATTGATCTTTCTTGCAATGGGAGAAGTGCTTAGCTTTGGGTTCAATCTTGCGGTGCTCGGTCCTAGTGACAGAAAGGGAAACGACACGTATTGTATTGTTGCCATCAAGGATAAAAAGATGGGGTTTATATCATATTGCTTGAGTTTATCCCTCTACATCATGTCATCTTACCTAATGCGTTACTCTGTTCTTATGAACTTAATGCTCTAGATGCATGCTGGATAGCGGTCGATGTGTGGAGTAATAGTAGTAGATGCAGGCAGGAGTCAGTCTACTTGTCACGGATGTGATGCCTATATTCATGATCATGCCTAGATATTCTCAAAACTATGCTCAATTCTATCAATTGCTCGACAGTAATTTGTTCACCCACCGTAATACTTATGCTATCTTGAGAGAAGCCACTAGTGAAACCTATGGCCCCCGGGTCTATTCTCCATCATATAAGTTTCCAATCTGTTTTACTTTGCAATTTTTACTTTCAATCTATATCATAAAGATACCAAAAATATTTATCTTATCATTATCATATCTATCAGATCTCACTCTCGTAAGTGACTGTGAAGGGATTGATAACCCCTTTATCGCATTGGTTGCGAGGTTCTTATTTGTTTGTGTAGGTACGAGGGACTTGTGTGTGGCCTCCTACTGGATTGATACCTTGGTTCTCAAAAACTAAGGGAAATACTTACGCTACTTTGCTGCATCACCCTTTACTCTTCAAGGGTAAACCAACACACTGCTCAAGAGGTAGCAGCTAGTAACTTTGAACCAAACTTGGCACTTCTCCTGCACAGCGGCAGCCGTGATACTTGTTTCTGTTACTAGATCGTCTCCTTCGCGTAAGCAAAAACCCATCTAAACATATGAACTGCTCGAGCACTATAATTTAGGTCAGAAATATTTTCCATTATCCGAAGTGTCGCAGATCCGAAATCCTAGCATCAATCTGTGAAACATGTTTGCTTCAACACTTAGCATAATTCACTCTTGTCAGATCTTGAATACCATTGCTGTCATGGTGGCTTACACCACCGGTTTATAGCTATCCATATATCATTAGGCCCCACTTAAGCCGTGATACGTCTCCAACGTATCTATAATTTTTGATTGCTCCAAGCTATATTATCTACTATTTTGGACTATATTGGGCTTTATTTCCCACTTTTATATTATTTTGGGACTAACCTATTAACCGGAGGCCAAGCCTAGAATTGCTGTTTTTTTTTGCCTATTTCAGTATTTTGGAGAAACAGAATATCAAACGGAGTCCAAACGGAATAAAACCTTCGGAAACGTGATTTTCTCGCCGAACGTGATCCAGGAGACTTGGACCCTACTCCAAGGAGTCAAAGAGGCGGTCACGAGGGTGGGGGGCGCGCCCACCCTCCTAGGGAGCGTCCCCTCGCCTCGTGGGCCCCTCGGTGCTCCACCGATGTACTCCTTCCTCCTATATATACCTATGTACCCCCAAACGATCAGAATAGGAGCCAAAAACCTAATTCCACCACCGCAACTTTCTGTATCCACGAGATACCATCTTGGGGCCTGTTCTGGAGCTCCGGCGGAGAGGTCCGTCATCCCGGAGGGCTTCTACATCACCATAGCCTCTCCGATGAAGTGTGAGTAGTTTACCTCAGACCTTCGGGTCCATAGTTATTAGCTAGATGACTTCTTCTCTCTCTTTGGATCTCAATACAAAGTTCTCCCCCTCTCTTGTGGAGATCTATTCGATGTAATCTTCTTCTTTTTGCGGTGTGTTTGTTGAGACCGATGAATTGTGGGTTTATGATCAAGTCTATCTATGAATAATATTTGAATCTTCTCTGAATTCTTTTATGTATGATTGGTTATCTTTGCAAGTCTCTTCGAATTATCCGTTTGGTTTGGCCAACTAGATTGGTAGTTCTTGCCATGGGAGAAGTGCTTAGGTTTGGGTTCGATCTTGCGGTGTCCTTTCCCAGTGACAGAAGGGGCAGCAAGGCACGTATTGCATCGTTGCCATCGAGGATAACAAGATGGGGTTTATTTCATATTGCATGAATTTATCTCTCTACATCATGTCATCTTGCTTAAAGCGTTACCCTGTTTTTTAACTTAATACTCTAGATGCATGCTGGATAGCGGTCGATGAGTGGAGTAATAGTAGTAGATGCAGAATCGTTTCGGTCTACTTCTCACGGACATGATGCCTATATACATGATCATGCCTAGATATTATCATAACTATGCTCAATTCTGTCAATTGCTCAACAGTAATTTGTTCACCCACCGTAGAATACTTATGCTCTTGAGAGAAGCCACTAGTGAAACCTATGGCCCCCGGGTCTATTCTCATCATATCAATCTCCATCACTTTAATCTTGCTTTGCTTTTTTACTTTGACTTTTACTTTTCACTTTGCATCTCTATACGAAAAATACCAAAAATATTATATCTATCAGATCTCACTCTCGTAAGTGACCGTGAAGGGATTGACAACCCCTAATCACGTTGGTTGCGAGTAGCTATCGTTTTGTGCAGGTACGAGGGACTTGAGCGTGGCCTCCTACTAGATTGATACCTTGGTTCTCAAAAACTGAGGGAAATACTTACGCTACTCTGCTGCATCATCCCTTCCTCTTCGGGGAAATCCAACGCAAGCTCAAGAGGTAGCAAGAAGAATTTCTAGCGCTGTTGCCGGGGAGTCTACGCAAAAAGTCAACATACCAAGTACCCATCACAATCCTTATCTCTCGCATTACATTATTTGCCATTTGCCTCTCGTTTTCCTCTCCCCCACTTCACCCTTGCCGTTTTATTCGCCCTCTCTCTCTATCCTCCCTCTCTATTTGCCTCTTTTGCCCATTTGCTCTTGTTTGCTCGTGTGCTAGTTTGTTTGCTTGTCGTCATGGCTAGTCTCATATTTTCTCCGTTGTCTCCCGAGAATGAAGTTCTAAATTTTAAACAAAGGGAGGGAGGAAATCTAAAAGATGCTTGGTATAGAATTTGCAATGCTCAAAACAGATCTACCAGGAAGCAATCTACTTCAGTTCTTCTCCACAATTTTTATGTAGGTGTTAATCCTTGGTATAGATATATCCTCGATACCATTACCGGAGGGAACTTCTTGGGTAGCCATACTTTTGATTCTTATAATGCTATGTTATATTTATTTGGCTCACCACCTCTTTTGGTTAATGGAACCATGTTAACTTTGGAGCATGTTATGCAAAGACGTGAAATTATTGAAAATAAAGTTTCTACTATTGAATTAATTGAAAATCTAGATAAAAAGATCCACAATCAAATTACTCAATATGGATCTAAGGTAGGAATGACTTTGAAAAATATTAAGGAAAAGGAACCCATAGTTAATGAGAAGATAAACTTAGATTCTACTAGAATTGATAAACGGGAGGGTATCATTACAAACTTGGGAACCGCTTTTTCTTCCGAAAGAATACTCCAAGTCCTCCTACTAAAATTGCCAAGCTTATGTATGTTCCTAAAAATAAGGATGAATCATCTAGTAAGGAAACTGCGGATCTTAAATCTATAAGTATTCATCCCAATCTTTTTGCTATCATTAAGGAACCAATTGCTACAAATGAATTTTTCGATCTTGTGCCTAAAAGTTTGATAATCACTAGAAAGAAAGAAATTCCTAAGGGAAATAGACGCCTCATCGAAGAATTGCCTACCAAAGATGGCAATACCTAGATCTATCCTCGCTTTTATGCCTAGCTAGGGGCGTTAAACGATAGCGCTTGTTGGGAGGCAACCCAATTTTATTTTTATTCCTTGCTTTTTGATCCTGTTTAGTGATAAATAAATTATTTAGCCTCTGTTTTGGTTGTGTTTTTTGTGTTTAATTAGTGTTTGTGCCAAGTAGAACCGCCGGGAAGACTTGGGGAAAGTCTAGTTGAACTTGCTGTAAAAAACAGAAACTTTAGCGCTCACGAGAACTGCTGTCATTTTTATTTGGAAAGTGCTATTTAGTTAATTCTTTTTGCAGATGAATATAGATAAATTCCTCACTTCCATAAATTTATTTTAGAATTTTTGGGGTTCCAGAAGTTTGCGTTAGTTACATATTACTACAGACTGTTCTGTTTTTGACAGATTCTGTTTTTCGTGTGTTGTTTGCTTATTTTGATGAATCTATGGTTAGTAAAATAGTTTATAATCCATATAGAAGTTGGAATACAGTAGGTTTAACACCAATATAAATAAAGAATGAGTTCATTACAGTACCTTGAAGTGCTCTTTTGTTTTCTTTCTCTAACGGAGCTCACGAGATTTCTATTGAGTTTTGTGTTGTGAAGTTTTCAAGTTTTGGGTGAATTCTTTTGATGGATTATGGAACAAGGAGTGGAAAGAGCCTAAGCTTGGGGATGCCCATGGAATCCCCAAGATAATCCAAGGAAACCAAAAAGTCAAAGCTTGGGGATGCCCCGGAAGGCATCCCCTCTTTCGTCCACTTCCATCGGTAATTTACTTGTAGCTATATTTTTATTCACCAACATGATATGTGTTTTGCTTGGAGCGTCTTGTATTATTTGTGTCTTTGCGTTTTAGTGTGCCACAATCATCCTTGCTGTACACACCTTTTGAGGGAGCCATACATGAATTAAAATTTGATAGAATACTCTATGTGCTTCACTTATATCTTTTGAGCGTTATAATTTTGCTCTATGTGCTTCACTTAGATCTTTTAGAGCACGGTGGTGGATTTGTTTTAAAGGAACTATTGATCTCTCATGCTTCACTTGAATTATTTTGAGAGTCTCTTAATAGCATGGCAATTTGCTTAATAATAATATGCTTGGTATTCAAGATTTGTGAAACTTTCTTTTGAGTGCATTGAATACTAAGAAAAGTTGGATGCTTGATAATTGTTTTGAGATATGGAGGTAGTAATATCAAAGTCATGCTAGTTGAGTAGTTGTGAATTTAAAGAATACTTGTGTTAAAGTTTGTGATTCCCATAGCATGCACGTATGGTGAACCGTTATGTGATGAAGTCGGAGCATGATTTATTTATCGATTGTCTTCCTTATGAGTGGCGGTCGGGAACGAGCGATGGTCTTTTCCTACCAATCTATCCCCCTAGGAGCATGCACGTAATACGTTGCTTTGATAAGTTCTAGATTTTCGCAATAAGTATATGAGTTCTTTATGACTAATGTTGAGTCCATGGATTATATGCACTTTTTTTCCATCCTTCCACCATTGCTAGCCTCTCTAATACCGCGCACTTTTCGCCGGTATCATACACCTACCATATACCTTCCTCAAAACAGCCACCATACCTACCTATTATGGCATTTCCATAGCCATTCCGAGATATATTGCCATGCAACTTCCCACCGTTCCGTTTATCATGACACATTCATCATTGTCATATTGCTAGCATGATCATGTGGATGACATCGTATTTGTGGCAAAGCCACCATTCATAATTCTTTCATACATGTCACTCTTGATTCATTGCATATCCCGGTACACCGCCGGAGGCATTCATATAGAGTCATGTTTTGTTCTAAGTATCGAGTTGTAATTGTTGAGTTGTAAGAAAAATAAAAGTGTGATGATCATCATTTTTAGAGCATTGTCCCAAGTGAGGAAAGAATGATGGAGACTATGATTCCCTCATAAGTCGGGACGAGACTCCGGACGAAAAAATAAATAAAAGAGGCCAAAGAAGCCCCCCCCAAAAGAGAGAGAGAAAGAAAAGAGGCCATAAAAAGGAAGAAAAGGCTCAAATAAAAAAATGAGAGAAAAAGAGAGAAGGGACAATGTTACTATCCTTTTACCACACTTGTGCTTTGAAGTAGCACCATGATCTTCATAGTAGAGAGTCTCTCATGTTATCACTTTCATATACTAGTGGGAATCTTTCATTATAGAACTTGGCTTGTATATTCCAATGATGGGCTTCCTCAAATTGCCCTAGGTCTTCATGAGCAAGCAAGTTGGATGCACACCCACTTAGTTTCTTTTGATGAGCTTTCATATACTTATAGCTCTAGTGCATTCGTTGCATGGCAATCCCTACTCACTCACATTGATATCTATTGATGGGCATCTCCATAGCCCGTTGATACGCCTAGTTAATGTGAGACTATCTTCCCCTCCTTTTGTCTTCTCCACAACCACCATTCTATTCCACATATAGTGCTATATCCATGGCTCACGCTCATGTATTGCGTGAAGATTGAAAAAGTTTTGAAAAAGTTAGAGTATGAAACAATTGCTTGGCTTGTCATCGGGGTTGTGCATGATTTAAATATTTTGTGAGGTGAAGATAGAGCATATCCAGACTATATGATTTTGTAGGGATAACTTTCTTTGGCCATGTTATTTTGAGAGGACATAATTGCTTTGTTAGTATGCTTGAAGTATTATTATTTTTATGTCAATAAAAACTTTTGTCTTGAATCTTTCGAATCTGAATATTCATATCACAATTAAGAAGATTTGCATCGAAACTATGCCAAGTAGCACTCTGCATCAAAAATTCTCTTTTTATCATTTACCTACTCGAGGACGGGCAGGAATTAAGCTTGGGGATGCCTGATACGTCTCCAACGTATAATTTTTGATTGCTCCATGCTATATTATCTACTGTTTTGAACTATATTGGGCTTTATTTTCCACTTTTATATTATTTTTGGGACTAACCTATTAACCGGAGGCCCAGCCCAGAATTGCTGTTTTTTTGCCTATTTCAGTATTTCGGAGAAACAGAATATCAAACGGAGTCCAAACGAAATAAAACCTTCGGGAACGTGATTTTCTCACCGAACGTGATCCAGGAGACTTGGACCCTACTCCAAGGAGTCAAAGAGGCGGTCACGAGGGTGGGGGCGCACCCACCCCCCTAGGTCACGCCCCGTGCCTCGTGGGCCCCTCGATGCTCCACCGACGTACTCCTTCCTCCTATATATACCTACGTACCCCCAAACGATCAGAACAGGAGCCAAAAACCTAATTCCACCGCTGCAACTTTCTGTATCCACGAGATCCCATCTTGGGGCCTGTTCCGGAGCTCCGCCGGAGAGGACCGTCATCACGGAGGGCTTCTACATCACCATAGCCTCTCCGATGAAGTGTGAGTAGTTTACCTCAGACCTTCGGGTCCATAGTTATTAGCTAGATGGATTCTTCTCTCTCTTTGGATCTCAATACAAAGTTCTCCCCCTCTCTTGTGGAGATGTATTTGATGTAATCTTCTTCTTTTTGCGGTGTGTTTGTTGAGACCGATGAATTGTGGGTTTATGATCAAGTCTATCTATGAATACTATTTGAATCTTCTCTGAATTCTTTTATGTATGATTGGTTATCTTTGCAAGTCTCTTCGAATTATCCGTTTGGTTTGGCCAACTAAATTGGTAGTTCTTGCCATGGGAGAAGTGCTTAGCTTTGGGTTTGATCTCGCGGTGTCCTTTCCAAGTGACAGAAGGGGAAGCAAGGCACGTATTGCATCGTTGCCATCGAGGATAACACGATGGGGTTTATTTCATATTGCATGAATTTATCTCTCTACATCATGTCATCTTGCTTAAAGCGTTACTCTATTTTTTAACTTAATACTCTAGATGCATGTTGGATAGCGGTCGATGAGTGGAGTAATAGTAGTAGATGCAGAATCGTCTCGGTCTACTTGTCACGGACGTGATGCATACATGATCATGCCTAGATATTCTCATAACTATGCTCAATTCTGTCAATTGCTCAACAGTAATTTGTTCATCCACCGTAGAATACTTATGCTCTTGAGAGAAGCCACTAGTGAAACCTATGGCCCCGGGGTCTATTCTCATCATATCAATCTCCATCACTTTAATCTTGCTTTGCTTTTTTACTTTGCCTTTTACTTTTCACTTTGCATCTCTATACCAAAAATACCAAAAATATTATATCTATTAGATCTCACTCTCGTAAGTGACCGTGAAGGGATTGACAACCCCTAATCGCGTTGGTTGCGAGTAGCTATCGTTTTGTGCAAGTACGAGGGACTTGAGCGTGGCCTCCTACTAGATTGATACCTTGGTTCTCGAAAACTGAGGGAAATACTTATGCTACTCTGCTGCATCATCCCTTCCTCTTCGGGGAAATCCAACGCAAGCTCAAGAGGTAGCAAGCCGCCAATCTGAATACATACTGTAGCGTTTACTTCTGGTTTAATGAATCAACTTAAACCGGCAAAATTTTCTTTCTTTCAGACTTCTTCCTTCACAATGCCGCCGAAGACAATCACCTCATGTAATTGGGTCCCCTCAATTGTTACTGAGAACATGCTCAAAGACTTTGTCAACATCCTTTATTTACCAGCAAAAGTTATCATGCATTGACGCGCCCCCAAACCAAGCAAAGAAAAACCTCACCTAAAGGACGATGAAGTCATTGTTTTTACTGATCATATGAACCGGGGCTTCTCACTGCCCGGATCAAAAAAATTCCGAGACATTCTGCACTTCTTTCAACTCCATCCTCAAGACATCGAACCCAATTCCATGTCAAACATTTGCAATTTTCAAGTTTTCTGCGAAGTATACCTTCAAGAGGAACCCAGTGTTGAACTCTTTAGGGAATATTTTTATTTAAACCGCCAAAACGAGTTTACGAACGGACCAAGCTTGGAACTTGGTGGAATCTCAATTCAACGAAGAAAAGGTGCTATCTTCCCCTATGCTTGCTTGCCGAGTCACCCCAAAGATTGGAACCAGACATGGTTTTACTACAAAGATACCTCTTCGGCTGATGAGAATCCACTACCGGGTTATCGTGTCCAGTGTCTTGACCCAAAGCATCGTCTTCCCGAAAAACTTACCGTTGCTGAACGTGCAAAGCTTGCCCCTACCATCGCAAAGGTCAAGGCACTGCTGGGAAATGGGTTAACTGGCATTGACTTGGTCCGGTGCTGGGTTTCATGGTGGATCATACCCTTGAGTCGTCAGCCCGGTTTAATGTGTACTTACACTGGTGGTATAAAAGATCCACTATGCCACAGCTCCGTGCATTTAACTGATGAGGCCATCAATGAAATGACAAAGACCCTTCTGAATGAAGATCCAAAAGACTGTAGCAAAGTGGGTCTGAACCCTTTCTGCACACTTAACCCGCCACCGGATGTGAGTCTCTATATTACTTACTTTTACCTCATCATTAAAATATTCTATTAACTCAACTTTGATGATTGTCACAGGATGAATCTGATTTTTGGAAAAAGCAATATGACCATGAAGCTGCCAAAAAGGCCAGGGCTGCCAAGAAAACTGTCAAGAAAAGCAAGAAGAAATCAACTACTTCTGAGATGCTTGGTCTGGACGACAGTTCTAAGTCGAAGGTAGCCCTTGATTCCCTTGGCTCCTTTTTCAACCATCTTATTGACACTGATTATCATCAGGATGACACACGGACCAGTCAAGCTGCCGAAGAAGAGGTAACTATCATTTTGTTCGACTCAGAGCCTTTGCCTAGACAGAAAATTCGATGGGTAACCTAGAAAGTAAGCTTTTCA